>OZ038379.1:130950221-131550221 GCA_964036045.1 Eutreptiella sp. 'Long Island Sound 2002'
TGACCCCTCCGTGAATTATTTACCCCCCTCCGTGAATTATTTCACCCCTCCTTGAATTATTTGACCCCTCCGTGAATTATTTACCCCCCTCCGTGAATTATTTGACCCCTCCGTGAATTGTTTACCCCCCTCTGTGAATTGTTTGACCCCTCCGTGAATTATTTACCCCCCTCCGTGAATTATTTAGCCCCCTCCGTGAATTATTTCACCCCTCCGTGAATTATTTTACCCCTCCGTGAATTGTTTACCCCCCTCCGTGAATTATTTGACCCCTCTGTGAATTGTTTACCCCCCTCCGTGAATTATTTAACCCCTCGGTGAATTGTTTACCCCCCTCCGTGAATTTTTTCAGCCCTCGGTGAATTATTTTACCCCTCCGTGAATTGTTTACCCCCCTCCGTGAATTATTTGACCCCTCCGTGAATTATTTACCCCCCTCCATGAGTTATTCTACCCCTCCGTGAATTGTTTACCCCCCTCCGTGAAGTATTTGACCCCTCCGTGAATTATTTGACCCCTCCGTGAATTTTTTACCCCCCTCCGTGAATTATTTCACCCCTCCGTGAATTTTTTTACCCCTCCGTGAATTATTTACCCCCCTCCGTGAATTATTTGACCCCTCCGTGAATTATTTACCCCCCTCCGTGAATTATATGACCCCTCCGTGAATTATTTACCCCCCTCCGTGAATTATTTCACCCCTCCGTGAATTATTTGACCCCTCCGTGAATCATTTACCCCCCTCCGTGAATTATTTGACCCCTCCGTGAATTGTTTACCCCCCTCCGTGAATTGTTTGACCCCTCCGTGAATTATTTACCCCCCTCCGTGAATTATTTTACCCCTCCGTGAATTATTTACCCCCCTCCGTGAATTAGTTTACCCCTCCGTGAATGATTTACCCCCCTCTGTGAATTATTTTACCCCTCCGTGAATTATTTACCCCCCTCCGTGAATTATTTGACCCCTCCGTGAATTATTTGACCCCCTCTGTGAATTATTTCACCCCTCCGTGAATTATTTACCCCCCTCCGTGAATTATTTTACCCCTCCATGAATTATTTACCTCCCTTCGTGAATTATTTGACCCCTCCGTGAATTGTTTACCCCCCTCCGTGAATTATTTGACCCCTCCGTGAATTGTTTACCCCCCTCCGTGAATTATTTCACCCCTCCGTGAATTGTTTACCCCCCTCCGTGAATTATTTCACCCCTCCGTGAAGTATTTGACCCCTCCGTGAATTATTTACCCCCCTCCGTGAATTATTTGCCCCCTCCGTGAATCATTTACCCCCCTCCGTGATTTATTTGACCCCGCCGTGAATTGTTTACCCCCCTCCGTGAATTATTTGACCCCTCTGTGAATTATTTACCCCCGTCCGTGAATTATTTTACCCCTCCGTGAATTCTTTACCCCCCTCCCTGACTTATTTGACCCCTCCGTGAATTGTTTACCCCCCTCCGTGAATTATTTCACCCCTCCGTGAATTATTTGACCCCTCCGTGAATTATTTACCCCCCTCCGTGAATTATTTGACCCCTCCGTGAATTATTTACCCCCCTCCGTGAATTTTTTGACCCGTCCGTGAATTATTTACCCCCCTCCGTGAATTATTTTACCCCTCCGTGAATTATTTACCCCCCTCCGTGAATTATTTGACCCCTCCGTGAATTGTTTACCCCCCTCCGTGAATTATTTCACCCCTCCGTGAATCATTTGACCCCTCCGTGAATTATTTACCCCACTCCGTGAATTATTTACCCCTCCGTGAATTATTTACCCCCCTCCGTGAATTATTTGACCCCTCCGTGAATTGTTTACCCCCCTCCGTGAATTATTGGACCCCTCCGTGAATTGTTTACCCCCCTCCGTGAATTATTTCACCCCTCCGTGAGTTATTTGACCCCTCCTTGAATTATTTACCCCCCTCCGTGAATTATTTGACCCCTCCGTGAATCATTTACCCCCCTCCGTGAATTATTTGACCCCTCCGTGAATTATTTACCCCCCTCTGTGAATTATTTGACCCCTCCGTGAATTGTTTACCCCCCTCCGTGAATTATTTCACCCCTCCGTGAATCATTTGACCCCTCCGTGAATTATTTGACCCCTCCGTGAATTGTTTACCCCCCTCCGTGAATTATTTGACCCCTCCGTGAATTATTTACCCCCCTCCATGAATTATTCTACCCCTCCGTGAATTGTTTACCCCCCTCCGTGAATTTTTTAGCCCCCTCCGTGAATTATTCTACCCCTCCGTGAATTATTTTACCCCTCCGTGAATTGTTTACTCCCCTCCGTGAATTATTTGACCCCTCCGTGAATTATTTACCCCCCTCCGTGAATTATTTACCCCCCTCCGTGAATTGTTTACCCCCCTCCGTGAATTTTTTCAGCCCTCTGTGAATTATTTTACCCCTCCGTGAATTGTTTACCCCCCTCCGTGAATTATTTGACCCCTCCGTGAATTATTTACCCCCCTCCATGAATTATTCTACCCCTCCGTGAATTGTTTACCCCCCTCCGTGAATTATTTAGCCCCCTCCGTGAATTATTTCACCCCTCCGTGAATTATTTTACCCCTCCGTGAATCGTTTACCCCCCTCCGTGAATTATTTGACCCCTCCGTGAATTATTTACCCCCCTCCGTGAATTATTTAACCCCTCGGTGAATTGTTTACCCCCCTCCGTGAATTTTTTCAGCCCTCTGTGAATTATTTTACCCCTCCGTGAATTGTTTACCCCCCTCCGTGAATTATTTGACCCCTCCGTGAATTATTTACCCCCCTCCATGAATTATTCTACCCCTCCGTGAATTGTTTACCCCCCTCCGTGAATTATTTAGCCCCCTCCGTGAATTATTTCACCCCTCCGTGAATTATTTTACCCCTCCGTGAATCGTTTACCCCCCTCCGTGAATTATTTGACCCCTCCGTGAATTATTTACCCCCCTCCGTGAATTATTTAACCCCTCGGTGAATTGTTTACCCCCCTCCGTGAATTTTTTCAGCCCTCTGTGAATTATTTTACCCCTCCGTGAATTGTTTACCCCCCTCCGTGAATTATTTGACCCCTCCGTGAATTATTGACCCCCCTCCATGAATTATTCTACCCCTCCGTGAATTGTTTACCCCCCTCTGTGAATTATTTGACCCCTCCGTGAATTGTTTACCCCCCTCCGTGAATTATTTGACCCCTCCGTGAATCATTTACCCCCCTCCGTGAATTTTTCCCCCCCTCCGTGAATTATTTACCCCCCTCCGTGAATTATCTGACCCCTCCGTGAATTATTTACCCCCCTCCGTGAATTATTTTACCCCTCCGTGAATTATTTACCCCCCTCCGTGAATTATTTGACCCCTCCGTGAATTATTTACCCCCCTCCGTGAATTATTTCACCCCTCCGTGAATTATTTGACCCCTCCGTGAATTATTTACCCCCCTCCGTGAATTATTTGACCCCTCCCTGAATTATTGAGCCCCCTCCGTGAATTATTTCACCCCTCCGTGAATTGTTTACCCCCCTCCGTGAATTATTTGACCCCTCCGTGAATTGTTTACCCCCCTCCGTGAATTATTTGACCCCTCCGTGAATTGTTTACCCCCCTCCGTGAATTATTTCACCCCTCCGTGAATTATTTGACCCCCTCCGTGAATTATTTGACCCCTCCGTGAATTGTTTACCCCCCTCCGTGAATTAATTTACCCCTCCGTGAATTGTATACCCCCCTCCGTGAATTAGTTTACCCCTGCGTGAATTAATTACCCCCCTTCGTGAATTATTTTACCCCTCCGTGAATTATTTACCCCCCTCCGTGAATTATTTGACCCCTCCGTGATTTATTTGCCCCCCTCCGTGAATTATTTACCCCCCTCCGTGAATTATTTGCCCCCCTCCTGGAATTATTTTACCCCTCCGTGAATTATTTAGCCCCCTCCGTGAATTATTTCACCCCTCCGTGAATTATTTCACCTCTCCGTGAATTATTTACCCCCCTCCGTGAATTAATTTTCCCATCCGTGAATTGTTTACCCCCCTCCGTGAATTAGTTTACCCCTCCGTGAATTATTTGACCCCCTCCGTGAATTATTTGACCCCTCCGTGAATTGTTTACCCCCCTCCGTGAATTAATTTACCCATCCGTGAATTGTTTACCCCCCTCCGTGAATCAGTTTACCCCTCCGTGAATTATTTACCCCCCTTCGTGAATTATTTGACCCCTCCGTGAATTATTTACCCCCCTCCGTGAACTATTTGACCCCTCCGTGGATTCTTTACCCCCCTCCGTGAATCGTTTACCCCCCTCCGTGAATTATTTCACCCCTCCGTGAATTATTTGACCCCTCCGTGAATTATTTACCCCCCTCCGTGAATTATTTCACCCCTCCGTGAATTATTTACCCCCCTCCGTGAATTATTTCACCCCTCCGTGAATTATTTACCCCCCTCCGTGAATCATTTGACCCCTCCGTGAATTATTTACCCCCCTCCGTGAATTATTTTACCCCTCCGTGAATTATTTGACCCCTCCGTGAATTATTTACCCCCCTCCGTGAATTATTTACCCCCCTCCGTGAATTGTTTCACCCCTCCGTGAATTATTTACCCCCCTCCGTGAATTATTTCACCCCTCTGTGAATTGTTTACCCCCCTCCGTGAATTATTTGACCCCTCCGTGCCCCTCCATGAATTTTTTGACCCCTCCGTGAATTATTTATCCCCCTCCGTGAATTATTTTACCCCTCCGTGAATTATTTACCCCCCTCCGTGAATTATTTGACCCGTCCGTGAATTGTTTACCCCCCTCCGTGAATTATTTGACCCCTCCGTGAATTATTTGACCCCTCTGTGAATTATTTGACCCCTCCGTGAATTATTTACCCCCGTCCGTGAATTGTTTGACCCCTCCGTGAATTGTTTACCCCCCTCCGTGAATTATTTGACCCCTCCACGAATTGTTTACCCCCCTCCGTGAATTTTTTGACCCCTCCGTGAATTGTTTACCCCCCTCCGTGAATTATTTCACCCCTCCGTGAATTCTTTACCCCCCTCCATGAATTATTTCACCCCTCCGTGAATTATTTGACCCCTCCGTGAATTGTTTACCCCCCTCCGTGAATTCTTTGACCCCTCCGTGAATTATCTACCCCCCTCCGTGAATCATTTTACCCCTCCGTGAATTATTTACCCCCCTCCCTGAATTATTTTACCCCTCCGTGAATTATTTACCCCCCTCCGTGAATTATTTGACCCCTCCGTGAATTATTTACCCCCCTCCGTGAATTATTTGACCCCTCCGTGAATTCTTTACCCCCCTCCGTGAATTATTTCACCCCTCCGTGAATTATTTGACCCCTCCGTGAATTGTTTACCCCCCTCTGTGAATTATTTGACCCCTCCGTGAATTGTTTACCCCCCTCCGTGAATTATTTGACCCCTCCGTGAATTATTTACCCCCCTCCCTGAATTATTTTACCCCTCCGTGAATTATTTACCCCCCTCCGTGAATTATTTGACCCCTCCGTGAATTATTTACCCCCCTCCGTGAATTATTTGACCCCTCCGTGAATTATTTACCCCCCTCCGTGAATTATTTAACCCTCCGTGAATTAATTACCCCCCTCCGTGAATTTTTTGACCCCTCCGTGAATTATTTACCCCCCTCCGTGAATTATTTCACCCCTCGGTGAATTATTTGACCCCTCCGTGAATTATTTACCCCCCTCCGTGAATTATTTGACCCCTCCGTGAATTGTTTACCCCCCTCCGTGAATTATTTGACCCCTCCGTGAATTCTTTACCCCCCTCCGTGAATTATTTTACCCCTCCGTGAATCATTTACCCCCCCCCCCCCCGTGAATTATTTGACCCCTCCGTGAATTATTTACCCCCCTCCGTGAATTATTTGACCCCTGCGTGAATTATTTACCCCCCTCCGTGAATTATTTTACCCCTCCGTGAATTATTTACCCCCCTCCGTGAATTATTTGACCCCTCCGTGAATTATTTACCCCCCTCCGTGAATTATTTGACCCCTCCGTGAATTCTTTCACCCGTCCGTGAATTATTTGACCCCTCCGTGAATTATTTACCCCCCTCCGTGAATTATTTGACCCCTCCGTGAACTGTTTACCCCCCTCCGTGACTTCTTTGACCCCTCCGTGAATTATTTACCCCCCTCCGTGAATTATTTTTCCCCTCCGTGAATTATTTACCCCCCTCCGTGAATTAGTTTACCCCTCCGTGAATTATTTACCCCCCTCCGTGAATTATTTTACCCCTCCGTGAATTATTTACCCCCCTCCGTGAATTATTTGACCCCTCCGTGAATTATCTGACCCCCTCTGTGAATTATTTGACCCCTCCGTGAATTATTTACCCCCCTCCGTGAATTATTTTACCCCTCTGTGAATTATTTAGCCCCCTCCGTGAATTATTTGACCCCTCCGTTAATTGTTTACCCCCCTCCGTGAATCTTTTGACCCCTCCGTGAATTGTTTACCCCCCTCCGTGAATTATTTCATCCCTCCGTGAATTATTTACCCCCCTCCGTGAATTATTTGACCCCTCCGTGAATTGTTTACCCCCCTCCGTGAATTATTTGACCCCTCCGTGAATTATTTACCCCCCTCCGTGAATCATTTTACCCCTCCGTGAATTATTTACCCCCCTCCGTGAATTATTTGACCCCTCCGTGAATTATTTACCCCCCTCCGTAAATTATTTGACCCCTCCGTGAATTATTTACCCCCCTCCGTGAATTATTTTAGCCCTCCGTGAATTATTTACCCCCCTCCGTGAATTTTTTGACCCCTCCGTGAATTATTTACCCCCCTCCGTGAATTATTTCACCCCTCCGTGAATTATTTACCCCCTCCGTGAATTATTTACCCCCCTCCGTGAAATATTTGACCCCTCCGTGAATTGTTTACCCCCTCCGTGAATTATTTGACCCCTCCGTGAATTATTTACCCCCCTCCGTGAATTATTTGACCCCTCCGTGAATTATTTACCCCCCTCCGTGAATTATTTTACCCCTCCGTGAATTATTTACCACCCTCCGTGAATTATTTGACCCCTCCGTGAATTATTTACCCCCCTCCGTGAATTATTTCACCCCTCCGTGAATTATTTACCCCCTCCGTGAATTATTTACCCCCCTCCGTGAAATATTTGACCCCTCCGTGAATTGTTTACCCCCTCCGTGAATTATTTGACCCCTCCGTGAATTCTTTACCCCCCTCCGTGAATTATTTACCCCCTCCGTGAATTATTTACCCCCCTCCGTGAATTATTTGACCCCTCCGTGAATCATTTCTCCCCCCCGGTGAATTATTTGACCCCTCCGTGAATTATTTACCCCCCTCCGTGAATTATTTGACCCCTCCGTGAATTATTTACCCCCCTCCGTGAATTATTTTACCCCTCCGTGAATTATTTACCACCCTCCGTGAATTATTTGACCCCTCCGTGAATTGTTTACCCCCCTCCGTGAATTATTTCACCCGTCCGTGAATTATTTGACCACTCCGTGAATTATTTACCCCCCTCCGTGAGTTATTTGACCCCTCCGTGAATCGTTTACCCCCCTCCGTGAATTAGTTTACCCCCCTCCGTGAATTATTTACCCCCCTCCGTGAATTGTCTACCCCCCTCCGTGAATTATTTCACCCGTCCGTGAATTATTTGACCCCTCCGTGAATTATTTACCCCCCTCTGTGAATTATTTGACCCCTCCGTGAATTGTTTACCCCCCTCCGTGAATTACTTTACCCCCCTCCGTGAATTATTTGACCCCTCCGTGAATTGTTTACCCCCCTCCGTGAATTATTTGACCCCTCCGTGAATTATTTACCCCCCTCCGTGAATTATTTTTCCCCTCCGTGAATTATTTACCCCCCTCCGTGAATTATTTTACCCCTCCGTGAATTATTTAGCCCCCTCCGTGAATTTTTTTACCCCTCCGTGAATTATTTACCCCCCTCCGTGAATTATTTGACCCCTCCGTGACTTATTTGACCCCCTCTGTGAATTATTTGACCCCTCCGTGAATTATTTACCCCCCTCCGTGAATTATTTTACCCCTCCGTGAATTATTTACCCCCCTCCGTGAATTATTTGACCCCTCCGTGAATTGTTTACCCCCCTCCGTGAATTATTTGACCCCTCCGTGAATTGTTTACCCCCCTCCGTGAATTATTTGACCCCTCCGTGAATTATTTACCCCCCTCCGTGAATTATTTGACCCCTCCGTGAATTATTTACCACCCTCCGTGAATTATTTGACCCCTCCGTGAATTGTTTACCCCCCTCCGTGAATTAGTTTACCCCTCCGTGAATTATTTACCCCCCTCCGTGAATTATTTTACCCCTCCGTGAATTATTTGACCCCTCCGTGAATTATTTACCCCCCTCCGTGAATGATCTGACCCCTCCGTGAATTATTTACCCCCCTCCGTGAATTATTTTACCCCTCCGTGAATTATCTACCCCCCTCCGTGAATTATTTGACCCCTCCGTGAATTGTTTACCCCCCTCCGTGAATTATTTTACCCCTCCGTGAATCATTTACCCCCCTCCGTGAATTATTTGACCCCTCCGTGAATTCTTTACCCCCCCCCGTGAATTATTTACCCCCCTCCGTGAATTATTTTTCCCCTCCGTGAATTATTTACCCCCCTCTGTGAATTATTTGACCCCTCCATGAATTATTTACCCCCCTCCGTGAATTATTTTACCCCTCCGTGAATTATTTACCCCCTCCGTGAATTATTTGACCCCTCCGTGAATTGTTTACCCCCCTCCGTGAATTATTTGACCCCTCCGTGAATTGTTTACCCCCCTCCGTGAATGCTTTCATCCCTCCGTGAATTATTTACCCCCCTCCGTGAATTATTTCACCCCTCCGTGAATTATTTGACCCCCCGTGAATTATTTACCCCCCTCCGTGAATTATTTACCCCCCTCCGTGAATTATTTCACCCCTCCGTGAATTATTTACCCCCCTCCGTGAATTACTTTACCCCCCTCCGTGAATTATTTGACCCCTCCGTGAATTGTTTACCCCCCTCCGTGAATTATTTGACCCCTCCGTGAATTATTTACCCCCCTCCGTGAATTATTTTTCCCCTCCGTGAATTATTTACCCCCCTCCGTGAATTAGTTTACCCCTCCGTGAATTATGTACCCCCCTCCGTGAATTATTTTACCCCTCCGTGAATTATTTACCCCCCTCCGTGAATTATTTGACCCCTCCGTGACTTATTTGACCCCCTCTGTGAATTATTTGACCCCTCCGTGAATTATTTACCCCCCATCCGTGAATTATTTTACCCCTCCGTGAATTATTTACCCCCCTCCGTGAATTATTTGACCCCTCCGTGAATTGTTTACCCCCCTCCGTGAATTATTTGACCCCTCCGTGAATTGTTTACCCCCCTCCGTGAATTATTTCTTCCCTCCGTGAATTATTTACCCCCCTCCGTGAATTATTTCACCCCTCCGTGAATTATTTGACCCCTCCGTGAATTATTTACCCCCCTCCGTGAATTATTTACCCCCCTCCGTGAATTATTTCACCCCTCCGTGAATTATTTACCCCCCTCCGTGAATTGTTTACCCCCCTCCGTGAATTATTTGACCCCTCCGTGAATTATTTACCCCCCTCCGTGAATGATCTGACCCCTCCGTGAATTATTTACCCCCCTCCGTGAATTATTTTACCCCTGCGTGAATTATCTACCCCCCTCCGTGAATTTTTTGACCCCTCCAAGAATCATTTACCCCCCTCCGAGAATTATTTGACCCCTCCGTGAATTCTTTACCCCCCCCCGTGAATTATTTACCCCCCTCCGTGAATTATTTCACCCCTCCGTGAATTATTTGACCCCTCCGTGAATTATTTACCCCCCTCCGTGAATTAGTTTACCCCCCTCCGCGAATTATTTGACCCCTCCGTGAATTATTTACCCCCCTCCGTGAATTAGTTTACCCCCCTCCGTGAATTATTTGACCCCTCCGTGAATTATTTACCCCCCTCCGTGAATTATTTGACCCCTCCGTGAATTATTTACCACCCTCCGTGAATTATTTGACCCCTCCGTGAATTGTTTACCCCCCTCCGTGAATTAGTTTACCCCTCCGTGAATTATTTACCCCCCTCCGTGAATTATTTTACCCCTCCGTGAATTATTTGACCCCTCCGTGAATTATTTACCCCCCTCCGTGAATGATCTGACCCCTCCGTGAATTATTTACCCCCCTCCGTGAATTATTTTACCCCTCCGTGAATTATCTACCCCCCTCCGTGAATTATTTGACCCCTCCAAGAATCATTTACCCCCCTCCGTGAATTATTTGACCCCTCCGTGAATTCTTTACCCCCCCCCGTGAATTATTTACCCCCCTCCGTGAATTATTTTTCCCCTCCGTGAATTATTTACCCCCCTCTGTGAATTATTTGACCCCTCCATGAATTATTTACCCCCCTCCGTGAATTATTTTACCCCTCCGTGAATTATTTACCCCCTCCGTGAATTATTTGACCCCTCCGTGAATTGTTTACCCCCCTCCGTGAATTATTTGACCCCTCCGTGAATTGTTTACCCCCCTCCGTGAATGATTTCATCCCTCCGTGAATTATTTACCCCCCTCCGTGAATTATTTCACCCCTCCGTGAATTATTTGACCCCCCGTGAATTATTTACCCCCCTCCGTGAATTATTTACCCCCCTCCGTGAATTATTTCACCCCTCCGTGAATTATTTACCCCCCTCCGTGAATTACTTTACCCCCCTCCCTGAATTATTTGACCCCTCCGTGAATTGTTTACCCCCCTCCGTGAATTATTTGACCCCTCCGTGAATTATTTACCCCCCTCCGTGAATTATTTTTCCCCTCCGTGAATTATTTACCCCCCTCCGTGAATTAGTTTACCCCTCCGTGAATTATGTACCCCCCTCCGTGAATTATTTTACCCCTCCGTGAATTATTTACCCCCCTCCGTGAATTATTTGACCCCTCCGTGACTTATTTGACCCCCTCTGTGAATTATTTGACCCCTCCGTGAATTATTTACCCCCCTCCGTGAATTATTTTACCCCTCCGTGAATTATTTACCCCCCTCCGTGAATTATTTGACCCCTCCGTGAATTGTTTACCCCCCTCCGTGAATTATTTGAACCCTCCGTGAATTGTTTACCCCCCTCCGTGAATTATTTCTTCCCTCCATGAATTATTTACCCCCCTCCGTGAATTATTTCACCCCTCCGTGAATTATTTGACCCCTCCGTGAATTATTTACCCCCCTCCGTGAATTATTTACCCCCCTCCGTGAATTATTTCACCCCTCCGTGAATTATTTACCCCCCTCCGTGAATTGTTTACCCCCCTCCGTGAATTATTTGACCCCTCCGTGAATTATTTACCCCCCTCCGTGAATGATCTGACCCCTCCGTGAATTATTTACCCCCCTCCGTGAATTATTTTACCACTGCGTGAATTATCTACCCCCCTCCGTGAATTTTTTGACCCCTCCAAGAATCATTTACCCCCCTCCGTGAATTATTTGACCCCTCCGTGAATTCTTTACCCCCCCCCGTGAATTATTTACCCCCCTCCGTGAATTATTTCACCCCTCCGTGAATTATTTGACCCCTCCGTGAATTATTTACCCCCCTCCGTGAATTAGTTTACCCCCCTCCGTGAATTATTTGACCCCTCCGTGAATTATTTACCCCCCTCCGTGAATTATTTGACCCCTCCGGGAATTATTTACCACCCTCCGTGAATTATTTGACCCCTCCGTGAATTGTTTACCCCCCTCCGTGAATTAGTTTACCCCTCCGTGAATTATTTACCCCCCTCCGTGAATTATTTTACCCCTCCGTGAATTATTTACCCCCCTCCGTGAATTATTTGACCCCTCCGTGACTTATTTGACCCCCTCTGTGAATTATTTGACCCCTCCATGAATTATTTACCCCCCTCCGTGAATTATTTTACCCCTCCGTGAATTATTTACCCCCTCCGTGAATTATTTGACCCCTCCGTGAATTGTTTACCCCCCTCCGTGAATTATTTGACCCCTCCGTGAATTGTTTACCCCCCTCCGTGAATGATTTCATCCCTCCGTGAATTATTTACCCCCCTCCGTGAATTATTTCACCCCTCCGTGAATTATTTGACCCCTCCGTGAATTATTTACCCCCATCCGTGAATTATTTACCCCCCTCCGTGAATTATTTGACCCCTCCGTGAATTGTTTACCCCCCTCCGTGAATTATTTGACCCCTCCGTGAATTATTTACCCCCCTCCGTGAATTCTTTACCCCCCTCCGTGAATTATTTACCCCCCTCCGTGAATTATTTCACCCCTCCATGAATTATTTGACCCCTCCGTGAATTCTTTACCTCCCTCCGTGAATTATTTCACCCCTCTGTGAATTATTTACCCCCCTCCGTGAATTACTTGACCCCTTTTTGAATTATTTACCCCCCTCCGTGAATCATTTGACCCCTCCGTGAATTATTTAACCCCCTCCGTGAACTATTTTACCCCTCCGTGAATTATTTCACCCCTCCGTGAATTATTTGACCCCTCCGTGAATTATTTGCCCCCCTCCGTGAATTGTTTACCCCCCTCCGTGAATTATTTGACCCCTCCGTGAATTGTTTACCCCCCTCCGTGAATTCCTTCACCCCTCCGTGAATTGTTTACCCCCCTCCGTGAATTATTTCACCCCTCCGTGAATTATTTACCCCCCTCCGTGAATTATTTCACCCCTCCGTGAATTATTTGACCCCTCCGTGAATTGTTTACCCCCCTCCGTGAATTATTTGACCCCTCCGTGAATTGTTTACCCCCCTCCGTGAATTATTTTACCCCTCCGTGAATTATTTACCCCCCTCCGTGAATTATTTGACCCCTGTGTGAATTGTTTACCCCCCTCCGTGAATTATTTGACCCCTCCGTGAATTATTTACCCCCCTCCGTGAATTATTTTACCCCTCCGTGAATTATTTACCCCCCTCCGTGAATTATTTGACTCCTCCGTGAACTGTTTACCCCCCTCCGTGAATTCCTTCACCCCTCCGTGAATTGTTTACCCCCCTCCGTGAATTATTTCACCCCTCCGTGAATTATTTACCCCCCTCCGTGAATTATTTCACCCCTCCGTGAATTATTTGACCCCTCCGTGAATTGTTTACCCCCCTCCGTGAATTATTTGACCCCTCCGTGAATTATTTACCCCCCTCCGTGAATTATTTTACCCCTCCGTGAATTATTTACCCCCCTCCGTGAATTATTTGACCCCTCTGTGAATTGTTTACCCCCATCCGTGAATTATTTGACCCCTCCGTGAATTATTTACCCCCCTCCGTGAATTATTTGACCCCTTTGTGAATTATTTACCCCCCTCCGTGAATCATTTGACCCCTCCGCGAATTATTTAACCCCCTCCGTTAACTATTTTACCCCTCCGTGAATTATTTCACCCCTCCGTGAATTATTTGACCCCTCCGTGAATTATTTACCCCCCTCCGTGAATTGTTTACCCCCCTCCGTGAATTATTTGACCCCTCCGTGAATTGTTTACCCCCCTCCGTGAATTCCTTCACCCCTCCGTGAATTGTTTACCCCCCTCCGTGAATTATTTCACCCCTCCGTGAATTATTTACCCCCCTCCGTGAATTATTTCACCCCTCCGTGAATTATTTGACCCCTCCGTGAATTGTTTACCCCCCTCCGTGAATTATTTGACCCCTCCGTGAATTGTTTACCCCCCTCCGTGAATTATTTTACCCCTCCGTGAATTATTTACCCCCCTCCGTGAATTATTTGACCCCTCTGTGAATTGTTTACCCCCCTCCGTGAATTATTTGACCCCTCCGTGAATTATTTACCCCCTCCGTGAATTATTTTACCCCTCCGTGAAACATTTACCCCCCTCCGTGAATTATTTGACTCCTCCGTGAATTGTTTACCCCCCTCCGTGAATTCCTTCACCCCTCCGTGAATTGTTTACCCCCCTCCGTGAATTATTTCACCCCTCCGTGAATTATTTACCCCCCTCCGTGAATTATTTCACCCCTCCGTGAATTATTTGACCCCTCCGTGAATTGTCTACCCCCCTCCGTGAATTATTTTACCCCTCCGTGAATTATTTACCCCCCTCCGTGAATTATTTGACCCCTCTGTGAATTGTTTACCCCCCTCCGTGAATTATTTGACCCCTCCGTGAATTATTTACCCCCCTCCGTGAATTATTTTACCCCTCCGTGAATTATTTACCCCCCTCCGTGAATTCTTTGACCCCTCCGTGAATTGTTTACCCCCCTCGGTGAATTATTTGACCCCTCCGTGAATTATTTACCCCCCTCCGTGAATTATTTGACCCCTCCGTGAATTCTTTACCCCCCTCCGTGAATTATTTACCCCCCTCCGTGAATTATTTCACCCCTCCGTGAATTATTTGACCCCTCCGTGAATTATTTACCCCCCTCCGTGAATTATTTCACCCCTCCATGAATTATTTACCCCCCTCCGTGAATTATTTCACCCCTCCGTGAATTATTCGACCCCTCCGTGAATTGTTTACCCCCCTCCGTGAATTATTTACCCCCCTCCGTGAATCGTTTGACCCCTCCGTGAATCATTTTACCCCTCCGTGAATTATTTACCCCCCTCCGTGAATTATTTGACCCCTCCGTGAATTATTTACCCCCCTCCGTGAATTATTTGACCCCTCCGTGAATTGTTTACCCCCCTCCGTGAATTCCTTCACCCCTCCGTGAATCATTTACCCCCCTTCGTGAATTATTTCACCCCTCCGTGAATTATTTGACCCCTCCGTGAATTGTTTACCCCCCTCCGTGAATTATCTGACCCCTCCGTGAATTATTTACCCCCCTCCGTGAATGATTTTACCCCTCCGTGAATTATTTACCCCCCTCCGTGAATTATTTGACCCCTCCGTGAATTATTAGCCCCCCTCCGTGAATTATTTGACCCCTCCGTGAATTGTTTACCCCCCTCCGTGAATTATTTCACCCCTCCGTGAATTATTTGACCCCTCCGTCAATTTTTTGACCCCTCCGTGAATTGTTTACCCCCCTCCGTGAATTATTTGACCCCTCCGTGAATTGTTTACCCCCCTCCGTGAATTATTTCACCCCTCCGTGAATTATTTACCCCCCTCCTTGAATTATTTGACCCCTCCGTGAATTATTTGACCCCTCCGTGAATTGTTTACCCCCCTCCGTGAATTATTTGACCCCTCCGTAAATTATTTACCCCCCTTCCGTGAATTATTTACCCCCCTCCGTGAATTATTTGACCCCTCCGTGAATTGTTTACCCCCGTCCGTGAATTATTTGACCCCTCCGTGAATTATTTACCCCCCTCCGTGAATTATTTTACCCCTCTGTGAATTATTTACCCCCCTCCGTGAATTATTTGACCCCTCCGTGAATTATTTACCCCCCTCCGTGAATTATTTTACCCCTCCGTTAATTATTTACCCCCCTCCGTGAATTATTTGACCCCTCCGTGAATTATTTACCCCCCTCCGTGAATTATTTTACCCCTCCGTGAATCATTTACCCCCCTCCGTGAATTTTTTGACCCCTCCGTGAATTATTTACCCCCCTCCGTGAATTATTTCACCCCTCCGTGAATTATTTGACCCCTCCACGAATTATTTCCCCCCCTCCATGAATTATTTGACCCCTCGGTGAATTGTTTACCCCCCTCCGTGAATTATTTGACCCCTCCGTGAATTTTTTACCCCCTCCGTGAATTATTTTACCCCTCCGTGAATTATTTCACCCCTCCGTGAATTATTTGACCCCTCCGTGAATTATTTACCCCCCTCCGTGAATTATTTGACCCCTCCGTGAATTATTTACCC
This sequence comes from Eutreptiella sp. 'Long Island Sound 2002', assembly GCA_964036045.1. Classification (NCBI taxonomy): domain Eukaryota; phylum Euglenozoa; class Euglenophyceae; order Eutreptiales; family Eutreptiaceae; genus Eutreptiella; species Eutreptiella sp. 'Long Island Sound 2002'. Next base: position 130,966,135 of record OZ038379.1, read on the forward strand.
CCCTCCGTGAATTATTTGACCCCTCCGTGAATTATTTACCCCCCTCCGTGAATTATTTTACCCCTCCGTGAATTATTTACCCCCCTCCGTGAATTATTTGACCCCTCCGTGACTTATTTGACCCCCTCTGTGAATTATTTGACCCCTCCATGAATTATTTACCCCCCTCCGTGAATTATTTTACCCCTCCGTGAATTCTTTACCCCCCTCCGTGAATTATTTGACCCCTCCGTGAATTGTTTACCCCCCTCCGTGAATTATTTCACCTCTCCGTGAATTATTTACCCCCCTCCGTGAATTCTTTACCCCCCTCCGTGAATTATTTACCCCCCTCCGTGAATTATTTCACCCCTCCGTGAATTATTTGACCCCTCCGTGAATTATTTACCCCCCTCCGTCAATTATTTCACCCCTCTGTGAATTATTTACCCCCCTCCGTGAATTATTTGACCCCTCCGTGAATTATTTACCCCCCTCCGTGAATCATTTGACCCCTCCGTGAATTATTTAACCCCCTCCGTGAACTATTTTACCCCTCCGTGAATTATTTCACCCCTCCGTGAATTATTTACCCCCCTCCGTGAATTGTTTACCCCCCTCCGTGAATTATTTGACCCCTCCGTGAATTGTTTACCCCCCTCCGTGAATTATTTCACCCCTCCGTGAATTATTTATGCCCCTCCGTGAATTATTTCACCCCTCCCTGAATTATTTACCCCCCTCCGTGAATTATTTCACCCCTCCGTGAATTATTTGACCCCTCCGTGAATTGTTTACCCCCCTCCGTGAATTATGTGACCCCTCCGTGAATTATTTACCCCCCTCCGTGAATGATTTTACCCCTCCGTGAATTATTTACCCCCCTCCGTGAATTATTTGACCCCTCCGTGAATTATTAGCCCCCCTCCGTGAATTATTTGACCCCTCCGTGAATTGTTTACCCCCCTCCGTGAATTATTTCACCCCTCCGTGAATTATTTGACCCCTCCGTCAATTTTTTGACCCCTCCGTGAATTGTTTACCCCCCTCCGTGAATTATTTGACCCCTCCGTGAATTGTTTACCCCCCTCCGTGAATTATTTCACCCCTCCGTGAATTATTTACCCCCCTCCTTGAATTATTTGACCCCTCCGTGAATTATTTGACCCCTCCGTGAATTGTTTACCCCCCTCCGTGAATTATTTGACCCCTCCGTAAATTATTTACCCCCCTTCCGTGAATTATTTACCCCCCTCCGTGAATTATTTGACCCCTCCGTGAATTGTTTACCCCCGTCCGTGAATTATTTGACCCCTCCGTGAATTATTTACCCCCCTCCGTGAATTATTTTACCCCTCTGTGAATTATTTACCCCCCTCCGTGAATTATTTGACCCCTCCGTGAATTATTTACCCCCCTCCGTGAATTATTTTACCCCTCCGTTAATTATTTACCCCCCTCCGTGAATTATTTGACCCCTCCGTGAATTATTTACCCCCCTCCGTGAATTATTTTACCCCTCCGTGAATCATTTACCCCCCTCCGTGAATTTTTTGACCCCTCCGTGAATTATTTACCCCCCTCCGTGAATTATTTCACCCCTCCGTGAATTATTTGACCCCTCCACGAATTATTTCCCCCCCTCCATGAATTATTTGACCCCTCGGTGAATTGTTTACCCCCCTCCGTGAATTATTTGACCCCTCCGTGAATTATTTTAACCCTCCGTGAATTATTTTACCCCTCCGTGAATTATTTACCCCCCTCCGTGAATTATTTGACCCCTCCGTGAATTGTTTACCCCCCTCCGTGAATTATTTCACCCCTCCGTGAATTATTTGACCCCTCCGTGAATTATTTACCCCCCTCCGTGAATTATTTGACCCCTCCGTGAATTATTTACCCCCCTCCGTGAATTATTTGACCCCTCCGTGAATTATTTACCCCCCTCCGTGAATTATTTTACCCCTCCGTGAATTATTTACCCCCCTCCGTGAATTATTTGACCCCTCCGTGACTTATTTGACCCCCTCTGTGAATTATTTGACCCCTCCATGAATTATTTACCCCCCTCCGTGAATTATTTTACCCCTCCGTGAATTCTTTACCCCCCTCCGTGAATTATTTGACCCCTCCGTGAATTGTTTACCCCCCTCCGTGAATTATTTGACCTCTCCGTGAATTATTTACCCCCCTCCGTGAATTCTTTACCCCCCTCCGTGAATTATTTACCCCCCTCCGTGAATTATTTCACCCCTCCGTGAATTATTTGACCCCTCCGTGAATTATTTACCCCCCTCCGTGAATTATTTCACCCCTCTGTGAATTATTTACCCCCCTCCGTGAATTATTTGACCCCTCCGTGAATTATTTACCCCCCTCCGTGAATCATTTGACCCCTCCGTGAATTATTTAACCCCCTCCGTGAACTATTTTACCCCTCCGTGAATTATTTCACCCCTCCGTGAATTATTTACCCCCCTCCGTGAATTGTTTACCCCCCTCCGTGAATTATTTGACCCCTCCGTGAATTGTTTACCCCCCTCCGTGAATTATTTCACCCCTCCGTGAATTATTTATGCCCCTCCGTGAATTATTTCACCCCTCCCTGAATTATTTACCCCCCTCCGTGAATTATTTCACCCCTCCGTGAATTATTTGACCCCTCCGTGAATTGTTTACCCCCCTCCGTGAATTATTTGACCCCTCCGTGAATTATTTACCCCCCTCCGTGAATTATTTTACCCCTCCGTGAATTATTTACCCCCCTCCGTGAATTATTTGACCCCTCCGTGAATTGTTTACCCCCCTCCGTGAATTATTTGACCCCTCCGTGAATTATTTACCCCCCTCCGTGAATTATTTTACCCCTCCGTGAATTATTTACCCCCCTCGGTGAATTATTTGACCCCTCCGTGAATTATTTACCCCCCTCCGTGAATTATTTGACCCCTCCGTGAATTCTTTACCCCCCTCCGTGAATTTTTTACCACCCTCCGTGAATTATTACACCCCTCCGTGAATTATTTGACCCCTCCGTGAATTATTTACCCCCCTCCGTGAATTATTTACCCCCCTCCGTAAATCGTTTGACCCCTCCGTGAATCATTTTACCCCTCCGTGAATTATTTACCCCCCTCCGTGAATTATTTGACCCCTCCGTGAATTATTTACCCCCCTCCGTGAATTATTTGACCCCTCCGTGAATTGTTTACCCCCCTCCGTGAATTCCTTCACCCCTCCGTGAATTATTTACCCCCCTCCGTGAATTGTTTCACCCCGTCGTGAATTATGTACCCCCCTCCGTGAATTATTTCACCCCTCCGTGAATTATTTGACCCCTCCGTGAATTGTTTACCCCCCTCCGTGAATTATCTGACCCCTCCGTGAATTATTTACCCCCCTCCGTGAATGATTTTACCCCTCCGTGAATTATTTACCCCCCTCCGTGAATTATTTGACCCCTCCGTGAATTATTAGCCCCCCTCTGTGAATTATTTGACCCCTCCGTGAATTGTTTACCCCCCTCCGTGAATTATTGCACCCCTCCGTGAATTATTTGACCCCTCCGTGAATTATTTGACCCCTCCGTGAATCGTTTACCCCCCTCCGTGAATTATTTGACCCCTCCGTGAATTGTTTACCCCCCTCCGTGAATTATTTGACCCCTCCGTGAATTGTTTACCCCCCTCCGTGAATTATTTACCCCCCTCCGTGAATTATTTGACCCCTCCGTGAATTGTTTACCCCCCTCCGTGAATTATTTGACCCCTCCGTGAATTATTTACCCCCCTCCGTGAATTATTTCACCCCTCCGTGAATTATTTTACCCCTCTGTGAATTATTTACCCCCCTCCGTGAATTATTTGACCCCTCCGTGAATTATTTACCCCCCTCCGTGAATTATTTTACCCCTCCGTTAATTATTTACCCCCCTCCGTGAATTATTTGACCCCTCCGTGAATTATTTACCCCCCTCCGTGAATTATTTTACCCCTCCGTGAATTATTTACCCCCCTCCGTGAATTTTTTGACCCCTCCGTGAATTATTTACCCCCCTCCGTGAATTATTTCACCCCTCCGTGAATTCTTTGACCCCTCCATGAATTATTTCCCCCCCTCCATGAATTATTTGACCCCTCGGTGAATTGTTTACCCCCCTCCGTGAATTATTTGACCCCTCCGTGAATTATTTACCCCCCTCCGTGAATTCTTTTACCCCTCCGTGAATTATTTACCCCCCTCCGTGAATTATTTGACCCCTCCGTGAATTGTTTACCCCCCTCCGTGAATTATTTCACCCCTCCGTGAATTATTTGACCCCTCCGTGAATTATTTACCCCCCTCCGTGAATTATTTGACCCCTCCGTGAATTGTTTACCCCCCTCCGTGAATTATTTGACCCCTCCGTGAATTATTTACCCCCCTCCGTGAATTATTTGACCCCTCCGTGAATTATTTACCCCCCTCCGTGAATTAGTTTACCCCTCCGTGAATTTTTTACCCCCCTCTGTGAATTATTTTACCCCTCCGTGAATTATTTACCCCCCTCCGTGAATTATTTGACCCCTCCCTGAATTGTTTGCCCCCCTCCGTGAATTGTTTGACCCCTCCGTGAATTGTTTACCCCCCTCCGTGAATTATTTCATTCCTCCGTGAATTATTTACCCCCCTCTGTGAATTATTTCACCCCTCCGTGAATTATTTGACCCCTCCGTGAATTATTTACCCCCCTCCGTGAATTATTTGACCCCTCCGTGAATCATTTACCCCCCTCCGTGAATTATTTACCCCCCTCCGTGAATTATTTGACCCCTCCGTGAATTGTTTACCCCCCTCCGTGAATTATTTGACCCCTCTGTGAATTATTTACCCCCCTCCGTGAATTATTTTACCCCTCCGTGAATTATTTACCCCCCTCCGTGAATTTTTGACCCCTCCGTGAATTTTTTACCCCCCTCCGTGAATTATTTGACCCCTCCGCGAATTATTTACCCCCCTCCGTGAATTATTTACCCCCCTCCGTGAATTATTTTACCCCTCTGTGAATTATTTACCCCCCTCCGTGAATTATTTGACCCCTCCGTGAATTATTTACCCCCCTCCGTGAATTATTTTACCCCTCCGTTAATTATTTACCCCCCTCCGTGAATTATTTGACCCCTCCCCTCCGTGAATTATTTTACCCCTCCGTGAATTATTTACCCCCCTCCGTGAATTTTTTGACCCCTCCGTGAATTATTTACCCCCCTCCGTGAATTATTTCACCCCTCCGTGAATTCTTTGACCCCTCCATGAATTATTCCCCCCCCTCCATGAATTATTTGACCCCTCGGTGAATTGTTTACCCCCCTCCGTGAATTATTTGACCCCTCCGTGAATTGTTTACCCCCCTCCGTGAATTATTTTACCCCTCCGTGAATTATTTACCCCCCTCCGTGAATTATTTGACCCCTCCGTGAATTGTTTACCCCCCTCCGTGAATTATTTCACCCCTCCGTGAATTATTTGACCCCTCCGTGAATTATTTACCCCCCTCCGTGAATTATTTGACCCCTCCGTGAATTGTTTACCCCCCTCCGTGAATTATTTGACCCCTCCGTGAATTATTTACCCCCCTCCGTGAATTTTTTTACCCCTCCGTGAATTATTTACCCCCCTCCGTGAATTAGTTTACCCCTCCGTGAATTATTTACCCCCCTCCGTGAATTATTTTACCCCTCCGTGAATTATTTACCCCCCTCCGTGAATTATTTGACCCCTCCCTGAATTTTTTGCCCCCCTCCGTGAATTGTTTGACCCCTCCGTGAATTGTTTACCCCCCTCCGTGAATTATTTCATCCCTCCGTGAATTATTTACCCCCCTCCGTGAATTATTTGACCCCTCCGTGAATCATTTACCCCCCTCCGTGAATTATTTACCCCCCTCCGTGAATTATTTGACCCCTCCGTGAATTGTTTACCCCCCTCCGTGAATTATTTGACCCCTCCGTGAATTATTTACCCCCCTCCGTGAATTATTTTACCCCTCCGTGAATTATTTACCCCCCTCCGTGAATTTTTTGACCCCTCCGTGAATTTTTTACCCCCCTCCGTGAATTATTTGACCCCTCCGCGAATTATTTACCCCCCTCCGTGAATTATTTACCCCCCTCCGTGAATTATTTGACCCCTCCGTGAATTATTTACCCCCCTCCGTGAATTATTTGACCCCTCCGTGAATTATTTACCCCCCTCCGTGAATATTTCACCCCTCCGTGAATCATTTGACCCCTCCGTGAATTGTTTACCCCCCCCCCTCTGTGAATTATTTTACCCCTCCGTGAATTATATACCCCCCTCCGTGAATTATTTGACCCCTCCGTGAATTATTTACCCCCCTCCGTGAATTATTTGACCCCTCCGTGAATTATTTACCCCCCTCCGTGAATTTTTTGACCCCTTCGTGAATTGTTTACCCCCCTCCGTGAATTATTTGACCCCTCCGTGAGTCATTTACCCCCCTCGGTGAATTATTTACCCCCCTCCGTGAATTATTTGACCCCTCCGTGAATTGTTTACCCCCCTCCGTGAATTATTTGACCCCTCCGTGAATTATTTACCCCCCTCCGTGAATTATTTTACCCCTCCGTGAATTATTTACCCCCCTCCGTGAATTTTTTGACCCCTCCGTGAATTTTTTACCCCCCTCCGTGAATTATTTGACCCCTCCGCGAATTATTTACCCCCCTCCGTGAATTATTTACCCCCCTCCGTGAATTATTTGACCCCTCCGTGAATTATTTACCCCCCTCCGTGAATTATTTGACCCCTCCGTGAATTATTTACCCCCCTCCGTGAATTATTTCACCCCTCCGTGAATCATTTGACCCCTCCGTGAATTGTTTACCCCCCCCCCTCTGTGAATTATTTTACCCCTCCGTGAATTATATACCCCCCTCCGTGAATTATTTGACCCCTCCGTGAATTATTTACCCCCCTCCGTGAATTATTTGACCCCTCCGTGAATTATTTACCCCCCTCCGTGAATTTTTTGACCCCTTCGTGAATTGTTTACCCCCCTCCGTGAATTATTTGACCCCTCCGTGAATCATTTACCCCCCTCCGTGAATTATTTACCCCCCTCCGTGAATTATTTGACCCCTCCGTGAATTGTTTACCCCCCTCCGTGAATTATTTGACCCCTCCGTGAATTATTTACCCCCCTCCGTGAATTTTTTTACCCCTCCGTGAATTATTTACCCCCCTCCACGAATTTTTTGACCCCTCCGTGAATTTTTTACCCCCCTCCGTGAATTATTTGACCCCTCCGCGAATTATTTACCCCCCTCCGTGAATTATTTACCCCCCTCCGTGAATTATTTGACCCCTCCGTGAATTATTTACCCCCCTCCGTGAATTATTTGACCCCTCCGTGAATTATTTACCCCCCTCCGTGAATTATTTCACCCCTCCGTGAATCATTTGACCCCTCCGTGAATTGTTTACCCCCCTCCGTGAATTATTTCACCCCTCCGTGAATTATTTGACCCCTCCGTGAATTATTTACCCCCCTCCGTGAATTATTTGACCCCTCCGTGAATTATTTACCCCCCTCCGTGAATTATTTGACCCCTCCGTGAATTGTTTACCCCCCTCCGTGAATTATTTGACCCCTCCGTGAATTGTTTACCCCCCTCCGTGAATTATTTCACCCCTCCGTGAATTATTTTACCCCTCCGTGAATTATTTACCCCCCTCCGTGAATTATTTGACCCCTCCCTGAATTGTTTGCCCCCCTCCGTGAATTGTTTGACCCCTCCGTGAATTGTTTACCCCCCTCCGTGAATTATTTCATCCCTCCGTGAATTATTTACCCCCCTCTGTGAATTATTTCACCCCTCCGTGAATTATTTGACCCCTCCGTGAATTATTTACCCCCCTCCGTGAATTATTTGACCCCTCCGTGAATCATTTACCCCCCTCCGTGAATTATTTACCCCCCTCCGTGAATTATTTGACCCCTCCGTGAATTGTTTACCCCCCTCCGTGAATTATTTGACCCCTCCGTGAATTATTTACCCCCCTCCGTGAATTATTTTACCCCTCCGTGAATTATTTACCCCCCTCCGTGAATTTTTGACCCCTCCGTGAATTTTTTACCCCCCTCCGTGAATTATTTGACCCCTCCGCGAATTATTTACCCCCCTCCGTGAATTATTTACCCCCCTCCGTGAATTATTTTACCCCTCTGTGCATTATTTACCCCCCTCCGTGAATTATTTGACCCCTCCGTGAATTATTTACCCCCCTCCGTGAATTATTTTACCCCTCCGTTAATTATTTACCCCCCTCCGTGAATTATTTGACCCCTCCCCTCCGTGAATTATTTTACCCCTCCGTGAATTATTTACCCCCCTCCGTGAATTTTTTGACCCCTCCGTGAATTATTTACCCCCCTCCGTGAATCATTTCACCCCTCCGTGAATTCTTTGACCCCTCCATGAATTATTTCCCCCCCTCCATGAATTATTTGACCCCTCGGTGAATTGTTTACCCCCCTCCGTGAATTATTTGACCCCTCCGTGAATTGTTTACCCCCCTCCGTGAATTATTTTACCCCTCCGTGAATTATTTACCCCCCTCCGTGAATTATTTGACCCCTCCGTGAATTGTTTACCCCCCTCCGTGAATTATTTCACCCCTCCGTGAATTATTTGACCCCTCCGTGAATTATTTACCCCCCTCCGTGAATTATTTGACCCCTCCGTGAATTGTTTACCCCCCTCCATGAATTATTTGACCCCTCCGTGAATTATTTACCCCCCTCCGTGAATTTTTTTACCCCTCCGTGAATTATTTACCCCCCTCCGTGAATTAGTTTACCCCTCCGTGAATTATTTACCCCCCTCCGTGAATTATTTTACCCCTCCGTGAATTATTTACCCCCCTCCGTGAATTATTTGACCCCTCCCTGAATTTTTTGCCCCCCTCCGTGAATTGTTTGACCCCTCCGTGAATTGTTTACCCCCCTCCGTGAATTATTTCATCCCTCCGTGAATTATTTACCCCCTCCGTGAATTATTTGACCCCTCCGTGAATCATTTACCCCCCTCCGTGAATTATTTACCCCCCTCCGTGAATTATTTGACCCCTCCGTGAATTGTTTACCCCCCTCCGTGAATTATTTGACCCCTCCGTGAATTATTTACCCCCCTCCGTGAATTATTTTACCCCTCCGTGAATTATTTACCCCCCTCCGTGAATTTTTTGACCCCTCCGTGCATTTTTTACCCCCCTCCGTGAATTATTTGACCCCTCCGCGAATTATTTACCCCCCTCCGTGAATTATTTACCCCCCTCCGTGAATTATTTGACCCCTCCGTGAATTATTTACCCCCCTCCGTGAATTATTTGACCCCTCCGTGAATTATTTACCCCCCTCCGTGAATTATTTCACCCCTCCGTGAATCATTTGACCCCTCCGTGAATTGTTTACCCCCCCCCCTCTGTGAATTATTTTACCCCTCCGTGAATTATATACCCCCCTCCGTGAATTATTTACCCCCCTCCGTGAATTATTTACCCCCCTCCGTGAATTATTTGACCCCTCCGTGAATTATTTACCCCCCTCCGTGAATTTTTTGACCCCTTCGTGAATTGTTTACCCCCCTCCGTGAATTATTTGACCCCTCCGTGAATTGTTTACCCCCCTCCGTGAATTATTTCACCCCTCCGTGAATTATTTGACCCCTCCGTGAATTATTTACCCCCCTCCGTGAATTATTTGACCCCTCCGTGAATTATTTACCCCCCTCCGTGAATTATTTGACCCCTCCGTGAATTGTTTACCCCCTTCCGTGAATTATTTGACCCCTCCGTGAATTGTTTACCCCCCTCCGTGAATTATTTCACCCCTCCGTGAATTATTTGACCCCTCCGTCAATTATTTACACCCCTCCGTGAATTATTTTACCCCTCCGTGAATTATTTACCCCCCTCCGTGAATTATTTCACCCCTCCGTGAATTATTTACCCCCCTCCGTGAATTATTTGACCCCTCTGTGAATTATTTACCCCCCTCCGTGAATTATTTACCCCCCTCCGTGAATTATTTTACCCCTCCGTGAATTGTTTACCCCCCTCCGTGAATTATTTCACCCCTCCGTGAATTATTTTACCCCTCCGTGAATTGTTTACCCCCCTCCGTGAATTCTTTGACCCCTCCGTGAATTATTTACCCCCCTCCGTGAATTATTTTACCCCTCCGTGAATTGTTTACCCCCCTCCGTGAATTATTTCACCCCTCCGTGAATTATTTTACCCCTCCGTGAATTGTTTACCCCCCTCCGTGAATTATTTGACCCCTCCGTGAATTGTTTACCCCCCTCCGTCAATTATTTGACCCCTCCGTGAATTATTTACCCCCCTCTGTGAATTATTTACCCCCCTCCATGAATTATTCTACCCCTCCGTGAATTGTTTACCCCCCTCCGTGAATTATTTGACCCCTCCATGAATTATTTACCCCCCTCCGTGAATTATTTGACCCCTCCGTGAATTATTTACCCCCCTCCGTGAATTATTTCACCCCTCCGTGAATTATTTGACCCCTCCGTGAATTATTTACCCCCCTCCGTGAATTATTTGACCCCTCCGTGAATTATTTACCCCCCTCCGTGAATTATTTTACCCCTCGGTGAATCATTTACCCCCCTCCGTGAATTATTTGACCCCTCCGTGAATTGTTTACCCCCCTCCGTGAATTATTTCACCCCTCCGTGAATTATTTGACCCCCTCCATGAATTATTTGACCCCTCCGTGAATTGTTTACCCCCCTCCGTGAATTTTTTTACCCCTCCGTGAATTGTTTACCCCCCTCCGTGAATTAGTTTACCCCTCCGTGAATTATTTACCCCCCTCCGTGAATTATTTTACCCCTCCGTGAATTATTTACCCCCCTCCGTGAATTGTTTACCCCCCTCCGTGAATTCTTTACCCCCCTCCGTGAATTATTTACCCCCCTCCGTGAATTATTTGACCCCTCCGTGAATTGTTTACCCCCCTCCGTGAATTATTTGACCCCTCCGTGAATTATTTGACCCCTCCGTGAATTATTTGACCCCTCCGTGAATTATTTACCCCCCTCCGTGAATGATTTACCCCCCTCCGTGAATTGTTTACCCCCCTCCGTGAATTATTTGACCCCTCCGTGAATTATTTACCCCCCTCCGTCAATTATTTGACCCCTCCGTGAATTATTTACCCCCCTCCGTGAATTATTTGACCCCTCCGTGAATTGTTTACCCCCCTCCGTGAATTATTTGACCCCTCCGTGAATTATTTACCCCCCTCCGTGAATCATTTTACCCCTCCGTGAATTATTTACCCCCCTCCGTGAATTATTTTACCCGTCCGTGAATTGTTTACCCCCCTCCGTGAATTATTTCACCCCTCCGTGAATTATTTGACCCCTCCGTGAATTATTTACCCCCCTCCGTGAATTATTTGACCCCTCCGTGAATTATTTACCCCCCTCCGTCAATTATTTGACCCCTCCGTGAATTATTTACCCCCCTCCGTGAATTATTTTACCCGTCCGTGAATTGTTTACCCCCCTCCGTGAATTATTTCACCCCTCCGTGAATTATTTGACCCCTCCGTGAATTATTTACCCCCCTCCGTGAATTATTTGACCCCTCCGTGAATTATTTACCCCCCTCCGTGAATTATTTGACCCCTCCGTGAATTGTTTACCCCCCTCCGTGAATTATTTGACCCCTCCGTGAATTGTTTACCCCCCTCCGTGAATTATTTCACCCCTCCGTGAATTATTTGACCCCTCCGTGAATTATTTACCCCCCTCCGTGAATTATTTGACCCCTCCGTGAATTGTTTACCCCCCTCCGTGAATTATTTGACCCCTCCGTGAATTATTTACCCCCCTCCGTGAATTATTTACCCCCCTCCATGAATTATTTGACCCCTCCGTGAATCATTTACCCCCCTCCGTGAATTATTTGACCCCTCCGTGAATTATTTGACCCCTCCGTGAATTATTTGACCCCTGTTTGTGTGTCAATTATTTTGGGGGTCCAGACCCCCATAGGAATTGGCGCATAGGGTCGCGTCGATTATCTTGGGGGTCTAGACCCATAGGAATTGACGCATAGGGTCGCGTCAATTATTTTGGGGGTCCAGACCCCCATAGAAATTGGCGCATAGTAGGGGGGTGCACCACCTCAGTGGAATATTTATCCAGAGGGGGGGTGTACACCACCTCAGTGGAATATTAATCCACAGGGGGGGGGGGGTACACCACCTCAGTGGAATATTTTTCCCAGCCTCTCATTTTCCCCAATGCTCCATTTTCCACCCTTTTTTTTCTTTTTGGGGGGGGTCTTCCCCTTTGTCGCATGGACTCCCATTCTTCCCAACTTTCAATTTTCATGATGGTTTTTTTTGTGGTGGGTGGCTGTGTTGGGGGAGGGGGAGTGCCAGACTTTTTCTTGTCACTTTCTGACAGGAAGGAAGGAAGGGAGGGGGCGGATACCACACTTTCATCAGACTTTTCCTGAGATGTGTTCTGTTTTATGTCCTTGACACGAGATGCCAAATCAGACTTCAGACTTCAGACTTTATACACATAGCTGGCGCATCACCACAAACAGGTTTCGTTGCATTGTGAGAAGTCTAGCCCGTTCTATGGCCGATTTGGTGTCCAAAAAAGGCCGTTTTTGGGCTAAAGTTCAGGACAATCACCGGTGTGTCAAGTGACCCCATGATAGGTACATTTTAGTGTTGCAAAGCCATATTAGGGTAAGGGTCACTGAGCTGTTGGAACTAGTGTTGGTTTTATAACCCTTTTTAGTGTCTAGGGTGGACCTACCAGGTTTAGCAGCAGCAGCAGCAGCAGCAAGCAAGCAAGTAGCAAGCAATCAAGCAGCAGAAAACGCGAAATGGGCAAAAATTAGATCTCCGTCGTGGTGCTTTGGATTTGGTTGAAATTTTGGTGGATGATACCTATGCGTGTGAAGTACAATCACACAAAGTTTGAGCGAGAAACTTAACGGTGGCGGCCGGGAACGGGATTCGCAAGTGGCGAACCTCAGTTTCAAAAATTGCAGTTTAGGGCCAAAAACAGCCATTTTTGGGCCAAAAAAGCCCTAGAACCCATTCAAAACGGCCAAACGAAGGGAAACGGTGGGTACACTCCACGTGCGGCTTGAGTTCCCCGTGTCAACGAGCTCTTTGCGGCCCTCTAACTCCATGATATGTCCCGGAAACGGCCCATAAAGGCCCCAAGAAGCTCCAAATGCCGACAGCCACAAACCAAGAATAGGCCATATCTTTGGCTACATGGCTCAAAATGCGATTCCGAGGGCACCTACTCCACCCGCAACCTCCCACTTTTTGTGGTTTCCACCCCTCAGAATTGCCCAAACGGACGCCTAGACCCCAATACCTAGGCCCACTAGGCTGCGGCAAGCTGCAAGCTCAATCCCAAACAGGTGGGTGCCCAAATGGGTCAACAGGGTCCAGTCGGGGCAAAAAGATGATTTTTCTCAAAAATGATCCTAGACCATGTGCAACGCTAAAACAAGTGTTTTTGGACCGTTTTGAGCTTGTGGTGGCCCATTTTGGTCCTCCGAAAATCCCAAAATGCCTTGAAAATGGGCTGTTTTGGGACCAAAAAAGGGTCAAAAATGGGTCAAAAACGCATTTTTCCAAACCTCATCCTATACACCATTTGCGGTGCACAGACGGGTGAAATCAGCCCATTTTGAGCCCATTTTGGGGCATTTTTACCCCTTCGAAGTCCAAAAAGCCTTGAAAGTGGGCCTCGTGGTGATGGGGTTTACTTGCAAGTTGATTTCACTTTGTCAAGAGCCATCAATGTGTGAATCATTCTTGCTGTCCCTCAACAATCTCAGCTAATGTTCCCTCCCCCACCAGCCCGGTCCCAATATTCAGTCTTGATTAGGGTTGCAAATTCATGAAGGAGGTCGTGTGGCAAGGCGGAGTTACCAAATAGCGCTGTTAGATGGAACACATGGAACATCAGTTGGCAGCATTATATGATTGGGGTATGTGGGTTCTAAACCACAACCAGGACTTGTCAACGAGTAGGTCTCTCACCACCAAGCGTTATGGACCTTAGTACACCAAGGAGATTAGATTCAAAACCATCTCGCGGTTCCCGGGCCCGTCCATACGAGAGGCACGCACGTCACAAAAAGGACAAGATACGTGTGTGCCTCCGTGTGGTCGGAGTACGATCAAGACACGTAGCCGTATTAAATAGAACACGGCAAAAATACTCCAGTATAGGAAAGGGGGAATGATACCCTCAAGAACCTTGAGTATGGGATTATGGATCTTGGTCTTCTAGAAACAACATTTTGTTGACCATGGTTGCAGTCGGGATGGGTTGGATGCTTTCACAACCCAAGCTTCCCAATGGCATGGCACACCCGCGCGTCACCCTGGCTCACCCATTACCCTACCCCCTCGTGCGCTGAAGCCAATACCAATTGCACTCCATCACCGGCACCATCAATACCACACCACCACCACCTAAAACCCAGGCCATTGCTTAGTGGCTAGTCGATGCTAGACCGTGGGGCTGGGGTGGGACTAAAGATGGGTGGGTGGGTTTGTCTGGGAAAAAGTGCAAGTTCCCCCCCCGGGGGGGGGGGGGGGGGTTAGCTCTTTTGGGTGGGTGGATGGGTCCTAGGCTTGGTAGACTGCCAAAGTTGTTCATGGGTTGTGGCGCCGATGAAGGAGAAAGGGACTCATCATCAAGCTCTTCTTCATCTGAGTGCCTGGAAATGGATGATGTCTAAGCTGTGGAATCAGTGCATTTGCTCACCTTGATCAACTTGGGGTATAGGGGACCGCTACTTGTCCCGAGTCGTGTGGCGTCCCTCTTCCGTACTACAACTCAAGGGCAGTCATTCTTTGTAGATATCCTTATGTCTATGGGCAATGTTGGCGGTAGACCAAGCTCTGTATCCACCCCCATCCCCCTCTCAGGGTATCTAGCACTTGGGTTGGTGGGTCTGAGGGTGGGTGGGTCTGAGGGTGGGTGGGTCAGCCAAAATCCCGGGGGGGGGATCTAACCCCCCCCCCCCCCCCCCAGTCCCAGTTGGCCCATTTTTAAGCCACCACAAAGTGAGGGTGCTGGCCGTGGGCTGTTTTCCCCTTTCCGGGGACCAGGAAAATGGCCCAAAGAATGCATGGTCAGAGCAGTGTCGACCTATGCGATCATGCAGAAGGGTCCGCAATGAAAAGCACCACCCGATGATTGTATAACCAGAGCGGCAGCAACCCGTGCGGTTATACAATAGGGTGCAGACAAGTCACCCCCTATTTTCCCCTACAGAAGCAACCAAAACCAACAACACCGACACGATGTGCGCAGCGTAAAACGTAAACGTAAACAAGCAACAGGACACTGCAACAACAGATGGCTGATACAGATGGACCCATGGACTGCATCACTCCCCATGCCCGGGAAGAGACCAAGGACATTCCCCAGCATGTAGCAGTTCAGAGGATGATGCTATACCACCAAGTCCATGAAGCGTCCGGGTGGTGTCCTCTGCCCGAGTACATACCCAGCAATTATCAAGTACAGGCCCAGCATCAGGGGGCATCAATGCAGGCCCAGCAGCAGAGGGCATCAGTTCGAGACCAGCATCAGAGGGCATCAGAGGACATCAGCAATGGCCCAGCAGTAAAGGGCATAGGTATAGACCCAACACACGAAGGATGACAAAGAATAGGCAGACCAAGAACAGAGCAAGGTGCGAACACAAACGGACAAAAGCACACGTGGGGCGCAACGGGGAGGAAAACGGGGGTCGGGGCACAAAAAAGGAGGAAAACCGCGCAATAGGAGCCGGAGAACCTAGCGGTTGAAACCCAACGGGGTTTGCTGCTTAGGGGAGGACGTCCAGGTTAGGACACACAGTCAAACGCGAGAGCACGGAGCGTCACGCGCAGAACAAAAATAAGAGCGGTCGCAGAGTCAGAGCCAATGAACCTGGTGATTAGATCTCCCCAGTGCTTGGGGGGTGCGTCACACAGGGGAGGATGTCCATGCCCAGCGATCTATGAGGCTTGCATTGCACAGGCAATGGGCTTTATAGGGAGGGTAAGCATCAAAGAGTCATCTCATATCCAACACATGATGGTTACCTGGGAGTATCGCTTACTCTGGTGGGGATACCGGGGGAATCACCATGGATTGCAGCACGGACACGTGTGTGTGGACGGACGCCCCATGGTACTCCGCTAGGCTCCCCGCTAGGGCGCATAGGAACCCAGCTTCATGGGGCGCAGTCCTCCAGATGGTCTCCTGGGGAATGTGTCTTTCACCCATGCAAGCACAGAAGTATGCAGAGGTGGAACGCAGAGGATGAGTCAACGGTCCGTCCCTTAGACCACCCGTTGATGTCATGAGCAGCCAATTACTGCGCACACATCCTCCTCCTCCTCCTCCTAGTATCACTAAGCAATGGCCTGAATATCGCCCCTAATGGTAATGAGAAAAGATGATGATCATGATGATGATCAGGACAATACTTTTGGAACTCCCTACACCAAGCTGTAGTGACCTCTGCCCACACTCTATGGGCCCTTGCTCAGGCCCTGCTGATCGGCATCAACTATACTGGGCAGAAGGGCCAGCTGCGAGGGTGTGCCAATGACGTCAAACAGATTGCGGCCTTCCTGAAGGGACGGGGTTTCGATTCCATCCAGATGCTGGTGGATGATGGCTCCGGGCAAGGCATTCCACCCACCAAGACCAACATCCTGGCGGGCTTCAGGTGGCTATTGAATGGAGCCCGCGGCGGTGACAGTCTCTTCTGGCACTACTCTGGCCATGGTATGGTGGTGCATGGTTGGCTCCAACGGTCGGTGATCAGGGATGCTGCAGACTTTTTTTCCAGGTGGACCCCCCCCCCCCATCCTACCAATCTGTATCCCCCCCCCCCCTCAAAAGCAACAGTGAGTGTGCCGAATCCTATCTCTGGGTACCCCTGATCGGCGCTTGATTCATTTGGTGGCTTGGTGGCACTGGGAGCACATCCACGGAACCATGTAGCACCAATTTGGCCTTTCTGTTGGTGTCAATGGACGCCTTCAAGGGCTGTTTCCAGCTACAGAAGTCCATTCCTTTCGATTAAGGCAAACACTGGACGCACTGTGTAGGGTATTATTAGGAACATTTCTCTGCGAGGTCAATGAGCCGAACGCAAACTGCATCGTACGCTATGATGCATCCATCGTGACCTACCTCCCGTGCAACTTTTTACATTGACTCCCTAACGAGTGGCAGGGCCCCATGTCTAGGTAACCTCAGTCAGCCGGCCTATGGGACCCCAACAGTGAAGACTTGCCAACTTTGAGACCAGCATGGGATGGCTCAAGAACACCTTTTTTGTAGCGACTCCTGTTGGCCCTCCGCGGCCTTGGTCCAGGCATGGATTATGATTTGGTGACAATTTTCACACGTATGAGGAGCCATGTAGCACCAACTTGGCGGCGGAAGGGCGGTTTTCCGCCCATCTGAATGGATTCAGAAAATACATGGGCCCAAATTGTGTGCGGTACGTTGTGAAGGGCAATTCTCTGCAAGGTTGATTTGCCAAAGGTGTTGAATGAGGCCCTCCGTTGGTGATCATTGGCCGCTGAAAGGGCTGTTTTGGGGTGTTTTGCATCATGGAAGGCAACACCTGGTTGGCCTATTGCTGCCACTACATGTCAATGCAGACCCATGCCCCATCTTTTTCATTCTCTGTGGATCTCCAGCCGATGGTGCACACCAGGGTTCTATCTGCAGATACCTGGACCCCAGCTTGGTCATGAGTTTCTAATTATCAGCCACGGTGCAAATGCCACATTCCCATCGAAGAAATTAACTTTCAAAGGCTTGCTCCGAACAACATCCCACACACTATTTGCCTGATATGAGCTGCTAGCAGGCTGGCTGAGTTGGGCGGCCCCACTATTGGGAAGGGCAGCGTGGTGGAGTGTAGTGGATGCCGTGCAGTCTCTATCCCAAATCCACAGAAGCAACTGCGGCAACCGATGCCTAGAGAAACACAGCCAGTGGTGAACTGAGGTTTTCTTGACCTGACATTGGTTAGGGTGGGTCAGTTCAAGTGTTGGGAGCTAGGTGGATGGAGGGATGGGCCTTCTGGTTTGATTCATGTGCTCTTTTGGACCAAGATTGCGCAGTGCACGGCCTACAAGAACATCAATCAACTCTTTGAGATTAAAACCAGGTGGCCCACATGCATGGCAAGCGCCACATACCCCCCCTTTTGGCCTATCCACATGCCTTGCCCAAATGGTCAAATTCAGGATTTAGCCCCTCGTAAAACCCTTGTTTTAGGCAACCAAAGTATCCTCCCAAGAGTTTCTGCGTTGGGACCTTGTAGGGAACGCGAATCCTGTGGCGCGCCCTACGGCACGCAATTTAGGTAATGATCATGGAAGCAGGGAATTGTCCCCGTTGTGAACCGTACTTTTGAATGGGCAGTGGTTATTGCAACATTTTTGTCCTTTTTTTTTTTTTGGAGTTTTGTGCCTCGCCATTGTGCCCATTTGACCTATTTCCTTCACCCAAAAATTAAGGAAATTAATGTGGTGCTATTTACCCTACAGCTAAACCTGCGGCGCATAGGAAGCATTCCGGTAGGACCCGAAGGATGGACTGGATTGCCTAAAGGTTGAGTGTCCGGTTGTATTTCTAGGTGTGTGCACTGGTTTGTGTTTTCAGGAGGAAATTGTCCACGTTGCTTGTCCCAAGAGCCCCCCCCCCCCCCCTCGCGGTGCGCCCTGTGGCACACCCTGGGAATAAATCAAGTAGCAGATGGGACGGGCAATTCATTTTTGCACCATTCACTATTCGCACTCCACCCCTCTGCACAATGTATGTGTGGTTTTTAGAGTAGGGTGGCTGAGAGGCTTGAGTTGAAAAGGAGCCGAAGTAGCACCTAAACCGGAACCCATCTTATGCACAAACCAGATTTAAAAGGACACATGCACATGCTGCAGAGTGTTGGTGCACTTAAGAAGCAGTTCGCTGTAGAGCGCTGGCAGTATGCACTGCACCAAGCTTGGGATCATGGACCAAGCTTGGGAGGGACACATCTAGCGCTTGCATCTCATGGTGCATGTAGTTGTACACATCCAGCAATTCATTAATAAGAGGAGCGTCAAGTATCAGCCTCATGGTCCTTCGGATGTTTTTCCCAATCCCATTTTCCTGCCATAAGCAGGTCAAGTGGATTCTGACTCATTCACATGCCCATCCACCTCAAGCTTACCATTGCTCAATTGGATTATAGTTTTCCCTTCTTGTTGCAGGTTTCACTGTTCCTATTTTTTACGAGAATTATTACAAGTCTGCAGCAGCCGTAGCCTGCCACAGAAACCCCAAAGCCCTTGGGGAGACATATTTTTTATATTTGTGGTCAATGAGAGTGGGTCCGTTGTCTCTCTGCACACAAGTGCTGCTTCTGCCGCTTGGCCCCCCTCCCATGCTATGGCGGCATGCCTCACCAGGAGCCATTCAGGCAGAATAGTGGGCTCTTTGTGGTATGGTGTTAAGAGTAAATATCTGCAAGGTGGCCTTGCCAAAGACACTCAAATCGCTGGAGACCGGCCCTCAGCCCTGAACATCTACCCCCTGAAGGGTCCCAACCCATGTTGCTATTTATGACATTGATCCTCCTTATACCTCCTTTGCTGCACTATTGTATGGTCCATCTTTATGCATGTTGGGGTCAGGGTCCACACAACGAGACCGCAACAATGACGAGTGGGACACCAAGGACGAGACAATCTGCCCCCTTGACTATGCAAAGGCGGGCATGCTTGTGGATGATGAGATTTACGATGCCCTGGTTAAGCCACTGCCCATGGGATGCAGATTGACTGCCCTGATGGACTGCTGTCACAGTGGAACAGGGATGGATTTGCCCTACATCAAGCAAGCCAAGGTAGGCCCAGACCAAGAAGCTTGCTGCACACCTTGTCCTGATTGTGGGATGCATGATTCCATCACGGGGGGGCGGCCGGGCCCGGTCCTTGTATGCGACACCCCCCAGCCCCCCCCCCCCCCCCCCCGGGTTTTGACAGATAGTGGGCTGGGGACATGGCGCCAACGGCGCCCCCCTTTTTTTCCGCCTGGCGCCAACGGCGCCCCCTTTTCTAGTGTGAGCGCCAGATTTCGCAAGACGAGGCGCTATACAAATGTCGTTTGTTGCCCAGACATGTTAACTGCAAACGTCAGCCCGCGGACAAGGGGCCCCTGGCGCGGGATGCTGCCACCCACAATGTGAAATGTGGGGTGTTCCACTTGTTTGTTTGACCCAGACATGTTAACTGCAAACGTCAGCCCGCGGACAAGGGGCCCCTGGCGCGGGATGCTGCCACCCACAATGTGAAATGTGGGGTGTTCCACTTGTTTGTTTGACCCCGACATGTTAACTGCAAACGTCAGCCCGCGGACAAGGGGCCCCTGGCGCGGGATGCTGCCACCCACAATGTGAAATGTGGGGTGTTCCACTTGTTTGTT
The DNA here is from genome assembly GCA_964036045.1 of Eutreptiella sp. 'Long Island Sound 2002'. Lineage (NCBI taxonomy): Eukaryota > Euglenozoa > Euglenophyceae > Eutreptiales > Eutreptiaceae > Eutreptiella > Eutreptiella sp. 'Long Island Sound 2002'. Next base: position 130,986,690 of record OZ038379.1, read on the forward strand.
TGTTTCACAACCCCGTGGGTTAGGGACTCATGCGACGTTTTTCCGCGTTTTTTTAGGCAAGTGCGGACACACGCCTTGGTCGCCCTCATGATCTCTGACTGCCCCAGTCAACCAGCTAAGCTGCGCTGGAACACGTTGGCAAAAAAATCTGCAAGCAGCCCGTGCACGAATCATCCTGTGCGGTGTCCGCTGTGCACAAAGACAGTTTGGTCATACTGCATGGCACAGCACTATGCAGATGTGCATGACACTGCACGGCACCCCGATTTGATGCACATTGCAGAGGCAGAGCAAGAGGCGGTGCTGAATTGGGTGCCTCACAAGGGCAAGAAAAAAAATCGGGGCAATGCACCTACAGAGGCTGATGATGCCCCGTTTGATGCAGCGGCCTTGTCTGCACCCGGCGATGTTGCTTCATCGTCGTCAAGCTTGCCTCCCCTGCCTTTGCCCCAGTCAAAGCCTCCTGCCCCCCCGCTCCCAAGTGAGTCCGAGGCAACGACCTCTGGGGCTGAGGGATCCCGTCCCCTTAAAAGCGTCGGGAAGCGCAATAAGAAGAGGCGGGACGAAGCCCAACGAGAGCTTCAGTCGAAGCGCGCCCGCCAAGACTCCTCCTCCTCCTCCTCAGAGGGGGAGCTTTTCAAGGACCTCTAACCAGAAGTCCATCCATTCTTTCTGTTAACCCCCAACTCTAACCAAGCCTCAGGAATTTTTCTCATAAACTAACCGGGGGGCACGGGGGAACAAGAGGGGAGAGGGAAGGGGGGAGGGGGAGGGGGGCGGGGGGCAACACGGCGACCCTTAAGACTTTCTTCTCGGCAAGGACGAGAAAGCGTTATTATCGCATACATACCTCCGTACCCCCCAACCCCCAGACACACAACCCCCCAGGAGGTATGCATGTGGTAGTAGTGGGTCGCGCGCAAGCACCCCCACCTTGGGAACCCCCCCCCCCAGCCGAAATCCCCCCCCTACACCCCCCAGCCGACCCCCCCCAGATCCACCCCCAGCCCCCCCCCCCCCCCCCCGAGTTTTGACAGATAGCTGGGGGGTATGTCGCATCAGGACCGGTTGTAGTCGCCCCCCCGTGGATTCCATGGCATGTCCGGTCCTTGCGGTTACTTATTCTTTTTTTTTGTCACCCTGTGTAGATAAGGGCTGCCCCATGCGAATACGGACCTTCTTTCCTGCTCTGACTATCCAAGCCCCTCGCTTCTCCACCTTGGAACACTGTGTGCTGCACAACCAAACGTTGGTTTGGATTAGAGGCACCATCCAACAACGAACAGAACTCTGCCAATTGTTTTCTGTGCCTACCAGTTCCATGGTTTGTTTGATCAATGATGGAGGAGCAGTCTAGCAGCCAATTTATGGGACTCAAAAAATGCTACATTGTCATATTTCTTGGGGACGGAACATTTTCTGCCAACTTTGTGCGTTTTAGCAAGTCGTTGCCTCATTTGTGCATATGAGGGTCCCGGTGGGGGGTGTTTATGGGGTATTTTTGGAAAGCCCTTGAAGAGGGTTATTTGGAACACCCTAGGTTTGCTTGCTGTACTGACGATATGTCTGAGATTTTCGTCCGGTTTGGACGTTGTGTGTGCTGCCTGCTGCCTCTATTTGTCAACAGGCAGCTACCATGTCTGCATATAAATTCACACCACGTGCTGTTGCTTCTCCCGATGCACCACAGAAGCCTTTGGTTTGCAAAAGAGCACGCTCTGCGGGTGAGACTTGGAAGAAGGTGACCCGTCACCCTGCCAGCCAGGCCAAGAAGCCTCGTACTGCCGGTTCACAAATACCTGCATACACCCACAAGGAGCACCAAATTCTGTCCGCTGCTGAGGCCACTGCTTTTGCTTTTTAATGAAGGTTGGGTGCCAGTGAAGGCACGGAGGTTCCAGGATTGGGGAAAATTGAAGAAACATGTCCCTGTCCACAAACAGGGTGATGTCTGCCCCAATGGGGTTCCAGCCCTGCCTGAAAAAGGCAACGCAGATGGCAATGATGATTCAGAATAAACATGATTCAATGGTGCAGTGCATTGGTTGTGTGCACTGTCCAATGTGTAGCCCTTTGCTGAAAAATGTGACCCCCCCCCCCCAGCCATACATATCTGCAGTGGCTTTTTTTCACAGATTACAAAAAATTACGCCCCCCCCCACCCCCTTGTGTGATGACATGTTTGCACATTCAAGCAAGTTAGCAGCTCCTGAATGTCCCCGAGAGATATGCGAATCCCGTTTCATGGCAGCACATGCTCAGATTGAATGTTTGCCATCTGTGGAAATTGTTGCAGCACACAACCTCAAGCATGACAAAGAAAGTTTATGTTGAAACATCACATGCAGATGCCACAAGAGGGATAGTACTCTGATGGTACCAGATATACCACCGGGGGAAAATTTTAGAAAGGGACAAATTTGATGTGGACAAATTTGGAAGCCCTACCTCGTACCAAATATTTCCTTCAATTTTAAGGATGCGATGTGTCAAAGGACAGCAACCATCCAGAGGCCACCAGGAAATAACAGCAGCCATCCACTATGAAGCAACAGCAAGGGACCTTATACCAAATTTTTCCTTCATTTCTAAGGACCAGTTCCAAATATTCCCCCCCCCTAATTTTAGCCCTCCCAAAAAAAACCCCCTCAAATTATTCCCCCGGTGGTACATGTTCCCGGCTCGAGGCCAGTGTGCGGATCCAGACCCAGATTGAAGAAATTCAAGAAATCTTTTCCTCTCCTTCTGAACCCCCTAACCAATGACAGGTCGCGGGCCCAGGTACCCCAAGCAGCCCCCATGTGGGGCCCCACCAGGCCGGGCATGGGTTGGCTGAAAAATCGGTGTAGGGGGGCGCAAGTGTTATCCGGAGAAACGCGTTTTTCTCCGGATAAGGCTTATCCGGAGAAATTTGGCGCGGAGGCGCCAGAACAGCCGCAGAACACCGCCAGAGTCAAAAAAGTCGGATTTTCCCCAAGTGCGCTGGCGCCGGCGGCTGGCGCAAAACATGCCAGTCGGAATCGAACTGCCGCTGGATATTTGGCGGTCCACCGCATTACCGCTCAGGCACTGCGGCACTGTTAGAACTCCGAAAATTATTTAATATAGATTTGTCCCGACAAAAGTGAAATTTTTAAAAAAAACCAAAGGCCCCGGGCCAAGCCCGGGGCCACACTGACCACAAACTGACAATGGGGCTTGCACACAACATTGCACGACACATGTTCACACCTGCAATGCCTTACGATCAGGTTTGGGGGTGTGGGACAAGGTGGAAGTGCCCTTTTATTGGACCCAAGAGTGTTTTTGACAAACCATGGTGCAAAGGTGTTGGGGGGGTAACTTGGCGCCACCGTGGAGTTTTTCCAATCCGTTTGGACCGTTGGAAAGCCCAAAGTGTCTACTTTTTGAATATGCATGGCCGTGCTAGGCCGTCTCACACCGGCTTGGAGCGGTCGGACCGTTATGGGTTGGAGGTTGGTCAAAAAAATGACAAAAATTTTTTTTTCCAGAACCGGGTTGCCAGAAGTACCGGGGGGGTAACTTGGCGCCACCGTGGAGTTTTTCCAATCCGTTTGGACCGTTGGAAAGCCCAAAGTGTCTACTTTTTGAATATGCATGGCCGTGCTAGGCCGTCTCACACCGGCTTGGAGCGGTCGGACCATCATGGGTCGGAGGTTGGTCCAAAAAATGGCAATTTTTTTTTTTCAAAACCGGGTTGCCAGAAGTACCGGGGGGGTAACTTGGCGCCACCGTGGAGTTTTTCCAATCCGTTTGGACCGTTGGAAAGCCCAAAGTGTCTACTTTTTGAATATACATGGCCGTGCTAGGCCGTCTCACACCGGCTTGGAGCGGTTGGACCATTATGGGTCGGAGGTTGGTCCAAAAAATGGCAAATTTTTTTTTTCAAAACCGGGTTGCCAGAAGTACCGGGGGGGTAACTTGGCGCCACCATGGAGTTTTTCCAATCCGTTTGGACCGTTGGAAAGCCTAAGGTGTCTACTTTTTGAATATGCATGGCCGTGCTAGGCCGTCTCACACCGGCTTGGAGCGGTTGGACCATTATGGGTCGGAGGTTGGTCCAAAAAATGGCAAATTTTTTTTTTCAAAACCGGGTTGCCAGAAGTACCGGGGGGGTAACTTGGCGCCACCATGGAGTTTTTCCAATCCGTTTGGACCGTTGGAAAGCCTAAGGTGTCTACTTTTTGAATATGCATGGCCGTGCTAGGCCGTCTCACACCGGCTTGGAGCGGTCGGACCGTCATGGGTTGGAGGTTGGGGGGGTTTGCACCATAGTAAGTCTTTAGGGGGTAGGGTTGTGCGAAGGGAATCAATAGACCAAGAAACAGTCTGTGTGTAGATGTACACAAGCAAACTGGATTGCACTTGAGATGGAAGGTATTACCCCAAAAGGTGTGGCTGCATTTGCATCTGCAACGGCACGGCATAGTAGTGGGTGCCAAGGGCATAGCAGTCGGTTGCCATAATGGTTGCGTATATGACTGCGACAGCATTCCCTGTGGCAAACCCAATGACATGTTGCTCGACATTGCCACAGGGGTGGAATCCAACATTTGAGGAATCAACGGTGCCAAGGGCAACTGCGACATGTCGGGGAAGGGAAGTGCCACATTGCCCAATGTGGGCAACGGAGTGGAAGTTGCGCTCGCAACAGGTCCAAGATAAGGCGTCGGAGGAGTAGGGGCCTCGGTTGGAGGCGCCGGCTTCGCGACAGGTTCCTTCCTTTGCCTTTTGGCCTGTGGGGCCGGTTTGGCACTAGCGGACCGCTTTGCACGGGGGGGAGGATTGGCATACTGCAAAGGCGGAGGTGCGGTAACGGACGCCGCAAGTGCATGCAAACCAGCCTCTACTTGCTTACACTTCTCCGGACCCGCCTCAACGGCACCCGTGATGATGCGCTTTGCGATGGCCATAAGGTTGTTGAACAACCGACCCCGGTTGGCCTCCATTGCACCGGCCGTTGTGTCTACATCGATGGTAGCTGGCATGTCGACTGCGGGAACGTCACCCGTGGGTGTGGGCATTGGGCGGTGGATGGTGCTTTCCACTACAGCCAAGTGTGGTTGCGAGGGTTGCACCATTTCCACCTGTTGAACATAGGGTTGTTGCTCCGCAAACCACTGTTCGTGGAACAACCCCATGTGGAAGAACACGGGAATGCTCCCACGATGAAGCACAGCGACGTAGTGACGACAAGGCTGGCCAAACCGAGCATGACCGCAAGAGCAGACAAACTGTCTGTAGCCAATGACGTTGTCGTCGGCACCAACCATGGGGTCAAAAAATCCTAGATGCTGAGGCATACCTGCATAGCCCGTAGCGGGTAGCACACGAACTGTAGCTGTTTGCATCCGCCTGTCTTGCACTTCTGCAGGAGGGACAAACCCATCCAACGTATGGGAGGGAGAGCCATCATATACAGCGTGGTCCACCCCATTCGGTGGGATGGGTTCCACCGTCTGGGGGTTGTAGGACGACACGTCGTACATGGTAGTGCCCATGTCTACTTGTACAAGAAAACGTTGCAAACCGTAGCTGGTCATGCTTGCTTGCACCAACGGAATCACGGTGGGGAGTGCTTTATTAACCGTGGTTACCGTTTTTTTGAGGTCATCAATCGCGAGGCAACGGTTTTGAGTGCGCATTTGGCATTTCACTAACCTTTCCACAGCATCAAAAATTTTATTCACGCTGCAGCGCTTGCGAACCTTGGTGCATAGGGCTTTCACCCACCGGTTTGTGTTCTCCCCCCTTTGAGAACTCTGAATACCGGCGGTGAAGCACTCCCAATGGTAGCAGGTTGCCCAGTATTTACATTTTTCCTTGCCCCAAGTTGATTCCAAATAATCTCGCGCGTCGGGATAAGCATCCAACAGGGCATTCCATTGGCGATGAAAAATCTGCTCATTGCACTCCTTGCGCACATCATGGAAAAGGGCCATCATAGCCTGGTACCTATGCTTGCCCATTTTTCGGAGCAACTTTTTACGGATGTTTTCAATGATGTGCCAGATGCACCACAAATGCCGTGTTTTCTTGAGCAGTGAGCGAACTGCATTGGCACATGCTACATCTGCGTCAGTCATTAACACTTTTGGGGCTGCGGGGACATTGTTCAACCATTGGCGCAGCTGCCAATTATAATCACAATCTCTCTCTCTGAGGACCAGTGCCTGAGCGGTGAGCAAAGATTTTCCATGCTCATTAATGGTCGTGAAGCAGCCGAGGTGAAAAAATTGATTACAATTGTAAGTGTTATCATGCACAACAAGATAGTTGAACCTTTGCGCAATTTCCACTTGGCTTGGGGACATCCAAAACAAGTGTGTCAACCTGTTAGTGCCCGGCTCGGTCTCAGGTACCACCACCCAACGTGGGTCGTTCTTTTTGGCAGCAAGCAACCGATTCAATAGGTCTTGACAGTCAGTTGCTGCTTTGTATCCATGTTTGTAATAGACATTTGAAATGTCACGGGGCTCAATTAGAGCATTTGAAAACTCTTCACCGAAGTGTTTTTCTAGAAGCTCATAACTGGTGGACGGTGGTAGACCTAGGCGTCCATGATCTTTGATCATTGTGACCCACTCCTCCTTTAACACACGTTTCTCACGAGCTTGTGCTCGTTTGGAGGGAACCGTGTGCCCCGTGTGTTCTAGGTTGGCTTTTGTAACCTTCCAAGGGCTATCCTCATCAGGACGGCTGCAAATAACACGACAAGAAACAAAAGAGTGGACTATGACTTGGTCACCGGCACCTCCAACAAAGAATTATACCTGTATTTGCAATGTCCCTATGGCCGGAAGTGGCATCCAGACCAACGTGGGGCCAGTGGAGGTGGCGACGTCCAAAAGGTACGGAGCCGCTTATCGAAACGTTGGAAAAATGTCAATGTGCCACAAGAGCAACAAAAACTGCCACTTCCGGAGGTAGAAGTTCCGGATGCAGAAGACGACACGGACAAGAAGAAGAAGAAAGACACTAAGGAAATTAAAATTAAGTGTGACCTAATATGAATAAAATGGTTCATGCGTTATGAAAGGGCCAAAAGTGCATTACAAAACGGATCAAAACAAAAGAATACCTCCGCGATCATGTCTTTTTTGGAAAGATTCTTTCCAAAAGTGTCACCCACCTTAACAGGAGGGAGAGGGTCTTCTTCTTTGGCATCCTCTTCTTCCCCCTCACTATCCCCAAGGTCACCAACGTCATCACTAAAGGAGACGTTGGAGGCCTCCTCCTCCTCCTCAACTTCATCGGACTCTGCATCCGACAATCCCATGACATCTTCTTCTACTTGTGCTTCTACTTGCATCTCTTCAATGTCATCAAGTTCTTTTTCTTTGATTCTTGGGGATTTAGGTGAGTGGCATTTTGGGGATGATACATCACTCAGCAAATCAACATCAATACTTTTGGGCCTTTTGCCCCTCATGGTGCTATGGGCTTGCATTTTGCAACAACAGGCTAAGGAGACAAATTTTGCAAATGTAAAATCTGAAACTTAAAGGCTAAGGAGACAAATTTTGACAAATTTAACATCTGAAATTTAACAGATGCACCAGAGAATAATAACAGTAATAATAATACAAATGTAGAAAAATGTAAAATATAATGTACTGTCCTATAATGGGCTGAAATTGACCAAAATCTGGCTGCGGCGCCAAATTTCTCCGGATAAGGGTTATCCGGAGAAAAACGCATTTCTCCGGATAACACTTGCGCCCCCCTACACCCCCCAGCCGACCCCCCCCAGATCCACCCCCAGCCCCCCCCCCCCCCCCCGAGTTTTGACAGATAGCTGGGGGGTATGTCGCATCAGGACCGGTTGTAGTCGCCCCCCCGTGGATTCCATGGCATGTCCGGTCCTTGCGGTTACTTATTCTTTTTTTTTTGTCACCCTGTGTAGATAAGGGCTGCCCCATGCGAATACGGACCTTCTTTCCTGCTCTGACTATCCAAGCCCCTCGCTTCTCCACCTTGGAACACTGTGTGCTGCACAACCAAACGTTGGTTTGGATTAGAGGCACCATCCAACAACGAACAGAACTCTGCCAATTGTTTTCTGTGCCTACCAGTTCCATGGTTTGTTTGATCAATGATGGAGGAGCAGTCTAGCAGCCAATTTATGGGACTCAAAAAATGCTACATTGTCATATTTCTTGGGGACGGAACATTTTCTGCCAACTTTGTGCGTTTTAGCAAGTCGTTGCCTCATTTGTGCATATGAGGGTCCCGGTGGGGGGTGTTTATGGGGTATTTTTGGAAAGCCCTTGAAGAGGGTTATTTGGAACACCCTAGGTTTGCTTGCTGTACTGACGATATGTCTGAGATTTTCGTCCGGTTTGGACGTTGTGTGTGCTGCCTGCTGCCTCTATTTGTCAACAGGCAGCTACCATGTCTGCATATAAATTCACACCACGTGCTGTTGCTTCTCCCGATGCACCACAGAAGCCTTTGGTTTGCAAAAGAGCACGCTCTGCGGGTGAGACTTGGAAGAAGGTGACCCGTCACCCTGCCAGCCAGGCCAAGAAGCCTCGTACTGCCGGTTCACAAATACCTGCATACACCCACAAGGAGCACCAAATTCTGTCCGCTGCTGAGGCCACTGCTTTTGCTTTTTAATGAAGGTTGGGTGCCAGTGAAGGCACGGAGGTTCCAGGATTGGGGAAAATTGAAGAAACATGTCCCTGTCCACAAACAGGGTGATGTCTGCCCCAATGGGGTTCCAGCCCTGCCTGAAAAAGGCAACGCAGATGGCAATGATGATTCAGAATAAACATGATTCAATGGTGCAGTGCATTGGTTGTGTGCACTGTCCAATGTGTAGCCCTTTGCTGAAAAATGTGACCCCCCCCCCCAGCCATACATATCTGCAGTGGCTTTTTTTCACAGATTACAAAAAATTACGCCCCCCCCCACCCCCTTGTGTGATGACATGTTTGCACATTCAAGCAAGTTAGCAGCTCCTGAATGTCCCCGAGAGATATGCGAATCCCGTTTCATGGCAGCACATGCTCAGATTGAATGTTTGCCATCTGTGGAAATTGTTGCAGCACACAACCTCAAGCATGACAAAGAAAGTTTATGTTGAAACATCACATGCAGATGCCACAAGAGGGATAGTACTCTGATGGTACCAGATATACCACCGGGGGAAAATTTTAGAAAGGGACAAATTTGATGTGGACAAATTTGGAAGCCCTACCTCGTACCAAATATTTCCTTCAATTTTAAGGATGCGATGTGTCAAAGGACAGCAACCATCCAGAGGCCACCAGGAAATAACAGCAGCCATCCACTATGAAGCAACAGCAAGGGACCTTATACCAAATTTTTCCTTCATTTCTAAGGACCAGTTCCAAATATTCCCCCCCCCTAATTTTAGCCCTCCCAAAAAAAACCCCCTCAAATTATTCCCCCGGTGGTACATGTTCCCGGCTCGAGGCCAGTGTGTGGATCCAGACCCAGATTGAAGAAATTCAAGAAATCTTTTCCTCTCCTTCTGAACCCCCTAACCAATGACAGGTCGCGGGCCCAGGTACCCCAAGCAGCCCCCATGTGGGGCCCCACCAGGCCGGGCATGGGTTGGCTGAAAAATCGATTTTTTTCGGCGACCCGGCGACCCCAATGACCATCGGGCAGCCTTGGGCCAGGCGTGGGGTTTGTGTCACGGGAGCACAGCCAAATCCATGAATATCCAGAAACCTCTAATGAGGCCCCATGTAGTGCCCATTGTCCCCTAAAAGGGACGTTTTTGGTCAGTTTGCGCCACAGTTGGCAGCATGCTATTTCGATCTAGACCAAGGTCCCATTCAACTTGTTCCTTCTCTTTGGACGCCTAACCAATGCAATGGTGGGGCTCCTGGGTTCTATCTCCAGACGCCCCCCAATCGGCTCCCTATGGGGCCCCACTGGTGAGGACCTGGCTGTTTTCAGGCTGGCATGAGGAGCCCTGGCCAAAAAAATCGCATTTTTCAGCCCGTAAGTTTTTGATCAGGCGCACCGAAACCTTGAAAACCCTGAAAGCCTGGTGAGTTCGGGGGGGGGGGGGGGGGGGGTTTGTTGGCCTATTGTGGCCACGATGTGTTGATCTTTCGCTCAAACCCACGCCCAGCAGATCTTCTTTTATCTGCATGGACCAATGGCAGGGGTCTCGGGTGATCTCCAGATGGCCCTTATTGAGGGCTACACCTGTGCGCCACAGGTGCCGCAGGCGCCGCAGGGCAAGAATAATCCTCTTAAACCATAGAAACGGTGAAACTTGCAACAAGAAAGAAAAAACACCACTCCATGACCATTTGGAGTACCTGCCTGTACAAAACCCACTGAGTGAACAGCACAAGGACCGCACTTGAGCCGGGGAAGAGCTCCGAATGCAGGATCTTCACTGAGCAACCAACGACATTTGTATAGTGCCTCGTCTTGCGAATCTGGCGCTCAAAGCATGGACGTTTGATGACAGGGAAGCAAAGGGGAACCCCTACCTTCTCAAGTAGCAACATAACCCTTGCTTTCTTGAGCATGACCACATGGACTTAACTATTTTACTAACCCCTTGAAATGCACCAAAATGTAGAGGAAGGAACTTGGTACCTGTAGACTGTGAGCGGAATGGCTACATAGCCCGGCATTCCCCATCACCCCAACCCCAAGCCCCAACACACACGGGTTAGCGGCAGGGGGGGGAGGGCCTAGACATACCCACAGGCCACCAAATTTGCCTCAATCTATAACCTGGACACCACCAGGGAGGCATAAGTGGTGCTACATAGCCCGCCATTGATTCGCATGTGCGTTTATTGTCACCAAATATGCACCCAAGCCTGGCCCAAGACTGCCTGAGGGTTGCCAGGATTTGCTCTTTTTCATGCCAGCATGAAGGCGGCCAAGTTATCATCAGTAGGCCCCATAAGGGGGCCAATGAGGGCTACACCCCTGCGGCACCTGCGGCGCGACTGCAGCGCGCTTTAGGAATAATCCCATCATCAAACAAGACACACAATTCATTGTTATTGGATTCACTACTTTTTGACACTCCACCCCTTTGCACTGTGCAACACGTCCTTGGTGACTCTTTTTTCTTTTTTGAGCTCCCCCTAGGAATCTAGCTGGACGCCATGGTGATTGAAGCTTCTCGTTGCCATCATATAATGAAGTTGTAGTTCAACCTGAAACTCAAGCAAAAGCCAAGCCTGCTTCAAAGCAGGTCTCATCTCAAGTCTCTCGGTGAGGGGGCCAAGACCCCCAGTCTTTCCAGTGCAAGAGCATTTTTCTGTGGGTTAGGAAATTGGAGTTGTTTTGGTGTTGACAACCAGGAAGGCAACATGCCGGACCGCTCACAAATATCATATGGTCATCCGCTGGTCAGCAACGGCTTAGCACCTCAGCAGACCGCTGCAATTTTCACCTGTTGCATCAAGAACAAATCCAGATATTCCAGCACCATGTTCCTCCCCATTCCATCGACCCCATTGCTGGCCCTGGCATACGCCTGAAGGCAGATTCTCTTGTGTGGCTGCTGTAGGCTGGATCGGGGCTGCAATGCGAGTACAGAGATTTGAATGTGCTTGGTGATGCAATCCTGTACAGTGGCTGCAAAGACACCCAGACCAGTGCTGATGTGATGGTTGGCGACCAGGTGTGTCTGAATGCTGACCTATGCCTGCGCCCTTCCTAATTCACAGCAGCATTTCCCCAGTGCTTCATTTCCTTTTTTTGCTCTGTGCCTCCCAGCTATCCAGGTGATGCTGGTTGTCTTTCCCATGTAGTCTCGAGATACTTAATTGTTAAGTAAAAGAAAAGCAAGCTCTAGGTGGGGGCCTGACAATGTCAAACAGACCATTGTAATCACAATGTTCAATTCACTGTCTCACACAGGTGGAGGGGGGCGCAGTGTTTAAAATCAAAATCAGTCGGTCAGCACAAGAGTTAAACTCGTCGAGAATGTCTCCTCAGCCAGCCACCAATCTACCTCTAGCTGGTTGGTCTCTAGAATAGTAGCTCAAAGCCTCCAGCACCAGCCGCCTGCACATCATAGCAGTGATTTGGACTGCTTTGTTCTTGATGATTCGAGTTTGTGGGCCCTGCCATTGGGAGTCATTGTCCATCACAGCATTGTGACACCATCGCCGGACAAGGTATGCGCTGCAATTCAAGTGGCAACCTCAACAATAAATCCGAACGCCATACTCACCCATGCTGAGACACCAGGGCTTGTCGCATGTCCGATCCATGCAATTGTTCCCAGGGCTATGGAGCCATGACCAACGCGTTCCTCAAAGCGATGTCTCAAAATGAGATGCAGTCGTACGAATCGCTTCTGGCTTCCATTCGCAATATCTTGCACGGGAAGTACACCCAGATCCCACAGCTGTCCATGTCCAAAAATCTGAACCTTGCAGTCCCCTTCCAAGTCTGAGTCAATAGTCTCAGAGCAGAAGAACTTGAGTTGTTGCTCAGGTTCCTCTTATAGAGTGTTGTCAATCCCAACTACATCCCATGGGAAATTGGATCCCCTGTGCACCTAGCTGTAGTGGGCATTCCTGACTACCTATTACACTGCCGATGTAGAATATGGAAATGGTTGCACCAATATGCTGGTGTGCATGTGAGATTCACTACTTTTAGTCCTTATCTCAGTCTCAGTCTCAGTCTCAGTCTCAGTTTTCAGTCAGTCTAAGTCATGCTTACTCACCCCCAAGTTTTAGTCTCAGTGTTGCTTTGTTGCCACTGCTGGGAGCATACAAGTCAGGTATACAAGTCTCTTCTCACTGATCAATTTGCATTTTGACCCCTTACGTTCCCATACCCCCTTTTATTGACGTGGTTTTGAGGGCTATTTGCATTGCTTTGTGTGGTTGAACGCTTGAAAGGCATCTCGTGCATGCCCAAAACATGTCCCGTATGACATAGTACCCAAACAAGTTCGCTTTGGGTGCACAAAAGGTGCCCAGTCAGTCTTGTTCAACAACTGGACAAGATTGGGTATTTGCCATTTCAGAGAAGTCCAGCTGGAATGGGGCATCCCTGCTTTTTGCGCATTGCTGTGAGGCTTGGTTAGCCCCAATAGACGGCAGTCAGTGTGGAAACTGTGACGGCTCGCTATTTCGTGGCTGATTGTGGGCACTTTTCAGGTTGAATTGATGGTGCCTATCATTGCCTGGGTTTGCTAGCAGTTTTTTTGTGTTGATTGTAAGCAGTTGCTGGTTCTCGTGAGGCATCTGGCCATGGCCTGGTCTGCACCTGTCAGCTCACATTCTGGATTCCACAGCCTCAGCTGAGGGCATCAAAGGTTATGTGTAATTCACACTGTGTTTGCTTTTAAATTGTCCCCTCCCTTTTTCTGTTTGTTGCCCCTCCTAGCAGCTGGGTCCGTTTCGCTTTCTACCTGTTCACAGGCCTCATTGAAACCTTATTTTGCTGATACAGATATCCCAGATTAGCACCGAAGCAGCGCCTGGCAAATGACATTCAATATACTTGCATATCTTGGGAAGCAGGGAATCCCACATTTCAGTGCAATATGCCACAAGCAGCAACAAGTGTGGTGAAAGGAAAAGCAACCCAGCAACCACCGCCACAGTTGGCCACCATACAAGGACAAAGGGCGGAAGCATAGAAGCAAGAATCATTTGGAGAAGAAATGTTTTGAAATATTTAACATGCGTTTTCCTTTCTGCAGAGGAAATCGGGTCACAAAGGGTGTGCACTCAGGGCAGGTGCTAGAAGTGTGTTGGCGTATTTGCACACAGCTGGTGCGCACCAACCCCCCCCCCCCCAATTTTCACCAAAGAACCCCCCAATCTGTACAATGTCTTTCCCAAAAAATCCCCTGCCCCCGTTTTTTTTAAACCCAGAAACCCCCCATTGGCATGATTTTTTACCGAAAGAGAACCGCAGCCCATATTTATACCAGAACCCCCCCTCCCCCGATTGGCACTGATTCTTACCAACCCCCCGCCCTCTTTTGCCTTTTTTGTCACCAATAAACCCGTTAATCTGCACCAATGTTTACAAAAAAAAACCCACTGTTTGCACCATTGTTGTTACAGCAAACCCCACGGTAAGGTTTGGTACTTTTTTTTGGTGATAAAGGGTTTCTTTTCGGTAACAATTGGGGCGTTTTTTTTGGGAATGTTTGGGTTTTTTTTCGGTAACGTTTGGGTTTTTGTTGTAAGCAAAGAGGGTTATTTTTGGTAAAAGAAGTGGGGGAGTTTTCTGGTAATATTGGGGGGTTGATTAGGTAATTTTTTTTGTGGGGCTGTTTTTGGTAAGGCTTGGGGCTTTTTTCGTTGAACAAAGGGGTTTTTTTTGGTGAAAGAAAACTGGGTTTTTTTGGTAAGGTTGGTTGTTTGTTTTGCTGACATTTTTGGTTGGTTCTTTTTGTGGTAAGAATTGCAGGTTTCTGTGGTGGGGTTTGATGTTTCGTTAGTAAACCCATTTCAAATGCCGGAGGTAGGACACAGATTTCAAGCCAACATTCCATTTGCGCGTTTTCAAGTTAGAGATATGGACTCCCATGGTTCGGTTTTGTTTTTAAATTTGAGTACATGGGCTGACGCGCTTCGATGTGGCCTTTTGAGTTGGGTAAACCAATTTGCAAGGTTTGGGAGGGCCCCGGATTGAGAAAGATGGACCTCTACGCTTGTGTGTGGGCCTTCGAGTTTGGGATACGGACTCCAATGCTTCGGTCCGCCCTTTTGAGTTTGGGATACAACTCCCACCATTTGGTGCGGCCTTTTCAGTGGGGTATACAGACTACCATGCTTCGGTGTGCCCCCTCAAGTTGGGGATGTAGATTGCCACGCTTCGGTGTGGCACATGAAGTTCGGAAGTTCGCCTCCCCACCGTGGTGTCCCCTGCTTTGGTGCTTGCTCCGCATTGATTGCTTTTCGTCGTTATTTGCATACTTTGAAACCATGTAACCAATCTTTACCCAACATACACCACTGCTCGCCTAGGCAGTCACCCAAGGGTAGACGCTTTTGTTACTTTTGTTTTTCGGCTTCGGGTTGTTTTTGGATACAAATTATAAGTGCCCGAGGCGCGGCTATAGAACACAAGGGTTGTGTGTCGTGCAGTGTGCAACTAGACAACTAAGGCTAATGAAACTGCTTAGTTGTATTTTTGTTAGATTTTCGGAATGCAAGGCAATCAAGTGGATGTGTATAACGAGGCCGACCGCAAGGTCCAAACCCACCATAATGTCGATGTACATGCATCACAGTTTGGTGTATAAGCTGCCCGTATGAAAACGGTTAGCGCCCGTTTTCGCACCAAGAATGCACCACAACTTGCTTCTTTTGAGGACATTTCACACGCCAAGATAATGAAGCTACCTCTGCTTCAACGATTGCCAAAATGGAGAGCAACCGGTTTTTCTTTTTGAGAGGGCTATGCTAGTTGTTGAAGTCTGATGTAGAGACATGCGATGATATATGGACAATTTGAAAAGGTCACATGCCCAAAAGATAGTAGCATACATGTTGACTTTGGTGAAAGCCAAGGCATGCGCTTCCACCGATAAAAGCAAACAGCACGCGGTGCTTGTCTGCATGATTGCTAGCTACTGTTAGCGGTGGTGAGTGTCGCACGGAGGGCCGCTTTTCATGCACTCTTGTCCGCTCTACCACGCCAACGGGTCTTTTGCCGACAAGTGATCGGTTTCGGTAAGTCATTCGTCTTTTTTTGGGTGATTTTTTGCCCGTTTGATGCACATGGCCCATAGGCCAAGTGAGTACAGGGACACCGAGTGCCGAGTACAATGCATATAGCTAAGTCTATGCAGCGATATTGCGTCAACTCTCTTGATCCATCTAGATATTGTTACGGGCTTAGATCCTTTGTGCTTTTCATGCAACTGCGTATCTCTGCAGGTTGTGCGAAGGTGGTACAAATGTCTGTGTGGCGAAAAACATTCGGCCCATAACTACGTCGGTGTACAAATATTGTGATGCGAATAGAAAGTTTGAACAACTTTCACCGATGAAGTTTTTGATGTGTTTGTTTTGTATTCTGCTCCTGCTTGCTCCTGGTGCTTGTTGTTGATGCCTTGCCTTCCACTTGCCAATGTTTTTGGTGAAACAAAAGGATAGTCCAAAGGCTCCTAAGTTCCCACAGTGCAAAAGGATGAAATTCAGGATCAAATCAACAACATGAAGGCTGCAGTGAATGGAGAAAAGATAGACAGTGTATTTACACAAAGGAACTTCACGAAGACAACCAATTTAGAAAGGATAATTGGAAACCTGCCCACATGGGCACTCTCTCCTTTTATAGGGCCATCAAGAGATGTGCACTCTTTGTTTTTGGGTCTCATGGGTGCTGAGGTGGCATGGCATGTGGCGCTGACGTCACTGCCATGTCAGATGGGAACTTCCTACTTAGCTAAGCTGACCGGGTATTGAACCCAGGACCTCTCAAAAAGAGGTGCCCCGGCCCGCTAGGGTGCAGACCACTAGGACAGCTAAGCATTCATGAGAAAATATAGAAAAATGTAAGGGCTCTGGACTAAGAGCAGCGCCTCAGTTGCTCAGGAAAATGGTGTTTATGTCACATCAGTTGGGGGGTAAGGGGTCGACACAACACCTTGGATCTAGTGCTTTGTTTTACACGTCAAAATGCTTTGTAACCCCTCTTTGCTTGGACCAATACTAAGATAAAAATGTGGCATGCCTCCAGGCATCCCTAAAACAGCTAAAGCTTACCCCTAGGCATGGAGATACACTTTTCCTTACTTACCCGTTGTGGTGTGGTGGCCACCACTGTTGCATTCCAAGGAAAAAGGGTATTTTCCTTGGCCTCCCCATGGTTTCAGCATCTTTTTAAATTTGTCTATAAGCTCCGTCATACTGAAAAGTGGCGCTGCACCAAGGCGCACGCCAGTTTTTGCCTTGTTGTAACAATCACCTGCGCTTAGTGGCTTCCTTGGGGCAACTGTTGCTCGGTAGGGGGTTAGAATGGGCATGCAAAGTCCTGTACTCATGCATCCCTCCCTCCAAGCGCAGGACATGGTCACGGCTTGTGCTCTGGGTCTCTCTCGTACTTGCAGGCTGTACCCATCCTGTCCTTACTGCGGGGGGGTGGCGTAAACTTTTATTCCCCCCTTAATGGGTTCTTTAGATCCTGCACAGTCTTCTTTGAGGCTCCGGTTTGGCCGGAACGCAGCCTACTTCGCTTTGCCACTCACGGGCACACGAATAGAGGAGATGCAAAGGATGATGGCCCGACTACTAATCACCCATCGAGAATACACCAAATCCGTCAATTGACGGCCTAGAATTTTTCTGAGGGCACACACATGTCGAGAATCTTCATGTCCATTAAATGCACATTTTTGCGCCTTTTTTGTTCATCACAGCAATTTTTGACTCCCTCGATTCATACGCACAGAAAAGCGGCGCGCACGGGCGCGTCATACTTCAGGGCCGGAAAATACAGAAAAAATAAGATTATAATAGTATGTCACGTAGTCAGCAAGAAATGACGAAACATACACAAAATAATAAAGGTAGAAATCCCACCCTTGCATATAGGAAAATTCAAGGAGCAAAAATGCAAGAATTCAAAAAAAGAAAATAAAAGAACGGGTGTTTCGTGGTTTCGGGTATTGCTTGCATAGTGCCTACCTCGTGTGTTCGATGATTAGGCATACACACCCGCGTGCAGAGGGATAGATCAGAGGATCTCAAGGTGATTAGAACATACACGCGAGTGCATACTCGTTTCGTTTCATTTTGTCCTCTTCTCCTTCTCCTTGATCTCGCTCTCTAGCGGTAGGTAAGGTGAGTAACCCCAGGAGGGGCCATCCCTAGTTTAGTTTTAACCGCCGAGGTATGTTTAGGATTAGGAGATTGATTGGATGAGACAAGTGACTAGGAGTGATTGTGCACCCGGTACCCGACCTTTTGCATGCATCTGACGCATTAAAGGGTGGGCCACGCGTGGTGCGCTCGGTATAACCCCTGTTTAGGTTACCCTTGGACTCCGCCCTATGTTTTTTAAGAGAACCGGTGGAGTTCCATAAGCTTGCTTGCTTGATAGGGCAGTTTGTGAATAGCGTATAATTTTCCAATCGGAGACCCGTATAATACGGCGAGGCTTTTTAGGCTCCCCTGTCCCAAACTGTCCTGCATGTGTATCCTTTAGGTGGGAAAGGATCAGAGTGAATTGATGTCACCGCAAATCCCTGCTAAACAGGGGCGTTGATCACACAATCAAAGAGGGGGAAAAGAACATCTTCTCCAAGGACAACACCTACTCACGCCGTGCACGCCAACAGCGCGCTCCTTTCGTCCAAGCCCTAGTAGGGAAACGTGTAGTGACATCTTTGTTAGGCCACAGCTGCTTAGTAGCGCTGCGTTCTCTTGCATTTTCACAGGTGGGTCACTAGGGCCTCAGCCTCCTTCATGAACGCCACCAAGTAGCGTGCCAGTGTAGGGGTGGCAAGCCTTGGTGAGGGCTAGAGCATGGCTGTGTTTGCTCATACTTCGAAGGGTGGTGCCACAGTAGAGTGTGCAGGACTCGTAGTGAGTGTGTCACTGTCCCGCCTGTTTCCTGAAATTTTATCAGGAATTTTTGGTGGGCAGTAGCAGTGGTAGTCCAGGTTTTGGCAGCTTAGCAAACAGGGGTTTTCTTGCCTCGTAGCTTTTGACCACCCCTCCCCTGTAGTAGGCAGGTGGATAGACAAAACAAATACCCTGCCGTTAGCGCTGCGTATTCCCCCAAGGCTTTTGGTGCCAACACAGAAATTGGGCACCTAGGGGCGGAGAGACGTGAAGCGTACCCCGTCGCATCGTGTAAAGACATCCGCCCCGTTGAGCAAGGGTGCAGGTCTGGGTATAATTAGGACAGCACTTCTGTAGCTTGCTCTTAGGTCCTCAGGCTCAGCACACTCACACGTACATAGGCAGGTATAGGAGGGCGTCCGTCCCAAGGCGTCTTCTGCGAGGCAAGCGTTTCAGCGAGCCTCAGCAACTCTCCTTGGTTGTTCTTGGACAAGTAGTCAACCACAACAGAGTTTAGGCGTCCCTCAGGGACCACGAAGGCAGAAAAGAGTTCCCAGGTAGCTTTGTCCACTCCAAACCCTTCCCAGAGGGCGAGGAATCACCACACTTGGCGGTACCGATGTCGGAGAATACACTTCACCATGTAGAAGCCTTCCTTGGCCATCTAGTCGGCCCTCATGTCGGGGAGTTCTCCTTCTACTTCCATGGGGCTAGAAGCCCCCTGTAGGTCCAAAGGGGCGATCTCCTCGTCGTTCAGTTCCCATTCTTTCCCACTGAGGCCTTCAGGGTCGCAGTAGTGCTTCAGCTGCTGGGCTGCGCACACCCGGGTCCCCTCTAGTCGGGGAGAACACCGCACAGTGATGCGGTGACCGTCCACGGTCAGGATCTTGTAGGGCCCAAAGTACAGATCATCACTGGTTGAACGGGGCCATGCAGGTAGCCGACTGTGGTGCACCAACAGCCAGTCACCCCCTTGGTAGGATGCAGGCACCCGCTGTCTGCTCTTCCTGGACCACTGTCGCTCCATCACTCTTTGGAGCATGGCCTTGGCCTTGTCCACCTTGTCTTGTTGCTCCTTCACCCATTCTCCGGACGTGCAGTAGGAATCTTCAGGATAGGGAGCGTGTAGGAACCACGCGCCCCATGAATAGCTCATGGGGTGAGTAGCCAGCTGCTAAACTCTCTTGAGAGTTCAGGTAGGTAGTTAGGTATCTTCCGGAGCTCGGGAAGCCTCCTTTGAACATGCAGGAAGAAGGTCTTACCAAGGGGAAATGCTGTCCCTCCCAGTACCCTAGTTCAGGTGCCCCTTTAGCTGCTCCCGCAGGTGCTTGGGAAGGCAGTGTCGCGGCCACCCGGTTCAGGTGTCCCGGGTGGGAGCGTGTCCCTACATGTGTCCATGGGTATGGCCACATGCCCCTCCTTTGGGCGGCAGCTCTGGGGGGCTGTCCAGCCGTTTGGAGTATCTCTCACCACCGGGGGTATTGCTCCCGCGAGTCTGCGGTACGATCGCCTCACCCCTACACCCTCCTGGGCTGTGTACCGGCTCACCTGTCACCGGTTGCTTCCATGGCTCCGAGTGGCGTTTGCCATTGTCCTTGATGCAGCCTGGCCAGGCTCGCACCAGCGGCCTCCGGGTACCGCCCCTGCTGCTGGCCCGGTGGGTCGGCTGGGTTGCCCCCATGCGTCCGACCCGTGGGGTGTGCTTTGTTGTTACCTGTCCCTTCGCCGCCCTAGGTGTGCACGTTTGTGCGGTGCCATTGGCCCCTTGGCCCTTGTTCACCGGTGTGCGCGCCTGGTGTGCTTGGTTTGCGGTGTCCTGGGCCACTTGGCTCCTGTTCACCAGTTTGTTTGCCCGGCGTGTTGTGTTGCGTGTGTGCCGTCCTCGGCCACTTGGCTCTTGTTCACCAGTTTGTTCGCCCGGCGTGTTGTGCTGTGTCTGCGGTGTCCTGGGCCACTTGGCTCCTGTTCGGCCGTGTCTGCACTCGGCGTGTTGTGTTGCGTGTGCGGTGTCCTGGGCCACTTGGCTCCTGTTTACCGGTGTGCATGCTCGGTGTGTTGTGCTGTGTGTGCGGTGTCCTGGGCAACTGGGCTCCTGTGCAACGCTGTGTACGCTCGGCGTGTTGTGCTGCTTGTGCGGTGTCCTGGGCCATTTGGCTCCTGTTCACCGGTGTGCACGCTCGGCGTGCTGTGTTGCGTGGGACCTGTCCTGGGCCACTTGGCTGCTGCTCAACGGTGTCCACGCTCGGCGTGTGGTGTTGCGTGTGCGATGTCCTGGACCAGTTGGCTCCTGTTCAGCGGTGTGCACGCTCGGCGTGTTGTGCTTCGTGTGCGGTCTCCTGGGCAACTGGGCTCCTGTGCACCGCTGTGTACGCTCGGTGTGTTTTGCTGCGTGTGCGGTGTCCTGGTCCACTTGGCTCCTGTTCACCGGTGTGCATGTTCGGTGTGTTGTGCTGTGTGTGCGGTGTCCTGGGCCATTCGGCTCCTGTTCACCGGTGTGCACGCTCAGTGTGTTGTGCTGTGTGTGCAGTGTCCTGGGCGACTTGGCTCCTGTTCACCGGTGTGCACGCTAGGCGTGTTGTATTGCGTGTGCCGTGTCCTGGGCCATTTGGCTCCTGTTCACCGGTGCGCATGCTCGGTGTGTTGTGCTGTGTGTGCGGTGTCCTGGGGCACTTGGCTCCTGTTCACCGGTGTGCACGCTCGGTGTGTTGTGCTGTGTGTGCAGTGTCCTGGGCGACTTGGCTCCTGTTCACCAGTGTGCACGCTCGGCGTGTTCTGTTGTGTGTGCTGTGTCCTGGGCCACTTGGCTGGTGCTCAACGGTGTGCACGCTCGGCGTGTGGTGTTGCGTGTGCGATGTCCTGGGCCACCTGGCTCCTGTTCAGCGGTGTGCACGCTCCGCGTGTTGTGTTGTGTGTGCGGTGTCCTGGGCCACTTTGCTCCTGCTCACCGGTGTGCATGCTCCGTGTGTTGTGCTTCGTGTGCGGTGTCCCCGGCCACTTGGCTCCTGTGCACCGGTGTGTACGCTCGGCGTGTTGTGCTGCGTGTGCGATGTCCTGGGCCACTGGGCTCCTGTGCACCGGTGTGTACGCTCAGCGTGTTGTGCTGCGTGTGCGGTGTCCTGGGCCACTTGGCTCCTGCTCACCGGTGTGCATGCTCGGTGTGTTGTGCTGTGTGTGCGGTATCCTGGGCCAGTTGGCTCCTGTTCACCGGTGTGCACGCTCGTTGTGTTGTGCTGTGTGTGCAGTGTCCTGGGCGACTTGGCTCCTGTTCACCGGTGTGCACGCTCCGCGTGTGGTGTTGCGTGTGCGATGTCCTGGGCCACTTGGCTCCTGTTCAGGGTTGTGCACGCTCGGCGTGTTGTGTTGCGTTTGCCGTGTCCTGGGCCACTTGGCTCCTGTTCACCGGTGCATACGCTCGGTGTGTTGTGTTGCGTGTGTGGTGTCCTGGGCCACTTGGCTCCTGTTCACCGGTCTGCATGCTAGGTGTGTTGTGCTTCGTGTGTGGTGACCTGGGCAACTTGATCCTGTACACCGGTGTCGCACCCTCGGCGTGTTGTGTTGCGTGTGCGTGTGTCCTGGGCCACATGGCTCCTGTTCACAGGTGTGTACGCTCGGCGTGTTGTGTTGCGTGTGCGGTGTCCTGGGCCACTTGGCTCCTGTTCACCGGTGTGCATGCTAGGTGTGTTGTGCTTCGTGTGCGGTGACCTGGGCCCCTTGGCTCCTGTACACCCGTGTCGCACGCTCGGCATGTTGTGTTGCATGTGCGGTGTCCTGGGCCACTTGGCTCCTGTTCACCGGTGTGCATGCTCGGCGTGTTGTCTTGCGTGTGCGGTGTCCTGGGCCACCTGGCTCCTGCTCACGGGTATGTACGCTCGGCGTGTTGTGCTGTGTGGGCGGTGTCCTGGGCCACTTGGCTCCTGTTGACCGTTGTGCACGCTCGAGGGGTTGTGTTGCGTGTGCCGTGTCCTTGGCCAGTTGGCTCCTGTTCACCGGTGCGTACCTTCAGTGTGTTGTGCTGCGTGTGCGGTGTCCTGGGCGACTTGGCTCCTGTTCACCAGTGTGCATGCTCGGTGTGTTGTGCTTTGTGTCCGGTGTCCAGGGCCATTTGGCTCCTGTTCACCGGTGTGCACGCTTGGCGTGTTGTGTTGTGCGTGAGGTGTCCTGGGCCACTTGGCTTCTGTTCACTGGTGTGTGCGCTTGCTGCGTTGTGTTCCATGTGCGGTGTCCTGGGCGACTTAACCCCTCTCCACTGGTGTGCCTGCTCGGTGTGTTGTGCTGTGTGTGCGGTGTCCTGGGCCACTTGGCTTCTGTTCACCGGTGTGCAAGCTAGGTGTGTTGTCCTTCGTGTGCGGTGACCTGGGCAACCAGGCTCCTGTACACCGTTGTCGCACATTCGGCGTGTTGTGTTGCGTGTGCGGTGTCCTGGGCCACTTGGCTCCTGTTCACCGATTTGTACGCCCGGCGTGTTGTGTTGCGTGTGCGGTGTCCTGACCTGGTTCGCTCCTGTTCACCGGTGCGTACGCTCAGCGTGTTGTGTTGCGTGTGCAGTGGCCTCGGACACTTGGCTCCTGTTCACTGGTGTGCACGCTTGGTGTGCTGTGTTGCCTGTCGGGGGTGTCGCTGCGGGGCGCGCACTCGTCCATCCGGATGGCGACCGTTTCGTAGCCGGCAGGGGCCGGGTACCCTCCGGGAGCGCACACGTCGATCCGGATGGCGGCTGTTTCGTAGCCGCCAGGCGCTGGGTACGCTGCCGGTCCCGCACACGTCCATCTGGACAGGGGCTGGTGGGCTGTGGTCCTGGCCTGGTCGGCCGTGCGGCCTCCTGGTCGGGTTCTGGCGCGCCGCATAGTTCCTGTTGCCGTTTTGCTTTCAGTTCCGGCCCCTCCGGGCTGTGTGCGCCCTTGTTGTGCGTGTGTTCTTTTTTTGTGTTTTTTTCGCGGCCCCCTTGTGTCCCTTGTTCGCTGTTTCCGGCCCTTGGCGCGCTTGGCCTCGGCGCTTTGTGGCTGCCCTCCCCTCCTCCCTTTTTTTTCTTTTTTTCTGCGCCCCCAAGGTGTCCGTCTTTCCTTTGTTTTACGGCCCAGGGCGCCCTGGGCCCCGGCGCTTTGTGGCTGTCCCCTCCCTCCTCTCCCTTTCTTTTTCCGCCCCCTTGTCCCCGCTTTTCCGTTGCTTTCCGCCTTGGGTGCCCTCGGCCTCGCCGCTTTGTGGCTGCCCGCCCCCGCATCTTCTTCTTTTCTTTTGTTTCCTTCTTGTTGTGTAGTGCGGTGCCGTGCGTTGGCGTGCTGTTGTGTGCTGTGTTTCGTCGTGTCTGGTGTCGTTGTGCGTTGTTGTGTGTTGTGGTGTTATCTTTGGTGTTCTGTGGTGTTGTGGTGCGCTGTGTTGTCTCATGGTCTGGTCCGCCGCGTCGTTCTGCGTTGTGTTGGTTGTGTCGGGCTGTCCAGCTCTGCCCCTCCCCCCCCCTGCTGCTCCCTTTGTTGTCGCGCCTGTTGCTGCTGCTTGGTCCGGTTTCGTGCTCTGTCCTGGGGTGCGGTGCTGACTTGTTCTGCTGCGCCGCCTGTCCTGCGTTGTGCTGTTGTCTGCGTCGTTGCGTGCTGTGTGGTGCTCTCGTCGTCTCGTTTGCGCTGGCTGGTGCTGCTGTCTGTTGTTTCTTGGTATTCCTTGCCGGGCCCAGATGTCCGCTGTTGTCTTTTGGTGGCGTGTTTTGTCGCTGGTGTCCGTGCCTAGCCGCGTGGCCTGCTGCTCTGTTGTGTGCTGTGGTTTGTTGTGGTGCCCTGCTGCCTTATGCAGTGTCCGGTGGTGCTGTGCTTCTGCGTGGTGCTCTGCTGTGGTGCCCTACTGTCTGTTTTGCTTTGCTGGTGGTGTTTGTTTGTTCTCTGCCCTGTTCTGGGAGGCGGTGGCGCGCTGCCTTGCTTTGCTGCCTGCGGTGCGTCGTTTGTTGCTCCCGTGCTGTGTTTTGCGGCGCCCTCAGTGCCGCGCTGTGCTGTGCTGTGCTGGCGTGCCTGCGTTGCTTTCCTGTGCTGTGCTCAGTTGCTTTTGTTGTGTTGGTCGGTGTCCTGTGGTGCTGCCTGTGGTCTCTGGTTGTTTGTCGCCGGGTCTCGTTGTCCGCTGTTGTTTCCAGGCGGCGCGTTGCTGCGTCGGCGTCCCTGGTGCTGCCCTGTTGTGTGCTGCGGTGTGACGTGGTGCCCTGCTGCCCCGTGCTGTGTCCTGTGGTGCTGTGCTGCCTTGTGGTGCTGTGTTGTTCGGCTCTCCTGGTGCTGGGTGGTGCCCTGCTGTCTGTTTTGCCTTGCTGGTGGTGTTTGCCTGTTTCCTTTTCCTTCAAAACCTCTGCAAAACCTGTAAAACTGGTTTTCCATTTTCGAAAATAAATGAAAATTAATGAGCACCCTACACGCGGTAAGACCATCAACATATTTCTGTATTACGTGTTACCAGTCGACCTCCATGACGTCGCCGTTTGCTGTTGGTCCGCGTCGGTTCCGTTCCTCGCTTTGTTGCTGTTCCTGGTGTCCAAGTGCGCCTGCTTGACCGACTTGACCCACTTGCCGCGGTCTTTCCAACTTTGGCTCCTTGTGCTTGGTTGCTCCTGCTTGCACCGTGACGGTGGGCAAAGGACGAGGAAAGGGCGCAAACGGGAAGGGGGAGGTACGTGGAGACTTAGAAATCTTAGAAAATCTTTTTTTGGGTTTTACGGGCTTCTTGCGACGCGTTTTTCTGTACATATGGCTTATTTCTTGACGAGGAGCACGGCGTTACACTCCCCTTAGCGTTACGGCACTTATGGCGTTAACTATTCACCTATTTAAAGCTGAAAAAATTTCGATCTCGTTTTAAACCCGTTTTGCAGCGCGCTTTTTTGCCTAGTCGTTTTTTCTGCCAATTAGCTTTATTTTCAGCTATGTAGAAATTTGTTTCGTCGTATTTCATCTATCTTTTTATTTTCTTCTGGCAACAGGCGGCAGCATGCGCGACGTAGGTAACGTCTTGTTGCTCCTTTCCTTATTTCCCCACCGTAGAGTAGGAATCTTCAGGATAGGGAGCGTGTAGGAAGCACGCTGGGCGCCCAATGAATGGCTCATGTGGTGAGTAGCCAGTTGCTGAACTCTCTTGAGAGTTCATCATCAAGGAAATGATGGAGAGTAGTCTCAGCCAGCCTTTGGTGCGCTCAGTCTTGCACCATTATCTGACTTTCTTCTTGAGAACTGGGATTTGTCGCTCACATAGGGCGTTACTCGTATGAGCATAAGGATTCCCCGTAGACATTTGGACATAGAGGGACCTCGGGAATCTGTTGTACCAGCCAGTGTCTGAGCGTACTCTGACATCCTCGTTGGAATTGAGATCTCTTTGGGTGCCTCATAGACACAGAACGGCTCTTCGAGGAGTATCTTGATGGTCTCCTCCCCGGTTATGTGTTTAGTGCATGGGAACACTCGGGTAAACCTGGTCAACCTACAGGTTACCACTAGGGCAAAGTCATAGCCCCCAAACTTCGGCATCCCCGTGTAGGCCACATTGATTACACGGTTGGCACAGTGTGGGGTGGGGAGGGTCGAGTAGAGACCTCTGTCCCTGATATCCCCAGATTTACAGGACCTGCACGGGCACTTGTCCGCGAGAGGGCGGAGGGTTTTCCGTAGTTGACAATCACTCCACGTAGAGTGCAACCACTTCTTGAACAGCTTCAAGGTACAGTCAGCCCCAACATGACCGCTAGACTCATGGCCCCAATTGAGGAGTGCCGGGATACCGTCGCTAGGCACGACTATCCGGTAGTCATGCCAGAGGTAGGTCTTGTCCAGCTTCCACGGCTCCTGGTTGACCAGGACAGGCTCCAAACCCTTCTCCAGGCGTTTGTAGATATCCTGAAACTCCTTGAGGTACTCGACTTGCTGGAGTCCATCTAGAGGTCTTATCATGGTCATGATCAGGTCAAGGTGTACATCCATACGGCTCAACGCTTCCTTGGCTAGCTCCTCGGACCCGGCACCAACTATGTTGTCAAAGTTGGTTGCGGCTGATGTAGTCTGCACACTCATTCTTGACGCCCTGCATATGGTGCACGGAGGGACGTAGCTGGCTCAGATAGGTCCACCAGCGTTTGAGCTTGGCCTTCTCAGGCGGGGGTCACTTCTGGAAGGTGCGGCCCGGTTCTTGGTCGGACAGCCAAACGACAATGCTTCCATCTGGGCACCTCGGAATATGAGTTCTTGCACCACGGGTCCGCGACGTAGGATGGACAGGATCTTGTTCATCAGCTCTTGGAAAAGACCGGGTGCGTTGGCCACGCCAAAGGGCATGACCTTCCACTTGAACACCCTCCCCTGAGCATTGGGCGTCAAGTCCACCTACCAGAACCCACTTCGCTTGTGCATCTTAGTCTTGTAGCGGCAGGAGACTATCTTCTCCAGGGTCGACTTCTTTTTTGGAATGGACCCCGAGTGGTTCAGTGTTTTCTTGTTCAGCTGTCCATGGTCCACTACCAGCCGTTTGGCTGTAGACCCAGGCCTAGCCAGCAGGAAACAGGGGCTGCAGTGTTGGGGGTGGTCCCCATCATCATACTACAGGACCAGGCCGGCGTTGATACACTATTGTATCTGTTGCTCGATCTCATCAGCCTCCACTTTAGGAGCCGGATAGCGCCTCCGAAGTATCTTGTGACCCACGAACTCGGGTTTCAGCTTGAGGTCCATCTGCACCAGCTTGTCACTGGAAGCCGGAGGGGGTTGTTCACCGAACACCTCCAAGTAGGTCCTGATGAGTTCCTGTACTCTGGGGTCCAAGGGTTTGATCTTGTCCTCCAGGTGCTCGTCAGAGTGTAGGTTGCTTGCCCCTTGGTGTATAGAACCAGGGGGGTTGTCCTCAACCGGCTCATCGTCCTTAGCGGGGTCCTTCAGCCCTTGATAGGCATGTAATAGGTCCCGATCCAGCGTCTGTGGTGGTCTGTTGCGGCATAGGCATCCTCGAGGGGGGTCCCATACACATTTCTCTGAGATGTCATCTTCTTCGGAAGTCCTCACATGGGCACCCCACATGCTCTTCATGAGCTGCAGCTACACTTCTCGTTGCCAGGTGGTTATCTTGTGTTCCAGGTCCTCCTTCAGCAGGGAAATGTCTCCCATAGACCCTTGCTTGAACTGCCATGAGCTGCCGGTACGTCTGGGTTAACATAGCCTTTTTGCCACGGCTCTTTGTTTGGAGTCCATATACTCCCTCAGCCTTAATTGGGGGTCCAGCCCCTTGTCCAATGGCTCCTCTCCTCTCATAGAGAATAGGGGTTTCTGTGGGGTAGCGTACTCGGCATTCTCCACTTCGTCCACGCAGGTCAGGTCGAAGAAGGCGTCATGGTCGGCTTTGTCATCACAGTGTATAGAGCTGGGTTGCTCGGATAGGTCACTCGCTGAGACTACATCAGGAATGGGTACATGGTAGGGGGTGTTTGGGGCTACAGCGTCCTACACGGCGTATTCGCCTCCCCCAGGAGTAGTCTCCACTGCGTCCCCAGGCCGGATTTGGTCCTTCAGGACGTCAAGGGGTAACGCAACGCGGGGACACAAAGTGCAAAAAAAAAAAAAAGGTGGAGCCGCTGCTCTCAGGTTAAATTTCCTGGACCAGAGCAGGGACCAGGTGTTCCTCCCATACTGGTACCAGGCTCCCGTCCACGACGCCTAGCATACCTCGCCATCCTGGTTTGCCAATAGGCGTCTTCCTGCCCAGAGGCACGTAGATGGCGTCGTCAAGCCGCTGGGAGGAGGTCAGCGTCAGCTTTTTCAATAGAGTACGCCAGTACTCATTTCACCCATTGGCTCCTAAATCGGGGGAACACAGGACCATACGGCAACGTTGTAGAGCCTCCTTGGTCAGGACATTCTCCAGTTCACTGAAACGGGGGTTCCCGTGGGCCATCCTGAAAGAGGGGCCAATAAACTTGTAGCAGTGATTTCGCCCTTTGCTGCAGTAGAGGTCCAGGACGTGCTGCTTGTCACTGGCGAACAGCTCCCCGTTCAGGTCTTCCCTGGAGTATCCCAACTCCTTTAGACCTTGGTCTAGGACACCCCCAAGGAGCTGATAGTCCTCTGTTTTGGAGGCGGCCATCATGGTAGAGGGCTCCTTCTTGCATACCCTCAGGTAGCTTGACACGTTCTCCGACTGCTCCAGCGGTACGGATTCCTGTCGGCCCCATGGTCCACATGAGGAACTTAAGACGCTTGCAGCCTGAGGGATGGAATGGGGCGGTGCTCGGCGAAGAAGTTGGTCCCCAGAACAAAGGCGAAGGCTCTGGTATCCATCACATAGAACCGGTGGGCAATGCTTCTAGATCTCATGGACACGTCAACCTCGCAATCCCCACAACCGGGAACCACGTGGCCATCCCCCATGCGAATGGGAGCGGTAGACAGGATGTTCTTCAGGTCCCCACGAGGTGAGGTTTTCTTGGCCACATTCGATATAGTGGCCCCAGTATTCAGTACCCCCAGGTATTCTCGTCCCTGAAGACTGATACCTAGCCAGAACACCAGGTCTGTAGATCCCCCAGAGCGTCTTCTGTCAGAACTCCGCGGGCCAGGTCACATCAAACCCTTCTTGCGCAGTTTTCGCGCCATCCGCATGAAGCGTGAACAATTCCGGGGTTTACACTCGTAGCCATCTTCATTGCCACGCTTAGCTCCTTGTTCTTGTTGCGCTTGCGCCTGGGAACTGGCTGTACGCCCCGGATTCTGCTGCCCTCCAGAGGCCTCAGCGTTGGTCCCCCCTGGTGTAGGGGTGGGGTTTCCCCCGGACCTGTCCTGGTTGTTGTCCTGGTTCTTCTGATCAGGGCCTGCGCGTCCTCCACCTTTGCCTTGCTCTGGGCCTTTGCCTTTGCCCTGTCCTTGGGACTTTCCCTTGCCATTCTTGCCATTGCTCCTGCCTCCACGGCCTCCACCGCCATTCTGGGCCTCGCTTTTCAGCTTGGCGAACAAGCGCTGCATGTGGTAGCACTCATCCTTGTAGTGCTTGCGCTTGCCACACAAGGCACAGGTGATGGTGCACTTGTAGTGGTCGGGCATCTTGGCCTTCCCACAGCTGTTGGTATCCTGCTTCCTGCCCTGGACCACAAAGCACTGGTGCTGGGCGCAGTCTAGGGCACGCAGGAGGCGGCCCTGCTCGTCTCCAGTGTGACACCACAACAGGTCTTGTACATTGCTCATGTAGCGAGCATTCTTAGAGGTAGTCCCTTGTCCAGGTCGAGGTCCTTGATACCCACGGCCATGGTTCCCAGTGTTGCCTCCTCCAAGGCGGTAGGCGTTGAGGTGCTGGTCACTCTCCTTCTCCAGCGCCAGCTCCAATGGAAGTACAGACAATTCCTCATAGGTGAGGGTTCTTGCCTTGCGCTCCGCCGTTGCCCGACACTCATCCGACACGTCTCGTGGGATCTTGGCCACCAACCAGAAAAAGCAGCCCGTCGCTGCCGCAAGATCCGGGCTTCAGTCACCCCGGCCAATGGTCCATGTCAGCCAGTAGTTCAGCGATACATTCAGCCTTGGGGTTGTTGGATAACATGGCCAGGTTCTGGATCTCGGTCCTGATGAATGGGTCGGTCTCATAGGAGGGATACTGGCTCTCAAGGGCAGCCAACACATCAGCGAATGTCGCGGACTTCGTCTCGATCTGCTTCACTTGCTTCTCCAGGGACTTGGTCTTGCAATATGGCAAGAGTAGGTCACACTTCACCCGCC
This sequence comes from Eutreptiella sp. 'Long Island Sound 2002', assembly GCA_964036045.1. Classification (NCBI taxonomy): domain Eukaryota; phylum Euglenozoa; class Euglenophyceae; order Eutreptiales; family Eutreptiaceae; genus Eutreptiella; species Eutreptiella sp. 'Long Island Sound 2002'. Next base: position 131,016,925 of record OZ038379.1, read on the forward strand.
CACTGGTATATGCCTGGCTGGTCCTCCTCAGGAACCGACCAAAACTCTCCGCAAACTCGCTCAGGTCCTTCCCAGTGAACTCAGGCAGGTTCACCACAATCTTCGAGGTGGGGATAGCCTTAGCCTCTTTGAAGCAGCGCCTCTCGTGGCACCTGCTCTTCCTCTTCTTCTTCTTCTTTTTGTCCTTCGGGCTCTCGGGGTCCTCCGGATCATCTTCTTCAGAGGGTGAAGCTGACGATAGGGATGGCAGTTGGTCATCCCAAGGATCACCGCCCAAGTCACTGGAGCCATAGGGCTCGACATCAACCATAGCCCTCAAGGTCCTTCAGCCCGAGCCGGTGCAGCTCAGCACGTGTGGAATTCTCCACATGGCTGTAGGGCGGTTGTGCCGTTCTTGGCAAGAAGGGGCTTCTTGGCGGAGGTGCAGGGGTCGGCATAGGATGGTCCTACACCTCCCAGGGTATAAGTTAACCCGGCGACCAGGTGGTTGGCCTGTACTTGGTGTGGGGAGGCTCTAATGGTTACAGCTGACCCATGAGGTGGTATTGGGGGCTGCAGCTTGTCCGGGAGTTCTTGAGTGAGGTTGGCCACTAGCTCACCGCTGGCAGCACGGAGAGCTTCCCTCATCTCCAAAGGCATCAAGGACCTGTTCGAGGATCTTCCAGCCCCCCGGGATCGTCCTCCACAAGATTCAGGTCCTCAAAGGCCACTGAGCGAAGTAAAGCGAGTCTCTCGCATGGTATAGCCAGGCATTGGAAGAGGGAACACACCGACAGGGGCACTATGATAGGCAACAGGATCAGGACAGGGGGCCGGCTCGTGAATACCAGCGTAAGATGAGCCAGAAGCCACTGGTTCGCTGACTGAAGGTGCCATAAATGGCTCAGTAGCGAGTGGTTCCACTCCATGGGTTGGGTAAGGCATGCCAGTAAAGCCTGTGCCCTCAGCCATGGTTTGAGTGGTTGTAGGAGAGGATGTTGCTCGATGTGTAGCTGGGAGTGTAGTGGCCGTCGGAGAGGATGCTATAGGGTGTTCCGTTGCGCATGGAGCGCTCTCAGAGGGCCTTTCAACGGAGGATACATCATCTGTTCGTACATTTTTGCCTTCACGGTCGTCTACGACTCTTCCTTACCCTGTATCCTTCTCCTTCGCCTTGCCTTCCGGTGTCTGCACGTGCAACTCGCTGAAGGCAGCTTCCAGGCTTTCAAGAGAATCATCCTCAAGCCCGGTTGCGGGCACTGAAAGTACAGGGTCTTCAGCAGGTTCACCAGCAGATTTGAGCTTTGGTGCCAGCTTGGCTGATGCTGCTGAGAGCGCTGTCATCACGGCATTGTCCTTGCTGTCCATTATATATTTTACGCCCTTCAACACTGATCAGTCTCGGCGTACTAGTTGTACTGCACGGGGTTGCAGGTACGCAAAGACTGTAAGCCTCTGCTACCAGAAGGTTTGAACAGCTTTCACTGAAGAAGTTTTTGATGTGTTTGTTTTGCATCCTGCTCCTGCTTGCTCCTGCTGCTTCTTGTTGATGCCTTGCTTTCCACTTGCCAATGTTTCTGGTGAAATAAAAGGATAGTCCAGAGGCTCCCAAGTTCCGTAAGGTGCAGAAGGGGGAAATTCAGGATCAAACCCACAACATGAAGGGCTGCAGTCAATGAAGAAAGGATAGACAGTGTATTTACACAAAGGAACTTCACAAAGACCACCAATTTAGAAAAGATAATTTCAAAACTGCCCACATGGGCACTCTCTCCTTTTATAGGGCCATCCAGAGATGTGCACTCTTTGCTTTGGGTCCCATAGGTGCTGAGATGGCATGGTATGTGGCTCTGAGGACACTGCAATGTCACATGCGAAGTTCCTACTTAGCTAGGCTGACTGGGTACGGAGCTCAGGACCTCTCAAGAAGAGGTGCCCCAGCCCCCTAGGGCCCAGACCGCTAGGACAGCTAAGCATTCATGAGAAAAGATAGAAAAATGTAAAGGCTCCGGACTCAGAGCAGCGCCTCAGTTGTTCACGAAAATGGTGTCTATGTCACATCAGTTGGGGGTTCAGGGGTCGACACAACATCCTGCATCTAGTGCATGGCTTGATATGTGAAAATGCTTTGTCACACCTTTTTGGTCAGGCCAATACTAAAGTAAAATTGTGGTATGCCTCTAGGCATCTCTAAAACAACTGCAGCTTACCCCAGGCATGGAAATACACTTCTTCTTACTTCATTGCTTTCCTTTTCTCTGTGCATTCTATGGTATCCATGCCTGCCTGCATCCCTTTATATCAACGAGTGCAAATTTTTCATGTCCAAAATTAGGAGACGGCTACATCAACGCCGCCGCCAATGTGAAGGGTGAGTCTCCTTATTATTTGCCACATTATGTGCGACCGAACTCAAAGTGCAGGTCATATATGGCCGCTATGAATCACGCCACTATAAAGACGCATGTACGCGTTCTGCACTGCGATTGACTCCCGAGAACGTTTGCCGTGTTGCTTTGCTGTAGGGTTGACTGAGTTAATCATGCAGCTTCACAGGTCGTGTTTTGGGCTTTGCCTCCCCACCATTGGGGCTTGATGAGACTTTTAGAGAGCATTCAGAAGCCTGCCCACGAGAGGAGTCGGTTGGACCAGCAGATTGCAACTTGTGATATGGGAATGCCGGTTCCATTTTCGGTTCCAGTTTGGAAAAATTCATTCATATCTTCTCCCAAGGACTGTTGGTCGAACAGGCAAACGAAAATTCTGGATGGTGAGAGGGTTAACAACTTGAAGCAGCTGAATGGCGTCCTCAATTTTTAGACCTGCAGCCAAATGAGTCTGGGCGCTAAACTGGGGCTGATAGTCCAATGGCAACGGTGGGGCGTCGCTAGCAACATGCCAGGATCCGAAATCATACCTGCTATGGCATCTATCCCGTTTTTGAAACTTTCGATCTGGCCTACAGATCGAGTAAGAGAAAGTGTATCTCCATGCCTAGTGGTAAGCGTTAGTTGTTTGAGAGATGCCTAGAGGCATATTATCTTTTTATCTTAGTATTGACCTAACCAGAAAGGGGTGACAAAGCATTTTGACCTATTCATCCAAGCACAAGATCCAGGATGTTGTGCTGACACCTGAACCCCCAACTGATGTGACATAGACACGATTTTCCTGAGCGACTGAGGCGCTGCTCTGAGTCCAGAGCCTTTACATTTTTCTATATTTTCTCATGAATGCTTAGCTGTCCTAGTGGTCTGCACCCTAAGGGGCTGGGGCACCTCTTTTTGAGAGGTCCTGGGTTCAATACGCAGTCAGTCTAGCTAAGTAGGAAGTTCCCATGTGACATGGCAGTGACCTCAGCGCCACAAGCCATGCCACCTCAGCAGCTACAGGACCGGGAACAAAGAGTGCACATCTCCAGATGGTAGTATATAAGGAGAGAGTGCCCATGTGGACAGGTTTCCAATTATCTTTTCTAAATCTGTGGTCTTTGAGAAGCTCCTTTGTGTAAATACACTGTGTATGTTTTCTCCATTGACTGCAGCCCTTGACGTTGTGGATTTCATCCTGAATTTCATCCTTTTGCACTGTGGGAACTTGGGAGCCTTTGGACTATCCTTTTATTTCACCAGAAACGGTGGGAAGTGGAAAGCAAGGCATCAGCAAGAAGCAGCAGGAACGAGCAGGAGCAGAATACAAAACAAACACATCCAAAAACTTCATCACCGAAAGCCGTTCAAAGTTTCTGGTAGCGGAGGCTTACAGTCTTTGGGTACCTGCAACCCCGTGCAGTAGAACTAGTACACCGAGACTGATCAGTCTTGAAGGGCGGAAGAATGTACAATGGACGCCAAGAACACTGCCGCGACGACAGCGCCCTCAGCGGCACCAGCCAAGCTGGCAGCAAAGCACAAGCCTGCTGGTGAACCTGAGGCTGAGGACCCTGTACCTTCAGTGCCTGCAAGTGGGCTTGAGGATGATTCTCTTGGAAGCCCCGGAGCTGCCTTCAGCGAGTTGCACGTACTGACACCTGAAGGCAAGGCAAAGGCCCTCTGAGAGCGCTCCACAAGCAACCGAACACCCTACAGCATCCTCTTTTACGGCCACTACACACCCAGCTACACCTCCAGCAACATCCTCTTCTACAACCACTCCACCCGTGGCTGAGGGCACAGGTTTTACTGGCATGCCTTACCAAACCCATGGAGTGGAACCACTTGCTACTGAGCCACCTATGGCACTTTCAGTCAGCGAACAAGTGGCCTCTGGCTCATCTTACGCTGGTATTCACGAGCCGGCCCCCTGTCCTGAGCCTGGTGCCTATCATAGGGCCCCTGTCGGTGTGTACCGTCTTCCAATGCCTGGCTATACCATGCCAGAGCCTGGCTATACTTCGCTCAGTGGCCTGTGAGTTCCTGAGTCATGTGGCGGACGGAGCAGGGGATCTGGAAGATCCTCTAACAGATCCCTGACGCGTTCGGAGATAAAGGAGGTTCTCCGTGGTGCTACCAATGAGCTAGTCGCCGACCTCACTCAAGAAATCAGGGACAAGCTGAAGCCCCTGATACCACCTCAAGGGTCACTCGTGACCATTGGAGCTTCACCACACCGAGTACAGGCCAACCACCTGGTCGCTGGCTTAACTTATACCCTTGTTGGTGTGAGAAGCCAACCTATGCCAGCCCCTGCAGCTGCTTTGAGAAATCCCTTTGCGCTAAGAACGGCACAACCCTCCTACAGCAATGTGGAGAATTCCACACGTGCTGAGCTGGACCGGCTCGGGCTGACAGCCTTGAGGGCTATGGTTGATGTTGAGCCCTATAGCTGCAGTGACTAGGGCGGTGACCCTTCGGATGACAAACCGCCATCCCTATCGTAAGCTCCACCCTCTGAGGAAGACGATCCGGAGAATCCTAAGAACCCGATTGACAAAAAGAAGAAAAAGAAGAGGAAGAGCAGGTGCCACGAGAGACGCCGCTCCAAGGGGCTAAGGCTATCGCCACCTCGAAGATTGTGGTGAACCTGCCTGAGTTCACTGGGAAGAACCTCAACGATTCGCGGAGAGTTTTTGTCCGGTCCTGAGGATGACCAGCCAGACGCACGCTAGTGGGCGGGTGAAGTGTGACCTACTCTTGCAATGTTGCAAGACCAAGTCCCTGGATACGCAAGTTAAGCAGATCGTGAAGAAGTCCGCCTTGTTCGCGGATAAATTGGTTTCCTTTGAGAGGCAGTACCCCTCCTGTGAGACCGACCCATCAATCCAGACCGAGATCCAGAACCTGGCCATGTTCCCCAACAACCCCCAGGCTGCGTGTATCTCTGAACTACTGGCTGACTTGACCATTGGCTGGGACGACTGACGCCTGAACCTTACATCAGCAACGAGCCGTTTTTCTGGTTCGTGGCCAAGATCCAACAAGACGTGTGGGATGAGTGTCGGGCAACGGCGGAGCGCAAGGCAAGAACCTTCACCTATGAGAACTTGTCTGTACTTCTATTGGAGCTGGGGCTGGAGAAGGAGAGTGACCAGCACCTCAACCTCTACCGCCTTGGAGGAGGCAACACTGGGAACCATGGATGTGGGTATCAAGGACGTCGACCTGGGCAAGGGACTACCTCTAAGATTGCTCGCTACATGAGCAATGTACAAGACCTGTTTTTTGATGCATGGCGGTTCCCCGCCGGTTTTCATTCTGTGTCCACATTGATCCATTCTTGGGATGGCAGTGACAAGGCGCAGCCCTTGCTGATCCGCCATGATCCTTTGTACAAGACCTGTTGTGGTGTCACACCGGAGACGAGCAGGCCGGCCTCGTGCATGCCCAAGACTGCGACCAGCACCAGTGCTTTGTGGTCCAGGGCAGGAAGCAGGAGACCAACAGCGGTGGAAAGGCCAAGATGCCCGACCACTACAGTTGCACCATCACCTGTGCCTTCTGTGGCAAGCGCAAGCACTACGAGGATGAGTGCTACCACAAGCAGCGCTTGTTCACCAAGCTGAAAAGCGAGGCCCAGAATGGCAGTGGAGGCCGGGAAGGCAAGAGCAATGGCGAGAAGGGCCAGGGGAAGTCCCAAGGACAGGGCAAAGGCAAATGCCAAGAGCAAGGCAAAGGTCCCGGACGCAGATACCCTGACACTAAGAACCAGGACAAGAACCAGGACAGGTCCGGGGGAAACCCCAACCCTACACCAGGGGGGACCAATCCTGAGCCTTCTGGAGGGCAGCAAAACCCGGGGCCTACGACCCGTTCCCAGATGCAAGCGCAACAAGAACAAGGAGCTAAGCATGGCAACGAAGATGGGGACAAGTCTAATCCCCGTAAACATTGCCGCTTCATGCGGATTGCGCGAAAACTGCGCAAGAAGGCAGGTAGGTAGGTAGGTGCACTCGGTCGCGGAGAGGCGCCCCATGGTTCCTGCTGGCGTTGCCGCTGTGACCATCAGGAAGCGGCTCCGCGCTTGAAGAGAGGAGATGACTTACATCCTGCTAGGCCTGACTGGTGGCCCCGCACATAGAGGCCCCGGACAACACCGGGAGGGCTTCCCAGACGCAAGCACAACAAGAACAAGGAGCTAAGCGTGGCAACGACGATGGGGACGAGTCTAAACCCCGGACATGGTCACGCTTCATGCGGATGGCGCGAGAACTGCGCAAGAAGGGTTTGATGTGACGTCTCCTGCGGAGTTCTGTCAGGGACGCTCTGGGGGATCTACAGACCTGGTGTTCTGGGTACGTATCCATCTTGGGGGATGAGAATACCTGGCGGTACTTGATACTGGGGCCACTATTTCGATTGTGGCCAAGAAAGCTTTACCTCCTGGGGACCTGAAGAACATCATGCCTACCGCTGTCATTCGCATGGGGGATGGCCTCCTGGTGCACAGTTGTGCGGACTGCGAGGGTGACATGCCTATGAGATTTAGGAGCATTGCCCACCGGTTCTATGTGATGGACACTGAAGCCATCGATTTCGCTTTGGGGACCAACTGCTGGTGGTGCTGCTTGCTGGTGCTACTGCTTGCTGCTGCTGCGGCTGCTGCTTGCTACGTATGTCATTTGAGTGTTCCCGCGTGCTGTGACCGTCATTTGCGTGTCAGCGCCTGCTGTCAGTGTCATTTGAGTGTGGGCGCGTGCTGTGAGTGTCACTTGAGTGTTTCTGCGTGCTGTGAGTGTCACGTGAGTGTCGGCGCGTGCTGTGAGTGTCACTTGAGTGTTCGCGCGTGCTGTGAGTGTCATGTGAGTGTCGGCGCGTGCTGTGAGTGTCACTTGAGTGTTCGCGCGTGCTGTGAGTGTCATGTGAGTGTCGGCGCGTGCTGTGAGTGTCACTTGAGTATTTGTGCGTACTGTGGGTGTCATTTGAGTGTTGGCGCGTACTGTGGGTGTCATTTGAGTGTTGCTGCGTTCTGTGGGTGTCATTTGAGTGTTCGCGTGTGCTGCTCACCAAGATGCACTGTAAATGTTTGAATCTGAAATTGTGGCTCTCACGCCAGTGCCTCAGCCAGCCCCGAAGATTTGAACAGGCCTTTGTACTGACCTGCTGAGGTGCAAGCTTGCTTTTGTTTTCCCATTTGAGAGGTTAATTGTACCCCTCCAAGGGGTGTTGATGAACTTGCCCGAGGTGAGCGAGGTCCATCCTCCCCGCCGTGGCCGCGGCAGAAGCCGCCGCCCGCAAGCCCGCCCGCATCACAGCCCAACCCGCGTCCACCACCTCCTCCTCGTCCTCAGCCTCGTCCACCTCCTCCACCTCATCCTCCGACCCCCCCCTCCCCGCCAAACTCATCCTCAAGGCCACGGCGAAAGCCCAAGCCGCGGCCGCACGCACCAACCCCCCAACCCCCACACAGGCGACTCAGGCACCCCGGCAACCCACCGGGACGACCCCCGACCCGGCGTCGACGCCCTCACACCTCCGGACAGAGGTACTCCTCAACCTGGAACCGGACCCCAACCCCAAACCCGACCCCAAACCCAAACCGGACCCCAACCCCAAACCCAACCCCAAACCCAAGCCGGCGCCCACGCGACCACACACAACACCGCATACGCAACGACACAAAACCACCCGATACCACCCCCGCCCAGACCCTCGCCCAAGCCAGGACCCCCCACCCGCCACGACCCGCGCCCCCCTCCCGCCGGCACCCACCACCACCGCGGAGACGGCCACCCAGCACGACCCCCTCCAAACCCTCGTCAATATCCCCGTCATCAAACGCCCCGTCATCCATCCCCCACAAACCACCACCACCGCCGGCCAAACCGACCCAGGGACGTGGGACCCCTCAACCATCGTCACCGTCAAGCCCGCCCCCCAACCCTTCCTCCATGCCCACCACATAGTGCAGCCCCGGGGACTGCCCACGATGCCCAACCCCCCACCCCCACAAGGGGGACCGGAAAACCCACAAGGACTCCATGGGCCATACCCGCAACACCAACCCCACCACTACACACACCACCACCACCAGCGGCCCCGCCACCACCACTACCAACACCACCCCCACCACTACCACTGCCCACCGCCCTACCCCGGAGGGCCACAACCCCCCGTACACCAACGGCACCAGCGGACGGGATGGCAGCCGCCGAACGCCCCGCTCGCATACCCACCCCCCCCGTACCAGCCACCACCCCCGTACCAGCCGTACCCCCGCGGCCACCATCCGATGGCCGAGGGGGCCCCATGGACGACGGGGGATCTCCCCCCCCAACCAGCACCGCGTGACGCCCCGTACCCCCCCGGCCACCATCCGATGGCCGAAGGGGCCCCAAGGACGATGGGGGACCTCCCCCCCCAAGCGGCGCCGCGCGAGCCCCCCCAGAGGCCGCCGACGCTTCCGGACTGGCCCGACTCGAGCGACGAGGGCCGGTCCCGCAAGCGGCGGCGCTCCCGCTCCCCCCCCGCACGGCACACTCGCCCACGACACCCACACTCCCACCGCGCCTCAACCACCCACTCGCGCCGCTCCCGCTCCCCCAGGTACCACCACGACCCCCAGGGACCCCGCTCCCGTCGCTCCCGCTCCCCCGGGCACCACCACGAGCGCCACCGCCGCCCCATGTCCCCCTCCCCCTCCCCCCGCCGGCCACCCAGCCCCCGCCACCACCACTCCCGCTCCCCCCGACGCAGCCAGGCACGCCGCCGCCGCCCCACGTCCACCTCCCCCTCCCCCCACACGCCCCGCCGGGCTCCCCGTTCCCCCCGCCACCCGTACCCATCCACCACCCCCAGCCCCCGCCACCACCACTCCCACTCCCCCGGACGCCACCGAGCGCGCCACCGCCGCCCCATGTCCACCTCCCCCTCCCGCTCCCCCCTCCGCCCGTACCCGTCCTCCACCCCCAGCCCCCGCCGCCGCCGCTCCCGCTCCCCCAGCCACCGCCACCCCCGCCACCACCGCAGGTCCACATCTTCCCCCCGCCGCTCCAGGACCCCAGGCACGGACCCCTCCCCCCCCCGGGCCCCCGCCCACCTCGCCTGGTGGTCTCCCTCCGCTCTGCAGGAGCTCCGCCGCTGGGTGAAATGGGCCGGGGGAGCGGGAAGACACAGAGGGGTGCACACGGTGCATACCTTCGAGGAGGTGCGCACCCGCACCCCCGCAAACCCCAATGAGGCCGCCCCGGAGACCATCATGCCGCAAGCGGCATGGGAGGCCCTCCTCCGCGATGCGGTCCAGGGCCTCCGCCCCCCCTACACCCCCCAAGCCCTCCGCCGGTGGCTCCAGGCCACCCACCCCCAAGCCTGGGCCACCGGCGCCCCCTCCCCACCCCGCCCCTCCCACCACCACCACACCAGGAAGGGGCAGGACAAGGGCAAGGGAAGGGCAAGGGACACCAAGGACCACACAGGCAAGAGGGCACGGAAGGGCCCCAAGTGAGGGCAGGCACACGCAGGGACAGGGCGCCGGAAGCGACACCACATGGGGTCAGGACACCACCCAAGAACCAGGAAGGAACGGGAACGGGGACCAAGACACGGAGGAAAAGGGCACCAGAGGACACGAGACCAAGGCACAGGCCCCCAGGGAGGGCAACCCCACGGACCGTCACGCGACCACACCATGGGCTATAAGGGCCGGGCTGCGCTACCGTCGCGGTTTGACGCAGAGTATTGCTACGGGGGCTTGATCTCGGCTGGTCTCACGTCCGTGAGGGCGTCCGTCACCAACCTGTTACGTCCAGTGGAGGAATGGCACTGCGGCGGCGCACCGATCCCGTCCATGATGAATATCGAGCATCGCAAGGGGAAACGAAACGCTGTGATCGATCGCGAAGGCTTTGGTGCTGCTGGACGGTGCCCCCCTTCAACGCCATCTCCGAGCGCCGTGCAGACTGGAAGTACCAAGAATACTACCGATGCCCCGGACCCCAGCAGTCCAGCACCGGGGATATGGACATCCCCCTGACCCTACAGTGTGAGCTCATCCCTGCCGGCGGCACCGACCCGGACCCTGCCAGCGCAGCCGAGCTGCAGTGAAAGCCATTCGCCACTCAAACAGCGTTCGGAACCCACCTCCACCGTCCGACTCCTGATATCTGTTTGTCTGCCTTGGAGAAGGAACGCTTTTCCTACACCCCAAGTACACCTGCCTGTCTGCGAGGCCCGGTGAAGATTGAGTCCATGGGTGAGAGTCAGTGTGCACGCCCCAAGGACACCGTGATCATTCAGCAGAATTTCCCGAAGACCTAACCGACCCACACAGGCCAGGCTGACCTCCACTGACCCACCGCGGCACCACGCGAGACCACGGCACACCACACCACAGCGCGCCACAGAGCAACGCACCACAGCACGACGCGACGCGACGCGGCACAGAGCGGCACAACACGACACAACTGACCCTAACCTGAGGGACTAACCGAAGCCAGCCAGCGCACACCCGGGAAGGCGCCACGCCACCACGCCACACACCGGCACCACAGGCCACACACGGGACCACAGAGCGCCAGGCGACAGCGGTGACGGACCACCCAGAAGATTACAGCCGGCACCGCGGAGGGGTAAGGACACGAGCAACCCCAGCCCCCTAACCCAAAACCACAAGCAGCCGCCTGGCGCAGCCGCCCAGCCGGCAGAGCCAGGACCTAACCCAGCAAGAAGGGGCGCCGAGCCCACAGTGTACAGAGCCCACCCGACCCATGGGGCCGGAACATGGCCACACAGAACCCAACTGAAAACAGCAGCCCGGAAGACAACACTGAATACAGGCCAGTGCGTGCCAGCCCAGGGAAGGCAGAGGGAGGAACAGGCAAGCCCCCCCCCCAAAAAAAAAAAAAAAAAGGGAGGGGGGAAGGGGAAAAGGCACGAAAACAGCCCACAACCGCCCAACCACCCGCCAACACCACCACAGGCGGCCAGGCCCCCCCCCCAGACGAAAAAAAAAAAAAAAAAAAAGGGGGGACCCCCGCAGAGGCACAGGCGAACCACCCACCCAAAACCGGCAACACCAAGCCAGTAACAGCGGACCACGGGGAAAAGGGACAGAAAAAAAAAAAAAAAAAAAGAGAGCCACCAGCCCAGCCCGAAAGAAAGGGGATGGAGGGACAGGGACCACAAAACCCAGAAAAAAAAAAAAAAAGAAAAGAAAAGAAAAAACCAAAGCAAAAAAAAAAAAAAAAACACACCCCGACAACCCAGCCAAGACGGACTGGGCACAGGCGAGACCCGGGCCCGGCACACACGCCCACACCGCGCGCCGGAACCGGAAACGGCGGGGGGCAGGCGGGGCGCCCACGAAACCACACACGTCCCAAAAGCAGACCGAAACCGAAGCCCAACCACGAACACCACAAATAGCCGACACTAGGGGGACAACACCACAAAACGAGCCCAAAAACACCCACCCTAAACCCCAGCCAGGACAGACGGGGTTAACAAAACCCGCACCCAACCGCCAACCGGACCCAAACACAAACACCACACAACAGTAGGAAACCCAGTGCCCACAGCCCGGGCACTGAGGCAGCCCGTGCCATGCAGGTGACCCGGCCAAACGAGATCCGGAGCCCGGGGGTAAGGCTGCATCCTAAGGCCTGCGCTGCTTTGGGACTCGAGGCGGAGCGTGCGACACCCAAGCGCCTCGGCACCCTAGTACCAGGAACGTGCATGCACGCCTTGGGAACGGGATACGCCAGGAAGTCCGGTGAACCCCTAGGGTTCCGCCCAAAGGAGGGGACGTGCGCAAGCACGGGGGCACACCCTCCCGGCGAGACAAGCATGTCACGCTGGCGGCGATCAGCCCTCCCGGCGTAGCCCGGGGCCGCTTTGTTGGGGGCCAACAGTCAGGTCTAGCGGGAAGTAAGCCGCCTCCCCTCTTCACGCGCGAAGCCTCTTCCTGTTCGTCACAGGGGCGACGCCAGGGGGAACCATGGGGCGCCTCTCCACGACCGAGTGCACCTACCTACCTACCTACCTAGGTAGGTGCACTCGGTCGCGGAGAGGCGCCCCATGGTTCCTGCTGGCGTTGCCGCTGTGACCATCAGGAAGCGGCTCCGCGCTTGAAGAGAGGAGATGACTTACATCCTGCTAGGCCTGACTGGTGGCCCCGCACATAGAGGCCCCGGACAACACCGGGAGGGCTTCCCAGACGCAAGCACAACAAGAACAAGGAGCTAAGCGTGGCAACGACGATGGGGATGAGTCTAAACCCCGGACATGGTCACGCTTCATGCGGATGGCGCGAGAACTGCGCAAGAAGGGTTTGATGTGACGTCTCCTGCGGAGTTCTGTCAGGGACGCTCTGGGGGATCTACAGACCTGGTGTTCTGGGTACGTATCCATCTTGGGGGATGAGAATACCTGGCGGTACTTGATACTGGGGCCACTATTTCGATTGTGGCCAAGAAAGCTTTACCTCCTGGGGACCTGAAGAACATCATGCCTACCGCTGTCATTCGCATGGGGGATGGCCTCCTGGTGCACAGTTGTGCGGACTGCGAGGGTGACATGCCTATGAGATTTAGGAGCATTGCCCACCGGTTCTATGTGATGGACACTGAAGCCATCGATTTCGCTTTGGGGACCAACTGCTGGTGGTGCTGCTTGCTGGTGCTACTGCTTGCTGCTGCTGCGGCTGCTGCTTGCTACGTATGTCATTTGAGTGTTCCCGCGTGCTGTGACCGTCATTTGCGTGTCAGCGCCTGCTGTCAGTGTCATTTGAGTGTGGGCGCGTGCTGTGAGTGTCACTTGAGTGTTTCTGCGTGCTGTGAGTGTCACGTGAGTGTCGGCGCGTGCTGTGAGTGTCACTTGAGTGTTCGCGCGTGCTGTGAGTGTCATGTGAGTGTCGGCGCGTGCTGTGAGTGTCACTTGAGTGTTCGCGCGTGCTGTGAGTGTCATGTGAGTGTCGGCGCGTGCTGTGAGTGTCACTTGAGTATTTGTGCGTACTGTGGGTGTCATTTGAGTGTTGGCGCGTACTGTGGGTGTCATTTGAGTGTTGCTGCGTTCTGTGGGTGTCATTTGAGTGTTCGCGTGTGCTGCTCACCAAGATGCACTGTAAATGTTTGAATCTGAAATTGTGGCTCTCACGCCAGTGCCTCAGCCAGCCCCGAAGATTTGAACAGGCCTTTGTACTGACCTGCTGAGGTGCAAGCTTGCTTTTGTTTTCCCATTTGAGAGGTTAATTGTACCCCTCCAAGGGGTGTTGATGAACTTGCCCGAGGTGAGCGAGGTCCGGCACGGATACTTACTGGTTCTCAGAAAATACAAGTGTGTAACTGTTTTCTTGGTGCAAGGTTTGTCCCTATAATGCGTTGTTGTTTGTGTATATTTGTTGATTGGCAAAATTTGGTTTTGAGTTTTGAGGTAGAACTTCAATCACCAGTTTTGCACCTCACTAACTACATGTGCACTCGCATTCCACACAAGCACACCACTCATTCACAAGTACAAGCACCAGCACGCCACACCGCAGATTTCTAAAACCAATGCAGAATTTTGCCCTAGGTTAAGAGACATTTTGCAGGTTTTTCAAACTTGTTTGAGGAGAGTGTTCTAGAATTGCTTTGCAGTTTTGGGAAAAGCAGCCTGAGCTATGGATGCGGTCTGTTTGAGAGGAATGGGATTGTTATAGGAAAGACAAGTCATGCTTATCGCAAGCAATTGCAGGGTGTACACTAAAAGAGAATAGCTGCAAAGTAAAGGAACTTCTGTGAGCAAATAGTACTTTGCCAGAAAAATTTGAGATACAATACATTACATTACAGTACGGTATCGGAACGATACAATACATTACACGTACTGTATTGTACCAACCCTGCTTTTCTGCCGAGCGCCCACAGATTCTATCCCTCACGCTGCAAGCACCCTATGTCCTTCATCTGGACGATGGTGACGAAAGGGAATCCATACCGCTAGACCAGTCTGAGCACACGTCAAGCTACCTGAGAATATGCAAGAAAAAGCCCTCTACGATGATGGCTGCCTCCAAAACGGAGCACCTGCAGCTCCTTGGGGGTGTCCTAGACCAAGGTCTAAAGGAGTTGGGGTACTCCAGGGAAGACCTGAACGGGGAGTTCTTCGCCGGTGACAGGCAGCATGTCCTGGACCTCTACTGCAGCAAAGGGCAAAATTGCTGCTACAATTTTTATGGCCCCTCTTTCGGGATGGCCTACGAGAAACCCCAGGTTCAGTGAACTGGCGAAGGTGTTGAGCAAGCTTGCCCTGGAAAGTTCCCGTATGGTGCTGTGTTCCCCTGATCGGGGAGCCGAGGGAGAAATGAGTACTGGCGTACTCTATTGGAGAAGCCGACGCTGACCTCCACCCAGCTGCCCGACGACGCCATCTAAGTGCCCCTGGGCAGGAAGACGCCTTTTGGGAAACCAGGATGGGGGAGTATGCTAAGCGTCGAGGACGGGAGCCCGGCACCCATATCATGGGAAGATCTGGACCATGCTCTGGTCCAGGAAATTCAACGTGCGAGCAGCGGCTACACCCTGGATATCCAGTAAGAAAAAGTGCTTTTCCATTGCTTTGGGACATACTCTAGTTGTATTAGAGATGCACTGAGCATCCATGCATTTTTATCTTAGTATTGGTCCAGCCAAAAGTGGTGATAACACATTTTGACCTATGGAACCAAACACCCAATCAGGATATGGAGTGGACCCCTTAATCCCCTTTCAATCAGAAGTAAAACATCTTTTCCTGAGTTGACTGAGCACTGACATACCTAAGGTAGAGCCTATGAATTTATCTATGTTTTTCCATGAATACTTATCTGCCCTAGTGGTATGCACCATAGGGGGTTAGGCACCTCTTTTTGAGAGGTCCTGGGTTCAATTCCTGGTCAGCCTAAATAAGTAGGAAGATCCCAACTGAGTAGGAAGATCCCATGTGACATGGCAGTGACCTCATCGCCACATACCATGCCACCTCAGCACATATGGGACCCAAAACAAAGAGTGCACATCTCCTAAGATGGCACTATGGAGAGAGAGTGATCCTGAGGCAGTTTTCTAACTCTTTTCCCAAAACATTTCAGCTATCTCTGTGAATATGCATTCATTTGTATCCTGAGTTGCAGTTTCTGTGAATATCTAATCATCTTTCACTGTTTACACTGCAGCCCTTCATGCTTTGATCCTGAATTACCTTCTCTTTGCATACTGTTGGCTTGGGCTATCCTGGATTGAGTTGGCTTTACTGTATTTCTACAAACAAAAGCTTTTCATCATCCAAAACCAGCAGCAGGACACCCTACAGCAACAACAAGCAGCAGGAGAAGCAAAAACACAGTGCTGAAAACACTATAAACTTTTCTGGTAGCAAGAGGCAGCCTGTCTCTGTGCACCGGCAGCGACCCCGCGCCGTACAACCAGTGCTCCGAGCAGGCAAACATAAGCAGAAGGGTGGATTAAGATGGATCCAGGAAGAGTGGACGCCGAGGTGAACACAGCGCCAGCGCCAGAGACACCGGCAAGGCCGGCGCCTGACGCTGTACCTTCGGTGGAGCCCTTACATGGGCCAATGGATACGGCGGAGGACTCCTTGGATGGCCTCCAGACGGCCTTTGGGGCCCTGTCGGTGAAGGAAATGGTCTCTCAGCCTCAGCCTGTAAAGAGGAAGAGAGGAAACGAGAGCGAGAAGGATGCTGGAGAAGGAGCAGACGAAGGAGAGGAGCAAGGGCAAGACCCGACGGATGTCCCTACCTTCGAAGGCGCACCAAGCGCTTCTGGCCTCCAAGCATCACCCTCTCCCATAACCACCACACACCCAGCCGCCGCTACATCCACTTCCACAACCAACCAGCCTATGGCAGAGGGCACAGGCTTTACTGGCATGCCTCACTACCCCGCCTATGGCATGGGCCCACCTACCACTGCGCTACTTGAGGCAACTACTGCCAGTGAGCCGGTGGCTTCCAGCTCTGCGCCGCGTTGGTATGCGGCTGACCATCCCCATCCACTCCACGCCACGGGAACCTACATGGAAGTTCCTGGGTATGCTCCTGGGTGTACACCTGGGTATGCACCCCTGAGTGGGTTGAGGAGAGGACCAGAGTCACTGGGAGGCAGGAGTAGAGGATCGGGAAGATCCTCCAACAGGTCCCTGACGCGGTCGGAGATCAACGAGGTGCTCCAAGGAGCCACTTCGAAAATCGTGAGCGACCTCACGCAAGAGATCAGGGAGAAACTGCAGCCCCTGATGATCCCGTCCCATGCGTCACCTACGACAGTGGGGATGTCACCCCACCGAGTACAGGCTAACCACCTGGCGGCAGGGTTGACGAATACCCTGGGGAGCCTGAGGAGCCGACCGATGCCGACTCCTGCAGCAGTACCAAGAAGCCCATTCGTCCCGAGGACAGCCCAGCCGCCCTACAGTCACGTGACGAACTCGACGAGGGCCGAGCTGGACCAGCTGGGGCTGACAGCCCTAAGGGCTATGGTGGACGTGGAGCCTTATGGCTCCAGTGATCTAGGCGGAGACCCCTCCGATGATGGGCCGCCTTTGATGACTTCTTCTTCGCCATCGGATGACGAAGACCCTGAGGACCCCGAGGACTCCAAGGGTAAGAAGAAGAAGAAGAAGAAGAAGAAGACCCGACGCCCTGAAGGACGCCGAGCTCAGGAGGCGAAGGCTATTGCCACCTCCAAGATAGTGGTGAACCTGCCTGAATTCACAGGCAAGGACCTCAGCGAGTTCGCTGAGAACTTTGGCCGGTTCCTACGACTGACCGGCCAAACCCACGCGAGTGGGCGAGTGAAGTGCGACCTGCTCCTGCAGTGCTGCAAGACGAAGTACCTGGAGAAGCAGGTCAGGCAGATCGTCACCAACTCCGCCACCTTTGCCGACGTGTTGGTTGCCCTGGAGAGGCAGTACCCAACCTACGAGACCGACCTCTCCATCAGGGCCGAGATCCAGAACCTGCCCGTGCTGCCGAACAACCCCAAACCCGGCAGGGTCTCCGAGCTGTTGGCGGACCTGGACCACTGGGCTGGGCGACTGACGCCCGGTTCCTACAGCAGCGACGACCTGCTGTTTTGGCTGTGCTCCAAGCTCCCCCGTGAGCTATGGGACGAGTGCCGTCTGACGGCTGAGCGCAAGGCTAGATCCCTCCGCTACGAGGATCTATGCGTGCTGCTCCTGGAGATGGCGCTGGAGAAGGAGAGCGACCAACACCTGAACCACTACCGTCCTGGTGGTGGAGGTTCTGGAGGCAAAGGGTACCAAGGGTCCCGACCTGGGCAGGGGACTACCCCCAAACACGCCCACGCCCGCCTAATGGAGAACGTGAAGGAGCTATTCTGGTGTGATGCCAGAGATGAACAGGGCCACCTGCAGCATGCCTCCGACTGCGATCAGCGAGACTGCTTTGTTGTCCAGGGGAAGCAGCAGGAAAAGATCACCGGCGCCAAGGTGAAGATGCCGGATCATTACCGCTGCACCATCACGTGTGCATTCTGCGGTAAGCGGAAGCACTATGAGGACGAGTGCTACCATAAGCAACGCCTATCGGCGAAGCTTAAGGGGGAAGATCCTGGCAAAAGCTCAGGCAAAGGTGGAGGCAAGGCCAAAGGCAACGACTCCGGCAAGGGCAAGTCGAAAGGACGTGGTCAAGGTGGTCAAGACAAGGGTCAAGGCGGACGAGGAGGAGGCGCTAATCGCCAGAACGACAACAAGAACAAGGACAAGAACGGAGGTAACCCCAACCCTAATCCAGGGGGGAACTCCGAGCCCTCTGGAGGGCAGTCTGGACCTACCACACGCTCACAGACGCAGGCCCAGCAAGAACAAGGAGCCAAGCGTGAGCATGAAGGTGGTGACGACGGCAACGCCAAGAAGAGAAGCCGTTTCATGAGGATGGCCCGCAAATTGCGGAACAAGGGGTTCGAGGTGACCTGTCCCGCGGAGTTCTGACGGGGACGCTCTGGTGGCACCCAAGACCTGGTGTTTTGGGTACGTATCCGACTAGGGGGACGTGAATACCTGGGGGTACTGGATACTGGAGCCACAATATCGATAGTGGCCAAGAAAATTTTACCTTGTGGGAGCCTGAAGAACACCATGACCACCGCCGCTATACGGATGGGGGATGGACATGTGGTGCACAGCTGCGGGGACTGCGAAGTGGAGGTACCTATGGGCTCCAAGACTATCGCCCATCGGTTCTATGTGATGGACACTGATGCCTTCGACTTTGTACTGGGTACTGACTTCTTCGTGCAGCACTCCCAGATACAATCCCTGACGCTGCAAGCGCCCTACCTCCTGTACGTGGACCACGGCAGTGGCAGAGAGTCTGTGCCACTGGAGCAGTCGGAACATACCTCGAGTTACCTGAGACTATCGAAGGAGGAGCCCTCGAACATGATGGCAGCCTCCAAAACTGAGGACTATCAACTATTGGGGGAAGTCCTAGACCAAGGTCTGAAGGAGTTGGGTTACTCTCGAGAAGACCTAAGTGTGGAACTGTTCGCCAGCGACAAGCAGCATGTACTGGACCTATACTGCAGCAAGGGGAAGAACTGCAGCTACAAATTTTACTGGCCCTCTTTCGGGATGGCCTACGGGAACCCCAGATTCAGTGAACTGGGGAAGGTGCTGACCAAGGTGGCCTTGGAACGTTCCCGTATGGTCCTGTGTTCCCCCGATTGGGGAGCCCATGGGGGCAACGAGTACTGGCGAACCCTCCTTGACAAGCTGACTATCAGCTCTGTGCGGTTGCCTGATGAGGCCATCTACGTACCTCTGGGACGCAAGACGCCCATTGGGAAGCCCGGATGGGGGAGTATGCTCAGCGTGGTGGACGGAGGTCTTACCACCATCCCCTGGGAAGACCTGGACCCTACTCTGGTCCAGGCTATACAACGAGAAAGCGATGGACTCGCCTTGGGTGACTTGAAGGATCGCCTACGACCTCAAGATGCTGTTGAAACTACACCCGGAGGAGATGAGTACGTCGTGACTGACACTAACGCCCCCAACTCTCCCTGTCATGTACCTGTTCCTGATGGAGTCTCTGAGTGTGGACTATCTGAGCTACCTAGCTCTATCCACTCAGACGACGAAACTGAGCACGACGCCTTCTTCGTGCAGACTGCGGTGGAAGAAGTGGAGAACGCCGAGTACGTCGCCCCACTAAAACCCCTACTCTCCATGAGGGTGGAAGACCCCGTGGATGAAGAGCTGGACCCTAGATCCAGGCTCAGGGAGTATGTGGATTCCAAGAGGAAGTTGGTGGCGAAAAAGCTATGCTACGCGAAGCCTACCCGCAGCTCGTGGCCACTGAAGCAAGGACGTATGGGAGACCTATCCCAACTGAAGGAGGACCTCGAACAGAAGATCACCACCTGGCAAAGGGAGGTAGATCTCAAGCTCATGAAGAGCGTATGGGGTGCCCATGTGAGGACCCCAGATGAGGACGACCTCTCGGAGGAATGCGTATGTGAACCCCCTAAAGCGTGCCTATGTTGCCATCGTCCACCGGAGACGGTTGAGCAAGACCTTCTGTATGCCTACCAAGGGCTGAAGGATGCTACCGCGGGCGAAGAGTCGGTGGAGGACCACCTCCCGACGTCTATTCAAGGGGCAAGCAACTTACACTCCGACGATGACATGGAGGACAAGATCAAGGTACTGGACCCGCGGGTACAAAAGCTGATAAGGACCTATCTGAAGGTGTTCGGAGAACTACCCCCTCCAGCCTCATGCGACAAGCTGGTACAGATGGACCTCAAGCTGAAACCCGAGTTCGTGGGTCACAAGATCCGGAGGAGACCCTATCCACCTCCTAAAGAGCAGGCCGACGAGATTGAGCGACAGATACAAGAATGTATCGACGCTGGCCTAGTCCTGGAGTACAAGGATGGGGACTACCCCCTACACTGCAGCCCCTGTTTCCTGGTGGCTAAACCTGGGTCTACAGCCAAACGGCTGGTAGTGGACTATGGAGAGCTGAACAAGAAGACGCTGAACCACTCAGGGTCCATTCCCAATATGGAGTCTACCCTGGAGAAGATAGCCTCCTGTCGCTACAAGACCAAGATGGACAAGCGAAGTGGATTCTGGCAAGTGGACCTGACGCCCAACGCGCAGGAACTACTGGCCTTCATCACCCCTCAGGGGAGGGTATTCAAGTGGAAGGTCATGCCATTCGGCGTGGCTAACGCCCCCGCTCTGTTCCAAGAGCTGATGAACAAGATCTTGTCCATCCTACGAAGGAGACCTAAGGTGCAGGAGCTCATATCCCGTGGGGCCCAGATGGAGGCTCACATCGACAATGTATGCGTCGGGACCAATACCCAGGAGGATCACCTAATCCTCTTGGGTGAGTTCTTTGCGCTCTGCCAGGAGAACCACACACGACTCAAGCTGGAGAAGTGTGAGTTCATGCAGGAGACCATGCAGTACCTGGGGTTTGACGTTGGCTATGGGTGGTGGACCCCAGCGGCCTCTAAGGCCAAACCCCTGATGGATGCCAAGGTACGACACGAAGACCCCAAGAAAGGACTTCATGATGTACGCAGTTTCATTGGGGCGTGCAACTTCTATCGCCGCCACATCAAAAACTTCACCTACACCAGCGCGGTACTGACTGACTTGATCAAGAAGAGTACTACTTGGCGCTGGGGCCCACAAGAGCAACAAGCGTTTGACGAGCTCAAAGACAAGGTAGCCAACGCTAAGTGCTTGGGCGTGCCTAGGGCACAAGGGGAGATTATCCTGGTGACCGACGCCAGCAATGTGGGCGGTGGTGGAACGTTGTTCCAATGGCAAGCACTAGAGAAGGAGGAGTTCGACTCGGCCATTTCCCAATGGGGGACGGAAGGTCTCAACCGAGATGGAACCCTCAAGCACAGCTACCCTGACGACAAGTGGGTCCTAGTACCTCTGGGCCACTGGAACTGGAAGTGGAACCAGGCCAGGGGGAACTACTCTACCTATGAGCAGGAACTGCTCGCGGGTATGCTGGTGCTATCCTCACAAGCACGACTGTTGGGGAGCAACCCTGTGGTCTGGCTATGCGACCAAGAACCGGTCCGCAGTTTCCAGAAGGGCCCCCCACCTGAGAAGGCCAAGCTACGTCGCTGGTGGACCTACCTCAGTCAACTACGGCTGACGGTACACCATATCCAGGGAGTGAAGAACGAGTGTGCCGACTACATCAGCCGCAACAACTTCGACGCCCTGATTGGTGCCCGGTCTGAAGCGCTGGCTAAGGAAGCGTTCAGCCGTATGGATGTACACCTGGACCTGAACATGACCATGATACGCCCCCTGGATGGACTCCAACAATCGGAGTACCTACAGGAGTTTGGGGATATCTACCGGCGCCTGGAGAAACGCCTTGAACCCCTCCTGGTCAACCAAGACCAGTGGAAGCGGGACAAGAGCTACCTCTGGCACGAGGACCGCATCGTGGTGCCTAGTGACCGAGTCCCAGCGCTGCTGAAGTGGACCCATGAGTCCAGTGGTCATGTGGGTGCTGACCGTACCCTGAGGCTGTTCAAGCAGTGGTTCCACACTACGTGGACTGACGACCAGCTGCGGAAGACGCTCCTGCCTATCGTGGACAAGTGCCCGTGCAGGTCCTGTAAACCAGGGGATATCAGGGACAGAGGTCTCTACTCGACCCTGCCCATCCCTCACTGTGCTAACAGTGTTCTATACGTGGACTACACGGAGATGCCGAAGTTCGGGGGCTATGACGTCGCCCTCGTGGTAACCTGTGGGTTGACCAGGTTTACCAGGGTGTTCCCATGTACCAAGCACATTACCGGAGAGGAGACTATCAAGATACTCCTGGAGGAGTGGTTTTGTGTCTATGGGGCGCCCAAGGAGATCAACTCCGATGAGGACGTACGAGTACGCTCAGATACTGGCTGGTACAAGAGGGTCCTGAGGTCCCTCAATGTCCAGGTGTCTACGGGGATTCCCTACTCTCACACGAGCAACCCCCTATGTGAGCGACAGATTCGTGTCCTGAAGGAGAACGTCAGGATATGGTGCAAAACTGAACGCACCAGAGACTGGGTGAGACTACTCCCCGTCATATCCTTGATGATGAACTCCCAAGAGAGTTCAGCTACTGGCTACTCGCCACATGAGCTATTCATGGGGCGCCCGGCATGGTTCCTACATGCCCCCTATCCAGAGGACACCCATTCTTCTGTGGGTGAATGGGTCCAAGAGCAACAAGCGAAGGTGGACAAGGCCAAGGCTATGCTCCAGAGAGTGAGGGAGCGTCAGTGGAACAAGAAGAACAAGCACCGTGTACCGGCCACCTACCAAGAAGGGGACTGGGTGCTGGTGCACCACAGTCGACTACCCGCCTGGCCACGCTCTACCAGCGATGACCCATACTTCGGGCCGTACAAGATCCTATCTGTGGATGGGCACCGTATCACCGTGCGGTGTTCTCCCCGTCTAGGGGGGACCCTGGTGTGCGCCGCTCAACACCTGAAGCGCTACCATGATCCTGAAGACCTCTGTGGGGAGGAGTGGGAGCTGAACGACGAGGAAATCGCCGCTCTGGACCTACAAGGGGCTGCCAGCCCTATGGAAGTTGAAGGTGAACTCCCCGACATGAACGCCGAGGAAATGGCTAAGGAGGGCTTCTACCTGGTGAAGTCTGTCCTACGCCACCGCTATCGTCAGGGTTGGCGCTTCCTCACCCTCTGGGAAGGGTTTGGAGTCGAAGAGGCCACCTGGGAGCCCTTCTCTGCATTTGTTCTACCTGAGGGACGCCTAAACTCAGTTCTGGTTGACTACTTGTCCCAGAACAACCTTGGTGAGTTGTTGAGGCTCGCTGAGATGCTTGCCTCCAAGAATAAAGCTAGGGACTGAACCTTACCCTTACCTGCCAAAGCGTATGTGTGAGTGTGCTAGTCCTAAGGTCCTGAGAGCAAGCCGCAGAAGTGGTGTCCTAATTATACCCAAGTCTGCGCCCTTGCTGAACCTGGAGGGTTGGCTTATTGATGCCACGGGGTACGCCCCGGGTCTCCCCTCCCCTATGCGCCCAATTTCTGTGCTGGCGCAAAACCTTGGGGGAATACCCAGAGTGTTAATCCAGGTATTGTTTTCCCTACCTACCTGTCTACTACAGGGAGGGGTGGCCAAAAGCTATGAAGGCATGCAAAACGCCTGTTTGCTATGTGGCCAAAAACACTAACCTAACCCACTGTCACAGCCCACCAACCCAGCTAAAATTGCAGGAAAAGGGTGGGACAGTGACACGCCCCCTACAGGTCCTACACACCCTACAGTGGCACCATCCTGGTGGGCGAGCGCTGGGCAACTGGCTCTAGCCCCCACGCAGGACTACCACTCCTACACGCACACTCTACTTGGCGTTGCGAAGAGGAAGTTCTCGAGGGTCCTAGCGACCCACCTGTGAAATGACAAGAGAACACAGCGCTGCTAAGCAACTGTGGCCTCACAGGGGACGCCACAACGCGTTTCCCCTGCAAGGGCTTGGAGGGAAGGAGTGCTCTCGTGTGCAAGGCGCAGATGTCGATGAAGTCGGACTCCCTGCTCTGCCACAGGCGGAGCGGAGTTACTTGTTTGTGTGATCTGCGCCCCTGTTTAGCAGGGCATAAAAAAATGCTGCTGCACCACTCACCCTACCTGCCCACCTGTAAAACAAAGGCAAATGAAAGGGCGTTTGCGGCGGAGGAACCAAGGCACACTCCAGGTATTATACCCTTCTCAGTGTGCCCTATAATACGCTGTCCGCAAACACGCTGCATGGAGCAGCTACCCTTGTCAAGCAAGCAAGCGGTCAGGGACTCCTCAGGTTCTCTTAAAGAACGTACCGAGGAGCCCCTGGGTAGCCTAAACAAGGTTTACCGTGCGCACTTCGCGTGGCCTACCCTTTAATGCGTGTGTGCATGCACGACTATGCACAATCACGTGGGCAAACCTGCCCATCTCCACAACAATCTTGACTCCACCAGGGGGTGGCCCCGCCTGGGCGTACCTACCTTACCTACCGCTGGGAAGTGAAGCAAGGAGAGAAAACACAAGGGGCGCACGCGAAGAACGTTGCTATGCACTTGTGTGTATGACTAATCACCCTGATCTGACCGCTAATCATCTGCAATCTTTCTGATCAATCCCTCTACCGCGTCCTATCGTGGTTATCGTTGTTAACGCTGCTACACGACTCGGTCACGGAGACTCGAGACGAGCAATGTGTATGCGGCATGCAAGACGAGCATACCTGTAGTTTATACCTGATTCATTGAAGTCTTTTCAATTGATTTTCGAATTCTTGAATTTTTGAAGCTTCTATTAGTGTGGGTGGAATCTGTATGTTTGTTTATTAATGTGTGTCTCGTCATTTTCAAGACTACGTGATACATACGTTTATAATTCCATTATTTTTCCATTTTCCGGCGCTTCGCTAGGAGCCGCTCCTGCGCGCCGCCATTTTATGCGTATGAATTTCTGGACTTAAAAAATCCAGAGATGACTATAATTTCTATAAAAATGTGCTGAAGATGCACAATTGGATTCTGCTCAGGTGTGTCGTTTCAGAAAAATTCTGCGCCGTCATTTGACGGATTTTGGTGTCGTCGCTTCGTTTTTGCGTGGATTCGTCCATAATTCTCCCATTCCTGCCTCTGCAGATACCCACGCGCAGCCTCGCTGAGTAGGCCGTGTTCGGGCCGAAACGCAGGTGCCTGGAGAGACTGAGCAGAACCAAGACCCCACCAAGGGGCAAATTAATTTCTTTTCCACTCCCTACGCCCTAAGACAGGTCACAGGTCGCCAGCAGGTTTACGAGAACCCATGCGAGTGTGTATAATGTGTCTTGCGTTTGGGTTGTGTCGACGCTGCGTCTTGGAGGAAGGGATGCATATGCACATGTTTGGCATGCTCCCAATCTAACCCAACCAAGCCACAGGAGCCCCGGCAGCGCCAAGAGCGCTGAGTCTTCTGTAGGAAACTGTACAATCAGAGCAGCAAAAGGACGCCAGCCATGGTGAGCGCCCATTTTCCAGTGTGAGGGAGACTGTAGGTATTTTAAAGTAGATGTGGAAACCAAGGAAAGGCCAAGAAAAATTCCCTTTTTCCTAAAATGCGACAGTGGTGGCCACCACAGCACAAGGGGGGAGTAAGAAAAAGTGCTTTTCCATTGCTTTGGGACATACTCTAGTTGTATTAGAGATGCACTGAGCATCCATGCATTTTTATCTTAGTATTGGTCCAGCCAAAAGTGGTGATAACACATTTTGACCTATGGAACCAAACACCCAATCAGGATATGGAGTGGACCCCTTAATCCCCTTTCAATCAGAAGTAAAACATCTTTTCCTGAGTTGACTGAGCACTGACATACCTAAGGTAGAGCCTATGAATTTATCTATGTTTTTCCATGAATACTTATCTGCCCTAGTGGTATGCACCATAGGGGGTTAGGCACCTCTTTTTGAGAGGTCCTGGGTTCAATTCCTGGTCAGCCTAAATAAGTAGGAAGATCCCAACTGAGTAGGAAGATCCCATGTGACATGGCAGTGACCTCATCGCCACATACCATGCCACCTCAGCACATATGGGACCCAAAACAAAGAGTGCACATCTCCTAAGATGGCACTATGGAGAGAGAGTGATCCTGAGGCAGTTTTCTAACTCTTTTCCCAAAACATTTCAGCTATCTCTGTGAATATGCATTCATTTGTATCCTGAGTTGCAGTTTCTGTGAATATCTAATCATCTTTCACTGTTTACACTGCAGCCCTTCATGCTTTTATCCTGAATTACCTTCTCTTTGCATACTGTTGGCTTGGGCTATCCTGGATTGAGTTGGCTTTACTGTATTTCTACAAACAAAAGCTTTTCATCATCCAAAACCAGCAGCAGGACACCCTACAGCAACAACAAGCAGCAGGAGAAGCAAAAACACAGTGCTGAAAACACTATAAACTTTTCTTATCCTTAAAGACCGACTCCGGCCCCAAGACGCCGTGGAGACTACTCCTGGGGGAGACGAGTACGTCTTGTCGGATGCTGTTGCCCTCAATACCCCCTGCCATGTATCTAATTGTGATGTAGTCTCAGAGTGTGGGCTATCTTAGCTACCCAGCTCTATACACTGTGATGACGAAGCTGACCATGACGCCTTCTTCGTCCAGACCTGCGTGGAGGAATTGGAGAACGCCGAGTACGCAAACCCACAGAAACCCTTATTCTTCATGAGGGGAGATGAGCTATTGGACGAGGGGTAGGCCCCCCGATCCATCCTGAGAGAGTATGTGGACTCCAAGAGGGAAGCTGTGGTCAAAAGGCTATGTTACGCTAGACCTAGTCGGAGGTCATGGCAGTTGAAGCAAGGCTGTGAGGGAGATATTTTGCAGGTGAAGGAGGACCTGGAACACAAGATAACCATCTGGAAACGAGAGGTGGAGCTCATGAAGAGCGTGTGGGGTGCTCATGTGATGACCCCCGAAGAAGATGCAATCTCAGAGAATTGTGTATGCGAACGCCCTCGAGCAGGCCTATGCTGCCACCGACTACCAGAGACGGTGGAGCGGGACCTACTATATGCCTATCAAGGCCTGAAGGACCCTGCCAAGGACGCTGAGCCGGTTGAGGACCACCCCCCTGGTTCTATACAACAAGCGGAGGGGGGCTCCACGAGATGGGGAAGGGCGGTGTGCGGGCTGTGATGCCTCTGAAGGGTATGTGTCGGACGTGGAAGTCAGATTGCACGATATGCACGTGCATGATCAAGTATTTATAACAACGAACGATGAGCATTTTGAGAAAATTCCAATGAAGCAATGATACATGATATGTTGTGGAGGATGTGGAAAAGTAGGATTAAATGAATCCTTCGTGTTTCGTCCTTGGTCTGGCTTTTCCTTTGCTGGTGCGAGGCACCATCAAACGAAAAGCCTCCTTACATTTCTAGCCATTTTCGGGTCGCCTTTCCATGTTGGAAATGGAGCCGGGCGGTGACAAACAAAGGCAAAAACACTCCTTTGCCTTATGTTTAAGCTAGCAGCGCAAGGACAGGGAGGGTGCATTGGGCAAGATTAGCGACAGGGGTTGCAAATAGCATACAATTGACATATTCATAACTCGGGCCCATTGTATCGGATTTTGACAAAATTACAGGCAATTTTGCTCAATTCGGGAGTGTTGTTTTCATTTGTGAGCTCAAAAAGGCGTCTGCGTGCCCTGAGAACCGTGAAATCGAAAAGCGGTGCTAAAACAAAATGACGGCGGTTTTCCAATTAAACAGCAAGATGCGGCTTCTAGAATCATTTATAAGATTGGTCTTAGATCGAAATTTCGTGCACTGTAGCCCGATTTCACTTTGGACAGTCAAAATGAAAGATCGCAAATGCCAGCGACTGCGAAATGCACGCGTGCACAGCAAATAAATAATATAGCAAATAGATTTCTTGCGTTTTGGGGCCTGTGGCTTCTTGATAGTGTCGTTCGGCACCTCAACTTTGCTAGTGCACCTTTAAATCGCATCCCTAGCTTATATGGAATTAGTGGATGCTGGTAAAGAAGTTAAAACCCGGTAAAGGTCCTAACTTTGTAAAACAGCCATGATTCATCAAAACAAATAGAACGGCGCCAATCAGCTTCCCGAGGCGGTCATTTAGAGGGGCTGCATCGTACACTTTTGAGGTATGTTTCGTTTCGGCGCGCGGATTGTATATAATGGCATAAGGACTGCTTTTAGAGGGGGGCGGGGCCCCATTCACCGGCCCCCCAATTAAAAGCCCCCCATGGGGGGGGAGGTGAACAAGGGGCAAGCAACCTACACTCTGACGAGGACCTGGAGGACAAGATCAAAGCATAGGACCCCAGAGTACAGAAGCTGATCACGACCTACCTGCAGGTGTTCAGAAGAATGTATGTGCGCTGGTCTGGTCCTGGAGTACAAGGATGGGGACTACCCCCAACACTGCAGTCTCCGCTTCCTGGTTGCTAAACCTGGCTCTACAGCAAAACAGTTGGTAGCGGACTATGGAGAGCTGAACGAGAAAACTTTGAACCACCCCTCGTTGATTCTGAACATGGAGTCGACCCTGGAGAAGATAGCCTCCTGCCGCTACAAGACTAAGATGGACAAGGGAAGTGGGTTGTGGCAGGTGGACTTGACGCCCAATGCCCAGGAGCTACTGGCATTCATCACTCCTCAGGGGAGGGTCTTCAAGTGAAAGGTCATGCCCCTTACCGTGGCTAACCTACCCGCTCTTTTTCAAGAGCTCATGATCAGGATCCTGTCCATCCTACGTCTTAGACCCGTGGTGCAAGAACTCATATCCCGGGGTGCCCAGATGTAAGCACACATCGGCGATGTTTGCACGGGAACGAACACCCAAGAGGATCATCTAATCCTACTGGGCGAGTTCTTTGCGGTCTGCAAGGAGAACCACACACGACTCAAGCTGGAGAAGTGTGGGTGCATGCAGGAGACTATGCAGTATTCCGGGTTTGACATTGGCTATGCGTGGTGGACCCCAGCGGGGTCTAAGGCCCAACCCCCGATGGAAGCTAAGATACGACATGAAGACCTCAAGAAAAGACTCCATGATGTACTCAGCTTCATTGGGGCGTGCAACTTCTACTACCTCCACATAACGAATTTCACCTATGCCAGCGCCATCCTGACGGACCTTATCAAAAAGAGGACTACTTGGCGCTGGGGCCCTCAACAGCTACAAGCGTTTGACGAGCTCAAGCACAAACAGGCTAACGGTAGATGCTTGGGCGTGTCTAAGGCACAAGCTGAAATTATCCTGGTTACCAACGCTAGCAACGTGGGCGGAGGCGGAACGTTGTTCCAGTGGCAAGCACTAGAGAAGCAGGAGTTCAACTCGGCCATCTCCCAATGGGGTACTGAGGGACTGAATCGAGATGGAACCGTGAAGCACGGCTACCCTGAGGACAAATGGGTCCTGGTTCCCCTGGGCCATTGGAACTGGAAATGAAACCAGGCCAGGGGTAACGACTATACCTATGAGTAGGAACTGCTCGCGGGTATGCTGGTCCTATCATCTGAGTCCCAACTGCTGGGCAGCAACCCTGTTGTTTGGCCGTGTGACCAAGAACCGGGCCGCACCTTCCGGAAGGAACTGCCACCCGAGGAAGCTAAGCTCAGATGCTAATGGACCCACCTGAGCCAGCTACGGCTCTCAGTGCACCATATGCAGGGCGTCAAGAAAGAATGCGCGGGCTACATCAGCTGCAGCAACTTTGACGAGATGATTGGTGCCAGGTCCGAGGAGCTAGCCAAGGCGGCATTCAGCCGTATGGAGGTACACCTAGACCTGAACATGACCATGATAAGGCCTCTAGGCCGACTCCAGCAAGGCGAGTACCTGAAGGAGTTTGGGGATATCTACAAACACCTGGAGAAGCGTCTGTGACCTGTCCTGGTCAACCAGGAGCACTGGAAGCAGGACAAGACCTACCTCTGGCATGAGGATCGGATAGTCCCGGCATCAGTCTAGCAATCATGTTGGGGCTGACCGTACTTTCAAGCTGTGCAAGAAGTGGTTCCACTCTACGTGGACTGATGATCTACTATGGAAAGCCCTCCAGCGGATGGTGGAAAAGTGCCCGTGCAGGTTCTGTAAACCTGGGGATATCAGGGACAGAGGTCTCTATTCGACCCTTCCCATCCAACACTGTGCCAACAGTGTGCTCTAAGTGGACTACGCGGAGATGCCGAAGGTTGGGGGCTATGACTTCGGCCTGGTGGTAACCTGTGAGTTGACCAAGTTTACCCGAGTGTTTTCATGCACGAAACACATCACCGGGGAGGAGACCATCAAGATACTCCTCGAAGAGTGGTTCTGTGTCTACAGGGCACCTAAAGAGATCAATTCTGACGAGGACGTCAGGGTACGCTCAGTGGGCGGAGGGGACAGGAGATTCCTGAGGTCCCTTGATGTCCAAGTGTCCACGGGAATTCCCTACACTTATACGAGTAGCCCTCCATGTGAGCGACAGATCTGAGTTCTCAAGGAGAATGTCAGGATATGGTGCAAGACTGAGTGCACCAAAGACCGGGTGAGACGACTCCCTGTTGTTTCCCTGATGATGAACTCTCAAGAGAGTTCAGCAACTGGCTACTCACCCCATGAGCTATTCATGGGGCGCCCGGCGTGGTTCCTACACGCTCCCTATCCTGAGGATTCCTACTCTACGGTGGGAAATTGAGTGCAGGAGCAACAAGACAAGGTGGACAAGGCCCAGGCTATGCTCCAAAGAGTGAGGGAGCGACAGTTGGCCAAGAAGAACAGACACCGAGTGCCTGCATCCTACCAAGAAGGCGACTGTGTGTTGCTGCGACACAGTCGGCTACCTGCATGGCCCCATTGCACGAGTGATGATCCCTACTTTGGGTCCTACAAGATCCTGACCGTGGACGGTCACCGCATCACTGTGCGGTGTTCTCCCCGACTCGGGGGGACCCTGGTGTGCGCAGCTCAGCAGCTGAAGCACTACTACGACACTGAAGACCTCTGTCTGGAAGAATGGGAACTGAACAACAAGGGGACCGCCGCTTTGGACCTACAGCAGGCTGCTAGCCCCATGGAAGTAGAATGAGAACTCCCCGACATGAGGGCCGACTAGATGGCTAAGGAAGGCTTCTACATGGTGAAGTGTATTCTCTGACACCACTACCGGTAAGGGTGGCGATTCCTCACCCTCTGGGAAGGGTTTGGAGTGGAGGAAGCTACCTGGGAACCCTTTTCTGCCTTCGTGGTCCCTGAGGGACGCCTAAACTCTGTTATGGTTCACTACGTGTCCCAGAACCACCTAGGAGAGAGGCTGAAGCTGGCTGAAACGCTTGTCTCGCAGAAGATGCCTAGGGACTGAACGCTTCCTATAGCTCCTCATGCATGTTTGAGTGTGCTGAGCCTCAGGACCTAAGGGCAAGCTGCGGAAGTGGGGTCCTAATTATACCCAGGTCTGCACCCTTCCCTTGGAACCCGTTTTGCCCACGTAGATGGCAACACTAGTGTGCAGCCCGTGTGATGAAGTGTGAAATAGGCCACTTGCACAGCCCTTGCACACCGAAGCGAAACTTTCATTTCACTCTCTTTTTTGGTGGTTTTCGGGTGCCCCAGAATGCCCCATGACGTATTCCATTAGTGTACTATGACACAAACCCCTCACATGCCTCATAAGTGTGTATCATACCTACGTAACACCTCTCTTCAAAATTCCCAAATGTGGGGGTTGCGCAACCGCCCCCCTGCACAACGATCTGCTCGGGCGTGCCATCCTAACCAAAGGGACCTTGCTTTCATTGTATGTTTGTAATGAGTAGGCTTAGGTTGTAGAGAAAGGAGAACCATGTGTTTTGCCATCAAACACCACAACATTTCACATTAAAACTGATTTTTGTCTACCCTCATGGTGTCTGCAACCACCCATTTTCACCGGTTGCACTTGTGCAACCGTGTGCAACCGTGTGCAACAACCATGCTACGCGCAGTGCGCGCCGTACTACAAAAGGTGCACGCCTTTTGACCATGGTTGGTAAACTCAATGCCCAATTACACCCAGGGGCGAGATCCACAAGGGAATCCATCACCCCTAATGATCAAAACATATGGCCCTTCCCAGTCAGAAAGAGGGAACGTCATTGTATCAAGTATATCATCTTGAGTTGAGATATACCCGAAGGTACTCATCAAGATCCCAACGGACACCTACCCTCCCATTATCATTGCTGGGGCTAGGACTTGCTTGCTCCCAAGCTCCCGCCAAGCAATCTTGAAAGCCTCAAACTATGGAAAGGGGTGCTCCCAATTTGATGGGAGCCCTAGTGACCCCTTTTGCACACCTTTGAGCGTAGCGGTTGAACAGCGGTTGAACCCAGTTGAACAGCATGTTGCTGTTCAACCCCCCAGTTGAACTCGGTTGAACGCGGTTGAACAGTTCAACTGGCCTATCGCGCCAATCGGTGGCGCGTGCTCACGCGATCACGCGTTCAACAGTGGTTAATTAATATACATGACGCATTGAATTGAAGAATATTTAATTTCACCTTTGTGCAATATGGTAGTGTCACCAAAAATAACGTAACAATAAGAACAAATTAGAGCACCAAGAGATTCCCCATTGTGGTTTCTTACTTGTATGCAAGGATCCCTCTCATTTTACAATCAAAAATGCCAACGTCAAACTTGAAGCAATGTATTGCAGATCACTACACTGGATTACAATCGGATGAATTGATGAGTGATTTGGTCAACTTGTTCACCGCATCCAAGGGTGGTCGTACACTATGGGAACGCCTCAAGACTAGAATGGGTAGTGGGCGGCGTAGTCGACGCAATGACCGGAAGGTCATGGAAAGGGTGTTTACACCCAAGGATGCCGTCCGGTTGATCCTTGACTTGGAAATGCCGAAAAATAGGTGCTCTACATGTCCTACATGCATACCATGGTGCGTTGCATGTATGCAAGGAGTGTTCAACCGTATGCGAGATGCGTTCAAGTGTGCGGTTGAACACATATGAAACAAATGCGACTCATGTTTGTGCAACATAGAGTGCCTACCTAGGTTTCATCGAACTATCATGTATATGTCTTCTTCCACATGCAATTTTGGCCCCATTTACATGCTACCATCAAGTGTTTTTTCATGAAAACAACAAATTAAACATTTGTTAAAGTCATGTTCAACTGCCCGGTTGAACAAGTTGAACGATTTCAACCAACGCTCACGTTGTGCACCAACGTTCACGTTGTGCGCGTCACTTTGTTCGAATTAACATGCCTCAAATTTAGGTACAAGAATCTAATATCTTGGGCCAACCGGCGAACAAAAGCTGCCCAAGAAAAGTTGGATGTTCATTGGGTGCACCCATTTCCATCTTTCAAGTGTATGCACCGTGAATGGCAACGATTGGGTAAGGCGCAAAAATTGGAAACCACTATTCACAATGGCAACGTTGGTGTACGATGGGACTTACCGCATTTCTTTAATTATGTCGCAACACAAAAGGAGCTCATGGAGTCCATGGACTTTCCAATGATCGATGGCGAGCAATTATTCGTCATCATAATTAGAGGCGACGGGTTCCCATGTGGCTCACGCCCATGGGTGCAAATTGCGATTGGCTTTGCCAATCACATGGAAAAGGCCCGCACTCTTCAATATAATTGGACATTGGATGTCGCATTGACATCTGAACATGACGACGAAGCAATGCGTGTCTTATTTTGTGCCACGTTGCAACACATCCAAACTATCATTGATAGTGGATACATCCAAATGAATAATGTTTATTATCGTGCACGAATCATGTTGGGTGGAGACTCTCCATGGTTGCGTCTACTTTTAGGATTGTCGCCTTACTTTGCCATTGGATACAAAAGATACAAAAGATGGAGGTCAAGATGGGGCAAGCACGGAAGCAATCGCAAGCACGGAAGCAATCGCGGGAAGTACCACCAATGCGTCGGACAATGGCACCAAGGAGGACTCCGAGGATCCCATGAAGGAGAGCACTTCAAATGACGTGGACGATTCCAACAAGGAGGGCATGTCCGTGGAGGATTCGAACAAGGAGGGCACGTCCGTGGACGATGCCAACAAGGAGGGCATGTCCTATGCCCTCAACAACCCCAAGGTGGAGCACGATGCCAAGGAGAATGAACGACCTCATGTTGGAGATGATGCAAAGGAGGAAGGTGGACCTCAAGACGGCATGCACGAAGGTGGGAGCGAAAGGGCAATGGCGAGCACAAGGGAGAAGGAGTGTGCCGATGATGGGAAGGAGGAGGTCGGACCGGAGACGCAAGCGCTATGGGCCGTGGACTCAAAGTGACTAGCCGACAAGGTCCATGAAGCCTTACAAGGCTTGAAGGGATGGCTCCACAAGAAGAAACATGGAGGAGAGTACCGCCGGATCCTATGGGGAGCAACAAGGAAGTTTCCGACGTTTACACACGTGGGCATGTCTAAGAGGACACATGATGATGCACATGTTGTGCGCCTTGTAAATAATTTCCTCACAGTTTGTTTACCGTCCCTCAGTTACACCGCAATTTCCATCGTGTGGGGCAACGGATGTGCACCCATGGATGTACACAAACATCCAAGGGATGACTCCGCGTTGAGTGGGGTGGTGGCGGTGGGTGATTTCCGTGGTGGTGGTTTCTTTACTACGGCGTGGATGGGTGGTGGGGGGGAGGGGGGGGCGCAGCGTCAAGCATGGATGCAATGTGGGCGTCAAATTGTGCAAGGGGTTGTTGTGGATGCACGAAAGGGGGTGATTTTCAATGCGTGGCGTACGCATGGGCCGGAGCGATGGGAGGGTGAAAGGTATGCCATTGTGGCGTATACATCTATCGCGTGGCACCGCCTTCCCGCTCCGATGCGCACTGAACTCCTGGACCTGGGGTTCCCATGGTGACAGGCACTGGGATTGTTCATCCAATTTGACGTGAATTGTTGGTGCCATTGTTGTGTGATTGCGATTACGTGCGGCATTTCTCCTAACGCGCTCCAGTGTGTGTTCAACCGTGTTCAACCGTGTTCAACCGTGTTCAACCGCGCGGTTGAACACGCAGTTGAACATGGCCGAACGCGTATGGGCGGCAATATGAAAGTAGCAGAAAATCCATGGTTTTGTGGTTATAATTGATTTGGATAAGGCAGGTGCACACTGCAAAAACCTCTGAACACCATCCACGATAGAATGAAAGCCAAAGGACCACAATGAAGGTCAAAGCTTAGGGGAATGTGTCAGGTGGGGTGTTCAACCGCATGGTTGAACACCAAGGCGGCGTTGATGCTACTCTTGGACATGATAGAAAGGGAGTGGCAATGTGAGGGGTATGGCATGGAATAGTGCATTGGGCATTAGTATGTTGTTTAAAGCATGGTACATCGTCATGGATGGTTTGGAATGGCATGGTGATACGTCAAAAGTTTAATTTTTGGTAAAATTGCACTACGCGCGGTGGGGGTGTTCAACCGCTGTTCAGGGGTGGTTCAAGGGCCCAGGTGAAGTCAGTTGAACACCGGTTGAACATAGGACATGGCACCATGGTGTGCAAAAGGGGTCACTAGGGAGGCGCTCCTTCCAATCGTTGCGAAGCTTGGATACCCAACGGATAAGGTACTTGTACCTAGAAAGCAAAAGGTATATATTGGCGGTTGCACAGGTGCAACCGTCTGAAAATGGTGCAATACACAATATGCACAAACGTTTGCACAAAGCGTAACATCGCCATTATCACACTATTTTTATCAATCTAGTGTTATAGGGTGTCCTATTGTGAAAGTTACAGTATGTAGCTATGCCGAATGAAGTGAATGACCACATTAGACGATGTATGAGAATGATATGGCTTCGAAAGTGTGCAAGTGGCCACTTGCACACCACGAAGGGCGGTTGCACAACACATCAATAATGCAAAAAAGAGACATAAAAATAAACATTACCTTTGTTTTGGCATTTCAAGCTCAAAAATGAGGCGAACAGCCTCGTTAGGTGTATAAACCTGCCAAATGGCGTCCTTTGCAGGTTTGTTTTATCGTTCTTGTTTACTGATGCGTTCATTGAGGTGATCCAATAGGGCGGTATCGGGTGCCGTTGAGGTATATAGTCCCACATAGTCATCCATCAAGTCCTCGCTGCTAAAAGTACCGTAAATAGTTCTAATGAACTTGGAAATAGCATTTCCTTGCAAAACCATTGCAAATCTGGTAAATGGCTAATAAATGTCTCGTGAAATTTCAAATGCGGCAGCAACGGCGGCAGACGCAACGACGGCGCCAGCGCGGTTGCACAGGGATTGCACTGTGCAACTGTAGTGCAATTCTGTGCAACTGGCAAAAATTTAGTGCAGCTGCGTGCAAACGTCAATTTTTCTGTGCAGCTCTACCTGGGCAAAATGGGTTCCTAGGGTTGTTGACCCCAGCGGATGTCCTTACACGGTGCGATGGGGTACGCCCCAAGTCTCTCCGCCACTAGGTGCCCAAATTCTGTGTTGGCACCAGAAGCCTTGGGGGAATACGCAGGGCTAACGCCAAGGTATTGGCGTTGTCTATCTGACTGCCTACTACAGGGGACAGGTGGCCAAAAGCTACGAGGCCTTAAAACGCCTGTTTTCTAAGCAACCAAAACCTGGACTACCACTGCCATTGCCCAGAAACAAACTCTGACTCAATTCCAGGAAGCAGGCGAGACAGTAGCACACTCACTACAGGTCCTACACACTCTACTGTGGCACCAGCCCCGGAACGATGAGCCAACACAGACGTGCTCTAGCCCTCCCCCAGGCCTGCCACACCTACAATCACACGCTACTTGGGGGCGTTCATGAAGGAGGCTCAGGCCCTAGTTGCCCACCTGTGAAAATGGAATAGAACACAGCGCTGGTATACAGCTGTGGCCTAACAGGGACGTCACTACACGTTTCCCTACTAGGGCTTGGAGGGAGGGAGTGCTCTGTTTGCGTGCAATACATGCGTACCCGTTGTCCATGAACAGGACGTTGTTATTCGCACTCTTTGACTGTGTGATCCGCGCCCCTGTTTAGCAGGGCTTTGCGATGACACCAATTCACCCTGATCCTCTCCCACCTGAAAGATACACGTGCAGGACAGTTTGGGACCGAGGAACCTAACCAGCCTCGCCGTATTATACGGGTCTCTGACTGGAAAACAATACGCTATTCCCAAACTGCCCTATCAAGCAAGCAAGCTTATGGAACTCCGCCGGTTCGCTTAAAGAACGTAGGGCGGAGCCCCAGGGTAACCTAAACAAGCGTTCTACCGAGCGCACCATATGCATGCACAGGTTCGGTATCTGCGCCTAATCATCAAAATTGTTCCATCTCCTCTATCCATCCATACAAATCTTGGTTCACAATCTCCGACTCAACCAGGGGCTGGCCCCTTCTTGGCTTAATCACTTTACCTACCGCTGAACAACGAGAGCACGTCAGAGGAGAATGCAAGACACAGGCAAAACAAACCGAGTTTGCGCTCGTGTGTATGTTCTAATCACCCTGAGATCCTCTAATCTATCCCTCTATCTTATTTGGTGCTACAGCACGCGGGTGTGTATGCCTAATCATCGAACACAGGAGGCAGGCCTTGTGGAAGCAGTACCCAAAACCACGAAACACCTGTTGTTTTATGTTCTTCTTTTTTGAATTCTTGAACTTTTGCTTCTTGAATTTCCTATCAGGAAGGCTCGATTTGTCCCTTTATCATTTTGTGTCTGTTTCGTCATTTCTTGCTAACTGCGTGACATACTGTTATAATCTTAGTTTTTCTGTCGTTTTCGGCCGTGAATTAAGATGCGCCCTTGCGCGCCGCTTTTCTCTGAGTACGAATCCAGGAATTTAAAAATTTCAGTGATGAACAAAAAAGACGCAAAAATGTGCATTTAATGCACATGAAGATTCTGGACATGTGTGTGCCCTCAGAAAAATTCTAGGCCGTCATTTGACGGATTTTGGTGTATCGTCAGTCGTTGATCAGCAATCCGCCCCTCCTCCTTTGCTTCTCTTCTGTTCAGATGTCCCGGAGTGGCGATACGAAGTAGGCCACGTTGCGCCTGAACGGCAGCCACAGGGAAGACTGTCCAGGGGCCAAGGCCCCATTAATCTGGCAATAAAATTTTACGCCACCCCCCCGCGCGGAGGACAGGACAGGTACAGCCCGCAGGTATGAGAGAGACCCAGAGCACAATCTCTGAACGTGTCCTGCGTTGGGTGCTGCGTTTTGCCACTAGGAGGGAGGGATGCATTATTACATGACTTTGCATGCCCATCCTAACCCCCTAACAAGCCACAGTTGCCACAGGGACGCTACTAAGCGCAGTGGGGGCTGTAGGTGATTGTTACGACAATGCCAAAACTGGAGTTTGGCCTGGGGCAGCGCCCCTTTTCAGTGTGAGGGACGTTATACATAATTTTAAAAAGATGTTGAAACCATGGTGAGGCCAAGAAAAATACACTTTTTCCTTAAAATGCGACAGTGGAGGCCACCACTGTACAAGGGGGGAGTAAGTAAAGACGTCTTTGCATGCCTAGGGGTAGGCGCTAGTTGTTGTAGAGATGCCTAGAGGCATACTACATTTTTATCTTAGTATTGGCCTAACCATAAAGAGGTGGCAAAGCACTTTGCCCTGCAACACCAAGCACTAGATCCAGGATGTTGTGTCGACCCCTGACCCCCCAACAGATCTGACATAAACACCACTTTCCTGAGCAAGTGAGGCGCTGCTCTGAGTCCAGAGCCTTTACATTTTTCTATATTTCTTCATGAATGCTTAGTTGTCCTAGTGGTCTGCACCTTAGCGGGCTTGGGCACCTCTTCTTGAGAGGTCCTAGGTTCAATACCCAGTCGGCCTGGTTAAGTATAAACTTCGCATTTGACATTGCAGTGACCTCAGAGCCACATGACATGCCACCCCAGCACCTATGGGACCCAACGCAAAGGGTGCACATCTCTGGATGGCCCTATAGAAGGAGGGAGTGTCCATGTGGGCAGTCTTCCAATTATCCTTTCAAAATCGGTGGTCTTTGTGAGTTCCTTTGTGTAACTACACTGTCTATCCTTTCTCCATTGACTGCAGCCCTTGATGTTGTGTATTTGACCCTGAATTTCATCTTTTTGCACTGTGTGACCTTGGGATCCTTTGGACTATCTTTTTATGTCACCAACAAAATTGGCAAGTGGAAAGCAAGGCATCAAAAAGAAGCAGCACGAGCAAGCAGGAGCAGAATACAAAATGAACCCATCAAAAGCTTCATCAGTGAAAGCTGTTCAAACTTGCTGATTTTGCAACGTGACGCCGAACGGGCACTTTGGGGTGTGTGTTTCCGGTTTTGCGTCATCAAACGCTTGTTAAGTTGAATGGCTGTGTTGCACTTTGGTTGCTCTCTGAAGACCTTTATTGTGTGTGACGCGTTGCGGATGTTCCGGGGCTATGACTTGCTTTCCAGTTTGCGGGCTCAAAGGTAGCTACGCCCGTGGTGGCGTGTGGTGTGCTCCCCTTAGTGAAGCGCTCTCGTGGACCCCTTGCAAAGCACCGCAATTTCTGCAAGAATCGAACATATCGTGAGTCGGTTTAAGTTGCTTAAACTGTTCTAAGGCGTTAGTCACAGTCCTTCCACATCTACATAGATGCCTATGAAAACACGGAAAAAGAGTACAATCTCGCGAATAATTACAAAATGGGGCACAACAGCATAAATTTATTATAAAAAACTGCTATTTTAACATAAAAAACGGCAATCCTCGCTATTGTTCTGTAGCCTTCGTAATCCCATTTTACGTCATAAATTGCGCTATTCAGCGCACGTGCGAGCCACAGCAGGTAGCGGTAGGGAGACCCTCACGCTACCGCTTCACCCCCCTACTTAAAGGTTTGTTTATCCCCCAAGGGGAAAAACAAACCCCAGAGGTAGCCTCTTCCTAGGTGTCCGGTGGGGAGCACCAATACTACCCTCAGGCAAAAACCTGCTTTGCCACACTAGGAAATGATTAAGAAAAAGGCCTTGGGTGGCCTGCCCCGTTTGTTTTGAAAACCTGGCAAAAGTTTTCAGTTTCCCGAAAACCTCCATGCTTTCAAAATCCAAGCAACAGGACAGGCTCGCACACAGCACTGTAACTCAGCATCAAACCCATGTTGCTGTGTCAGTTCGTGCCTTAATCCGGCACGGTGCACTGTATTGTACAAGTGCGGGTGCGTGTGCCAGGGGCTGAGCTGCCCCATATATACATGGGTTTTAAGACCCACATATATACCCGGTTGGTGGAGACTGACAAGACTGGGCTCTCACCACGGCAAGTCTCACAAGACTGGACTTGCCCACAGGTGTTCCAACAAACGGAATTTTAAATTATCACCGTCTCCAACGACGGCTGCCACTGCCCGGCGTCTGCGTCCCACTGTCTTGGTAGGTCGCTCCGCCGGCTGTGGCGGTCTCTTTCGGCGTCTGGAAGTCCTCCACGACCTCCACCCTTTTCTTCGCTTCGCCCGTAGCGGACCTCGTCTTGGACGTCTTCTCCAGGCGGCGCACTCGCTCTAGCAGACTCTCCTGCTCTGACTTCAGGGTCCGGATCTCTGCTGCTGCATTCCTCGCCCACGCTGTCATCTCTGCGGCCCAGGCCTTCAACTCCACCGTCTCGGTTGGTAGGATGGCGAGCTCCGAGCTTAACAGACTGGGACTGGGCTTGCTTGGATTCCCAATGATCTCTCCTCCACGCTGGGGTACTGGTCGGTACTCCGGCGCTTCCTGGGGCGCGGGTGGGCCCTCCCTCAACGCTTGACCACGGTCTGCGTGACCACAGCTTGGACCCTGTCTTCGGTGGAGCGCTGATTGGCGCTCCGGCGTTCTCCAGGATGCTGGTTGGCGATCCCACGCTGCTTGACGATGGTCTGGCTTGCGGAAGAGTTCTCTTTCGACGGCTGGGTGGCCGTCACGGGCATCCGGATTGCGCCTGGTACTGCCGCTCTTGGGACGGCCGGTGCTGCCGCCGTACTGGTTCCCACTGCCATAGGGTCGACGGCTGGGAGGGCCATACCTCTGTTGCTCGAACGCGGGACTGCGGCTCGAACTTGGCCTTGGACTTGGACTCCAGTCTGACGCGTCGCTCATGCTGTCCAGGTTGTAGCCGCCATTTTGCGGTCCCCACGTCCTGACGCCGCTGCTGTCGCTGCTGCTGATCCGGGACGCTGCGGGGGCACTTGCTGCCTCTCCTCTGGCTGCTTGCTGCGGCTGACGGCCACGTTGCGGTGATGACTGGCGCTGCGCCCAGCGCCTTCTGGCTTCAGCGCGTGTTAGCGCCGCTCCTTGGCCCTGCGATGCGCTGCGGCCCGCAGCTGTCCCTGTTCAGGGTTGTTAGAACAGTTTTGAAGCGCTTTCGTGGACCCCTTGCAAAGCAACGTAATTTCTGCAAGAATCGAACATTTCGTGAGTCGGTTTCAGTTGCTTAAACTGTTCTAAGGCGTTAGCCAAAGGCCTTCCAAATCTACATAGATGCCTGTGAAAACACGGCAAAACAGCAAAATGCCGCCAATAATTACAAAATGGGGCACAACAGCATAAATTTATTATAAAAAACTGCTATTTTAACATAAAAAACGGCAATCCTGGCTATTGTTCTGTAGCCTTCGTAATCCCATTTTACGTCGTAAACTGCGCTATTCAGCGCACGTGCAAGCCACAGCGGGTAGCGGTATGGAGACCCTCCCGCTACCGCTTCACCCCTTAGGGATCTGCTTGCGCCGCTGCCGCTGAGTTGTTGTCTTGGCAGGGCCCTATGGTGTCTGAAAAATTGCGCGGTGTATCAGGTTGATGGTTCAGCTCCGAGCGTCTGTAGCATGCGTGTCAGTGCCGCTTGCTTACTCATGGCCTCGTGTGCTGCTGCAGGGGCATGCGTGTTTCTAGGTCGTCTTTGAAAATCTTTTAGGAATGTGGGAGTGTTATCTGGAAACCGTGTGTGATATGTTGTTTGCTCGGGTGTGGAAGCGGGGCATGCCTGAGGTGGTGACGCGTTTCTTTTGGAGTGGTCGAGTTGCTTTGCCTGCCATTGTTATGTGGGCTCTTTGGCTTTGGTTGCTATCATTGGGCGGTGAATGCGGATGTGGTGCCGTAGCTTGGCGTCTCTGCTATGAACCCTACGGAGACTCGAACGGCAAACATCAATTTCCCTTTGCGTGTGCGAAGGTTGGAAAGCGCGGGGGTTGTGCTGATGTGGTGGGTGGTCTTGATGTATCGTCTGGTCGGGCAGTGGGTTTCTTGTGAGGGTGGAGGCTGTTATACAGTTGGCAAATTTGAACCTGTGGCCGCTACGCGTGTGCTCTGGTGGTGATCACGGCATGGGGCGCTTGGCCCTTATCTCTGAAGTTCCGTTTGTTGGTCTGACGTTGTGAACCTGGCTTTGATTTCGTTTGGCTGCCCTGTTCCATATTTGAGTGATTTCAGCGCTTTCAGCAATGGGGGGTACAATTTCAGGAGAATTCCGAATTTACACTATCCATAATCGACAGGATGAAGCATTTCACTTGTCGGTAGATGACAGAAGGCCCGGAATTGCAATCTGGCTAAACCTGGATGTGGTGCCTTTGCCCACACCGGCGGCCCCCGTAATGGGGCCATGTGCTTTGGCTTTTGCCACCCCTACGTGTACGGGGGATGACAAGTCCCTTGAAGCTGGAGGAACCGTAGTGGAAGAGGAGATGAAGTGGAGGTGGCTGAGGTAGGAGCACCTGGCGGGAAGAAAGTAAGTCGGTTGTTGCTCCGTAAGGCAACAAAAGTCTTCATTCTTTCTTATTTCTTTGCTTTGCATATGTGTTGTGACACACCATGATATTCCATGGAGTTAAAAATAATCAATGTTTGAAAATGTGTGCGTGGAACATGCTGTGTGCACGTGCAATGGGTGGACATGCTAAAGTTGGAGAATTGCACTCATCCTAACCTTTCATGCTATCCTCTCATTTGTGTGTTGCCGTCTTAATTGGTTGACAGCCGGGATGTGTCTTCATGGTTTCATATCATGGTTCAAGCAATGTTGGTCATCCACTACCCCTCCTTTGTCAACATGCAGTATGGCATGGGGATAGTTCATTTGATTTGGCAATTGGCTGTAGGGATAATCGTCGATCATTGCACTCGTCCTGCCCCTCTTGGCCCTCTAACAAATGTACAAGATTCTCACTTCAACTGCATGCATGCTCTCATGGGTCATGGCTAGGCAAAATGCACTCTCCATATACACGCTCCAATGGCTCATGGCTAGGTGAAATTCTTTCTCAACATGCAAGCTGTCTGGATTGGGTGCTGGTGAGGTTCTCTCTGTTCCGCCATGGTTTCGTGAGGGTTTCCCTCAGGGCAGGGATTGGGGCGGGACCATTTCTCTCAAGACCTGGAATGGGGCGAGACGATCTCTCTTAGAGGCGGGATTACAATCCCTTGGGATAGGAATAATCTCATCATGGATGTGCTCTCACGGCCTGGCCAGCCACAAAAGGCGTTGTTCAGTGCAAAAATGGATGTGCTCTCATTTGACCCGGGATATCTCTCCATGCCTCGCACGCCGGCTTTGAACTTATTTTCATCCTATGAGGTTTCTCTTCTTAAGATGAAAAATTCATCTTAAGAAGAATAGTAAGAAGAAAAATGCGACAAAAATCTTAGGCAAACAAGTTTTTGGCTCCTGCCTTTTTTTCTGCTTCTTTGTTATGCGTTAGTGGTTTGGGGACCTTTTGCAATCACAGATATTGAAATCTTGCATTTCACTGCCATTTCTATGAATTTGACCCGCAACTAGAAGATTTTGCCCAACACACAAACTAGTTACAATGAATTTTGACATCTCCACCATTTGGTTTTTCAGTTCCCTGGAAGCAAAAATTGATACACTAGAAACATCAATCAAACAGATAACACACAAGTACACAGCCTATGGTGAAGATGCTGCCGCGCTGCCAGCGGCATTCTGCAATCGTTCTACTTTTGGTCGCTCCCTGGTCCATGAGGTATACACCAAAGTGCAAATCCGGGCAAAGGAGGTTCAGCTGTTGGATTTTACAAAACATTGGTGTAGTCCTGTACAAGGTGTGTGCTTGATTGTGGCACTTGGGCTTTCTCGGATCAAGTATAGGCACCTCCCGTCCTTTGCAAGTGCCAAGCAGCAGACCTACCTGAATGCCACTGGGGTTTGTGTTCCTAATTTGTTCCCGGGACAACGGACTGTGGAGGATACATGGAAAAGTTTGACAAACCTTTGCGCATTGGAGTCATCAACATGGTACAACAAATACCGCGTCAATCTCCCGGCCACTGGACAAGTGGTTGGAATAGATGCCGCCCCAGGATGCTATCTGGGACACTGTTGCAGACCCGAGTGATGGTATTACATTGATTATCCGAGGTGATGGCTATCCGGTCGCCGGTTGTTGTTGGACTCAATGGAATGTGTCTATCATGGACCATGGTCGCCAGGCAAGGACGAGAAGCCACATTTGGATTTTCTCTCTGGCCTACGCAAATCACAAGGACATGGAGGACCTGAAGATTCTTTGGAAAACCAGTGTTGAGGTGTGCTGTGGTGCCTTCTTCTTACTATTTCATCGTAAGATGAATTTTCGTCGTAAGACGAATTTTTCATCGTAAGATGAAAATTTAACATGACAAACATTCCGTCATTCCTGCAGGCCATTCAGCGCATCTTCACTACTGGTTGCATAAGTTTGCTTATGGTCGATGCTGGAACAAGCTTACAAAGGACCACCAGAACATGAGAATCATTGCCTGAGTTACTGCAAATCAACTC
Organism: Eutreptiella sp. 'Long Island Sound 2002'; assembly: GCA_964036045.1. Taxonomy (NCBI): domain Eukaryota; phylum Euglenozoa; class Euglenophyceae; order Eutreptiales; family Eutreptiaceae; genus Eutreptiella; species Eutreptiella sp. 'Long Island Sound 2002'. The sequence continues at coordinate 131,061,646 of OZ038379.1, forward strand.
GCAGGCCAACGACCTTTTGGTGTCCCATTGACTGAAAAGAAGATGAAAAATCCCACTCGTCAACCTCGGACGCCTCCAATGGCCCTGCTGAAATTATTGGGAATCATCCGGAAACAACATGGAATTGCTGAGCTCCATACTGAATCAGGGGAATGGATGCTTTCTTTTCTAACCGCCCATAACCTGACGGGTGGAATATTCCTGTTTGAGAGGGCAAGCAGAGAGGGAGACCTCCAGTCACATCTGCGCCACAACCAGTTTTGACGTCTGCACCGGCGCAACCGAATGAGTCTCCATCAGCATCACCAGCATCACCAGTAGCAGCAGCACCAAATTGGAGCGACACGTTCGTGGGAGCACTCACCGCAGGGCTGCAGGAAAATGCCACAAAGCAGCTCCGATATGAAGTAGTTGACCTGTGACGCAGTGCGCGCGTATCGTCACATTTTATCGGAAATATTCATCGTAAGATGAATAATTACTTGTACGAACAATAAAATTCCTTGTACGAAGAAACGATACGAAGCACTCGTACGGTCACTACTCTGTCCTCAGGTCGAAGCCACAGAGTGCTCAGCTGTAGGTTTGCTGTTTATTGTGGGCAATGTTGGTACTGCCCTCGGGCTTCAGCAAGTTATCACTGCAGGAGGCATTCTAAATTCACTGAGACGGGCACCAGCTCGAACATTGGCGATGCTACAAGCATTGGAGAACGATGAGAACACAGCAAGAGTACTACAGCACGAGCAGAAGATGGCTGTTCACTGGGAATCCTGGCAGACCCCAGTGAAAGTGGCACCACCATCCTTGAAACCCGCAAAGCCCATCAACCCCGGTGCCATGCGGTCGCTGCAGGCCATCAACGAACGAGCCACAAAAAGTAATGAAGAAAGCAAAGCGGCAAATCTAGCCCAACGCACAACCAAGGGCACAAAATACAAGTGGGAATCTCCGTTGGAGTTTGAGGCAGACGAATCGGAAGATCCTGAGGAGGATGCAGATGAAGACGAGGAGGAGGAAGACGACAGCGATGAATCCCGCACCCAAACAATTCCAGCCAAAGCTCTGAAGTGGTCATATGTTCCACATCAGGATGGAACCACGGATGAATGGAAGATGGCACCTGGGATAGCACATTGATTTTATGATTGTAGAGGACAGAAAGCACAGGACGAACTGGTTGCTGAAGCAGAGCGGACAAAGAGCATTATCTACTGGCTTTCTGACGATGCTGACAGCAGGAACTGCAAACTCGAAAGTCAATGCCTCTCTGCCGGTATTGCCTTTCACACACCCAAAGAATCGGAGCAATAGTGCAAATGCATGACACTGGCCCTAAAAAAGAGAAAGGCAAAGGAACAGGCACGAAAGGCGCGTAAGGCAGCATCTGCTGCAGAACGTGAGTCTGGTGTATCTGCTGCAGAGCCAGTACCTCCTGCAGAACCTGAATCTCAGCCGAAAGGGCCCGGTGAACCTGCACACAAGGTTTCAACAGGTGCAGGTGCAAGTGAAGCAGTGCCCGAGGGTGCTGAAGGCAAGTAATTGTATCTTTATAGATCAGCGTTATCATTAATGATGGTTTCATGTGACTTCCACATTTCAGTATGCTTCTCTGGCGCGGTTTTTTGCATGGCGCTTTGCACGCGTTGAACTCTTCATACTGTTTCATCGTACGACGAAATAATTCATCGTACGATGCATTTTACGTGAAATGATAAAAAAAGCCCAAACTTACAGCAACAGCCGCAGACCAGGGCACGCATGCGCACGACAGCTGCAGAAGGCGTCCACGAACGAATGCTGAATTGGTTTGACCAATCAAACGAACCCTGGATGCATAAGATGTAATTTCAAATTATTAATTCGAAAGATTTTAAGATGATTAGTTACTTTTTGTAAGATGAAACTAGGGCGCAGGTGGGCGTGCGGGGTGGGTTCGGGTTGGGGCTGCGCCCCGGCATTCCTGCCTTGGGTGTTGGACTGTGTGTGTGGTTGTGCACTCTCTACCTGGCACCTTCTCCCGTGCCGTGGTTAGTTGCGTGTTGTGCGCGCTTCCCGGGTTCACGGCACCCGGTGGCCATTGTTGCTTGCCACCTGCCAGTGTGCCTCACATAGGTTGTTAAATTCCTTTTACTCTGTAAATTCAGAAATGCACTTTTTTTGATTTCAAATCATCAGTTCTAATGTATCTGTCGAGAAGATCTGGAAAACAATCGTCAATTTCTTGCTGCCCAAATCACTGTGGTTTGAGTTCCATCGCCAGAGCAGGACTGTACCCGCATGCAACTGCCGCGGCAACAATCGCCGCAAAATGAAAGTCAAAGAAATGTCATTTTCGCAAAATCTGCCACTGTGAGAGTAGCGGTGAAATGCTAAATAGTATTGGTCGTAGCGCATTTCTTATTCTGAGTATTCACATTTCCCCAGATCTATCCTCCCAGTGGATTTTTTACGAAATAAGCCCTTTCTGAGCCTTTTTGGCCTTTGTTTTTTGGTTAAAGGGCTCACATTAAGAAAGACGTCCTTGATTAATGCCCTCATAGTTTTGATGAAATCCTGCAGGTTATGGTATTGGAAAACAGAACCTAAGCAGCAAGTAGAGCAAGAACAGGATGTGGATCGAATCAATGAGTGGTTTTGAAATCTAGTGTATCACAGAAGGGCTGCAAATAGACAAAGCAGGCTTAAGTACAAAGATTCAGTCACAATTTGATAAAACAAATGATTTTTATGTGAAAACTGGCATGCCTCTTGCCTCCCAATCAGCATCAAGCACTTCATGTGCACTCCTTTCGATGAAATGGAGTTGGTTAGGAATGTGGGGCAAAGGACTTAGGCCAGACACAGGATATGACTTGGCCAAGCAACTGAATTCAGAAACAGTTAAAGACTAGAACCAGAATAAGTGGTAGAACCAGTTGAGTATAGGGGTCTTGGGTGGGGGGGACCACTAGGCTTAACCTCCAAGGCCTTAGGCAAGAAATGCCTACTTTATTTGGGTATAACCTCCATGAAGGAAGATACCTCCGCTCAGTTGAGTTGTAGGGGTGAACTTCATTGGGGGCTATTGTTATAACCCTAGTTACGTTGAGAAAGTGTATTTGAAACTTCAAAAGAGTGATAAAAATGATTAAATATGTCTCAACATCCACGAAAGGGTTTTAGGGGGGGCTTAGCCTGGGTCAAGACCTCCAAGAAAGACATGGCAGTGATGTTTTCTTACTCCCCCCTGGAGTACTAGTTGATCAAGCTAGTAAGACCAAGGAGAAAGGCTCAAATGTGCCCAAAATTACCTCAGAAAATGCATTAAACCAGCCAAAAACTTTCCCATCAGTTCGTAGAAGCCTATGACACTGTAGGTATCCTCGAAAAATAGTGTAATGTACCGTGAATGATGTCCCTTCAAAGGGGCATTCCTCAAAAGTCGCCAGCCTGAGGCGAAAACATTTGGAAAAACATTGGGGGTAGTGGGGTTTGAACCCAGCAGTCCCTCCCTAGAGCACACATGGTTGCCCACCAGGGTGCAGTTGAACACTCTAATGCGGACAGCAATGCATAAGCAGCATTTTACTAAACGCCCTGACCAAAGGCCAGGGCGGAGAAATACTCCCAATGGAGGGCACAAATGTCCAGGAGCTGAAACAAATAGTAAATGGAACCAACAGGGAGAGAATCCTGTGGTTTAGCAAAAGGCTTAGCGATTTACGAAGTCAAATCGCTAAAAATTGACGAAATGACGTTCGAAATCGTCATTCTTAGACTAAAATCTAAAGTCGCAGACAAGCGCAACAGAAGCAGACTCGAAAAAAGACTTGCACAAGCGTAAACGGCTCCAGGAAAAGAAGGTATGAGCCGTCTGGTGGCTGCAAACCTGACAAGCGGCCATCTGGCTCACGCTGGTAACCATAAGCATTGGACTGCAGGGCACAGCCATGGCAGGTGCAGTGCTTCGCAAGCAGCGGATCTGTAGGTGTCTGGAGTGCCGAACCCAACTGAGGGTGGGAGTTGGTACATTCACCCTAACGGGAGCTCTACAGGGGTTGTGAACCTGTCCTGGCACACACTGAGTAGGCCTAGCTATTCAACACAAGAGTGTTCATCGCCCCTGGGAGGTTAGAAAACAGTAAATAGGTAGGCACAAGGAGGTTACGTTTTCTTCTTCCGCTTGGACAGAGTCTCAGCACGGGTTAGTAGCTGTCCCTCGTTGTCCTCAACAAGGTGGGAGCGAAAGATGGGGTGGATACTCCCATCTGGCTGTATAAAGGCGGACATGGGTTCCCAGGTCGCCTCAGATAGCCCATAGCCATCCCACAGGGTTAGGAATTTCCGACCCTGTTTATACTTGTGGCGGGCAATACCTGCGACCACGTAGTAGCCATTGACTGCCATCTCATCGGCAGTCATATCTTCGAGTTTGTCTGCCTCCTCTGGGCTGGCAGCTCTCTCTAGGTTGATACGCTCCACCGGCCCGCGGACCCCACAAAGGTGGCAGCCAGCGCGTGGCCCATAGACGGCACTCTCCACACCCCTGGGCCCGCTCAACGGTGGGCCGATACCCCCAAGAACCACGCGGCCACACCCCCCTGGTTGCGACACTCCAATCCAACACACCCCGCCCCAGGGGACCCCAGGCCCCTCACCGCAACGATCCCGCGCGGCCCACGTACTGGAAAATGCCAGAGGGACGACCGAGAGACCGCGTGGGACTGCCTCACACCGCCCGAGGACCAGCCACGAGCAACCACCGAGCCCACCAGCCCTGGACACGATGCCCCCCACCCCATCGGGAAGGCCACCACGCAACCCAGCGCCAGCATGCCACACCGCAGTCCCCTCCCCCACCCAGGGACATGGGACACCACAGCCCACCAACACAGCAATGACACCGCGCCACACCGGCTCCACACCCCACTGCCCCCCCGCCGCCACCATCCCTGGAAACCCCACACACCAAGCGCCAGCTCAACGCCCACCACCGGCAACAACCCGAACCGCGCCCCGGGGACTGCACCACCAGCCGGGACAGCCACCAGCGAGCAGCCACACACCACAGCCACGCCAAAGCGCGCACCTCCCCGTGCACCGACGCACTACCCCGCACCGGCCGCCACACGTGCCCCGAGCACCAACATAGCATACCCACCAAGCCACGAAGCAGCACCCGAACACGCGAACACCCACGATGACCCCATGGCCCTGGACATGGACAGCCTGCTGGAGCTGGAGCTCCAACACACGGAGGACGAGGAGCAGCACTTAGCCCACACAAACTGCACCCTGTTTTGCGCGCCAAACGCGCAGAAAAGGACCGGTTCGCAACAGGGCAAAAAAACTTTTTTTTTGGATGTTCGACGAACGTGATTTTAGACGTAGTGAAATAAATTGCTTTTTTAGTGTTGTGCAACTCCGTGTTCCTCAATGTGACGTCTTTTACATTTCTCTGGCGTTCTGAGTGCGCGAGGCCCCGCGCACTCAAGATATTCAAAGTAGAGTTTATCACGAAACCTAAAAACCTGTAAGGACTGGCGTTTGCGGAAATACGGAGCCCGGTACACGGTATTAAAAGTAGGATTGTGTTGCCCATGGAGCATTGGAAGTGTAGGACTGTCGGACTTCCCATGTTAGGGGAAACATATGTACTGTAAAGTGAAAATAAAATACAAATTTAGGCACCCGGAGTGCGCGAGGCCTCGCGCACTCAGGTCACGTTATGTATTGAATTTGCAGAATGGAAATAACGCGTACAATTGTAGGTACAGTACCAGACGGACAAACACATTTGATTTTTCCGGTGTATGTGTGTGTAGACACCATGTTGGTCAGATATAACGAGGTATAGAACATTGTCCCACAGAAACAATCACTGCGTGAGGCCTCGCGCACTTAAACGACGGAAGAAAATGAAAAGGCAGGCAGGTCAGGCTACGCCTGTATTTACATTCCCTTTCACGGCTACCACCTGTGACAGTCGATTATACATCGGTAACCTTCGTCATATTTTTCAGGGGATCAGGGGAATGATTTGCTTTTTTCCAACAGCCACTCAATGGCAGACCTGTCCATTCCAATAGCGGGCGTAGCCTTCGCTGCCCGATAGATATGGTTTTTTTTTCCAACCTGGTTTAAAGACGGAAACAGAATAGGAAATTGTGGTTGCGAAAACGGTTTTCGGTTACTGGGAACGGAGCACACGCAGACACCAAATACAATCTGCGGCGGCAGCACGCGCACCAGAAATGACGACAGGAAAACGCCAGATGTTTTCAAACACAATTTTTTTTAAAGATCGCTGTGCGAAACGATAACCAAAATATGTGCGCAAATCTAATTCCACAGAGAAAGACGCAAAATCTCACATCGAGCCAGAAAATCCGTAACGCATCAGATGATAGCAGAAGTAAGCAAAGGAGCAGCAGCACTACGAGAGGCATGCGTGGCAGAACCAGCATACCAAACAGCCGACAACCTGTGGAAAGGACTCAAACAAGATGACCTGGCGGCGCAACTGGTTTTAACATTTGCACAGCGACCCAGGTTCAATAAAAGAACGCGCCACAGTTTACCTGCAGCTAAAAGGCAGGAGGACAAGCGCTGGGTGCACATTTTGCGACAGGAGGGCTGGAACCTGTACCTGTTGATGCGTCAACGGGCAGTACCAAACAGGAAAAAACCGGGAAACAAAACAGGGTACCTAACGCAAACAGAAAGGCGAACAAAAGTACGACTTGGGCAAGCAGACGCTGCCGCAGATACAGTGAACGAACAGGCAGCAGCAGCACTTAAAGCAACGTGGTCACTGGTGCTTTCGTCGTGTTGCGTGCTGTGGATAGACAACTTGTACCGGGCACAATACACGACACACCCAGACGAAAGTGACCGGTCACAAAATTGTACTGCAAAGGCAGTACTTCAACTGAAGCAGAGGCCCACGTATTGGGCAGGACAACCAGCCATTGAGGACCTGGCAGCACGGATAGCGACAGTCGCAAGGGCTCTGCAACAGCGTGAGCGAAGAATCCCCCAGACTTTGCGTGACATGGGGTATGCAGATGGGTGTGCACCAGACACCAGAAAGGTGAGAGCACCGTTGGATGTGAGGAGGGATGCAAGGACTGTGACCGTTTGCCCTGTCAGAAGAGAAGGTAACTGGTGGTGTTGGGCTGTTAAACTTGTTACACTTTGCAAAGGACGTAGCACAACAGACAAACAGACTTTTACCGCTGTTGGTTGACGAAAACATACACTACAGGATACTAAAGTTGTTGTACGGTGCCAAGAACCAACGATGGAACATGCGTGCGTACCTGCGTTACCTGCCTGTAGTTTACGGTGTCTGGCATGCCTACAAGTTCGTTGTTACTCATACTTTTCGGGTGTTCTGGCCTATTCTAACCTACCTACGGAAAGGTCTGCTACGACCTGGTTCAACCATACTATCATATGCCAAACTGATAGTTATGCAAAAAACTCTTGCTGCGCTGATGCTTTCCACACCCCAAATACTACGCCCGTATCGGCGCAAGGCACAAGCTGCAACCGCGATCAGTGGTCGTGACACTGCGCATGCCAACAGGGCAGCAGTGGCAAACGCAGCTCTGCAATTTTTGTCGGAATGGTGCCCGTTGTTGTTGTACTTGGGCCACGTGGTACGGGAATGCAACTGGTCAGGGGAAAACAACGCTACAGGGTCACGAGCTCAGGAGGTGTTGCAGTTGAGTTTGTGTCTGTTGAGGAGGCTGCGTCGAGGACCGTGTGCCACCGTACTGAAGTACGAACGCACAATCATGTGCACATTGTTGTACAACAGCAAGTGGCACCAGGACCTGCCCGGTCAGGCACACTCAGAAGAGTTTGGAGAAGGGATGTTGAGCAAGTTGGTGCGCGACAAGGTGAGAAACACGGGTTCTGTTACTGTTGAGGAGGTGGAAAACCATTACTTGTTACTAAAGGTTGGTCCTGGTGGCAAAAGCGTGGGGGTGCAAAACGTTCCCAAGAACCTGGTACACAGGATGCGTCAACGACTGACAAGATTTGTGGCGACAGACCGGATTGGCATGGCCTATGTGGAATGGGAGTCGGACAGAGTCAGCAAGTGACCCAAGGGCAAGAGCAAGGGCGCCGTGGGCCCTCGAGGACAGACAGGGCGGGGCACGGGAGCCGTGGGGGGAGGGCGGAGCGAGGGGAGAGGGACGGGGGGCGGGGCACCCCCACAGCTGGACGTGCAGCCCGTGTTGCGCATACCCCCCGGCATCCAACAAATGCCGGCGCACCACAACCACCACCACCACCACCACCACGGCCGCTTCTACAACATGGACCCCGATGCCGGCCACCTCATCCCCCCTCAACCCCCCCGACCCCAGCACCAGCCGCCCCCCCCCGCGCCGAGGGCGGAGCCAGGGCGGATGGCTGCAGGCTCGGCGGCCGCGGGGCGGGACGCGGTCTGGCGCCGCGGGCGCATGGGCCGCAGGGGGGGCCGGCGAGGGGGGCAGAGGGAGACCGGCCCTGTGACCGGGACTGGGACACGGTCCCAGATCCCCTAAGTGCTGAGGCCCTGCTCCTGGACGTGGAGGTGTACGGGTGGCTGAGCTGGGCCTGCTCCGGGACCACCAGGGGAATGAGGAACCGGCCCTCGATGCCGTGGTCCTCCGGAGGGACAGGTGGAACCGGGAGAAGCCCTCGGGGGGTCGGGCGGCCCCGGAGGACCACGAGAGGATCCTCCGGACAGTGATTCGGGCAGCGTGGCCCGACAGGGAGCCGACGTGGCCAGCTCTCCTGGAGGGGGGGGCAGTGCTCCGCATCACGGATGCGGATGCCAACAACTGGCTCCCCCGGTCTTTGCGCAACGCCCTCACCCACTGGCGCCACCGCCGGCGGAACCCGCCACCGCCGCAGTCCCGGCCCCCGCACAAGCAATGACGGCGGTGACGGCCGTGCCCCATCGGCCCAGGCAATTGGCGCGGGGGAGGGGACAGGGGACAGTGCCGCGGGACGCCCCCCCCAGCAGATCCGGGCTCCCCAACCCACACCCCCCCCCACCGTACAGTGCGGCAGAGGGGCGCGCGCCACCTCCAGTGGGAGGGGGGACCGGGGCAGCGAGCACGAGAGGAGGCCCACCACCCCGCAGCCCGCAAACCTCTGACCACTGACCCGGACCACCGCCCCCAGCACACACCCGCCCTCCCTCCCCCCCCCCCCCCCGGCCAGCCGGCACCGCGCGGCGGCGGCGGGGAGAGCAGGGGACCCGAACGAGGGCCTGCACGAGACCCCGGCACCCAAGGGCTAAGGGGAGGCGAGGGAAGAGTACGCCCCCCCGGTTAGCGGCTGGCCCCACGGGACCGGAACCAACAGTCCGTCCCCCCGCGGCCGTCGGGGGGCGGCGCCAGGGGGCCGGGGGGGGACAGCGGGGAACCCCCCCCACCCCTCCCCCCCCCCTCTCCCCCCCCCTCCCCAGCGCGTGGGCGGCCGGAGGCCGACCAGAGAGACGGCGGCCTTGCAGACCCCCGGAGGGGCCGCTGCACCCAGGGGGGAGACGCCGCAGCAACGGCGAACGCAGCCGCGCGCCAAGCGCCCCCGGTCGGCCGCCCGCTCACTCCCGCATAACCAGCTGCCGGCTGGCGGCTCTGCGCCGGCGCCGTAGGCAGCAACCGCACGGTCGCGCCTGGGAATACGCAGACGAGGCGGCCCGCCTTGATGTCCGCCTGGGGAAGGCGGGGGAGCAGGCCATAGTGACGAAACCTCTCCCCAACACCCCCGCACTGACCCACCGGCGGCCGACCGGACCGCGCCTGGCGCCCACGACTGTCCGGCGACCCGTGTATACCCAGGGGGGGTGCGCCGGAGAGGAAGGGCGACAGGGCCGGGGACCACGGGAAGCCCCCCAGGACGGAGGAGAAGGGAACAGCGGCGCGGCCCTCCCTCCTTTCTCCCCCCCATTCTCCCCGGCCTGCGGGCCGGGGGGGCGCCGACGCTCTACCCTTCCCGCAGCCGAGGGGGCGTCCCCCCTCCCCCAGAAAGGATAATGACGCCCCTGAGGGAAACGCAGCTGGACCTGCACGCCGCGCGCCCCCGCGCCCCCCACTGCCTGCCCCCGCGGGGGTCGTGGCAGGCGGACGAACCCGCACCAGCGCGCAAGAACAGCGCACGGGCCACGCCCGGGGGCGGCGCACCACAACAAACAGGAGCAGTATGGGGGCCGTGCCCCCATGGCTCGAGCGTCGCCGATGACGTGCGCAATGTTAGCCGCCCAGGTGGGCAGAGGGACGGACCGAGGCAACACGACCCCCTGGCCCCCCAGCCCCCTGGCCACCCCCCCAGAGGGGCGGCTCACGGACCGCCCCTCCCCCCCTCCCGCCGCCACGCTGGCCCGCCGGCGGCAGGCCGCACCCGGCGCGCGGGGCTGCCCCACGACCCCAGCCGAACACGTACACCGGGAAGGGATGCGCCGGCGACGAGAGGGGGGCAGAGCAGAGTGCCGTAGGCAGCCCCCCCCAGAGAGGGAGGTGGGGAGCCACGGCGCGATCCCCTCCGATCCCCCCACCCCCCCACCAACCCGCGGGCCACAGGGACGCCGGCCCCCATCCCCCTGGAGGCAGAGGCAGTGATCCCCCCTCCCCCCGGCAGGACCACGGCGCCCAGGAGGGAGGCCAGAGCAGGGCTCGCCCCCACGCCCCAGCCGCCTACTCCTGCAGGAACCACAACGGGCAGACGAACCCGCGCCAACACACCAGGGCGCCACACGGACTGCGCCCGAAGACAGCAAGCGAGCACAAACCGGAACGGTATGGGGGCCACGCCCTCCATGGCCAGAGCGACGTCCAGAACACCCGCTTTGTTGCGTGCCCAGGGAAGGCAGAGGGACGGGCCGAGGCAAGGCGACCCCCAGGCCGACTGGCTCCCCGGCCGCACAGACGGGGGAAACGGCACACAGGCCGCCCCCCCCCCAACCCCTCCCCCAAGCCCAGGAATGCCCCAGACGCGCAGGCCCACCCCACGGGGGGCACACAGCCCCAAGACAGGTAGGGGGGAAACGGGACCGGGCTGCCCCCCCCCAAAAAAAAACCAACCGGAGCAAGGGACCAGGGCAGGAAGCGCGGAGGGGCACGGACGGAGTGGAACGGCCCTACCAGCGCCCAGCACCGGGACCGAGCGAAGTGCGCGCGCCCTACCGGCCGGGGGATGGGGGGGGGAACGCGGACGCCGCGGGAGCGCGAGCGCACCCACACACAAAGGACACGCGGGGAATACCAGATCCCGGAAACGGGCTGGCGGTGTTTCTTCAATATCCTCAATACGGCAGGCCGTCAAAGCGAATTTGCCCCCTTGCTCGTCCTGCTTCGAGACATTGATCACATCGCCAGTACTCGGCTGCGTCTACAACAGTGCCAATGATGGTGCCTCAGTCTTCCTTTGCAGTTGTTTCCGCACGGCCAGCGTCTGCGGTAATGGAGGTGCGCCCTTGTCCCCAGTCCGCCACAGAGGTGCATTGGTCAACGTCTTCCATTTTGGCCACGGTGACCGATACTTTGTACTTGTTGCGTCCGGCCAGTAACCCCAATTTCCCAGCCCAACTTTCAGTTGCGGCGTGCCCAGTGCTGCGACTTCTGCTCAGATCTTTGCATCGGCAGCTGTACGGATGTGAAAACGGTGGTTGAGTGCGCGAGCCCTCGCGCACTGAAGCTGCGACAGTGAAGCATACCTGCGGTCTGGTTGGCATACTGCTTATTGTCCGGATGGTCAAGATGGAAAATAACCCCTTGATCCGTAATCTGCGCGTCAATGTAGTTCTGGGTGGTGCGTAAGATCGAGTCCTTCAGGTTCATGTGCGCACAGACTTTCTGCAATAAGCTCGGTAGATGCAGCCCCTCCAGCTTCTTGAAGGCATTCCTTGTAACTTCCTCTTTCTTGCTCTTATTCTCGAGGTTCTTCATGCCAGTAACCGCCTCACGACCGCAGTAATACGCCGGGGAGATGATGTCCCTCCAGTTCTTGAATGTCGAGTCCTGCGAGGGAAAACAGTGTCATGGAGTGTGCGAGGCCTCGCGCACTGTAACCGTGGACACGAATATATCCTGTGTTTCCTGCTTCCTCCAAAAGCTCGGGTGCAAGAAACGCAGAATTGACAGCAGCCTGGACAACAGCAATCTTGAACCGCTCGAAATCTTGTGGCTCTTTTTCCCGCTTCTCGTCCTCAATGTACAACAACATGTTGTCCAGCGCCTCCAACAGCGGAATCCACGTCACAGACTGGCTGCTAGCTTGTTGCAATCCTGCAACCTTGGCCCGGATCCTCCAAGGCGTTTCGTACTTCAGAATGTCAACATAGCAAAACTCCTGCCAGTCCTCCAATTCCTTGCCTTCTGCGAGACGCAGTTCCTGAATCTTTCTGCATGTTTCTGTGCCATGTTGACCATTCAGAAAGTAAAGTGAGCCATCTGCAAAGCAAATCATGTACCAAAGCAAAGAGAAGAAACATCTTCGATCGAACGCGAAGCGAGTCATATCACTATCCTCCCACGCCGTTACGCGCAACGGTCCAGCTGGTGGCAGTGCTTGGTATCCCTTCACTTTCCTGGCAACATAGTCATAGTTGATGGATCGGATCTGTCCGCGCTCCTTGGTCTTGTCAATTCTCAAATCAGCAATCTTTACCTTCACGGCTTTACCATTGTCCTGCCGCAGCCACTGTTGCACGTCGACCCTGTCCGCGCTGCGCGTCCTGCCCCCTGTCACCTGTGCCCTGGCCTGCCCTGCTGGCGACCGTATCCTTCCTGTGCCCGTGTCCATGCCCTTGGCTGCGCCCACGCTCGCTGACCGCGCCTCGCTCCACTCCATGCGCACCGCGGCCGCCTGCCTTGGCGCCCTGCTCGCGCCCCTGCGTGCCGTTCCAGTGCCCGTGCCCTTTCCCGGCTCCTTGTCGTGCGTCGTGCCGCCCGCTGCTCGTGCTCTGTCCCCCTCCGCTGCCGTAGCCATGAAGGTGGTGGCAGCGGCGTTGGTGACGCTTGGGGGGCGCCGTGCTGGGCGCTGCTGCCGCCGGGCCTGGGATGGCTGGGGCCAAATGTCGTAGAGGACGTCCTGGGGGGGTTGGGCTTGCGCTGCTGTCGCCGCGCCGGGCTTGGGCTTGGGCTTGGGTTGGCTGCGGGTTGCGGTCGCGGCGCGCCGACGGGCTCGATTTCGCTGCTTGGCGGCAGTCTTGGGTTCGGGCCGGGCTGCGGGCGCAGGCTTCGTTGGGGCGTGGGCCTTGGCGGCGGCGGGACTGCTCATGTTGGGGACGGGTTTGGGAGCCCGTTTGGGAGGTTTCCCCCGCGGCTTGGGGGCTGGAGTGCTGGACGAGGACGTGGTGGTGGTTGTGGATAAGGTGGTTGTGGTGGTGGAGGTTGTGGATTCGGAGGCGGAGGAGAGGGCTGTGGGGGACGGCGGGGGGCCCTGGGCTGCTGGGGCGGGCGCAGGATGCTGGGTCCTGTGAGTAATAAGGACAAGGGTGCGGGCTCGGGCACCGGGCGTGTGCGCGCGCTTTCCCTGGTGACCTGTGCGTGCTGGTGCCGGTGTAGGTGCATCCGGCGGTGCGGTGGCGTTGTCTCGGCTGTGCGGGCACGTGGGTTGGTCGTGGGGGTGTCCATATCTGCTCCAGGACGTGTGGGTGCGTTTGCTGGAGGTAGTCGAGGGTGCTGAAGAAGCATCGCGGGATACCGGGCATGTCCTCCTCCGTGAGATGGAGGTAGTTTTGGTTCGGGGTATCTGGGCCTGGCCACAGCAGCCCCATGAGGCGGGCTGCCACCATGTACGGGCAGAGCTGTAGGGTGGTGGGGCGTCGGGGGGTGGGTCCCTTGCGGTTCGGGGGGGCCTCCCTCTGCTGGGGGTGCAGCGTGACGTTCCACAGCCACCGGTCCGTGGGGATCCCCCAGGTCCGTTGGGTCCACTTGGCAGGGCAATACATCCCCCTACCAAGGCCCTGGTTTCCGTTGCGGATGGAGAGCAGCGTGTCAAGGGACTTGCGTTCCCACGTACCCCAGAGGTGGGGGTCGTCCGGCTCGTCCTCCCTTGTGTACGTGTCGGGGCTCAAATTTTGTCGGGGGGGGGGGGCGTAGTCGGCGGGGAGGAGAGAGTTGGTGCCGTGCACCACCCAGGGGCCAGTTGGTGCGTGGTAGTGGATGTTGGAGAGGGTGTAGTGTATGTTGTACATGAGGGTCATGTACGTGGAGGGGGCTAGCTGCTGGTCGTCGAGGGTGGGGACGTCCCCCGGGACCTGGTGCCTGAAGTTGCTCAGAGAAGCCATCCGGGCGACACATGTTTCCCTTTCCCACTCTTTGGTGTCGCACGGGGTGGCGCTGGGTGGGGGTGGGCCATGTCGGGCTCGTGGTAGCGGGTGCGGCCCTTGGTGTCCACCCACCCCGGCATGGGGTGTCCGACTAGGTGTCGCCCCCGGTCGATGGGGGGCACCCAGATTCCGTCCCTCGTGGGGGGCGGGCTCTCGCCGTCAGGAATGGCGAGTGGGGAACGGTCGTGTCGGGCGACGTGGAGGAAGGCGTCGAAGAGGAGGTCTCGGACACCCTCCTCCAGGGTGGCCGCCTGCATGAGGGTGGTCGCCGGATGCGCTGGATGGTGCCAGAGGTGCGGAGGCGTAGCACCTCCTGGTCCCCGAGTCCCCGGAGGTGCTGCCGTACCGCTTCGGGGTTGTGTGGGGCGTAGGGTTCGGCCGGTGCGGCGGCTGCTGGTGCAGGGTGTGATGAGGGGGGGTGGTGTGGGTTGGGGGGGCCCGTCGTTGCTGTCGCGTGTGGGGTCCGGTGATGGGGTTTCTATTGGTGGCCGCGGGAGGGGGCACTCGCGGTGGTGTGTGTCGGCGGGGGCATCGCAATCAATCGGCTGGTGGGGGCCTCCGCGTGTTGCGTCTTTGGCCTGGTCTCCGGGGGGGGTGTGGGGGTGGCACTGCTGGTGGTGGGGGGGGCGGGGGTGGGTGTTGCGCTGGTTGGGGCTCTGGGCATCCCGCCTGGTCGTGTGGGTGTTGTGTGTGCGTGCCGTGCGGTCCTTGCGGTCCCTGGCAGGTTGCGGTGCCAAGGTACGGGTGGCAGGCGGCCGCATGGGAGTCCGGGCGGGGCTGTGGTCCGTAGGTAATGGAAGGCTGCCGGTGGATGGTGCTTGCTGGTATGGGGTGTGGATGGGGGGGCTGTTGGCGGTGGTGGGGTGCTCCTACTAGGCCCTTGTGCTGCTAGTGCACGTGCGCGGCTCCCCGCGGGTCCATGGGGGTCTACGGTGGTCCGTATGTCGTGAGCCCGTGTAGTAGGGGCGGTAGGTGGTGCTGAATCGCGTGGTGTTGGTGTTGACGGTGTGTTGGTTGTGTGTGGTACCACGGCATTGGCAGGTGCGGTGGTAGGGGCTGGTGGTAGTGGTACACGTGATGGTGTGGTGCAGTGAGGTGTGCCCTGTGGGGTGGGTGGTCCGTGGGGCCCGGTTGCGCTGGGGCGTGGTGGGGATGCAGCTGGTGGGGTTCGCTGTAGTATTCGGACAGCAGGGGTTAGGGGTTGGGAAGGACGGGGGCGTGGTGGTGGTGTTGGTGGTGCCGTGTCCCCTGGCTCTGCGAGTATGGTGGTCCTGGCATGGCCTGAACGTGTGTGGGCGGTGGTTGCTGGCTGGGCTGCTGGGTTAGGGTGCTGTGGTACGGTGCTGGTGGTGTGCCCCGGGGTTCTGGGCGTGGGGGGGCGCTTCGTCGCTGGACCCGGGTACTGGTTAGGGCGCCGCGCCCTGCTGGGGGCGTGCTGGCGGGCCCCCTGACCTGTCTTGGTCTTCTTGGCCTCGTGGATGCCGGGGGCGGGTGAACCCCCCTGTCCCCGTGAGGGCGACGGGGAGCGCGCGTGCCAGCGATGCGCCTCCCTGAGACGCGTCTCGAGGCCTCTGACGTAGGCGCGCTGGTCCGCGGGGTCCATCCGTGCGGCGGTGGTTTTGTTAGGGGAGGCCAGGTGGGCGTCCCGAGAGGACGCCCAGCCCTCCGGGGGCCTCAGCTGCGTGGCGTGGGGGGGGGTCTGCCGGGTAGAGGAGTGCGCTGACTGGGTAAGGTAATCCTTTCCGTCGGCCGAGGGCGGTGTTGAACCGGCGGCAAATGATTCAGATGTAGGCTATTATCTCCTCTGGTGCAGTGTCCGCCCACACTTCCGCCATCGGGGCTGCTGCTTGGGGGGCTGGGAGCTGCGGGTCTGGGAGGTGGAGGTCACGGTGGTGGAGGTATAGGGCGAGAAGGACGTGGCGGGCCGCCACGTTCTAGCCTCCCCGCTGTGGCGCAGGAGCGGGCTGTGGTGGGGCAGGGGTGTGCTGCCTGTGGCCATGGCTATGGTCCACGCGTGGGCCGCCGCGTCCGCCACGTAGTACCCTCCCAGCTGGTTTCGGAGGGCGTCGGTGAGTGGCCCGAAGAAGCTGGGGTGGCTGGCGGGGGGGGGGGTGCGGCTGCGGCCGCAAGCCACATGCGGTGATGGGGGCTGAGGTCCCCGCAGTGGGGGCAGTGGGTGAGGCGGTGTGCGGCTCCGAGGCAGACCCAGTGGTCTGGGTTGCAGGGTAGGGCCGTCTGTGGTAGCCACTGGCGCAAGCAGACGGGGCATGCAGTGGCTGGTGGTTGGCGGTACCTGTGGGTGGACGGTGGCGTGCGGGAACGGGGGCCTGCGGCACGCGCATGCTGGTGGGTGTGTGTGCGGTGCTTGTGGTGCTCGTGTGTGCCGTGCCGGTGTTACGCCTGGTGGATGGTGTGTAGGCGTGGTGGGGGTCCCGTGTTGGGTGGTATGTCGTGGGGCAGGTTCTCATGGTTGGTAGAACAGGATTTTGAGGAGGTGGGCCTTATCCGTTTGGGACAGGGTGGCTGCATGCTGCAGGTATTTGTGGGTGCGGTATGTGAGCTGCTCCCCTGTCTCGGCAACGGCCGTCCGTTGCATGTGCGCTGCCTTGGCCTGGGGGTCTTCTGCGTCGGTGCGTAGCAAGGTGTAGACGGCAGTGGGGACAAGTCCCCTGCGGACCGCCTCGAGTACCTCTGTTTGCTTGAAGATGGTGGCGAGTTGTTGGGTCGCCGTGGACCATGTTGGCCATCCGGCGTGCTGTGCGATGGTGTGGGTTGGGATCCAGTCTGTGAGGGTGTCCAGTACTCGGTACAGGGGGCATGTCTTGAAATGGTCCCCGGTTTCTTCTTCCGCGTGGCCACAGATGCATTTGCCGTACCTTGCGGGGACGTGGATCGAGCGCCGTGCGTACCATCGGCGGTATCGGGTGAGGAGGGGAAGCTGTTCGAGGGCGAGTTGGCGTCCGGGCTTTTGTAGGTGTGCTGGGAGGCTATCGGGGCGGAGGGCTGAGTAGTAGAGGGTGGTACGGACGGAGTCTTCGAGGCGTCGTAGGAGTTCGGTGTTCGCTGGGTGGCCCAGCGTGGTGGCCAGCTGTTGGATGGCTGTGGGGTACTGGTACTGCTTGTCTTGTTTTGTCTTGTCTTGTGTACGGCCTGTCCTCGGGTATCCAGGGGGGGGGCTGTTTGGCCGAGGGTATCGGGAGTAGGTGTTGCAGGTGGCTGTGGTGCCGGGTGTCTAGTCGTATGTGTTCGAGCCCTGGGGTGTGGTTGGTGCTCAGGTGTTTGGCATGCGTGTCTGCTCGTCCATTCCCGTACGTGTAGCGGTGGGACTCCTGTTTGACGATGTGTAGGGCGTCCCGGGGTTGCATGCCCCTGAAGGCCATCCATAGCCCCAACGCTTGTGTGGCGAGGCCAGCTTCGAGTGCAATCTGGAGGGGCAGGTACGCGAGGCGCCTGGTGAGGTGGATGTGCACCGTGGCGTCCACGACCACCAAGATGTTGCCGGGCCGAATCGTTGTGGGTGGGGGTGTGGCGATGACGGCGTCCGCCAGGGTGCATAGTTGGCCGTGGGAGGACGCCCCAAAGATGGTGGCCCTCGTGTGGCTTTCCACGTGGAGGCCGTCCGCGCGCCGGGTGATGCGCACGGAGGCTCAACCGACTGTGCGGGTGCGTTGCTGGGTGCCCGACGCGTCAGTGAAGTAGATGATGTCGGTGTCGCTCGGTACGGGTAGGCGGGCAATTGTTGTGGGGTGATAGACGTAGACGGGGTTCCCTTGGGCGGTTCTGGCGGTGAATTGCGTGGGTTGCAGTAGCAGCATCACATAGAAGCCTATCCCCAGGGTAATGATGGCCTGGGCTCGTGGGGTGAGGCAGAGGAGGCCTCTGTTGGGGCGCTTCTGGGTGACGTATGCGTATATCAGGTGGAAGAGGTACCCCGTATTGGGGTGGAACTTCTGGCACGTGATGGGTTGTCGCCGTTCCTTGTCGTCTTTGTTGCCGCCGAGGGTGGGGCATTTGTGCTGTAGGGGGTGCATGGGTGCCTCATGAGGGCCTGCGCGGTGTGGGTCGCAGCGGTCGTACTCTATGGCCACGCTTTCTGGGTCTGCCCGCTCGCTGGTGAACGTCCATCTCGCCGTGGGTGTTCAAGTCGAGGCTACGTGTGCCGGGTGGTCTGGGGGTACCGTGTGAAACCAGGGGAAGAGCCATGCCTGCTAGTCGGCAGTGGCGGCGGCGTTGGGAGTGTGTGGTAGTGGGAGGAGATGAGGTGCAGCAGGGGCCACAGAGTGTCGAGCGCTGCCGGGCTGCAGTGCCAGCACGTGCGTGGTAGGCCCTGGTCATTGTGTCTGACCGGTGGTACATCGGTCTCCGGTACGTTGTGTTTGGGGATGGACCAGGGGGCATGGTGTCGCTGGACAGTGCGGGTAGTGTGTTTGTGGCCGTTTGGTGCTAGTAGCAGGATGGTGGTCGGTGTCCAGCGTTCGGCTGACGGGTTGGGCTCCCCCTGCTTTGTGCTGCCGTCGTTGGGGGTCTCGTGCTCGCTCGGGCGGCGCCGGGGGTGCTGGTGCTGGAAAGCCTTGTACGCCGTGTCGATGTCCTTGGGTCCTGGCATTTCGCGCCCTGCCTGCATAGCGCATGCGCGGAGTTATGCTCCGAAGACGCGACGTGCTGGCCACTGCGAGTCGGAAAGGAACGGGGCGTGGTGGGCGCCGCACTGGCCCGTGACTTTCATCTGCATTGGGGTGATGTATACTATGGTGAGGGTGGCCCCCACGAGGCGTAGGGTGTCCACCTCGCCTGCCGGGTGTCGCTGGACGTCATTGTGCGTTGCCACGAGTGGCCCCTGTTGATTGCAGTGGTGGTTCGTCAGGATGGCGTGCGTGTGGTGCAGTAGGAGGAGGTGCAGCTGGGCCCAGATGCCGGTGACCACGGAGGTGGGGACACCGTGTTGTGCCAGTATCCACCGGGGGCAGGTGTTGCGGGCCATTTGCGCTTCTTTTAGGCGTGTGGCTGCCGCTTTGCGTACCTCGGGCTGGTGGTTGTGTGTCACCCTGTGTAGGAGGTGCGCTGCGTGTTTGGCATAGGCTGTGTCGATCAGGGCGCCTGTATTGTCCCTGTAGTAGCGACAGTGCGCCATCATGGCCTCCTTGGGGAAAGACGTGGGCCAGCCTTCGTGTTGCGCCCATGCGTTTGTCACTTGCTGCCGGGTGTGGTGTAGGGTGTCTTGGGGGTGCGGGAGGTGCAGGGCTTGGTATCCGATGGCTGCGTTGAGCACCGCTTCAATGAAGTATGCCAGGCCCTGTGTAGACAAAAGGTCCTGCCTGGCACGTTGGGGTAGCCGGGCAAGGCGCACTTCCGGCTTGCTTGGGAGTGTGATGTATTGGTGCCGCGTGGCCTGTGTGACTCCCAGGTGGATTGTGGTGTCCTCCAGGTGTAGGGGTTCACCTTTCCGGATGTGGGGGGCGGGGGTCCCGATGTCGGCCAGCCCGACCAATTTGCGGGGGTGCACCAGGAGTTGGTGGGCGTCCAGGTAGGTTGTGCTGAGCTGGAGAATGGCGGACGCGTGGTCGGTGGTCGTTGGTAGCCCTGTGTTCTCAGGGTCGCGGTGGCGGGTGGCTGTAGACAGGAGGTTGTCGTCCGCGGAGTTGATGAGGGGGGACTGTAGTGGGTATGGGGCGCATCGCGGATACACCCGTGCTAGCTTGAATGCCAGTGGGAGGGTGACGAGGAGTTAGAGGAAGGGGCACTCGGTGCCACCCTGGGAGACCCCGCTGTCTGTGCCAGTCCAGGGGGTAAGGCCTGCGTCTGTGATGACGGCGTAGAGCCGGGTCTGGATGTACCCGGTCATGAAGGATAGGAATGGGAGGCCCATAGCATCCCACACCTTCGTGAGGAGCCGGTGTGGGGCGTGGGGGAACGCGCCTTGGACGTCGAGCGAGGCGACAATCATCTCGTAGGGGTTCATGTCCAGCGCGGTGTCCTGGAGGAAGATGGCCTCGTGGGGGGACCTGCCGGCCATGGCTCCCCACATGCTGGCGGGCACGTGGGCGATGACCGCCGGTGCGATGGGGCCCAGGATGAGCGTTCACACCAGCTTGACTTTGGCCGTGGCGCAGAGTATGGGCCGCCAGTTTCCCAGCTGCGCCCAGTCCCCTTTCTTGTAGAGGGGCCCGGACCAGGCTGGCCCACTCAGGGGGGATGGGTGTGGTGCCCGTGACCATGTCCAACAGGCGGGCTGCCAGGCAGCGCTTGACGGGCAGGGTGAGGCGTTGGTACGCTTCGGCTGGGAGTCCGTTGACGCCAGGTACGACCCCCCTTTTTAGGCGGTCTAGGGCGCGTTGCAGCTCTGTGATGCTGAAGGGGTCGTGTTCGATGGCGCGACGCTGTTCCCGGTTGAAGACCTTGGGCACATGTTCGCGGATGGTGCTTCTGGTATGGGGGTCGAGCTCGGGGAGGGCGTCCCCGTGTTGTGCCTGGAAGCTGTCCAGGACCGCCTGGGGGACGGCGTCGGGATCGTTGGTGAGGCCCCCCTCGGGGGTTGCGCACCGCGTGGATGGTACGGCGCCCTGTGTCCTCCAGAACGCGGCTGATGTACTGCAGGGACTTGTACAGCGTGTCGTATCTGCCGTATCTTTCGCGTTCCTGGGCTGCGGCCGCTATGCGGTGGGCGTGCCATTCCTGGAGCTGGTGGGAGCGGGTGGGGAGATGCGCGCGGAGGTCGGCGTCGCGGTCGCGTGCCCCCGGTGTGCTGGGGTGCAGCAGGGTGGCGAGTTCCTCCTTCGTGGTCCACATATCATGGACGAGCTGTTGGAGGGTGAGGTCCGGTGGCGCTCCCGTGTGGCTGGTGTCGCGCTCCATGCCGCATGCTTGTGCCGCCCGGCGCATGGCGGTGTTGAGTGTTGCCGCATCCGGGCGGCGCAGGATGGCATGGGGGACCCTGTTATACCTGTGCCAGGAGCCCTGGTGGTCCTCGGCCGGGAACCGCAGTGTGGGTTGGAGGGTGTCGTCTGGCAGGGTGGCCGCGGGTGGGCGTAGGTTGGGGATGATGAGGTCGATGTACAGGGGTCGGTGCCCCCTGCCCGCGGGCGGGAGGTCCCCGTAGGTTGCCTCGTGGACGCGCACCGTGGTTGCGTCTCTGTAGCACGTGTCGATGCAGGACGGGTAGGTGCCGGCTTGCTGGGGGTAATGGGAGGGTGTGCCGGTGAGTCCTGCTGTGAGGTCGGTGAGGACCAGTTGGTGCATGGTGTCCCGGACAGCTATGTCGGTGGTTGTGGGCGGGCCAGTGTGGTCGTCCTCGGTCGGGGCGGCGTTTAGTTCGCCTATGACGATGGTTGTCGCCAGGAGGGAGAGGCGGCCGTACGCCAGGCTCAGCGCGTCCAGGAAGTCCTTGGTCTCCTCCCCGAATGGGACGTGCGTGAGTAGCACCTTTAGCTGCCATCCGGGTCGCACGCACTCGTAGGCCCCGAGGCGACCATCCACTCCGAGGTCGGGGTGAGCATGCACCGTGACGGACGTCTTGTGGTAGAGGGGCAACCCCTGTTGCCAGTGGGCCCGATACTTATTCCCCTCCGGGTCCAGGACCGGTGCCAGTTCGGGCTGGTCCGCTCTGCCGCGGGCTTGCTCTAAGAACCCAAGGAGGTCTGCGCCTTGGGGGTGCGGCCCGGGCATGGCTTGCAGTGTGGCGGCCTTGGCGGGGTCGTAGGTGACTGCGGGTTCGTTGAGGATGTAGATGCGGGCGTGGGCTTTCGTAGGCGCCGGTCGCTGGGGACCGGTACCTGTGGCGGTGGGCCGTGTGCGGCCCGGGCCCCGTCAGGTGTCGAGGAGGTCGATGACACCCTGAGCTGCGGGCGCCTTGCGGTTCCGCTTCCAAGGTTGGGGTAGGGGCCATGCATTGTGGACTTCGCCCGTGTACTCGGTGCCGGTGAGGTGCTCCGTGTCTGGGGTGCACAGCTGCATGGGGACCATCTCAGGACTGTTTTGGTCTCGCCAGAGTTCGATAGTGCGCCCCACCTTCTTGTCGTTGGGGGTGGCTGGGTCCCACTTGACGTGGATCTTGACCCCTTGGTGATCCCCCGTGACGCGGTACCGGTGCTTGACCTCACCTGCGGCCCATATCCACGTGGAGGGGCCCGCAGGCGTGGGCGTACTCGAAGGGCAGCTGCACCCGGGTACCTATGGGGTACTCGGGATACGGGGCGGCGGCTTCCTCTTTGGTCCAACTCTTTGGCTTGGCTTTTGACTTGGGTGCAGGTTTGGCCTCTGTGGGGGCCTTGCGCTTCTGCGCACCCTGGCGGCACCAGGTTTGGGCCGTACTCGTTAGGGAGGCGTCCCTGGGGCTGTTGTACCGGTTCGTGGCCCGCTGCAAGCACGGGGTGGTCACGGGTGGCTGGGATGTTGGGCTTGGACAGGGGGACGGCGTCCTTCAGCTGGAACTCTTGCTTGGTCATGACGCCAAGCATCTCCTCGGCCTCCTGCAGGGCGTCAGGCGGATCCGTGGGCCAGGTGAGGAGCCGGTGCCCGTTGCCTGCTCTGTGGCGGCGCATGTGGGCCGTGTAGCGGGTGGCGTGGGGTGTCCATGGTGGCGTACGTTCCAGGGGGAGGGGGCTTCCTGGCGCCCCCTGCGCCCAGTAGAGGGCGTTGTGCAGTGCTTCCCAGGCTGCCTCTGGGTCGTCAGAGACGCGGGCGGCGAGTCACAAGCGGTCCCCTCCACGTGGTGGGGGCGGAACTTCGTCGTCAGGGGCGCGTGCCGCTGCCCGTCTGACCTTGCCGTGCTCGTCCCATTCCACTGTCCACCAGATGTCCCGGTGTTTGAGGACGTGGACTTCCGTGGTGGCCGGGGGGGGCGTCCATTGCGTCCCAGCTGACGAGCTGGACCGGGCGGACCACGGGGTGGGTCTTCGGGAATGCTCGCATGTTGAGGATTTGGTGGATGTCCTTGGCGGTAGGGCCCGTGCTGGGGGCGTCCTGCGCTGCCTGGGCTAGAGGTGGGGAGGGGCGGTCCACCCTGAGGCGGGAGGTGGACGCTGTGGCGTACATGGCTGCGATCAGGACGTGCTCCGTCAGCCCTTCCACCATGAGGTGGTTTTCCCCCTCCAGGTTTCTGGGGATGGTGGCTTCCGCCTTTAGGGTGAGGAGTGCGATGGCGCGTGTGGGTCCAGGCGTGGCATGCGTCGGCTCATCTGGCGGGCGTCCGTCAGATGGGGTGTGGGGCGGGCGGTTCTGGAAGGGGGATGGTCCCAACGCCACATGTTCGACAAGGTGTAGCGGTATGGCGCGGTGGCGGTCCGCCGCGGGCAGGAGGTGTGGGTGTCTGGGTGTCCGGGTATAGTGTCGAGGTATATGCCCCCCCTGTAGGTAGGGGTGGGCAGGGGCTGCTGCAGGGCGCCCGCGCATGGTTGCGCGCTCCTGGGGTTGCAGTGGGTGCACTGGGCCTTATGGGGTGTGGTACTGCGTATATGGTGAAGGGCCCTACCGCGCGCTGTATGTGGCGGGGGATGATGGTGCGGAGGTCCGCCAGCCGTGCTGTGCGGCTTTCGCCATAGTATATCCAGAGTGTGTCCTCCAGTGCCATCTTGGAACGTAGCGTGCGGGACAGCAGGTTCAGGGTGCTTTTGTGGGTGGCCTCGGTGACGGTGCCGGGTGCAGCGCTAACGCGTGGCAGTAGGTTGTTTTGGTGTTGTGCCGCGGCCCGTCTGCAGGCTGCGTGGAGGGCGGTGCTCTCGACGGGAGGGGGTGCTTGGTGGGCGGGCCTTTTGCGTGGGGTCGGGGCAACGTGTAGTGGGTGCTTCCATGCCAGTCGCGGCTGGTGTCGTGCTGGCTGGAGGCCCGGGTAGGTGGTGAAGGTGTATATGGTGATGGGGGAGCGGCCATGCGTGGCGTGGAGGTAGTAGTGGTCGCGGCCCGTGTTGTTGGTGACGATGACGTTTGATGTTGGTATGTCTTGTTGGACCGCGGTATTGGTGAGCTGTTTGTTGACGCGTGCCGTCGCGTCCCTTGTTTTGGGAGCGGTGTCGTGGGGGGCGAGGATGTGGACGGTCCACGCATAGTGGGCAGGGAGGTCGAGATCCGGTAGGGGTGGGTGCATGGGGCGTTCCGTGAAGTGTGCGAAAGCTGGGTTATGGCGTGTTGCCGTCTCTTTGACGACAGACGGTGCCCATTGGGGTGGCGTCCCCACTTGCTGGGCCATGGCAGCGACGGCGTGGGCAACCGCTGTGAGGTCCGGGCCGATGCCTGGTTGGTTTGCTGGTGGGTGTAGGACCCCTTCTGGCGCCCGGTGGTGCCACCATAGGGTGTAGCCCTTTTGCCCGTTATCGTGGGGGGAGGCCTTGGTGGTTGGAGATGGTGGTCTTGAGGGCTTCCGCTGCCCCGCTGTGGAGGGTGCGCGTGTATGCCCAGACCCCAATGGGGGGGGCTGCCCCAATGTGGAACTCAGCCGTGGTGGGGGCCGGCTCGAGGGTGTGAGTGGTGGGGAGGGCCTGTGTAGCCCGTCGTGCAGGATGGTGCACACGTGCGCCCACGTGTCCGCCCACCCCCTGACCCCTGTTGGGTGTCTCCCGTGCCTGTCCCTGTGGGTAGGTGTAGGATGATCATGTGCCACTGTGCCAGGGTTGTGAACCTAGTACCACGGTGGGGGCTGTGGTGTGTTCGTGGGTGTGTAACCACACTGCGGTGTCCGCGTTCGCCGTCACGTAGTCCTCACTCTCCTTTGTGTGTACGTTCTCGATGGCGGCTTCTTCTTCCTGGGTGAGGAGGAGGTCTGTACCAGGGGGCTGTGTGGGTGTCTCCGCGTCTAGGAGCCACAGGTACGTGAGTGCCGTGGTGCCGTGGAGGACTTCTCCCCACGTGAAGGTGCCCTCGGGTGATGCCCACTGCAGCGGCAGTGTCCAGCGTCCCGGCGAGTCGTTGGTGGCACCGTAGTCGTGGGGAGAGGTAACCCTTGGTGAGTCGCTGCGGCATGCGTTCGGTGGTGGCTGTGGGGGGGTCCGTTTCGCATTCCTCAGAGGGGGTGCGTCTGCGTCGTCCACCTGGGGCTGGACTAGCGGCAGCGTCCGTGCAGTGGGTGCGGCGTCGAGTAATCTGCTGTGTGTGACGGTATAGAAGCCCTCGTGGGTGAGCTGGAGGACGATGTTCCACTTCGCCGTCTGCTCCGGGGACCACTGGTGGGGTTCGCTCTGTGGCCGGTGGAAGTTTACTTGGTGGCCCCATCTCCAGCTGTGGTAGGCCAGGAGGCTGAGGTAGGTAGGTAGGTATCTTCGGGAGCTCGGGATGCCTCCCTTGACAATGCAGGAAGAAGGTCTTACCAAGGGGACGTCCTGTCCCTCTCACTGCCCTATGTCAGGTGCCTCTTGAGCCGCTCCCGCATGTGCTTGGGAAGGCATTGTCGCGGCCACCCGGTCCATGTGTCTCAGGTGGGAGGGTGTCCCCACATGTGTCCATGGGTAGGGCCACATGCCCCCTCCTTTGGGCGGCAGCTCTGGGGGCTGCCCAGGGTAGGTAGGTAGGTAGGTGCACTCGGTCGTGGAGAGGCGCCCCATGGTTCCCCCTGGCGTCGCCCCTGTGACGAACAGGAAGAGGCTTCGCGTGTGAAGAGGAGAGGCGGCTTAGTTCCCGCTAGACCTGACTGTTGGCCCCCAACAAAGCGGCCCCGGGCTACGCCGGGAGGGCTGATCGCCGCCAGCGTGACATGCTTGTCTCGCCGGGAGGGTGTGCCCCCGTGCTTGCGCACGTCCCCTCCTTTGGGCGGAACCCTAGGGGTTCACCGGACTTCCTGGCGTATCCCGTTCTCAAGGCGTGCATGCACGTTCTTGGTACTAGGGTTCCGAGGCGCTTGGGTGTCGCACGCTCCGCCTCGAGTCCCAAAGCAGCGCAGGCATTAGGATGCAGCCTTACCCCCGGGCTCCGGATCTCGTTTGGCCGGGTCACCTGCATGGCACGGGCTGCCTCAGTGCCCGGGCTGTGGGCACTGGGTTTCCTACTGTTGTGTGGCGTTTGTGTTTGGGTCCGGTTGGCGGTTGGGTGCGGGTTTTGTTAACCCCGCCAGTCCTGGCTGGGGTCTTGGGTGGGTGTGTTTGGGCACGGTTTGTGGCGTTGTCCCTCTAGTGTCGGCTGTTTGTGGTGATCGTGGTTGGGCTTCGGTTTCGGCCTGCTTTTGGGATGTGTGTGGTTTCGTGGGCGCCCCGCTTGCCCCCCGCCGTTTCCGGTTCCGGCGCGCGGTGTGGGCGTGTGTGCTGGGCCCGGGTTCCGCCTGTGCCCAGCCCTTCTTGGCTGGGTTGTCGGGGTGTGTGTTTTTTTTTTTTTTTTTTTTTGCGCTTTGGTTTTTTCTTTTCTTTTTGTTTTTTTTTCCCGGCTTTGTGGTCCCTGTCCCTCCATCCCCTTTCTTTCGGGCTGGGCTGGTGGCTCTCTTTTTTTTTTTTTTTTTTTTTTTTTCCGTGTCCCTTTTCCCCCTGGTCCGCTGTTACTGGCTTGGTGTTGCCGGTTTTGGGTGGCTGGTCCCCCTGTGCCTCTGTGGGGGTCCTTTTTTTTTTTTTTTCCGTTGCCTTCTGGGGGGGGGCTTGGCCGCCTGTGGTGGTGTTGGCGGGCGGTTTGGCGGCTGTGGGCTGTTTTCGTGCCTTTTCCCCTTCCCCCCTCCTTTTTTTTTTTTTTCTTTTTGGGGGGGGGGCTTGCCTGTTCCTCCCTCTGCCTTCCCTGGGCCGGCGCACGCACTGGCCTGCATTCAGTGTTGTCTTCCGGGCTGCTGTCTTCAGTTGCGTTCTGTGTGGCCACGTTCCGGCCCCATGGGTCGGGTGGGCTTTGTACACGGTGGGCTCGGCGCCCCTTCTTGCTGGGTTAGGTCCTGGCTCTGCCGGCTGGGCGGCTGCGCCAGGCGGCTGCTTGTGGTTTTGGGTTAGGGGGCTGGGGTTGTTCGTGTCCTTACCCCTCTGCGGTGCCGGCTGTAATCTTCTGGGTGGTCCGTCACCGTTGTCGCCTGGCGCGCTGTGGCCCCTGTGTGTGGCCTGCGGTGCTGGTGTGTGGCGTGGTGGCGCGGCGCCTTCCAGGGTGTGCGGTGGCTGGCTTCGGTTAGTCCCTCAGGTTAGGGTCAGTTGTGTCGTGCTGTGCCGCTCTGTGCCGCGTCGCGTCGCGTCGTGCTGTGGTGCGTTGCTCTGTGGCGCGCTGTGGTGCGGTGTGCCGTGGTCTCCCGTGGAAGAAGGTCTTACCAAGGGGATCTCCTGTCCCTCCCACTGCCCTATGTCAGGTGCCTCTTGAGCCGCTCCCGCATGTGCTTGGGAAGGCATTGTCGCGGCCACCCGGTCCATGTGTCCCAGGTGGGAGGGTGTCCCCACATGTGTCCATGGGTAGGGCCACATGCCCCCTCCTTTGGGCGGCAGCTCTGGGGGCTGCCCAGCCGTGTGGAGTATCTCTCATCACAAGGGGTATTGCTCCCGCTTGTCTACGGTACGACCGCCTCACCCTTGTGGCTTGAGTTGCGGGGCCGCTCCGCTTGGCAGGCGACCCCCTCCTGGACTGTGTACCGGCTCGCCTGTCACTGGTTGCTTCCATGGCTCTGGGTGACGTTTGCCATGGTCCCCGATGCAGCCTGGCCGGGCTCGGACCAGTGGCCGTGGAGTACCGCTCCTGCCACTAGCCCGGTGGGTCGGCTGGGTCGCCCCAGTGTGTCCGACCCATGGGGTGTTGGTTCTTTCCTGTCCCTCGGCCGCCCTACGTGTGTGCAGTGTCCTGGGCCACTTGACTCCTGTTCACCGGTGTGCCCGCGTGGTATGTTGCTTTGCGTGTGCGGTGTCCTGGGCCACTTGGCTCCTGTTCACCGGTGTGTCCACTCGGTGGGTTTCGTCGTGTGCGCGGTGTCCTGGGCCACTTGGCTCCTGTTCACCGGTGCGCCCGCTCGGTGTGTTGCTTTGCGTGTGCGGTGTCCTGGGCCACTTGGCTCCTGTTCACCGGTGTGCCCGCTCGGTGTGTTGTTTTGCGTGTGCGGTGTCCTTGGCCTCTTGACTCCTGTTCACCAGTGTGCCTGCTCGTTGTGTTGTGTTGCGTGTGCGGTGTCCTGGGCCACTTGGCTCCTGTTCACCGGTGTGTCTGCTCGGTGGGTTCTGTCGTGTGCGCGGTGTCCTGGGCCACTTGGCTCCTGTTCACCGGTGTGCCCGCTCGGTGTGTTGTTTTGCGTGTGCGGTGTCCTTGGCCTCTTGACTCCTGTTCACCAGTGTGCCTGCTCGGTGTGTTGTGTTGCGTGTGCGGTGTCCTGGGCCACTTGGCTCCTGTTCACCGGTGTGTCTGCTTGGTGGGTTCTGTCGTGTGCGCGGTGTCCTGGGCCACTTGGCTCCTGTTCACCGGTGCGCCCGCTCGGTGTGTTGCTTTGCGTGTGCGGTGTCCTGGGCCACTTGGCTCCTGTTCACCGGTGTGCCCACTCGGTGTGTTGTGTTGCGTGTGCGGTGTCCTGGGCCACTTGGCTCCTGTTCACCAGTGTGCCCGCTCGGTGTGTTGTGTTGCGTGTGCGGTGTCCTGGGCCACTTGGCTCCTGTTCACCGGTGTGCCTGCCCGGTGTGTTGTGTTGTGCGTGCGGTGTTCTGGGCCACTTGGCTCCTGTTCACCAGTGTGCCTGCGCGGTGTGTTGTGTTGCGTGTGCGGTGTCCTGGGCCACCTGGCTCGTGTTCACCGGTGTGCCCGCTCAGTGTGTTGTTTCGCGTGTGCGGTGTCCTGGGCCACCTGGCTCCTGTTCACCGGTGTGCCCGCTGGGTGTGTTCTGTTGCGTGTGCGGTGTCGTGGGCCACCTGGCTCCTGTTTACCGGCGCGCCCGCTCGGTGTGTTGTTTTGCGTGTGCGGTGTCCTAGGCCACTTGGCTCCTGTTCAACGGTGTGCCCGCGCGGTGTGTTGTATTGCGTGTGCGGTGTCCTTGGCCACTTGGCTCCTGTTCACCGGTGTGCCCGCTCGGTGTGTTGTTTCGCGTGTGCGGTGTCCTGGGCCACCTGGCTCCTGTTCACCGGTGTGCCCGCTGGGTGTGTTCTGTTGCGTGTGCGGTGTCCTGGGCCACTTGGCTCCTGTTCACCGGTGCGCCCGCTCGGTGTGTTGTTTTGCGTGTGCGGTGTCCTGGGCCACTTGGCTCCTGTTCACCGGTGTGCCCGCTCGGTGTGTTGTTTTGTGTGTGCGGTGTCCTGGGCCACTTGGCTCCTGTTCACCAGTGCGCCCGCACGGTGTGTTGTGTTGCGTGTGCGGTGTCCTGGGCCACTTGGCTCCTGTTCACCGGTGTGCCCGCTCGGTGTTTTGTTTCGCCTGTGCGGTGTCCTGGGCCACCTGGCTCCTGTTCACCGGTGGGCCCACTGGGTGTGTTCTGTTGCGTGTGCGGTGTCCTGGGCCACCTGGCTCCTGTTCACCGGTGCGCTCGCTCGGTGTGTTGTTTTGCGTGTGCGGCGTCCTGGGCCACTTGACTCCTGTTCACCGGTGTGCCCGCGCGGTGTGTTGTGTTGCGTGTGCGGTGTCCTGGGCCACTTGGCTCCTGTTCACCAGTGTGCCTGCTCGGTGTGTTGTGTTGCGTGTGTGGTGTCTTGGGCCACCTGGCTCTTGTTCACCGGTGTGCCCGCTGGGTATGTTCTGTTGCGTGTGCGGTGTCCTGGGCCACCTGGCTCCTGTTCACCGGTGCGCCCGCTCGGTGTGTTGTTTTGCGTGTGCGGTGTCCTGGGCCACTTGGCTCCTTTTCACCGGTGTGCCCGCGCGGTGTGTTGTGTTGCGTGTGCGGTGTCCTGGGCCACTTGGCTCCTGTTCACCGGTGTGCCCGCTCGGTGTGTTGTTTCGCCTGTGCGGTGTTCTGGGCCACCTGGCTCCTGTTCACCAGTGTGCCCACTGGGTGTGTTCTGTTGCGTGTGCAGTGTCCTGGGCCACCTGGCTCCTGTTCACCGGTGCGCTCGCTCGGTGTGTTGTTTTGCGTGTGCGGTGTCCTGGGCCACTTGACTCCTGTTCACCGGTGTGCCCGCTCGGGGTGTTGTGTTGCGTGTGCGGTGTCCTTGGCCACTTGGCTCCTGTTCACCGGTGCGCGCGCGTGGTATGTTCTGTTGCGTGTGCGGTGTCCTGAGCCTCCTGGCTCCTGTTCACCGGTGTGCCTGCTCGGTGTGTTGTTTTGCGTCTGCGGTGTCCTGGGCCTCCTGGCTCCTGTTCACCGGTGTGCCCGCTCGGTGTGTTGTGTTGCTTGCGCGGTGTCCTGGGCCTCGTGGCTCCTGTTCACCGGTGTGCCCGCGCGGTGTGTTGTGTTGCGTGTGCGGTGTCCTGGGCCACTTGGCTCCTGTTCACCGGTGTGCCCGCGCGGTTTGTTGTGTTGCGTGTGCGGTGTCCTGGGCCACTTGCCTCCTGTTCACCGGTGTGCCTGCTCGGTGTGTTGTTTCGCGTGTGCGGTGTCCTGGGCCACCTGGCTCCTGTTCATCGGTGTGCCCTTCCAGGTTGAGGAGGACGTCTGTACCAGGGGGCTGTGTGTGTGTCTCTGCGTCTGAGCGCCACAGGTACGTGAGTGCCGTGCTGCCGTGGAGGATTTCTCCCCACGTGAAGGTGCTCTCGGGTGATGCCCACTGCAGCGGCAGTGTGCAGCGTCCCGGCGAGTCGTTGGTGGCACCGTAGTCGTGGGGAGAGGTAACCCTTGGTGGGTCGCTGCGGCATGCGTTCGGTGGTGGCTGTGGGGGGGTCCGTATCGCATTCCTCAGAGGGGGTGCGTCTGCGTCGTCCACCTGGGGCTGGACTATCGGCAGCGTCCGTGCAGTGGGTGCGGCGTCGAGTAATCTGCTGTGTGTAACGATATAGAAGCCCTCGTGGGTGAGCTGGAGGACGATGTCCAACTTCGCCGTCTGCTCCGGGGACCACTGGTGGGGTTCGCTCTGTGGCCGGTGGAGGTTTACTTGGTGGCCCCATCTCCAGCTGTGGTAGGCCAGGAGGCTGAGGATGGTGTCCCGCTCCGGGTCCTGCACGCTCTCCACGTACGCCATCATGTCGGTGACGTCGATGGCTTACTCTGTTACTCTTCCTCCCATTCCTGTGTTGGGGCGCCTGGAGAGGGGGTGGGGATGGTGTACCCGTGGAGCCCCTGCCCCTAGATGTTGGGCAGGTCGTGCTCCAGGGACGCCCGGTACTCGGAGGGGTCCTTGCTGGCTTTGTGGGTGGGGTGGTGATGCCGCAGGGTGTTGGACAGGTGCGTCCAGGGCGCCCGCTCGCGGGGCGGGGGCTGCGGGGGGGCATGTTGTGGGGAGGCGGCGTGGCCGGGGTCCGCCGGATCGCTTGCTGCGGGCTCGGGATTTGGCGGGGTTAGGTCCATATGCTGCTTAGCCCGGGCAAACTGCACCCCCTTTTGGAGGAGAAGGACCTAAAAAATGACCGCCCGAAGAATTTTGTTTTTGGACATTTGCAGCACACATGACCCAGATACCACCGAAAAAATACAATTTTACCCAATTTGCTGCTTTTTTCCAATTTTTGTTTATTAAAACAAACTATTATTTTGTCTGATTTGAAGGGTGTGTTTCACCAATCTTGTCGTTTTTGTATTTCAAAACCCAACTGGTACGTGTCTGTTCGGGGACTCATTTTCAAAAATGACACTCTGCGGGTCTCTAGTTGCAGCTATGTTTGTCCTGCAAAATAAATTGCTTTTTTATGTCCCTGAGTGCGCGAGGCCTCGCGCACTCAAGGTCATGGAAACAATTGTGTACAGAAGGCAATAAAAACAGGACAGAAAGTGCACAACATACAAACACTGAAATAAAAGCTCGGCAAAAATGTAGAAGACCTTAAGGGCATGTAATTGCATTCGCGTCGAAGGCGTGTGCGTGAGGCCTCACGCACACATGACTGCAAAAGAAGGCGAAAAACTTGGGTTAGTGGTGACTTATTTCTTCTTCGGTCCAGCAACTTTAGCCAACCTGGAACCCAGGCTTCTGGCCAGCGCACTTGTCCCACTTGGAGAGGCAACGGTACCACGAGACGGCTGGGTACCGGAACACGAGGGCGGCTTGAACTCTGCACTAGCGGTGGCAGCAGTCTTCGCTGTCTTGTTCGGCTGTTCCTTACCAGATGCGGGGCTTGCATCGAACTGAGCGGCGGGTGCCCGCTCGCGCTTCTGCTGGGTCTCCAGTACTTGCTCCGGATTGTCTTCCTCCTCCTCCTCGTCGTCTGATTCTGCGGGCTTGTCCGATTCCTTCTCTTTTCCTTTTGCCTGCTTCTTGCTACTCGAGGGGGTTCCCTTTCTGGCTGCAGTACCCTGAGTTGGTATAACTTTGGCAGTCTTCTTCACCTTGGCTTGCATTGGCAAGGTAGGTGCAGGCGCAACAGGCTCAGTGTCGTCAGCGGGGGCCTCAGTCACAACCGGTTTCTGGACGGCGTCTGCAGCATGCACCTGCTGGTGCCCTTCATGCCCTCGGTTGCTGTCCAAAACCCACAGTGGAATGCCACGCCGAAGCCACTCTTCTTGAGTATCCCAAGTTGCAGCTGTTGCTCCTTGCTCGGTCTGATCAGCCTCCAACATGTACCGCATGATGATTGCATGCTGCAGAGCTCCTCCAACGGCATTCCCAAGGTCCTTTTGCTTGATCGCTGACACAGCCAGAAACGCCACTTTAGTTCGGACGTCGGACATCGCAATCTTTGCGGCCATGGCAGGCGTGTCGTCCACAACAACCACTGCATCAGCATACCCTCTGCCCAAAAGGTATTTGTCCAGGTACCAAAGCACATGAATCAGAGGCATGAAACTACCAAGGTTCTTGTTCTGCATCTCTTCGAAATGTCCAGCGGAATACGACACATAGTTCGGAAACTGTAAATGTGATGTATAAAGACGAACAACAGGCGCAGCAGTGCGCGAGGCCTCGCGCACACGACGGCATCGTAACAGGCGAAAGAAGCAGATATACCTGCTTATCCCAGCAACTCGTTGTTCCGATCCACATACAGTGCTCGTCGAACTGATACGTACTGCTGGTCACGAGACCCGATAACCAAGAGTATACCGGTAACGGAACATGGTAGAATGGGACTGTGGTTGGATCCTTGTCCTTCTGCATACGCCAGAGCCTCTGTATGTCGCGGCCAATACGGTGCACAACATCAGCCTCGCCATAGAAAATGACGTCTTTCCCCAGCATCATCACATCGAACAGCCACTTCGGAACAACTCCTGCAGTGTCATATTCAACGAAAAGGTCAGCGTTGAAGACCCACAACGGGTAACCAGACCGAGCCCGTGGAACGCACAGACCGAATGAAATGGCGTACCAGCGAGCGAGTGCAAGGGACACCCGGACAGGACAGCCCGCCGCACACAGCGCAGGACACGCGGGGCGGGAAGGGGGAGACGGGGAGAACACGACACCAGGCACCGGCCCGAGCCCCCCGAACCGGCCGCGAGCGCCGCGCACACACAACCAGAACACTGCACCCACCAAGGCAGTAGTGGCGCACCGCGCCACGCACCAGCCCCAAGGCTAGGCAGCCTCCGCGCCAGCCCACGGGGGTCCCGCTGGCGACAAGCCAGTAGCACGGGCCCGGCGGCGCCGGCGCCCCGGGCGACCACACATCAGGTGGGCGACGCGGTGGGTAAGCGCCTGCAGCTACGGCTGCTAAGCGATGCACTGACCCGGGAGTGGCGAAATGGGGAAGCTGGAGAGGGACGGGGCTCCGAGCCCTGTGAACCCGGGGGACTCTGCCACCAGGCAGGAGGTGTGTCATGAAGGGCCCCCCACTAGGTCCTGGCGGGGAGGATATCACCTGGCCCGACCAGGTGGCCCCCCTGGGGCCAAAAGGCGTCTAGTACACGCAAATTCAAACCTCAAACCTCAAACCATCCCCACCGCGAGCAACCCCGCCGATGCCAAGGTTGACGCCCCAACGAAGCCCGCGCCCGCAGCCCGGCCGAAACCCAAGACCGCCGCCAAGCAGCCAACCCAACCTGTCGGCGCGCCGCGACCGCAACCCGCAGCCAACCGAAGCCCAAGCCCAAGCCCGGCGCCACGACAGCAGCGCGAGCTGGACCCCCTGAGGACGACCTCTACGACATTTGGCCCCAGCCATCCCAGGCCCGGCGGCAGCAGCGCCCAGCACGGCGCCCCCCCAGCGTCACCGACGCCGCCGCCACCACCTTCATGGCGGAGCGCGCCGCGGCCAAAGCGCGACGCGCTTCGCCTCGCCACCTCTCAAAGCCCGCAACCAAGGCACACGGACCACCCCCAACCGGACCAGAACGGCGCCAGGGTCCATCAGCAGCGTCCCTGCCCCCCTACCAATCATCGATGTCACCCACATACAGCAAATGCCCCGCTACCGCCGCCACCGCGAGTCCCAACCCAACCCCGAGGCGGAAACCGTACGCCAATACCGGCGAGTCCACATCCGCCCGCGTCCCGCTCCCCACGCACTCCCACCGCACAGGACTACGAGGAATCCCCCAGGCCCGCCGACGCCAGCAGTCGCCGGGACCTCATGAGACCCACCCACGCCCACTCCTCCGCCCAAGGCCACGGCCCCGCCCAGGGACAGTGGTGGCGGCGCTGGACCAACACGCAGCTCTGGGAGCTGCGAAGGTGGGCCCGGGAAGAGCCCTCCCTTGAGGGCCTGGTCCACCGGCCCCGCAAGGGGTTCGCAGAGAACCGCTGCCTCCAGCCAGCGGGGGGGGTGGATGCCACAGGCTGCATGGGAAGCCATGCTGGCCAATGCGCTCCACCCCCTGGGAGTCCACCCCCGCAACCTCCCCGCGCCCGAGGACCACCCATATGTCCTCAGGCGCCTGCAGGAGACCCTCCAGGAGACGCAACGAGACTGCATACGCCTGTGGGACATCAGCCAAAGCCCAACCCCGCACACACACTTCCCCTCGCCACCCCACAAGTGTCGGCGCACCGACACCAGCGGCACCCACAGCACCCCTGGAGCCCTGCGCGCCACACAGCACGACGCGCCTGACGCCCCAGCCAGCGCAGCCACCACCTAACCCCGTTACCCAGCGAGCCACTGCCGCGGGGCGCCACGCCAAGCCCCGCCCAGAAGAGGTAGGTAGGTAGGTATCTTCGGGAGCTCGGGATGCCTCCTTTGACGGTGCAGGAAGAAGGTCTTACCAAGGGGACGTCCTGTCCCTCCCACTGCCCTATGTTAGGTGCCTCTTGAGCCGCTCCCGCATGTGCTTGGGAAGGCATTGTCGCGGCCACCCGGTCCATGTGTCCCAGGTGGGAGGGTGTCCCCACATGTGTCCATGACTAGGGCCACATGCCCCCTCCTTCGGGCGGCAGCTCTGGGGGCTGCCCAGCCGTGTGGAGTATCTCTCACCACAAGGGGTCTTGCTCCCGCTTGTCTACGGTACGACCGCCTCACTCTTGTGGCTTGAGTTGCGGGGCCGCTCCGCTTGGCAGGCGACCCCCTCCTGGACTGTGTACCGGCTCGCCTGTCACCGGTTGCATCCATGGCTCCAGGGTGACGTTTGCCATGGTCCCCGATGCAGCCTGGCCGGGCTCGGAACAGCAGCCTTGAAGTACCGCTCCTGCCATTGGCCCGGTGGGTCGGCTGGGTCGCCCCAGTGTGTCCGACCCATGGGGTGTTGGTTCTTTCCTGTCCCCCGGCCGCCCTACGTGTGTGCGGCGTCCTGGGCCTCCCGGCTCCTGTTCACCGGTGTGCCTGCTCGGTGTGTTGTGTTGCGTGTGCGGCGTCCTGGGACTCCCGGCTCCTGTTCACCGGTGTGCCCGCTCGGTCTGTTGTGTTGCGTGTGCGGCGTCCTGGGCCTCCCGGCTCCTGCTCACCGGTGTGCCCGCTCGGTGTGTTGTGTTGCGTGTGCGGCGTC
Organism: Eutreptiella sp. 'Long Island Sound 2002'; assembly: GCA_964036045.1. Lineage (NCBI taxonomy): Eukaryota > Euglenozoa > Euglenophyceae > Eutreptiales > Eutreptiaceae > Eutreptiella > Eutreptiella sp. 'Long Island Sound 2002'. The sequence goes on from OZ038379.1 coordinate 131,097,744, forward strand.
CTGGGCCTCCCGGCTCCTGTTCACCGGTGTGCCTGCTCGGTGTGTTGTGTTGCGTGTGCGGCGTCCTGGGCCTCCCGGCTCCTGTTCACCGGTGTGCCCGCTCGGTGTTTTGTGTTGCGTGTGCGGCGTCCTGGGCCTCCCGGCTCCTGTTCACCGGTGTGCCCGCTCGGTGTGTTGTGTTGCGTGTGCGGCGTCCTGGGCCTCCCGGCTCCTGTTCTCCGGCGTGCCCGCTCGGTGTGTTGTGTTGCGTGTGCGGTGTCCTGGGCCTCCCGGCTCCTGTTCACCGGTGTGCCCGCTCGGTGTGTTGTGTTGCGTGTGCGGCGTCCTGGGCCTCCCGGCTCCTGTTCACCGGTGTGCCCGCTCGGTGTGTTGTGTTGCGTGTGCGGCGTCCTGGGCCTCCCGGCTCCTGTTCACCGGTGTGCCCGCTCGGTGTGTTGTGTTGCGTGTGCGGCGTCCTGGGCCTCCCGGCTCCTGTTCACCGGTGTGCCCGCCCGGTGTGTTGTGTTGCGTGTGCGGCGTCCTGGGCCTCCCGGCTCCTGTTCACCGGTGTGCCCGCTCGGTGTGTTGTGTTGCGTGTGCGGCGTCCTGGGCCTCCCGGCTCCTGTTCACCGGTGTGCCTGCTCGGTGTGCTGTGTTGCGTGTGCGGCGTCCTGGGCCTCCCGGCTCCTGTTCACCGGTGTGCCCGCTCGGTGTGTTGTGTTGCGTGTGCGTCGTCCTGGGCCTCCCGGCTCCTGTTCACCGGTGTGCCCGCTCGGTGTGTTGTGTTGCGTGTGCGGCGTCCTGGGCCTCCCGGCTCCTGTTCACCGGTGCGCCCGCTTGGTGTGTTGTGTTGCGTGTGCGGCGTCCTGGGCCTCCCGGCTCCTGTTCACCGGTGTGCCCGCTCGGTGTGTTGTGTTGCGTGTGCGGCGTCCTGGGCCTCCCGGCTCCTGTTCACCGGTGTGCCCGCTCGGTGTGTTGTGTTGCGTGTGCGGCGTCCTGGGCCTCCCGGCTCCTGTTCACCGGTGTGCCTGCTCGGTGTGTTGTGTTGCGTGTGCGGCGTCCTGGGCCTCCCGGCTCCTGTTCACCGGTGTGCCCGCTCGGTGTGTTGTGTTGCGTGTGCGGCGTCCTGGGCCTCCCGGCTCCTGTTCACCGGTGTGCCCGCTCGGTGTGTTGTGTTGCGTGTGCGGCGTCCTGGGCCTCCCGGCTCCTGTTCACCGGTGTGCCCGCTCGGTGTGTTGTGTTGCGTGTGCGGTGTCCTGGGCCTCCCGGCTCCTGTTCACCGGTGTGCCCGCTCGGTGTGTTGTGTTGCGTGTGCGGCGTCCTGGGCCTCCCGGCTCCTGTTCACCGGTGCGCCCGCTCGGTGTGTTGTGTTGCGTGTGCGGTGTCCTGGGCCTCCTGGCTCCTGTTCACCGGTGTGCCCGCTCGGTGTGTTGTGTTGCTGTGTGGGGTGCCGCTGCGGGGCGCTCACTCGTCCATCCGGACGGCGGCTATCGTAGCCGGCAGGGGCTGGGTACCCTCCGGGCGCACACACGTCCATCCGGACGGCGGCTGTTCATAGCCGGCAGGGGCTGGGTACCCTCCAGGCGCGCACTCGTCCATCCGGACGGCGGCTGTTCGTTGCCGGCTGGTGTTGGGTACCCTCCGGGCGCGCACTCGTCCATCCGGACGGCGGCTGGCGTGCGTGTGCTTGCTCTTTGTGGCCGGGTCGGGCGGGCCGGCCTCCCGGGCGCGTTGTGGTGCGCCTCACCTTTTCCTTTGGCCGCTTTGTCTTTCTGCTTTGCTTGGCCCCCTCCGGGCTGGGGTTGCCCCCCGCTCTCTTGCTGCCCTTGCCGTTCCTCGTTGCCTTGGCGCCGTGCTTTGGTTGTTTTTCTCGGCCTCCCGCTGCCTGCCTCTTCGTGCGCTCGCGCGTCGTTTGTGTCTCCTGCTTGGCCGTTGGCTGCTCTTTGGTGGTTTCTCCCCCCACCCCCTCCCTATTTGTGTCTCGGTGTTTTCGTCGCTCCTGCTTGGTGCCTTGGTGTTGTTTTTTTTTTTTTTTTCTTCCCCTTCTTCTCCTGTGCGCCCCCGTTGTCCCCGGCTTTCTCTGGTTTCCGGCCCCGGGTGCCCCGGGCCTCGGCGCTGTGCGTTGTTTGCTGTGTTTGCCTTCCGCCTCTCGGCCCCCCGTGCGCTTGTCCCTCTTTCGTGCTTTCCGCCTGGCTGGTGCTGGCTCCCCGTCGGTTGCTGCGCCCCCCCCCCCCTTTTTGTCTCGCGGTTTTCGTGGCTGCCGCTCGGTGCTGTGTGCCGTGTGCTGCGTTGTGATGTGCGTCCCTCGGTGCGGTGCTGTGCCGTGTTGTGCTCGTTGGGTGCTGCTGCTTGTTGCGCCGTGCCCTCTGGCGCTGCCCGTTGCCCTGGGGCCCTGTGCTCCGCGGCGCTGCGTTTTGCGGTGTTCCCCCGTGCTGTGTGTGCTTTGTCGTGGCGCGGGGTGCGTGCTGTTGTTGGCCGCTCTGCTTTGTGTTGTGTGTGTCCCGGGGTGCTGTGCTGTGCGTTTTCTGTCCTCTCCGCTTTGTGCGGTGCTGTGCTTCGCTGTGCTGGTGCGCTCGCGTTGTGCTGTTCGTGTGGTGCTCGCTGTTGTTGGCGCCTGGTGCTGTGGTGTGCCGTGGTGCGGTGCTGGGTCTGGTGGCCCGTGGTTGTCTGCTGGTGGCGTGTTTCGGTGTCCCTGTCTGGCCGCGTGGTCTGTTTCCCTGTGGTTGGTGTGGTTTGCTGTGGTGCCCTGCTTTCCTGTGTCGTGTTCTGTGGTGCTGTGCTGTCGCGTGGTGCTGTGCTGTTGTGCTCTGCTGTCGTGTTGCGGTGCTGTTGGGGCTTGCTTTGCCCTCCTGTGGGCTGTCGTGCTGTGCTGTGTTGTGCTGTTGGTTGGCTGTGCTGTTTTTTGCCCGGTGGTGGTGTCTGCGTGCTGTGGTGCTCTTTTCCTCGTGCTGTGCGTTCCCTGTCTTCTCCGCTCTGTGCGCTGCGGTGCCTTGTTGTGCTGGCTGTGGTGCCTTGCTTCCCTGTGTCGTGTGCTGTGGCGCTGTGCTGTCCTGTGGTGCTGTGCTGTCGTGCTCTGCTGTCGTTTTGCGGTGCTGTTTGTGTTTGCTTCGCCGGGGGACTCTGCCACCAGGCAGGAGGTGTGTCATGAAGGGCCCCCCACTAGGTCCTGGCGGGGAGGATATCACCTGGCCCGACCAGGTGGCCCCCCGGGGCCAAAAGGCGTCTAGTACACGCAAATTCAAACCTCAAACTTCAAACCATCCCCACCGCGAGCAACCCCGCTGATGCCAAGGTTGACGCCCCAACGAAGCCCGCGCCCGCAGCCCGGCCGAAACCCAAGACCGCCGCCAAGCAGCCAACCCAACCTGTCGGCGCGCCGCGACCGCAACCCGCAGCCAACCGAAGCCCAAGCCCAAGCCCGGCGCCACGACAGCAGCGCGAGCTGGACCCCCTGAGGACGACCTCTACGACATTTGGCCCCAGCCATCCCAGGCCCGGCGGCAGCAGCGCCCAGCACGGCGCCCCCCCAGCGTCACCGACGCCGCCGCCACCACCTTCATGGCGGAGCGCGCCGCGGCCAAAGCGCGACGCGCTTCGCCTCGCCACCTCTCAAAGCCCGCACCCAAGGCACACAGACCACCCCCAACCGGACCAGAACGGCGCCATGGTCCATCAGCAGCGTCCCTGCCCCCCTACCAATCATCGATGTCACCCACATACAGCAAATGCCCCGCTACCGCCGCCACCGCGAGTCCCAACCCAACCCCGAGGCGGAAACCGTACGCCAACACCGGCGAGTCCACATCCGCCCGCGTCCCGCTCCCCACGCACTCCCACCGCACAGGACTACGAGGAATCCCCCAGGCCCGCCGACGCCAGCAGTCGCCGGGACCTCATGAGACCCACCCACGCCCACTCCTCCGCCCAAGGCCACGGCCCCGCCCAGGGACAGTGGTGGCGGCGCTGGACCAACACGCAGCTCTGGGAGCTGCGAAGGTGGGCCCGGGAAGAGCCCTCCCTTGAGGGCCTGGTCCACCGGCCCCGCAAGGGGTTGGCAGAGAACCGCTGCCTCCAGCCAGCGGGGGGGGTGGATGCCACAGGCTGCATGGGAAGCCATGCTGGCCAATGCGCTCCACCCCCTGGGAGTCCACCCCCGCAACCTCCCCGCGCCCGAGGACCACCCATATGTCCTCAGGCGCCTGCAGGAGACCCTCCAGGAGACGCAACGAGACTGCATACGCCTGTGGGACATCAGCCACAGCCCAACCCCGCACACACACACCCCCTCGCCACCCCACAAGTGTCGGCGCACCGACACCAGCGGCACCCACAGCACCCCTGGAGCCCTGTGCGCCACACAGCACGACGCGCCTGACGCCCCAGCCAGCGCAGCCACCACCTAACCCCGTTACCCAGCGAGCCACTGCCGCGGGGCGCCACGCCAAGCCCCGCCCAGAAGACACCAAGCGAACCGGTAGCCGAAGGACGCAAAAGCGAACGCCAACGGGCACCGCTACGCCGAACGGCGACGAACCCAAGGTCGCAGCCGTTGACACCGCCTAACCCAGCCAAAGCCCCAAAATGAATCAAACCCGAGCCGCAACCCATAACTGCTAACCCTTGACTCCTAACCAGGCCCGCCGAGGGAGCAACGTAGCCACACCCCACACCCACAGCCCACACAGCCGCCTAACCAGCCAGCACCAAAAGTAAAGAGGCAACTAACCAAACCCGCCCTGACCCGTACCCGTGTACATCAGGACGCGCGAGCTGCACCCCTGGGGCGCGGCCGCCACCAGAGCATCGACGACACATGCCAGAGAACACAACACTATTGCACCGCTGCACCAGTTGCCCATGCCTGTGCCCGCAATGTGCGCGCGCCCCCTTTTCCATTTGAAAAAAGAAAAAAGACAGGAACCGCGACAAAGCAAAACAAAAAAAAAACAAAAACGAAAATTAGGGGGGGGGGGAGAGGTTTGAGGTTTGAGGTTTGATTTTGCGGGTACTAGACGACTTTCGGCCCCGGGGGGCCACCTGGTCGGGCCAGGTGATATCCTCCCCAGCGGGTCCTACTGGGGGGCCCTCCAAGAGGCACCTCCTGCCTGGTGGCGGAGTCCCCCGGGTTCACAGGGCTTGGAGCCCCGACCCTCCCCGGCTTCCCTGTTTCGCCACTCCCGGGTCAGTGCATCAATTCGCAGCCGTGGCTGCGGGCACTTACCCACCGCGTCACCCCCCTAATGCGTGGTCGCCCGGGGCGCCGGCGCCGCCGGGCCCGTGCTACTGGCTTGTCGCCAGTGGGACACGCTTGGGCTGGCGCGGAGGCTGCCTTCCCTAGGGGCTGGGGCGTGGCACAGTGCGCCACTACTGCCTTGGCGGGTGCAGTGCCCCGTCCGTGTGTGCGCGGCGCTCGGGGCTGGTTCAAGGGGGGCTCGGGCCGGTACCTGGTGTTGTGGTCCTCCCGTTTCCCCCTTCCCGCCCCGCGTGTCCCGCGCTGCGTGTGGGGGGCCGTCCCGTCCGGGTCTCCCTTACCCTCGCTCGCTGGTACGCCATGCCACGCGGTCTGTGCGTTCCGCGAGCTTGGTCCGGTTGCCCTTCTGGTGGTCCCCGCGTGCCCTTTGGATGTGTGTGCGCTCGCGCTCCCGCGGCGTCCGCTCCTGCCCCCCCTGGATGTTGTGGCGTGCGCACCTCGCGCGGTCCCGGCACTGGGCGCTGATAGGGCCTTTCCACGTGGTCCGTGCCCCTCCGCGTGGCCTGCCCCGGTCCCTTGCTCTGTCTGGCGTGCTCCGGGGGGGGGCGGTCCGTTCCCGGTTCCTCCCTACGTGGCTTGGCCTGCCCGCCCTGTGGGGGCTGCATGCTGCGGGGGTGGTTGGGGGCCGTCCCCGGGGGGGGGTGGCCTGCCACTGTTGTGAGGGGCGTCTGGTGTCAGGCGCTGTCCCCCCCCCAACCGCCCGTCCTCTGGGGCTGGTAGCCCGGGTACCGCGACCCGTGTGTTCCGGGTGCGGTCGGTGCGGGCGTGGGGACCCAGCACCGGTTGCACAGCGTGCGCCCCTTGCGGGCCGGCGTTGCTCGCCGTGGGGATGCCGGAAGGGCGTCCCCGGGGGGGGGTTGCCTTCCACCGTTGTGAGGGGCGTCTGAGGTCAGGCGCTCCCCCTCCCCCGACTGCCCAGCCACTGGACGGGCTGTTGGGGTCCGTCATCCACATGCTGTGGGCACGGGCGTGTGGGTGTGGGGGCCCATCACTGCCCCTTTGGCCTGCATGCCATGTGTGGGCTGCGTGCCCCGGGGGTGGCGGGGGGCCGTCCCCCGGGGGGTGGCCTGCCACCGTTGCGAGGGGCATCTGGTGTCAGGCGCTGTCCCTCCCCCTGCCGCCCGTCCTCTGGGGCGGGCGGCCGGGGTCCCGCGACCCGTTTGTCCCGGATGCGGTCGGTGCGGGCGTGGGGACCGGGCACCGGCCCCACAGCGTGCGCCCTTGCAGGCCGGGGTTGGTCGCTGTGGGGTCGGTGGAAGGAGGTCCCCAGGGGGGGGTGCCTTCCACCGTTGCGAGGGGCGCCTGAGGTCAGGCGCCCCCCCTCCCCAGACTGCCCGCCTACTGGGCGGGCTGTGGGGGTCCGCTACCCACGTGCTGTGGGCGCGGGCGTGTGGTTGTGGGGGCCCAACACTGTCCCCTTGGCCTGCACGCCCTGTGGGGGCTGCGTGCCGCGGGGGTGGTGGGGGGCCGTCCCTGGGGGGGGGATGGCCTGCCACTGTTGTGAGGGGCGTCTGGGGTCAGGCGCTGTCCCTCCCCCGACCGCCCGTCCTCTGGGGGGCACAGCCGAGGTACCGCGACCCGTGTGTCCCGGGTGCGGTCGGTGCGGGCGTGGGGACCCAGCACCGGCCCCACAGCGTGCGCCCTTGCGGGCCGGCGTTGCTCGCTGTGGGGGTAGCGGAAGGGCATCCCCGGGGGGGGTGCCTTCCAGCGTTGTGAGGGGCGTCTGAGGTCAGGCGCTCCCCCTCCCCCGACTGCCCGCCCACCGGGGGGGCTGTCGGGGTCTGCCACCCACGTGCCGTGAGCGCGGGTTTGTGGGTGTTGAGGCCCAACACTGTCCCCTTGGCCTGCATGCCCTGTGGGGGCTGCGTGCCGTGGGGGTTGTGGGGGGCCGTCCCCAGGGGGGTTGGCCTGCCACCGTTGTGAGGGGCGTCTAGTGTCAGGCGCTGTCCCTCCCCCGGCTGTCCGTCCTCTGGGGCGGGTAGCCGGGGTTCTGCGACCCGTGTGTCCCGGGTGCAGTCGTTGCGGGCGTGGGGACCCAGCACCGGCCCCACAGCGTGTGCCCTTGCGGGCCGGCTTTGCTCGCTGTGGGAGTGGCGGAAGGGCGTCCCCGGGGGGGGTTCTCTCCACCATTGTGAGGGGCGTCTGAGATCAGGCGCTCCCCCTCCCTGTACTGCCCGCCCACTGGGCGGGCTGTTGGGGTCCGCCACCCACATGCTGTGGGCGCAGGCGTGTGGGTGTGGGGGCTCAACACTGTCCCCTCGGCCTGCATGCCTTGTGGGGGCTGCGTCCCGGGGGTGGTGGGGGGCTGTCTCCGGGGGGGCGGCCTGCCACCGCTGCGAGGGGCGTCTGGTGTCAGGCGTTGTTCCTCCCCCAGCCGCCCGTCCTCTGGGGCGGGCAGCCGGGGTTCCGCGACCCGTGTGTCCCGGGTGCGGCCGGTGCGGCCGTAGGGACCCAGCACCGGCCCCACAGCATGCGCCCTTGCGGGCCACCGTTGCTCGCTGTGGGGGTGGCGGAGGGGCATCCCCGAGAAGGGTGCCTTCCACCGTTGTGAGGGGCGTCTGAGGTCAGGCGCTCCCCCTCCCCCGACTGCCCGCCCACTGGGCGGGCTGTTGGGGTCCGCCACCCACGTGCTGTGGGCGCGGGTGTGTGGGTGTGGGGGCCCAGCACTGTCCCCTTCCCCTGCATGCCCTGTGGGGGCTGCGTGCCGTTGGGGTGGTGGGGGGCCGTCCCCGGGGAGCGTTGCCTGCCACCGTTGTGACGGGCATCTGGTGTCAGGCGCTGTCCCTCCCCTGGCCGCCCGCCCTCTGGGGCGGGCGGCCGGGGTTCTGCGACCCGTTTGTCCCGGTTGCGGTCGGTGCGGTCATGGGACCCAGCACCGGCCCCACAGCGTGCGCCCTTGCGGGCCGGCGTTGCTGGCTGTTGGGGTGGCGGAAGGGCGTTCCCGGGGGGGTGCCTTCCACCATTGTGAGGGGCGTCTGAGGTCAGGCGCGGTCCCTCCCCCGACTGCCCGCCCACTGGGCGGGCTGTTGGGGTCCGCCACCCACATGCTGTGGTCGCGGGTGTGTGGATGTGGGGGCCCAACACTGTCCCCTTGGCCTGCATGCCCTCCGGGGGCTGCGTGCCGCAGGGGTGGTGGGGGGCCGCCCCGGGGGGGGGGTGGCCTGCCGCCGTTGTGAGGGGTGTGTGGTGTCAGGCGTTTTTCCTCTCCCAGCCGCCCGCCCTCTGGGGCGGGCGGCCGGGGTTCTGCGACCCGTGTGTCCCTGGTGCGGTCGGTGCGGGCGTGGGGACCCAGCACCGGCCCCACAGCGTGCGCCCTTGCGGGCCGGCGTTGCTTGCTGTGGGGGTGGTGGAAGGGCGTCCCCGGGGGGGGTGCCGTCCACCATTTTGTGGGGCGTCTGGTGTCAGGCGCTGTCCCTCCCCCGGCCGCCCGTCCTCTGGAGCGGGCAGCCAGGGTTCCTCGACCCGTGTGTCCCGGGTGCGGTCGGTGCGGGCGTGGGGACCAAGCACCGGCCCCACAGCGTGCGCCCTTGCGGGCCGGCGTTGCTCGCTGTGGGGGTGGCGGAAGGGCGTTCCCGGGGGGGTGCCTTCTACCATTGTGAGGGGCGTCTGTGGTCAGGCGCTCCCCCTCCCCGAACTGCCCGCCCACTGGGCGGGCTGTTGGGGTCCGCCACCCACATGCTGTGGTTGCGGGCGTGTGGGTGTGGGGGCCCAACACTGTCCCCTTGGCCTGCATGCCCTGTGGGGGCTGCGTGCCGCGGGGTCGGTGGGGGGCCGTCCCCGGGGGGGGTGGTCTGCCAGGGTTGTGAGGGGCGTCTGGTGTCAGGCGTTGTCCCTCTCCCAGCCGCCGGCCCTCCGGGGCGGGCGGCCGGGGTTCCGCGACCCGTGTGTCCCGGGTGCAGTTGGTGCGGGTGTGGGGACCCAGCACCGGCCCCACAGCGTGCGCCCTTGCGGGCCGGCGTTGCTTGCTGTGGGGGTGGCGGAAGGGCGTCCCCGGGGGGGGGATGCCTTCCACCATTGTGAGGGGCGTCTGGTGTCAGGCGCTGTCCCTCTCCCGGCCGCCCGTTCTCTGGGGCGGGCAGCCAGGGTTCCGCGACCCGTGTGTCCGGGGTGCGGTCGGTGCGGGCGTGGGGACCCAGCACCGGCCCCACAGCGTGCGCCCTTGCGGGCCGGCGTTGCTTGCTCTGTGGGGGGCGGAAGGGCATTCCTGGGGGGGGTGCCTTCCACCATTGTGAGGGGCGTCTGGTGTCAGACGCTGTCCCTCTCCTGGCCCTCCGTCCTCTGGAGCGGGCAGCCAGGGTTCCGCGACCCGTGTGTCCCGGGTGCGGTCGGTGCGGGCGTAGGGACCAAGCAGCGGCCCCACAGCGTGCGCCCTTGCGGGCCGGCGTTGCTCGCTGTGGGGGTGGCGGAAGGGCGTCCCCGGGGGGGGTTGCCTTCCACCATTGTGAGGGGCGTCTGGTGTCAGGCGCTGTCCCTCTCCCAGCCGCCCGTCCTCTTGAGCGGGCAGCCAGGGTTCCGCGACCCGTGTGTCCCGGGTGCGGTTGGTGCGGGCGTGGGGACCCAGCACCGGCCCCACAGCGTGCGCAACTGCGGGCCGGCGTTGCTCGCTGTGGGGGTGGCGGAAGGGCGTCCCCGGTGGGGGGCGCCTTCCACCATTGTGAGGGGCGTCTGAGGTCATGCGCTGTCCCTCCCCCGACTGCCCGCCCACTGGGCGGGCTGTTTGGGTCCGCAACCGACGTGCTGTGGGGGCGTCTGTGTGGGTGTGGGGGCCCAACACTGTCCCCTTGGCCTGCATGCCCTGTGGGGGCTGCGTGCCGCAGGGGTGCTGGGGGGCCGTCCCCGGGGGGGTGGCCTGCCACCGTTGTGAGGGGCGTCTGGTGTCAGGCGCTGTTCCTCCCCCGGTCGCCCGTCCTCTGGAGCGGGCAGCCAGGGTTCCGCGACCCGTGTGTCCCGGGTGCGGTCTGTGCGGGCGTGGGGACCCAGCACAAGCCCCACAGCGTGCGCCCCTGCGGGTCGGCGTTGCTCGCTGTTGGGGTGGCGGGAGAGCGTCCTCGGGGGGGGTGCCTTCCACTATTGTGAGGGGCGTCTGAGGTCAGGCGCTGTCCCTCCCCCCACTGCCCGCCCACTGGGCGGGCTGTTTGGGTCCGCAACCCACGTGCTGTGGGCGCGGGTGTGTGGGTGTGGGGGCCAAACACTGTCCCCTTGGCCTGCATGCCCTGTGGGGGCTGCGTGCCGCGGGGGTGGTGGGGGGCCGTCCCCGGGGGGGATGGCCTGCCACCGTTGTGAGGGGCGTCGGGTGTCAGGCGCTGTCCCTCCCCCGGCCGCCCGTCCTCTGGAGCGGGCAGCCGGGGTTCCCCGACCCGTGTGTCCCGGGTGCGGTCAGTGCAGGCGTGGGGACCCAGCACCAGCCCCACAGCGTGCGCCCTTGCGGGCCGGCATTGCTCGCTGTGGGGGTGGCGGAAGGGCGTCCCCGGGGGGGGTGCCTTCCACTATTGTGAGGGGCGTCTGAGGTCAGGCGCTGTCCCTCCCCCGGCTGCCCACCCACTCGGCGGACTGTTGGGGTCCGCCACCCACGTGCTGTGGGCGCGGGTTTGTGGGTGTGGGAGCCCAACACCGTCCCCTTGGCCTGCATGCCCTGTGCGGGCTGCGTGCCGCGGGGGTGGTGGGGGGCCGTCCCCGGGGGGTGTGGCCTGCCACCGCTGCGAGGGGCGTCTGGTGTCAGGCGCTGTCCCTCCCCCGGCCGCCTGTCCTCTGGAGCGGGCAGCCGGGGCTCCGCGACCCGTGTATCCCGGGTGCGGTCGGTGCGGGCGTGGGGACCCAGCCCTGGCCCCACAGCGTGCGCCCTCCGCGGGCGGCGTTGCTCGCTGTGGGGGTGGCGGAAGGGCGTCCCCCGGGGTAGGTGCCTTCCGCCGTTGTGAGGGGCATCTGTGGTCAGGCGCTCCCCCTCTCCCGACTGCCCGCCCTCTGGGCGTGCTGTTGGGGTCCGTCACCCACATGCCGTGGGCGCGCGTGTGTGGGTGTGGGGGCTCAACACTACCACTCCTACACGCACGCTCTACTGGGTGGTGTTGAAGATAAAGTCGTGGGTCCGGATGACCCTCCTGTGAAGAAGACAAGAGAACACAGCGCTGCTAAGCAACTGTGGCCTAACAGGGACGTCACAACACGTTTCCCTGCTAGGGCTTGGAGGGGAAGGGCGCACAGGCGGCGTGCACAGCGCGGATGTCGATGGAGTCGAACTGCCCTCGCCACTCCTGGCTGAGGCACAGTCCATTGATGGTGTGATCAGCGCCGTATATTTTAGCACGGCTCAAGGGACTGCACCAGTTCACCCTGACCCTCCCACCTGTACAACAGAGGCCGATGGACTGGGTTCAAGACGGAGGAACCAAGACACACTCCACGTATTATACGCTTCTCAGTGTGCCCTATAATACACTGTTCCTGAACCCAGTTGCAAGCAAGCAAGCTTAAGGACTTCGTCCGTTCCCTTATGGAACGTAGGGCGAAGCCCTGGGTAGCCTGGCAAGGGTTCATACCGCGTGCACAGCGCGTGGACTACTGTCAAATCCCTTTAATGCATCGTGTGCACGCATGCAGGGAAGGGAGGTGAGATCAATACCACTGTAACCACACTGACTCAACCAGAAGGAGAGCTCCTCCTGGGCTTACCTACCTTACTCACCATGCATCGTGTGAATGCCAAAGTGAAGCGAACGCAAAACAAACCTAAGCGTTGAAACAACCCTATTGCGAGTTATAAACAACCCTAAGCGTTTAATTGCATCGTGTGGCTTGCACGATTCTTCCCGTTGTGCCTGTTTTGTCATCTGCGAAAAGGAGAACAGGGAATGGCAAATGAGAGACGACGGCACAACGCAAAACAAGCCTAAGCGTCTAGGACAACCCTACTTTAACGCACAAACGACGCAAACACGAGCACACACTTCTCCTCTGGACCTGTGAAGAGATTGTTCGTTGTCCGTCCCGCGTGCGCGGCGTGACATGTAACATACTTTCTTTTTCCTCCTAATCTTAGAGTCCAAATCCTCTTAATTTTGGAGTGAAGCAAGGTCTGGGAAGAAGCGAAGCACAAGCGAGACAAGACGCTATGCATAAGTGTGTATGTTCTAATCAGTGCGACAAAAAGGGTGGTTGTGCTGTAAGAGCAGTTGTCACGGTTGCCCCGCATTGCACCGCAGGGCAGGACCGTTAGCCCCCCGTGACAACCACTCCCTGGGAGAAGGCCATCTGTTTTTTCTGGTCTATGTTGGTGGCGCGGGCCGGGCGCTCGTTGCTTCTCTCGTGTGCGCGGCGTGGCACGACGTGGGGGGAAGAAGAGGGACACAACCACCAACAGCACACACGCACCGCACACAGCGCGCACACGGGTGAACAGGCGCCACGTGGGCCAGGACACCGCACACGCACATGCACCGAGGGCAGCAAAGGGACAGGACACCACAGCCTACCCCCCCAGGGTCCGACGCACTGGGGCGACCCAGCCGGCGCACCAGGTCAGTGGCAGGAGCGGTACTCAGAGGCCACTGGTCCGAGCCCGGCCAGGCTGCACCGGGGACCATGGCAAACGTCGCCGAGAGCCATGCACCTATGATTTTAGCAGCTGTTTTTTCCCAAAATCCAAAAAGTCGGCAAAAAGGGGTTTTTCGCGTGAAATGACCTATTTTGTTGGTTTCTACGGCCCCAAAATAGGGGGGGGGGTTCCTCTTACCCGAATGGTGTCCAAAAATATCGGACGCCCTGAAGTTTGGCCGATTTTGGGGTATTTTTGCCTGCTATGGGCTGGTCCTGCAGAACAGTGCTGCACACCAGTGTACCTGCCTATAGAGGATTTTCGACAGAAATTCCAATTTTCTTTGCATTCTCTGGCCCCAAAATAGGGATGGGGGGGTTCCTCCCACCCGACCTTCCTCCCAAACCATCAAAAACCCTCGAATTCGGCCTATTTTGGGGTATTTTTGTCTGCTCTTGGGTGGTGCAGCAGAACAGTGCTGCACACCAGTGTACCTGTATAGTATAGTATAGGCACGAAAAAACCATGAAAACAGGTTTTGTACCCAAAAAGACCAAAAGTAACCTTTTGTTTTAATTATACACCCCCCAAATAGCAGGGGGGGGGTTCCTCCTACCCCATTGTTCCCCAAAAATAACAACCTAAGCCCCAAACATGTGTGTGTACGGTGATAGGCACGCAAAAGCCTACCTATGAACCATATGAAAATGGACCACAAACGGTGCAAAATAGGGCCAAAAACTACTTCTTGTTTTCTCTTGATGCGTTGGCCGCAAGCTCCAACATCTCATTGCTCAGGAACCCCAACACAGCAGCCACATGCACACTTGCTCCCTTGCCAACACTGGAAGAGTACCGCCGATTTGCGGGATAGACAACATTGCTTTGAGAAGAGAAGTGGAGCATCATGCATCATGCATCATGGATTGCAACCGCGGCAGATATATCAACCACCACAACGGCAAGCCAAACCACCAATTGAATGGAGAGACGGGACAGGCGGGCAAAAAATGACCGACACAACTGTGACATTTCCTCTGCGATATTTCAACTATGATATTTCAAGCATGGACCCACAAGCTCCCTAACGGTTGCTTCTGTCCTCCACCACTGGGTCGAATTTAAGCATTCCCGTACAATTCACCCAACATACCATCAATATGCAAATGCAAATGTGTGTGCATGCATGGAGTTATCTTGTTGGGTTCCACAAATCACTCAGGTTGGTAATCACGACAAAATCACAACGAAATGACTCTAATACACATTTGTGGCTTCAAAAGTGCAAATATGGCTATTCAGGGGCACTTTCTGCACCCTCTGGAAGACTATCTTGAGTAAAAGGCATGTAGGGTCACAATTTGTTGCTTGGCAAGCCTAACCGAGCTCTAGGGAAAAATTTCATCAATGCCAAATCACACGAAAGCACAGCGACAGCAATGAAATCAACCACTGTGGGTTCAAAAGTGCAAATACAGCTGTTTGGGAGATCATCGCCACCAAGTGTTTCTAGGACATTGCCTAAGCCGGCTCTTTGGGTTGCCATGCAACGCGCGTTGCAATGCACATTGGTACATTCCACTGAGTGCGTGTGGTGTGTGTTGCGTGTGTGATATTTCATCTGCCCATAACGAGACACATGACATGGGCAACCATCCAATTCGAAACCGGATGAAATTTCCCCCATACCTCGTTAGGTCAGAAACATGATATGAGTGCGATGTGGGCAATGAAGCAATGGCAGCGCAAACACAAAGCCAGGCAATGTTCTCAAACTGCCTCATCTACGTCAGCATAGGAGCCATTGCTTAGCCCTGTGGGTTGTACCAAAGGGAAATCACACTTGGTTGCCATGCATGCTCGCGATTCACTATTCCCTCACTGTCTTTTGACCATTCGTTCACCCTTAATTCACTGTCTTTTCACCCTTCGCTCACCCTACCTAGGAAGGGGTAATACACAGGACAAGCCTCCTCTTGGCACAAAAAGCACGCAACAAGGGCATGAAGGCAGTGAGACAATCTTTGTATATTAGAATATGTGGTGTGGAGCAATGTCATGTTGGATCTCCGTCCTTTTCACCCTTCGCTCACCCTACCTCGGAAGGCGTAATACACAGGAAATACCTCCTCTTGGCACACAAAGCACGGAACAATGGCATGAAGGCAGTGAGACAATCTTTGTATATGATTATATGTGGTGTGAAACAACATCAGGTATGACAAGAAATTTGCAATACTTGTCCACCGTGGATATGGACCACAAAAGGTGCAAACATGGGCCGAAAACACCTCAAATCTACATTTTTCAACCCACTGCTGTGCACATAGTATCATATTTCATTCAGTACCTAGCATTCAAATACATAGAATACCATCTTATGCGCCAAACATGTGTGTGGAGGGTGATAGGTGATCAAAACCCTACCTATGAACCATATGGATATGCAGCACAAATGGTGCAAAAACGGGCCAAAAACACCTCAAAACTACATTGTTCATCCCATGCTTGTGCCCGTAGTATCCTATTTTCTTTCCTACCCAGCATTCAAATGCTTACAATACCATCCTATGCCCCAAACATGTGTGTGGACGGTGATAGGTGATCAAAACCCTACCTATGAACCATATGGATATGGAGCGCGAAAGGTGCAAAAAGGGCCAAAAACACCTCAAATCTACATCGTTCATCACATTCTTATGCCCGTAGTATCATAGTTTATGTAGTTCTTATCATTCAAATGTATACAATACCAACCCAAGCCCCAAACATGTGTGTGGACGGTGATAGGTGATCAAAACCCTACCTATGAACCATATGGATATGCAGCACAAATGGTGCAAAGACGGGCCAAAAACACCTCAAAACTACATTGTTCATCCCATGCTTGTGCCCGTAGTATCATATTTTCTTTCTCACCCAGCATTCAAATGCTTACAATACCATCCTATGCCCCAAACATGTGTGTGGACGGTGATAGGTGATCAAAACCCTACTTATGAACCATATGGATATGGATCGCAAAAGGTGCAAAAACGGGCCAAAAACACCTCAAATCTACATCGTTCATCCCATTCTTATGCCCGTAGTATCAGAGCTTATGAAGTTATTATCATTCAAATGCATACAATACCAACCCAAGCCCCAAACATGTGTGTGGACGGTGATAGGTGATCAAAACCCTACCTATGAACCATATGGATATTGGACCACAAACGGTGCAAAATAGGGCCAAAAACACCTGAAATCTTCATCGTTCATCCCATTCTTATGCACATACTATCATATTATATGTAGCACCTATCATACAATTGCTTACAAAAACAACCTGAGCCCCAAACATGTGTGTGTACGGTGATAGGCACGCAAAAGCCTACCTATGCACCATATCGAAATGGACGACAAACGGTGCAAAATAGGGCCAAAAACACCTCAAATGTTCATCGTTCATCCCATTCTTATGCAGATAGTATCATATTTTATGTAGTTCTTATCATTCAAATGCATACAATACCAACCCAAGCCCCAAACATGTGTGGAGACGGTGATAGGTGATCAAAACCCTACCTATGAACCATATGGATATTGGGACCCATGGTGCATGAGAAAGGGATGAATAGCCTAGAATAAAGGCAAAACATTGCTTGTCATGTAGGCTTCTGCCAATGGTGATGACAATGTATTCATATATCACCCCTATACCACCTCTTCCAGCCCTGTAAGGCCCTCTACATGGCCTCCATAGACCCTAAAACCATGAAAAAGAGTGGTTTTTGGCTAGAAAAGTGTGAATTTCTCAAAATCTGTGCCTGCAAATCTGGATTTTTTTGGGTCAGCAGCAAGGTATTGATCTCGGGGACACGCTCATGCCTTTACTTTGCTTCCAACTGCGAAAAAAAGTGGATTTTTTGGCGATTTTCTTTTGCGCACGGCGGTCGGGAATCTGAAACTCGCGTATGCGGCAGTTGTTGACAGTTGATCTGCGGCTCCAGCTCGAGCGACAGCAGAATTTTGTTAAAAATTTGAGAAAAAAGAAAAACAACAGTACTACTGTGTACAGTTTGATATCGCCCTTCTGAAAATGCATGACTTTGAATTTTGGGAAACAACAGCTGCTAAAATCATAGGTGGGAAGCAACTGATGACAGGCGTGCCGGCACAAAGCCCCGAGGGGGTCGCCTGCGGAGCAGCGGGGCCCCGCAACTCGAGCCACAGGGGTGAGGCGGTCGTACCGTAGACCTGCGGGAGCAATAGCCCCTGTGGTGAGAGATACTCCATTCGGCTGGGCAGCCCCCAGAGCTGCCGCCCACAGAAGGGGGCATGTGGCCCTACCCACGGACACATGTGGGGACAGCATCCCAGCCGGGACACCTGGACCCGGTGGCCGCGACACTGCCTTCCCAAGCACATGCGGGAGCGGCTCAAGAGGCACCTGACATAGGGCAGTGGGAGGGACAGGACGCCCCCTTGGTAAGACCTTCATCCCGCATTGTCAAAGGAGGCATCCCGCGCTCCCGAAGATACCTACCTACCTACCTCGATACGCTCCACCTCACTGTCACTGAGGCGCCACTCATCCCAGGACAAATCGTCAGGGGAGTGATAGTCCATCAGCTGCTTAGGCGCACAAAGCAGTTCACCACCTAGACTTGGACTGCACCCGACATGGATCCTAGATCCATCTATCCTGATGATACGATAGGGCCTAAAATAAGGGTCCTGTAGGCAGTTGCGGGGCCAGGATGGTAGGGGTGAATGGTGAACCAAAACAAGGTCACCAACCTTGAAACTGGCAGGTCGCC
The DNA here is from genome assembly GCA_964036045.1 of Eutreptiella sp. 'Long Island Sound 2002'. Lineage (NCBI taxonomy): Eukaryota > Euglenozoa > Euglenophyceae > Eutreptiales > Eutreptiaceae > Eutreptiella > Eutreptiella sp. 'Long Island Sound 2002'. The sequence goes on from OZ038379.1 coordinate 131,115,307, forward strand.
GTAGGCGACTTTATCGGCTCAGTTCACCTTCACGGATGTGTCTCAGGTTAGTCCCAGCCTGGTTAGCCATAGACTGCTTGTGTTTCAGCCAATCCCCAACAGGCTCTTGAAGTCCTCAGGAAAGGGGGTTTTGAAGAACCAAGCAGGTTGTCCTCCATGGAATAGCTCTTGGGGGGTGAAACCTGTAGAAGGGCTCCTCTGAGAGTTCATGGTCAGCACTGCGCAGGGCACTAGGCGTACCCAATCTTTGGTACGTTCCTGTTTCATCAGGATTCTCAGGTTCTGTTCCACCACACGGTTTTGTCTCTCAAAAAGAGGATTAGACGTGTGGGTATAGGGCAGACCTGTGGTTACCTCAACGTTGAGGGCAGTCAGCACTCGTTTGTACCATCCCGTGTCATTGCGGATGCCTACATCCTCATCAGAGTGCACCTGCTTACGTGCTCCATATGGTTCGAACCATTGTTCGACCAACATTTTCACAGTCTACTCACCCGTGATCTTCTGATTGCAAGGAAAAACACGGGTGAAGCGGGACAGGCCACAGGTGACCACTAGGCAACCATCATAAACGCCGAAGCGAGGTATGCTGTGGATGAAATCCACTTAGAGTAGAGAGTTAGTACAATAGGGTATGGGCAAGCTGGAAATCAGTCCCCTATCCCTACTGTCGCTCTGCTTGCTGGCATGACAGCCACAAGCATCCAGAATGGTCTGCATACGGGACCTCAGTGCAGTCAGGGTTAGACCAGAGTAGAAACACTCACGGAAGAAGTCCACTGAGCGATTTGCGCCACTGTGACCTGAGGGGAAATGGGACCACTGTAGGCCCCCATCAAAACGTGCCTCAGGCACGACTATACGGTCGTCGTAGAAGAGGTACTGGTTGACTTTATACCACTGGTGCCCGTCAATGACACGGCATTGGAGATCAATGCTGAGGGTCTGGAGCATTTCTTTATACTCTGACTGATAGTTAGTTAAGCTCCAAACCTCGAGGATTCCAGCAGTCCGCATAGAAAGGTCAAGCTAGACATCCATACGCTGGAAAGCCTCTTTGGCGAGTGCTTCAGCGCTCTCATCGATAAGCGCATGGAAGTTGTTGCGCGATATGTAGTCAGTTCATTTTTTATACCAGGAATATGATGGACTGTCAGCCTGAACTGGCTCAGGTAAGTCCACCACCGTTTTAGTTTCGCTTTCTCCGGTGGTTGGCCCTTGTGAAAGGACTTCACTGGTTCCTGGTCACAGAGCCAGACAATAGGGTTAGATCCCAGCACTCGGAAATGTGATGAGAGCACCAATATACCGGCCAGGAGCTCCTGGTCGTAGGTGCTGTAATTGGAACGCGCCTGGTTCCATTTCCAAGTCCAGTGTCCCAGTGGCACAAGTCGCCACTCACTGGAAGGATAGTCGTGTTTCAGGGTGCCATCACGGTTCAGTCCACTGGTACGATAATGGCAGTGGGTTAATTCCGCTGGGTTAAGCTCCTGCCATTGGTATATCGTTCCACCCCCCCCTACCTCACTGGCATCAGTGATCAGGACTATCTCGCCCTTAGGGCGGGGTACGCCCAGGCAGTTGGAGGAGGCAATTTTATTCCTCAACTCCTGGAAACACTCCTCCTCTCTGGCGGTCCACCTCCAGGGAGTAGCTTTCCTGATTAGGTCAGTGACAGGGGCAGAGGAGTAGGTAAAATTGTGGATGTGTCGCCTATAGAAGTTACAGGCACCCACAAAACTCCTCGCGTCGTGTAGACCCTTCTTAGGGTCATCGCCAATCTGCATGTCCTGTAGGGGCTCCATCTTAGACGTGGCTGGTTTTCACCAGCCATACCCGACGTCGAAACCCAAATACTCCATCTCCTCCTTCATGAACTTGCTTTTTCGAGTTTGATTCGTAAACGGTTTTCCGGACAAACAATGAAAACCTCACGGACGAGAAGGACTTGGTTCTCCAGGGTATTGGTATCCAAACTCACGTCATCGATGTGGGCCTCCATTTCTGCCCCTCGAGAAATCAACTCCTGTACTAGAGGTCTGCGCCTCAATATGTACTTAGCCGACGCAAAGTGCACCCCCTTTTGGAAGAGGAGGACCCAAAAAACCACAGTTCGAAAAACTATTCTTTTTGGACATTTGCAACACACATGACCCAGACACCACCAAACAAATATGATGTTATCCAATTTGCTGCTTTGTTCCAGCTTTTGTTTACTAAAATAAACTATTACTTTGTCTGATTTGAAGGGTGTCTTTTACCAATCTTGTCGTTTTTGTATTTCAAAAACAAACTGGTGCGTGCCTTTTTGGGAGCTCGTTTTCTAAGATGACATTCTGCGGGTCTCCAGTTGCACCTATGTTTGTGCTGGGAAAGAAATTGCTTTTTTATGTCCCTGTGTGCTCGAGGCCTCGCGCACTCAAGGTCACGGAAACAATTGTGTACAGAGAACAACAGAAACACGACAGGAAGTGCACAACGTACAAACACTGAGATAAAAGCTCGGCAAAAATGTACAAGCCTTTAAGGGCATATAATTGCATTCGCGTCGAAGGCGAGTGCGCAAGGCCTCACGCACACATGACTGCAAAAAGAGACAAAAACACATCGGTTAATTGTGACTTACTTCTTCCTCAGTCCTGCAACAATAGACAACCTGGAACCGAGATTTCTTGCCACCGCACTTGTCCCACTTGGTGAAGCAACGGTACCAGGAGACAGCTGGGGACCAGAACGCGAGGGCGGCTTGAACTCTGCACTAGCAGCCGCGGCACTCTTTGCTTTCTTCTTCAGCTGGTCCTTACTCGAATCGGGACTTGCATCGAAGTGAGCGACGGGTGCCCGCTTGCGCTTCTGCTGGGTCTCCAGTACTTGTTCTGGATGCTCTTCTTCCTCCACCTCGTCGGCATCGTCGTCGTCTGATTCTCCGGGCTTGTCCGATTCCTTCTGTTTTCCTCGCGCCTGCTTCTTGCCACTCGAGGGGCTCCCTTTTCCAGATGCAGTACCCTGAGTTGGTACAACTTTGGCAGTCTTCTTCACCTTGGCTTGGCTTGGCAAGGTAGGTGCAGGCGCAACAGGCTCGGTGTCGTCAGCGGGGGCCTCAGTCACAACCCGTTCCTGGACGGCCTCTGCAGCATGCACCTTCTGGTGCCCTTCATACCCTCGGTTGCTGTCCATAACTCACAGTGGAATGCCACACAGAAGCCACTCTTCTTGAGTATTCCAAGTTGCAGCTGTTGCTCCCTTCTCCGTCTGATCGGCCTCCAACATGTACTGCATGATGATAGCATGCTGCAGAGCACCTCCAACGAAATTCGCAAGGTCCTTTTGCTTGATCGCTGACACAGCCAGAAACGCCACTTTAGTTCTCCCCGACTCGTCGGACATCGCAATCTTGGTGGCCATGGCAGGCGTGTCATCCACAACAACCACTGCATCAGCATGCCCACTGTCCAAAAGATATTTGTCGAGGTACCACAGCACGTGAACCAGAGGCATGAAACCACCGCGGTTCTTGGTCTGCATCTCTTCGAAATGTCAAGCGGAATACGTCACATAGTTCGGCAACTCTAAATGCGATGACTAAAGACGAATAAGGGAGGCATCAGTGCGCGACGCCTCGCGCCCAGAACAACATTGAAACTCGCGAAAGAAGCAGATATACCTGTTTATCCCAGCGACTCGTTGTTCCGATCAAAATACAGTGCTCGTCAAACTGATACATGTTGCTGGTCACGGGACCGGATAACCAAGAGTGTACCGGCAACCGAGCATGGCAGAAAGGCGCTGTGGTTGAATCCTTGTCCTTCTCCATACGCCACAGCCTCTGCATGTCGCTGCCAATAGGGTGCACAACAACACCGTCGCCATAGAAAATGACGTCCTCCCCCAGCAGCATCACATCGAACAGCCACTTCGGAACAAATCCTGCAGAGTCATATTCCACGAATAGGTCAGCGTTGATGACCCACAACGGGTACTGCAAATCCCGTAAACGGGCTTATGGTGTCTCTTCGATATCCGCAATACGGCATGCCGTCAAAGCGAAGTTGCTCCCTTGTTCGTCGTGCTAGGAGACATTGACCACGTCGCCAGTACTCAACCGTGTCTGTGGTGGTGCCGATGATGGTGCCTCAGGCTTCCTTTGCAATTGTTTTCACACCGCTGGCATCTGCGGTGATGGAGGTGCGCCCCTGTCCCCAGTCAGCCACAGAGGTGCACCGGTCAACGTCTTCCACTTTGGCCACGGCGACCGGTATCTGGTACTCTTTGCGTCTTCCCAATAACCCTGATTTCCGAGACCAATCTTCAGTTGCGTCGTGCCCAGAGCTGCGACTCCTGCTCCGATCTTCGCATCGGCAACTATGCAGATGTGAAAAAGATGGTTGAGTGCGTGAGCCCTCGCGCACAGAAGCTCCGAACCCGACGCATACCTGCGGATTGGTTGACATAATGCTTATTGTCCGGATGGTCAAGCTGGAAAATAACCCATTGTTCCGTAATCAGCGCGTCAATATAGTTCTGGGTGGTGCAGAAGGTCGAGTACTTCAGGTTCATAAGCGCACAGACCTTCTGCAATCAATTTGGTAGATGCAGCCCCTCCAGCTTCTTGAAGGCATTCCTTATAACGTCTTCTTTCTTGCTCTTAGTCTCGAGGTTCTACATACCAGTAACGGCCTCACGGCCACAGTAGAACACCAGGGAGAAGATGTCCCTCCAGTTCTTGAATGTCGAGTCCTACGAGAGAAAACAGTGTCATGGAGTGCGCAAGGCCTCGCGCATTGTAACGGTGCGATACACGAATACATACTGTTCGTCCTGGTTCCTCCAAAGCCTCGGGTGCAAGAAACGCAGAGTTGACGGCAGCCTGGACAACAGCAGTCTTAAACCGTTCGAAATCCTGTGGCTCTTTTTCCAGCTTCTGGTCCTCAATGTACAACAACATCTTGTCCAGTGCCTCGGACAGCGGAATCCACGTCACAGACTGGCTGCCAGCTTATTGCAATCCTGCAACCTTGGCCCTGATCCTCCAAGGCTTTTCGTACTTGAGAATGTCAACGTAGCAAAACTCCTGCCACTCCTCCAATTCTTTGCCTTCTGCGAGTGGGATTCGCTGTATCGCTCTGCATGTTTCTATCCCATGGTGACCATTCAGAACGTAGAGTGAGCCATCTGCAACGCAAATCATGTACCACAGCAAAGAAAAGCAGCGACAACAACCAGCAAACACCCCTCCCCCTAAACCACACACCCCAAACACCCCAAATATTATCCCCCCCCCGAATTCCTGCTCCCTTCTTTCGACACTCCTTCGGCCTGTGTCGACAGCACCGTCCCACCCTGCATCAGCAAGCAAGTAGCACCCAGCAACCAACCAGCAGCAAGCATCCAGCAACCAGCAACCAGCAACCAGCAGCCAGCAGTCAACAGCAAGCGACAAGCAGCAGCAACAGCCAACATCCAGCATTCAGGAGCCAACAGCAAACAGCCAGCAGACAGCAGCCCGCAGCAAGCGAGAAGCTACAGCGGCAACCAACATCTAGCAGCCAACAGCAAGCAACCAGTAGCATATACTAGCCAACAAGCAACCGGCAGCAAGCAGCCAGCAGCGAGCAGCCAGCAGCCAGCCGCCAACATCCACCAGCAAGCAGCCAGCAACCAACAGCCATCTAACACATCAGCCTTCACCCACCACCCACCTACACTGTAGGACACAGCACCGTCACCACACTGCACCACACTGCACCACTGCATGCACAGCACTGCGCACCAGGAAACCGTACCGATCCATTGAGTCTTTTTTGTTTGAGCCATCAATTCGAACTTTTCGTTTCTATTTTTTCAGGACCATTAAGGCAAGAGCGCAAGACTTGAGCAAAATGAAAGGGCTTTGTACTTTAGTATTTCTCAGATCAGCTACAGGGCTCCAGACTGACTTCAGGCAAGCCAGATCGTTCCAGTCTGTTTTTCTTTTTGCCCCTGCACTTGCTCATTTCTCTTCGCTCAATCCGCTGGTCCATTTTTCAATGTATCTTTTTTTGTTATTCTTCCTTTTGCCTTGGTATAGGCTATATATCCCTTTGCATTTTTCACCGAAATGGCCTCCACCAGTATTTTCACCTTTTCAGGCCGATGGTGCAACTCATGCAGTGTTTTCACCCTGACTAGGTTTGTAAATACCCGCGGCTGTCCTTCGGAGAACTTCGGCCCACCATGAACGCTCATTTTGCCCATGGTTAGGCCGCTTTGATGCAATGTATTGGGTGGGGGACCACCATGCCTCAAACAATCAAGAAACGAAATGTCTTCGATCGAGCGCGAAGCGAGTCATACCACTATCCTCCCATGCCGTTACGCGCAACGGTCCAGGTGGTGGCAGTGCTTGGTAACCCGCCACTTTCTTGGCAACGTCGTTGTAGTTGATGGATCGGACCTGTCCTCGCTCCTTGGTTTTGCCAATCTGCAAATCAGTAATCTTTACCTTCACTGATTTACCATTCCCCTTCTGCAGCCACTGTTGAACCTCGACTGTGAGCTTCATCTCCGGTATTGGCTTCTTCTCAGCCTTCTTCTTGCGTCCTTTCTTCGGCGTGTCCCCTTGGTCGGTTCCTGATGACGACTCCATGGCCTCTGCGTCTAGTTCTGGACATTCCGGCGACCCCGGTTGACTCATGAGGCCAAAAAAATATCTGAAAAGGGCAGAAGGCATGACATGAAACACGGTCATCTGCACTCTGAAATTAGTCGAAACGGTAATTTGCAGGTCGCTTTCGCAAATCTGTTCCACAACCGTCTTTGCTGTGACCAATTCCAACGGACTTAGCGACCTACTCAGTGCGCCAGGCCTCGCGCACTCACATCGCATCACAGACCTGTTTCTCGTGTTGTTCAGTGCGCGAGGCCTCGCGCGGTGCTGGTGTCAGTTACCGCAAGCGTTGCCGCGCGTTGCGTGTTGCTGCTTCCTGTCTGTCGGCATCCATATTTGTTATCCGCCCCACAACAGCATCCAGCTTCCGTTTCAGTTGGTGAGTGAGATTTGTTTTTTGGTCAATGAGGGCATCCAGTACGCTGTGACCAAGTAGCTGGTAGTGGTTGTAGCCAAGGGGTTGTGTTGGTGAGGGTGGAAGTCTCGGTAAATTCCGCGGCCACGACGTTGCAACAGTGCTGACTCCGTTGGACTCCCATTCCACGTAGGCCATGCAAATCCGGTCTGTTGCCAAAAGTCTTGTCAGTCATTGTCGCTTCTTGTGTACCAGGTTCTTGGGAACGTTTTGCACACCCAAGCGTTTGCCACCGGGACCAACTTTCAGTAACAAGTAATGGTTTTCCACCTCCTCAACAGTAACAGAACCGGTTTTTTTCGCCTTGTACCGTACCAGCTTGCTCAACATCCCTTCTCCGAACTCCTCTGAATGTGCCTGACCGGGCAGATCCTGGTGCCACTTGCTGTTGTACAGCAATGTACACATGATGGTGCCTTCGTACTTCAGTATGGCGTCACACAGTCCTCGACGCAGCCTCTGCAACAGACACAGACTCAACTGCAACACCTCCTGAGCTCGTGACGCTGTACCGTTGTTTTCCCCTGACCAGTTGCATTCCCGTACGAGGTGACCCCAGTACAACTGCAATGGGCACCATTCCAACAACAAAAGCAAGACTGCTTCTGCCAGTGCTGCCCTGTTGGCATGCGCCGTGTCACGGACACTGATTGCAGTTGTCGCTTGCGCCTTGCGACGATACGGGCGTAGTATTCTGGGTGTGGCAAGCATCAGCGCAGCAATGGGTTTTTCCATAACTCTCTGTTTGGGGTATGATAGTATGGTTGAACCAGGGCGTAGCAGACCTTTCCGTAGGTAGGTTAGAATAGGCCAGAACACCCGAAAAGTGTGACTAACAACAAACTTGTAGGAATGCCAAACACCGTAAACTACAGGTACATAACGCAGGTACGCATGCATGTTCCATCGTTGGTTATTGGCACTGTACAAAAACTTTAGTATCTGGTAGTGTATGTTTTCGTCAGCCAACAGCGGTAGAACTCTGTTTGTCTCTTGTGCTGTGTCCTTTGCAAAGTGCAACAAGTTTAACAGACCAACACCACTGGTTACTCTTTCCTTTGACAGGGCTAACGGGCGCCACACCGGTGCCTGCACAGTCCTTGTACCCCTCCTCACATCCAACGGTGCTGTCACGTTTCCCGTGTCTGGTACACAACCATCCGCATACACCATGTCACGCAGAGTCTGGGAGATTCTGCTTTCACTCTGTTGCAGAGCCCTTGCAACTGTCGTTATCCGTGCTGGCAGATCCTCAATGGCTGGATGTCTTGCCCAGTATGTGGGCCTCTGTTTCAGTTGAAGTACTGCCATTGCAGTACAGTTGTGCGACCGGTCACTTTCGTCTGGGTGTGTCGTGTATTGTGCCCGGTACCAGTTGTCCATCCACAGCAGGCAACACGATGCAAGCACCAGTGACCACGGTCCTTTAAGTGCTGCTGCTGCCTGTTCGTCCACTGTATCTGCGGCGGCGCCTGCTTGTCCAAGTCATACTTTTGTTCGTCTTTCTGTTTGCGTTAGTTACCCTGTTGTCTTTCCCGGTTTTTTCCTGTTTGGTACTGCCCGTTGGCGCATAAACAGGTACACAATCCAGCCCTCCTGTCGCAAAATGCGCACCCAGCGCTTATCATCTTGCCTTCTAGCTGCTGGTAAACTGTGGCGCGTTCTTTTGTTGAACCTGAGTCGCGGTGCAAATGTTAACACCAGTTGCGCCGCCAGGTTGTTCCCTTTCAGTTCTTTCCACAGTTCGTCTGCTGTTTGGTATGCTGGTTCTGCCGCGCATGCCTCTCTGAGTGCTGCTGCTCTCTTGCTTACTTCTGCAATCATTCGATGCGTTACAGATTTTCTGGCTCGAAGTGGCATTTTGCGTCTTTCGCTGTTAAATTAAATTTGCGCACATATTTCAATTATCCTTTGGCACAGCGATCTTTAAAAAAAAGTGTCTTTGAAAACATCCGGCTTTTTCCTGCTGTCATTTCTGGTGCGTGTGCTGCCGCCGCAATTTGTATTTGGTGTCTGCGTGCGCTCCGTTCCAAGTAACCGAAAACCGTTTTCTCAACCACAATTTCCGGTTCTGTTTTCGTCTTTAAACCCAGTTGGAAAAAAAAACCCTATCTATCGGGCAGCGAAGTCTAGCGCCGCTATTAGAACTCGACACGTCTGCCATTGAGTGGCTGTTGGAAAAAAGCAAATCATTTCCCTGATCCGCTGAAAAATATGACGAATGTTACCGATGTATAATCGACTGTCACAGGTGGTAGCCGTGAAAGGGAATGTAATTACCGGCGTAGCCTGACCTGCCTGTTTTTTCACTTTTTTGCGTGGTTTCAGTGCGCGAGGCCTCGCGCACTGATTGTTTCGGTGGAGAGTGTTCCATACCGTGTTATATCTGGACCAACACGGTGTCTAGACACACGTACACCGGAAAAATGAAATGTGTTTGTCCGTCTGGTACTGTACCCGCAATTTCTACCCATCATATCCATTCCGCAAAATCAATACATCACGTGACCTGAGTGCGCGAGGCCTCGCGCACGGCGGATGCCAAAATTTGTATTCTATTTTTACTTTAGAGTATATGTGTTTCCCCTAACATGGGAAGTACGACAGTCATACACTTCCAATGCTCCTTGGTCAACACAATCTCAGTATTAATATCGTGTGGGAGCTGTGTATTTGCGCAAACGCCAGTCCTTATGGGTGTTTAGGTTTCTTAATAAACTCTACTTTGAATATCTTGAGTGCGCGAAGCCTCGCAACTCACAAGGCCAGAGAAATATAAAAAACGTCACATTGAGGAACACCTAGTTGCGGAATACTAAAAAAGCAATTTATTTCACTAGGCCCAAAATCACGTTCATCAAACATCCAAAAAAATAGTTCTTTTGCCCTGTTGCGAACCGGTCCTTTTCTGCGCATTCGGCGCGCAACATAGGGTGCAGTTTGCGTGGGCTAAGATGTACAAAATTTTGCTCATCAGTTCTTGGAAGAGTGCCGGGGCATTAGCTACCCCAAAAGGCATGACCGTGCGCTTAGACACACGACCCTCAGGGGTTATAAAGGCCAGCACTTCCTGAGCTGCGGCTGTTAGGTCAATCTGCCAGACACCACTGCGTTTATCCATTTTGGTTTTGTACCGGCATTTAGCAATACGCTCCAGGGTTTTTTCCATGTTGGGAATACTCCCTGAGTGATTTTGGGTTTTCTTGTTGACCTCACCACAGTCAACAACCAGTCGTAGGGCAGTCGATCCAGGTTTAGCAACCAGGAAGCAGGGACTGCAGTGATGAGGGTAGTCCCCTTTCTTATATTCTTCCACGAGACCAGCATCAATACATTCCTGGATCTGGCGCTCGATTTCTTCAACCTGTTCCTGAGGAGCGGGATAGGGACGACGTCTCACTCACGTCTTCTCAAATTCAGGCTTCAGTTTCAGGTCCATCTGGACCAGTTTCTTACAGGACAAGGGAGGCGGCAGGGCGCCGAACACCTCCTTATAGGTTAGGAGCAGTTTCTTCAGTCGGGGGTCAAGGTCCAGAGTCTTGATTCCCTGCAGGAAATCCTCCTCAGCATGGAGGTTGCTCTTACCATGCTCTTTCTTTTTCTGCCGATCAGCCGTTTCGGCAGGTACTGAGCCGTCATCCCACTCAGGGGGACATGATTGCCCATAGTGCAGAGACACACGCGCGCCACACCACCCAGCGGGGGGGGGGGGCGGACACCGCGAGAGCGCGAGCGCACACACACGAAAAGGACACGCGGGGACTACCGGAAGGGCAACCGGACCGAGCGCGCGGAACGCACAGACCGCATGGAATGGCGTACCAGCGAGCGAGGGTAAGGGACACCCGGAGGGGACGGCCCGCCACACGCAGCGCGGAACACGCGGGGCGGGAAGGGGGAAACAAGAGAGACACAACACCAGGTACCGGCCCGAACCCCCCCCGAACCGGCCGCGAGCGCCGCGCACACACTGACGGGACACTGCACCCGCCAAGGCAGTAGTGGCGCACAGCGCCACGCCCCAACCCCTAGGCTAGGCAGCCTCCGCGCCAGCCCAAGGGGGTCCCACTGGCGACAAGCCAGTAGCACGGGCCCGGCGGCGCCGGCGCCCCGGGCGACCACGCATTAGGGGGGCGACGCAGTGGGTAAGCGCCCGCAGCCACGGCTGCGAATTGATGCACTGACCGAGGAGTGGCGAAACGGGGACGCCGGGGAAGGACGGGGCTCCGAGCTCTGTGAACCCGGAGGACTCCGCCACCAGGCAGGAGGTGCGTCTTGGAGGGCCCCCCACTAGGACCCGGTGGGGAGGATATCACCTGGCCCGACCAGGTGGCCCCCCGGGGCCGAAAGGCGTCTAGTACCCGCAAAATCAAACCTCAAACCTCAAACCATAGTGCAGAGAATACACTAGGGGTATCTCAGGGTCAGGTAGCGTGTAGGAATCATCGTCCTCCTCAAACCAGATGGAGGATTTACAGGTCTGTCTGAGGTATTGCAGCCGTTCTCGGCGCTCAATACCCCAGGCCCTCAGGTACAACAGCCCTGGGAGTTCCTGAGTGTCATACTCCGACAGCGGCATGTTATTAGAAGCAGGCCGCGCTAGAGCATCAGGACTCTGAGCCATATGGGTTCACCTGAGCAAGTATGCTGCATGTGCAGCACAGGTTTCCCGACAGGGGAAGTTGGATCTGAGGTTGACCCTAGGTCTACTTCCTCCAGCAGCAGCTGGGCCAAGAAGGCACTGTGTTTGAATTCAACACAGCTGGGGTCAAGGGGAGGGATAGAGCTGGCAATCTCAGACAGTTGGTCGTCAGCATCCTCCTTCATAGCAGCAGGTTCCAGGTCGCCATCAGGGGATTCACACCCGGTGAGTGTGGCAGAAGCCGGTCGGTTGCACGATGAACCGTCTTCGCCATCCAGGCCCCACAGTTAGAAAAACAACGTCAGGATTATTTTATTATTTTCGCGCGAGTCGCAGGAGATCAGCGCGCGCTGCAGAAGCAAGGCGCCTGGGCATTGATTACGTGTTAGGAACTGTATATTAGATTCTGATTTTGCATGTTTTTAGAGTTCTGATTATCGATTATAGTATAAATTTTTATTGCGGTCACATCTGTATTGCCTTAGGAATGTGACGGCAGGACTGCAGACCCGGCAAGGCTCCATGAACTTCTCGTCGCTGTGGACGACAGCAAGAACATGCTACAACAGCACGCAACAATGGAGTTTGATGCTCGGATGTTGATCGCGTCCACTATGGTCTGGGTATCATGCTACGCTGCAGGGAGGGTATCGAATTTTGGATTTTGAGATCACGGTTTTGTTTGCAAAAAACCTCGTGAAAAACATGGAACCAAGGAACCAGAATCAAGGAATGAAAGCTGGAATCCAGGATCCTTAGTCAGAAACCAAGAAGACCTGAAGGTAGAGTAGGGCAAGCATCGAGAAGTGAGCGGCCAAAACTACCACGTGGATCCCAAGGCACCGTCAGAACCCGTTCCTGCTACAGAAAAGTTCATCCTGGCTGTGTCAAGCACGCAGCCCACCTTGCCGCATACGAGCGTGACGACATGGTGCTGGAAATTGAGCGATGAACACCATGGTTAATGGAAGCCGTGAAGGAGGAACAGCAATCGTGCCGTCTGTTTGTGTGTGGGGAATGCAGTCCTTCCTCTCTGCTCACAGGCACGATGAGTGTCAGCGGCAGCGACGTTGGGACAAGAACAAGCGCCAGTGCAAGGACGCCAAGTGCAAGCGAGTCCATCAACGCCGACGGCAGGATCCCATCCTACCTGTATGACCTGGACGACGAGGAGGCAGCCGAGCTGTTCCTTGCGTGCACACCGCAGGACACGGATGAGGAAGGAAGTGTGGAGTCGGTTGAACAAGGCATCAGGGCCAGAGCCGGCATCCCGTCCTACCTGTACGACGTGGATGATGAAGAAGGGGCCGAACTGTTCGGAGCCTGCACGTCGCAGGGTGCTGACAGAGAGGGATTTCGTGAATGGGATGGACCGAGGAGGTCGCCAGCAACGCTGCTGCTGAGGCGGTACTGGGACGCTGAAGGTACGGAGGAGTGCCCTGAGGCAAGCACAAGTTGGAGCGACAACAGTCGGTGCTATGAGAGACCAGAGCGAGGCTTGTTGAGCGCTGGAGCACAGGGGAGACCCATTTTTATGGCTGAAGAGCCGTTGACATCGCGCTTGGAGCGCATGAAGCTGAGAGAGCTGGTACCTCATGGAGATCAGCGATTCGGATTAATTCTAATTGCCAGCTTTGCATTTTTTTATTATTGTTGTGACAACGTGGCACTGTAAGCACGCCACGCTCCTGTTGGTACAGCCTTCCACGCTAAGGATGCACTGCCAAGTGTCGGGAGCGAAAGGAGGGTGTGATATGTGATTGGAGCAGTGCAGCAGAGTGTGGTGCCTATGGTCTGTCTCAGCGTCTTAATTTGTGAGATCACTTCTGAGGGGGAGGTGAAGCTGGTCCCGTGCATGATGAACCGTCTTCGCCATCCAGGCCCCACAGTTAGAAAAACAATGTCAGGATTATTTTATTATTTTGGCGCAAGTTGCAGGAGATCAGCAAGCGCCGCAGAAGCAAGGCGCCTGGGCATTGATTACGTGTTCAGAACTGTAGATTAGATTCTGATTTCGCATGTTTTTGGAGTTCTGATTATCGATTATAGTATAAATTTTTATTGCGGTCACATCTGTATTGCCTCAGGAATGTGACGGCAGGACTGCCGACCCGGCAAGGGTCCGTGAACTTTTCGTCGCTGTGGACGACAGCAAGAACATGCTACAGCAGCAAGCAACAATGGAGTTTGATGCTCGGATGTTGATTGCGTCCACTATGGTCTGGGTATCATGCTACGCTGCAGGGGGGGTATCGAATTTTGGATCTTGAGATCACGGTTTTTTTTGCAAAAAACCTCGTGAAAAACATGGAACCAAGGAACCAGAATCAAGGAATGAAAGCTGGAATCCAGGATCCGTAGTCAGAAACCAAGAAGTAGAGTAGGGGAAGCATCGAGGAGTGGGCGGCCAAAACTACCACGTGGATCCCAAGGCAGCGTCAGAGCCCAATCCTGTTACATGGCAGATAGGTGCTCAGGAGATCGTTGTTTGAGATCAGAAAGGGTCGAGCCAAGATTTTCGGCCATGATTTCTTGCAGTAGCACCTGATCCAGATCACACAGGGGTACAGGGTTGAGGGATCCATCGACAATAGATAAGAAACTGGTCCATTCAGGGGCCTGCATAGCTTTGTCTGAATTCTCAGGCACATAAATGGGACCGTCAGGGAGTTGCACTCTTCCCACAGTCATTTGGTCCAGCATTCTGCGCCAATAAGCGTGTTCACCTGAACAACCCCAGTCAGGGGTGCACATGACAACCCATCCTCCCTCATAAGCGATTTTGCTTAGAACCTTTGCGAGCAGGGAGAAGGGAGGGTCAGCATACGCTAGGCCGATTGCTTTCCAGAAGAAACGGAAAGCGTTATTCAAATGTCTCGAGGAATACAACTGCATTATGTGCTGTTGCTGGCTCGCGAACAATTCCACCTGGATCTCATCCAGGGATACCTGAAGGGCCGCCAGTCCATTTTCAAGAACGTGACGGGCCATGTGGTAGCTTTCAGTACGATAGTTAGTCTTGGCTGCGTAGCGCAGCCCAGACTCTTTTCGTCCTGACAGCTCCAAAGGTACGGAGAAGAGCTCACTGCCAAAGTCGCAGTGAAGAGAATAGAGGCGTTGGAGAGACAACATTTTTACCTGGGGGTTTCTTCATAGGAAGTCGGTGCAATGACGATGTCGAAGGCGTCAGTGTCGAACACTCTGCAGTGTTGGGTCACTGTTTTGTCGCCAAGACAAATAGTCACATCCCCACTTCCCAAGGAATGGATGGTACGGCCATCCCCTACTCTTATGGCCACTGTTTTCCTTTTTCCTGAAAGTCTTCAGCAGGCGCTGGGCCACTATAGAGAGTGATGCGCCGGTGTCAAGCACTGCTCGAAAAACGTGATCCCCGATTTTGACGAGGATCCAGAAAACCAAACCCTCCTCTTCAGAGCCGCCCCCCTACTCCTCAGCAGGGACTTTTACATCAACCCCTGCAGCCATGAAGGACTTTGCCATCCAGGCCAGTCGCCTCTTCTTGGAGTTAGACCCCTCACGGGAGGCGTTATCCCCCTGTGGGTCCTTCTTGGGGTCAACAGCAGGAGAGGGAGAAAGAGCGGGCGCCTATGAGCGCCTCTGGGGGTTGGGGTTTCCACCCTTGCCACGTCCCTTGCCTCCTCCTTTACCACCCTTATCCCCATTTCGGGGAGTTCTGAAGGGTGTTTGGGCCTTCTGGCGTTCAGCCTCCTGCCGTTTGTGTTTGTCACTCTCACGTTTTTTTATGTGACATTCGTCCTCGTAGTGACGACGTTTGCCACAGTAACCACAGGTGATGGTACACCTGACATGGTCCTGATAGGTCAGTGTTTTGCCATCTTTAGCGTGCTGCTGTCGTTTCTATTACAGCATACAACCACTGCGGTGGTCGCAGTCAGGGGCATGACAGGGTCCTGCATTGTCATTGACAGGTTTACAGTACAAGAGTGGGGGTGTACCTGTTTCAGGTTGAACCTCATTCATGGCACGCAGGTTACCCCCCCCTTTACCACCAACCTTGTTGATGTTAGTGGGATATTTATCTCCCTTCCCTTCGCGACGTTCAGGGGTAGGGGCGCCACCTCAACCCAGGTATCTCTTGAGGAATTTCTCCACGTGGGAGTCATTCTCCCTCTCAAGGGCCAGCTCGATCAGAACGTCCACAAGGCCATCGTACGTGTGGGTCCGACTCTTCCTCCCTGAGGTGGTGCGGCAATCGTCCCACGTACGTATAGGGATTTTACTCATGAGCCATACGTGGGGTTCTGTGGTTCCATAGGAACCCACGTTCATTCGTGAGAACAGATACTCCAGGTCGCACACATATTCAGAGACTCGCGCAGCAGAAGGATATTCAGGGAGCATAGGGACCCTCTCAATCTGTTTGCATACACTGAGGGCAGTTTTATAGACCGGGAAGGTTTTCTCCAGTCTTTGGAGAACTTCGGCCCATGTTGAACAGGTTTTCAGAATCTGCTTCACCTGTTTTTGCAAAAACTTTGTTTTGCATGCGCGCTTCAAAAGAGAACAAATTATGGGCACATCCACATGAGACTGGCCGGTAGGCAAAAGAAACTTGGCAAATTCCTCTGCCCATTCGCGCAGGTTTTTTGGGTCGAACTCCGGCAATTCCCACTGGATGTTTGCCTGAGCAATTGGTTTGCCACTCTTCCCACCCCCTGGGGTTATGCCTGAAGGGGGGGGAGGTACGCCAGCGAGGGGTGCCAAAGCTGTTAGCCCCCTTTTCTCAGTCTCTAGCACGGGCACGTCCTGTAGCTCAGCGATGGGGACTGTCCTGGCACAGGGATGAAAAGGGCTGGGGCAAGTGACCTTGGGTAGCAGCCTGGACACCCTTGATCGTTTGAGATCTTCAGCAAGCGTGCTCAATCCGGGAGAGGGTGAGGCAGGCGCTGGCTTGGGTAAGGGTTCAGTGATAGCCAATTTTGCCTTGACGGCCTCAGACAAGGCTGTCACATCTGGATCTTCGGACCCAGACAGTAGTTTGGTCAGTAGTTCGGCCGTAAGGTCCAGGGCACCATAAGTTGGCTCTGGGAGATGGGAGTCCTCCACATAGGCTGGACACCCATTTCGGGGTTCCTGCTAGTGGTTGGCAGCTCTGGACGCCATGCTGGCCCTCTCGGTTGCCTGGGTAGAGACAGAGTGTCAGCCAGGTCCGTAGGTGGCCCGGAGTAAGGGCAGGATCACATGTCCGTATGTGGTGGGGATCCCAAGGCTTTGAGTGGTTCCTCTCCATCTTCCCCTCGGACGGACTTGTAGTACTCCTCGTGGAGCAAGTACTCGTCCATTCTCCTCCTCAGTTCCTCCTGTTCCTCAGAGCCTCCAACTGCCGCAGACGAAGGAGCAGGGCAGGCTGAACGGGGAATGGAGACAGCAACTCTTCGGCGAATGTGCTGCAGGCTGTCATCACGGGCCGCTAAGGCCTCTGTGGTTAAGGGTATTGGTATTTCTCTGGGCGCGTGTTGTTCCGCCCTTCTGTGAACTGGATCTTCTTGAGACCCAGATGCAACTCTGAGCTTGGGCTCACTCATTGTGATGGGCCCACTACTGCCCAGTTGTACTTGTACACTCGGAATGGGCCGAGTCCTGGCGGACAGTTGTACTGATGGTGTGGACATATTGTTTGCTGGGTTGGACTTGTGTACTTCCCAGAGTCGGTTCAAAAGGTGCTCAAGGGTTGCCTCTGCTACCGGAAAGATGTTCTTGATTAGTGCCCTTATAGTTTTGATGAACTCCTGCCGGTTTTGGTGTTGGAAAACAGAACCAAAGCAGCAAGTAGAGCAAGAACAGGATGTGGATCGAATCAAGGAATAGTTTTCAAATCCAGTGTATCACAGAAGGGCTGCAAATAGACAAAGCAGGCTTAAGCACAAAGATTCAGTCACAATTGGATAAAACGAATGATTGTTATGAGAAAACTGGCATGACTCTTGCCTCCCAATGAGCATCAAGCACTTCATGTGCACTCTTTTGGATGAAATGGAGTTGGTTACGAATGTGGGTCAAAGGAGTTAGGCCAGACACAGAATATGACTTGGCCAAGCAACTGAATTCAGAAACAGTTAAAACGTAGAACCACAATAAGTGGTAGAACCAGTTGAGTATTGGGGTCTTGGGGTGGGGGACCACTAGGCGTAACCTCCAGGGCCTTAGGCATGAAATGCCTACTTTATTTTGGTATAACCTCCATGAAGGAAGATACCTCCGCTCAGTTGAGTGGTAGGGGTGAACTTCATGCGGGGCTAGGGTTATCACCCCAGTTACTTTCAGAAAGTGTACTTTAAACTTCAAAAGAGTGATAAAAATGCTTAAGTATGTCTCAACATCAACAAAAGGGTTTTACGGGGGGCTTAGCCTGGATCAAGACCTCCAAGAAAGACATGGCAGTGACTTTTTCTTACTCATTACGCCAGCCTACACCTTGGAGGAGGTGGCCATATATTCCTTCTGCAGGACACGTTAAGTAAGATGACTTTGTTGCACTTCTTGGCTATACAATTGACGGAACTAAACCCCACGGAGACTCTATATTGGGCACATCTGGCCATTTCTGGAGCCTTATTCTCGGAGAACGACAAACTATGATGCTGGTGTTACTAGTGTTAACCCTATCCGGTAGCACTCTCTGATTCCAATTTAACAATTCCAACACGACAGTGATTCTGGTTGAAAAAAATGAGCATCACAAGGTGCCCATTTGCATTCGCAACTACTGTGATGTGCAGCGAGGGCTGGCGCTCTCGTGATGACGCCCGGTAGTAGGATACCGAACCCGGAGTGGGATATCTTGCCAAAACCTCGGGGGAAGCTCTGGGGGAGTCATGAATTCTCCAAGCCGGAAGAATCTAAGTGAAGGAGGCGTTGATGAGGATGACGGGGGTGGGGCCTGAGGTAGGTGCACCACTCATACATCTTCCATTATCCGCCACCTTTTTTTGCAATTTTTTGCATTTTGAGGGGCCCATCTTTAGGTTTTACCATTCCATGGCCATTTTTGAAGCCTTATTCCCGGAGAAGGACGAAGTATGATGCTTGTGTTACTAGTGTTATCCCCATCCGGTAACACTCTAAGATTCCAATTTGGCAATTCCAACATGAAGGGGATTCCAGTGGAAAATAATGTGTATCCCAAGGTGCCCATTTGCATTAGTGACTACTGTGAGGTGGAGTGAGGGCTGGCGCTCTCATGATTACGGCCCGTGGTAGGATACTGAACCCAGAGTGGGACATCTTGCCAATATCTCGGGAAAAGCTCTGGGGGAGTCACCACTCCTCGAAGCCGGAATAACCTAAGGCTCTACAGCAATACGTCAATGCGAGTGTTCTAATCCCTATCAAACGGCGCACGCCTTCATTACTGCTCTCCCAAAATGACCTCTTTTTTCTTCTTCCCGCTCAACAGGTTGAACAGGTTCGATGAGTATAATATGAGCTCTCAGGCCATAGCCTGTTGCAAGAAGTAGGGCGTATAATACCAATGAGGGTTCCACATCCCTCTTCAGAGGAGGTATTTGCCGCCAAATTGCGCGCGCTGGCGCTCTGTGCAAAAAACAATCTAAAAGATAGGAAAAGCAAGACGAAAAAAGGTTCTACATAGCCGAAGATAAAGCTAAGTAGCATCAACAACGCTCGGCCCAAAACGTGCTCTGCGAAATGCGTAAAAACGCGACAAAAATGTTTTCGACCTTAAACAGGTGAATAGTTAACACTGTAAGCACGGTGAGGCTCGTGGGAGCATAACGCCCACCCCCTCGTTGTCTGACTAGCCATAGGCGCAACGAAAAACGCGTCGCGAGCACTGCGCAAAACTCGAAAATTTTTCATAACTCGCCACGACCCCTCACGTCGCGCCCTCTTCTCCATGTACCTCCCTCCCAACCCTAGTGCCCATCACTCCCCTTGCCCTGCAGCTCAGGCGGCGGCCCTGGGGGAGCGCAGTTGACCCCTAGCAATGGACACCAACAAATTTCACGACGACATGCACAAGTACAAGCCCAAGTACATCAAGATCGAGGGGTCACACGTAAGTCCAAAGTTAATACATGGTCTTGCTGCTCGCGGTTGTGTTGGGTTGTGTATAGTTGTATTGTATTTCAAAAAACGAACCAGAAAAACAGACGGAAAAAATATTTTTACGAGGGTTGCAGGGGTTTCTCAAAGGGAAAAGAAACAGCAAACACAAACAGCGCCGCAAAAACACAGCAGAGCACGACAGCACAGCACCACACGACAGCACAGCACCACAGAACACAGCACAGGGGAGCAGGGCACCGCAGCAAACCACACCAACCACAGGGAAGCAGGCCACGCAGCCAGACAGGGACACCGACACCAAAACTGGCCACCAGACCGCAGACAGCCAGACCCAGCACCGCGCCACAGCACACCACAGGCAACACAACGACACACAGCACCGCACCACAGCACCGGGCGCCGGAACCAGCGCAGACTACACGAACAGCACAACGCAGGCGCACCAGCACAGCGCAGCACAGCACCGCACAGAGCGGGGAGGACAGGAAACGCACAGCAAGACACCCTAGAACGACCACAGCACAAATCACAGCAGCGAACAACAGCACGCACTACCACACCACGGCAACACACACACAGCACAGAGCACACAGCGCGGGGAAACACCACAAAACACAGCGCCGGAAAGCGCAGGACTCCAGGGCGACGGACAGCACTGGAGGGCACGACACAGCAAGCAGCGGCACCAAACCAGCGAAACAAACAGCACAGCGCACAACAGCACAACACAGGGCGGAGCAAGGCGGCGCAGCACAGCACTCAGGGACACAGCACACCACAGCACACGGCATTGCGCAGCAAGACCAGACAGCAAACCACAACGCGCACAAGGCAGCTGGACGACAAGACCAATATGGCCCCCCATTGGCCTTACAGGAGGCTCCGAACACCCCCTGGGCTGGACTCCCCGTCCCCCCCAGGCCGGTGCGCCCGGTTCTCTGAAGATGATGGCCCCCCATTGGCCTTACAGGAGGATCCGAACACCCCCTGGGCTGGACTCCCCGTCCCCCCCCCAGGCCGGTGCGCCCGGTTCTCCGAAGATGATGGCGCCCCATAAGCCCTGAAGGATGCCCCGACCACCCCCTGGGGTGAACTCCCCATCCCCCCAGGCTGGTGCGCCGGGTAGTACATCCCCACAGGCCCTGCAGGACACTCCGATCACCCATTGCAGGAGTTGCACTGCCCACTGCCCCCAGGCAGTGAGGCAGTGCATTGCGGGAGTTCCACTGCCCACTGCTCCCAGGCAGTGAGGCAGTGTGTTGCAGGAGTTGCGCTGCCCACTGCCCCCAGGCAGTGAGGCAGTGCATTGCAGGAGTTGCCCTGCCCACTGCCCCCAGGCAGTGGGGCAGTGCATTGCAGGAGTTGCACTGTCCACTGCCCCCAGGCGGTGCGGCAGTGTATTGCAGGAGTTGCACTGCCCACTGCCCCCAGGCAGTGAGGCAGTGCATTGCAGGAGTTGCACTGCCCACTGCTCCCAGGCAGTGAGGCAGTGTGTTGCAGGAGTTGCGCTGCCCACTGCCCCCAGGCGGTGCGGCAGTGTATTGCAGGAGTTGCACTGCCCACTGCCCCCATGCAGTGGGGCAGTACATTGCAAGAGTTGCACTGTCCACTGCCCCCAGGCAGTGGGGCAGTGCATTGCAGGAGTTGCACTGTCCACTGCCCCCAGACAGTGCGGCA
Organism: Eutreptiella sp. 'Long Island Sound 2002'; assembly: GCA_964036045.1. Lineage (NCBI taxonomy): Eukaryota > Euglenozoa > Euglenophyceae > Eutreptiales > Eutreptiaceae > Eutreptiella > Eutreptiella sp. 'Long Island Sound 2002'. The sequence goes on from OZ038379.1 coordinate 131,136,757, forward strand.
CTGCATTGCAGGAGTTGCACTGCCCACTGCCCCCGGGCAGTGGGGCAGTGCATTGCGGGAGTTCCACTCTCCACTGCCCCCAGGCAGTCGAGGCAGTGCGTTGCAGGAGTTGCACTGTCCACTGCCCCCAGACAGTGCGGCAGTGTATTGCAGGACTTGCACTGCCCACTGCCCCCAGGCAGTGGGGCAGTGCATTGCAGGAGTTGCACTGTCCGCTGCCAGTGCCCCCAGACAGTGCGGCAGTGTATTGCAGGAGTTGCACTGTCCACTGCCCCCAGACAGTGCGGCAGTGCATTGCAGGAGTTGCACTGCCCACTGCCCCCGGGCAGTGGGGCAGTGCATTGCGGGAGTTCCACTTTCCACTGCCCCCAGGCAGTGAGGCAGTGCGTTGCAGGAGTTGAACTGTCCACTGCCCCCAGACAGTGCGGCAGTGTATTGCAGGAGTTGCACTGCCCACTGCCCCCAGGCAGTGGGGCAGTGCATTGCAGGAGTTGCACTGTCCGCTGCCAGTGCCCCCAGGCAGTGCGGCAGTGTATTGCAGGAGTTGCACTGTCCACTGCCCCCAGACAGTGCGGCAGTATATTGCAGGAGTTGCAGTGCCCACTGCCCCCAGGGCAGTGAGGCGGTGCATTGCAGGAATTGCACTGCCCACTGCCCCCAGGGCAGGGAGGCAGTGCATTGCAGGGGTTCCACTGCCCACTGCCCCCAGGCAGTGGGGCAGTGCATTGCAGAAGTTTGACTGCCCACTGCCCCGAGGGCAGTGAGGCAGTGCATTGCAGAAGTTGCACTGTCCACTGCCCCACGGCAGTGGGGCAGTGCATTGCAGGAGTTGCACTGCCCACTGCCCCCAGGGCACTGAGGCAGCGCATTGCAGGAGTTGCGCTGCCCACGTCCCCCAGGCGCTGCGGCAGTGTATTGCAGGAGTTGCACTGTCCGCTGCCCCGCGGCAGTGGGGCAGTGCATTGCAGGAGTTGCACTGCCCACTGCCCCCAGGCAGTGGGGTAGTGCATTGCTGGAGTTGCACTGCCCACTGCTCCCAGGCAGTGAGGCAGTGTGTTGCCGGAGTTGCGCTGCCCACTGCCCCCAGGCGGTGCGGCAGTGTATTGCAGGAGTTGCACTGCCCACTGCCCCCATGCAGTGGGGCAGTGCATTGCAAGAGTTGCACTGTCCACTGCCCCCAGGCAGTGGGGCAGTGCATTGCAGGAGTTGCACTGTCCACTGCCCCCAGACAGTGCGGCAGTGCATTGCAGGAGTTGCACTGCCCACTGCCCCCGGGCAGTGGGGCAGTGCATTGCGGGAGTTCCACTGTCCACTGCCCCCAGGCAGTGAGGCAGTGCGTTGCAGGAGTTGCACTGTCCACTGCCCCTCGGCAGTGCGGCAGTGTATTGCAGGACTTGCACTGCCCACTGCCCCCAGGCAGTGGGGCAGTGCATTGCAGGAGTTGCACTGTCCGCTGCCAGTGCCCCCAGACAGTGCGGCAGTGTATTGCAGGAGTTGCACTGTCCACTGCCCCCAGACAGTGCGGCAGTGCATTGCAGGAGTTGCACTGCCCACTGCCCCCGGGCAGTGGGGCAGTGCATTGCGGGAGTTCCACTGTCCACTGCCCCAAGGCAGTGAGGCAGTGCGTTGCAGGAGTTGCACTGTCCACTGCCCCCAGACAGTGCGGCAGTGTATTGCAGGAGTTGCACTGCCCACTGCCCCCAGGCAGTGGGGCAGTGCATTGCAGGAGTTGCACTGTCCGCTGCCAGTGCCCCCAGGCAGTGCGGCAGTGTATTGCAGGAGTTGCACTGTCCACTGCCCCCAGACAGTGCGGCAGTATATTGCAGGAGTTGCACCGCCCACTGCCCCCAGGGCAGTGAGGCGGTGCATTGCAGGAATTGCACTGCCCACTGCCCCCAGGGCAGTGAGGCAGTGCATTGCAGGGGTTCCACTGCCCACTGCCCCCAGGCAGTGGGGCAGTGCATTGCAGAAGTTTGACTGCCCACTGCCCCCAGGGCAGTGAGGCAGTGCATTGCAGAAGTTGCACTGTCCATTGCCCCACGGCAGTGGGGCAGTGCATTGCAGGAGTTGTACTGCCCACTGCCCCAAGGGCACTGAGGCAGCGCATTGCAGGAGTTGCGCTGCCCACGGCCCCCAGGCGGTGCGGCAGTGTATTGCAGGAGTTGCACTGTCCGCTGCCGCGCAGCAGTGGGGCAGTGCATTGCAGGAGTTGCACTGCCCACTGCCCTCAGGCAGTGGGGTAGTGCATTGCTGGAGTTGCACTGTCCCCTGCCCCCAGGCAGTGAGGCAGTGCATTGCAGGAGTTGCACTGCCCACTGCCCCCAGGCAGTGGGGTAGTGCATTGCAGGAGTTGCACTGTCCACTGCCCCCAGACAGTGCGGCAGTGCATTGCAGGAGTTGCACTCTCCACTGCCCCCAGACAGTGCGGCAGTGTATTGCAGGAGTTGCACTGCCCACTGCCCCCAGGCAGTGGGGCAGTGCATTGCAGGAGTTGCACTGCCCACTGCCCCCAGGGCAGTGAGGCAGTGCATTGCAGGAGTTGCGCTGCCCACGGCCCCCAGGCGGTGCGGCAGTGTATTGCCGGAGGTCCACTGTCCACTGCCCCTAGGCAGTGCGGCAGTGCGTTGCAGGAGTTGCGCTGCCCACTGCCCCCAGGCAGTGGGGCAGTGCATTGCAGGAGTTGCACTCTCCACTGCCCCCAGACAGTGCGGCAGTGTATTGCAGGAGTTGCACTGCCCACTGCCCCCAGGCAGTGGGGAAGTGCATTGCGGGAGTTCCACTTTCCACTGCTCCCAGGCAGCAAGGCAGTGCATTGCAGGAGTTGCATTGCCCACTGCCCCCACGCAGTGCGGCAGTGTATTGCCGGAGGTCCACTGTCCACTGCCCCCAGGCAGTGCGGCAGTGCATTGCAGGAATTGCGCTGCCCACTGTCCCCAGACAGTGCGGCAGTGTATTGCAGGAGCTGCACCGCCCACTGCCCCCAGGCAGTGAGGCGGTGCATTGCAGGAATTGCACTGCCCACTGCCCCCAGGGCAGTGAGGCAGTGCATTGTACGGGTTCCACTGCCCACTGCCCCCAGGCAGTGGGGCAGTGCATTGCAGAAGTTCCACTGCCCACTGCCCCCAGGGCAGTGAAGCAGTGCATTGCAGAAGTTGCACTGTCCACTGCCCCCGGGCGGTGCGGCAGTGTATTGCAGGGGTTCCACTGCCCACCGCCCCCAGGCAGTGGGGCAGTGCATTGCAGGGGTTCCACTGCCCACTGCCTCGAGGCAGTGGGGCAGTGCATTGCAGGAGTTCCGCTGCCCACTGCCCCCAGACAGTGCGGCAGTGCATTTCAGGAGTTGCACTGTCCACTGCCCCCAGACAGTGCGGCAGTGTATTGCAGGAGTTGCACTGCCCACTGCCCCCAGGCAGTGGGGCAGTGCGTTGCAGAAGTTCCACCGCCCACTGCCCCCAGGGCAGTGAAGCAGTTCATTGCAGAAGTTGCACTGCCCACTGCCCCCAGGCAGTGGGGCAGTGCGTTGCAGAAGTTGCACTGTCCACTGGCCCCGGGCAGTGAGGCAGTGCATTGCAGGAGGTCCACCGCCCACTGCCCCCAGGCACTGAGGCAGTGCATTGCAGGAGTTGCACTGCCCACTACCCCCGGGCAGTTAGGCAGTGTATTGCCGGAGGTCCACTGCCCACTGCCCACAGGCAGTTGGGCAGTGCATTGCAGGAGTTCCGCTGCCGACTGCCCCCAGACAGTGCGGCGGTGCATTGCAGGAGTTGAGCTGTCCACTGCCCCCAGACAGTGCGGCAGTGTATTGCAGGAGTTGCACTGCCCACTGCCCCCAGGCAGTGGGGCAGTGCGTTGCAGAAGTTGCACTGTCCACTGGCCCCAGCCAGTGAGGCAATGCATTGCAGGAGGTCCACTGCCCACTGCCCCGAGGCAGTGAAGCAGTGCATTGCAGGAGTTGCACTGCCCACTGCCCCCAGACAGTGCGGCAGTGTATTGCAGGAGTTGCACTGCCCACTGCCCCCAGGGCAGTGAGGCAGTGCATTGCAGGAGTTGCGCTGCCCACGGCCCCCAGGCGGTGCGGCAGTGTGTTGCCGGAGGTCCACTGTCCACTGCCCCTAGGCAGTGCGGCAGTGCATTGCAGGAGTTGCGCTGCCCACTGCCCCCAGGCAGTGGGGCAGTGCATTGCAGGAGTTGCACTGCCCACTGCCCCCAGGCAGTGGGGAAGTGCATTGCGGGAGTTCCACTTTCCACTGCTCCCAGGCAGTAAGGCAGTGCATTGCAGGAGTTGCATTGCCCACTGCCCCCAGGCAGTGCGGCAGTGTATTGCCGGAGGTCCACTGTCCACTGCCCCCAGGCAGTGCGGCAGTGCATTGCAGGAATTGCGCTGCCCACTGTCCCCAGACAGTGCGGCAGTGTATTGCAGGAGCTGCACCGCCCACTGCCCCCAGGCAGTGAGGCGGTGCATTGCAGGAATTGCACTGCCCACTGCCCCCAGGGCAGTGAGGCAGTGCATTGCAGAAGTTGCACTGTCCACTGCCCCCGGGCGGTGCGGCAGTGTATTGCAGGGGTTCCACTGCCCACCGCCCCCAGGCAGTGGGGCAGTGCATTGCAGGGGTTCCACTGCCCACTGCCTCGAGGCAGTGGGGCAGTGCATTGCAGGAGTTGCACTGTCCACTGCCCCCGGGCAGTGCGGCAGTGTATTGCCAGAGGTCCACTGCCCACTGCCCCCAGGCAGTTGGGCAGTGCATTGCAGGAGTTCCGCTGCCCACTGCCCCCAGACAGTGCGGCAGTGCATTGCAGGAGTTGCACTGTCCACTGCCCCCAGACAGTGCGGCAGGCTATTGCAGGAGTTGCACTGCCCACTGCCCCCAGGCAGTGGGGCAGTGCGTTGCAGAAGTTCCACTGCCCACTGCCCCCAGGGCAGTGAAGCAGTGCATTGCAGAAGTTGCACTGCCCACTGCCCCCAGGCAGTGGGGCAGTGCGTTGCAGAAGTTGCACTGTCCACTGGCCCCGGGCAGTGAGGCAGTGCATTGCAGGAGGTCCACCGCCCACTGCCCCCAGGCAGTGAGGCAGTGCATTGCAGGAGTTGCACTGCCCACTACCCCCGGGCAGTTAGGCAGTGTATTGCCGGAGGTCCACTGCCCACTGCCCCCAGGCAGTTGGGCAGTGCATTGCAGGAGTTCCGCTGCCGACTGCCCCCAGACAGTGCGGCGGTGCATTGCAGGAGTTGCACTGTCCACTGCCCCCAGACAGTGCGGCAGTGTATTGCAGGAGTTGCACTGCCCACTGCCCCCAGGCAGTGAGGCAGTACATTGCAGGAGTTGCGCTGCCCACTGCCCCAAGGCAGTGAAGCCATGGATTGCAGGAGGTCCACTGCCCACCGCCCCCAGACAGTGGGGCAGTGCATTGCACGAGTTGCGCCGTCCACTGCCACCAGGCAGTGAGGCAGTGCATTGCAGGAGTTGCACTGCCCACTGCCCCCAGGCAGTGAAGCGGTGCATTGCAGGTGTTCCACTGCCCACTGCCCCCAGGGAGTAAGACAGTGCATTGCAGCAGTTGCACTGCCCACTGCCCCCAGGCAGTGAGGCAGTGTATTGCCGGAGGTCCACTGCCCACTGCCCCCAGGCAGTGGGGTAGTGCATTGCAGAAGTTGCACTGTCCACTGCCCTCAGGCAGTGAGGCAGTGCATTGTAGGAGTTCCACTGCCCGCTGCTCCCGGGCAGTGAGGCAGTGCATTGCAGGAGTTCCACTGCCTACTGCCCCCAGCCAGTGAGGCAGTGCATTGCAGGAGTTGCACTGCCCACTGCTCCCAGGCAGTGAGAAGGTGCATTGCAGGAGTTCCACTGCCTGCTGCCCCAGGGCAGTGAGGCAGTGCATTGCAGAAATTGCACTGCCCACTGCCCCCAGGCAGTGGGGCAGTGCATTGCAGGAGTTGCACTGCCTGCTGTCCCCCGGCAGTGAGGCAGTGCATTGCAGGAGTTCCACTGCCCACTGCCCCCAGGCAGTGAGGCAGTGCGTTGCAGGAGTTGCACTGCCCACTGCCTGCGGGCAGTGGGGCAGTGCATTGCAAGAGTTCCACTGCCCACTGCCCCAGGGCAGTGAGGCAGTGCATTGCAGAAGCTGCACTGTCCACTGCCCCCAGGCACTGAGGTAGTGCATTGCGGGAGTTCCACTGCCCACTGCCCCAGGCAGTGAGGCAGTGCATTGCGGGAGTTGCACTGCGCACTGTCCCCAGGCAGTCCGGCAGTGCATTGCAAGAGTTCCACTGCCCACTGCCCCAGGGCAGTGAGGCAGTGCATTGCAGAAGCTGCACTGCCCACTGCCCCCAGGCAGTGGGGTAGTGCATTGCAGGAGTTGCGCTGCCCACTGCCCCCAGGCAGTGAGGCGGTGCATCGCAGGAGTTCCACTGCCCACTGCCCCCAGGCAGTGAGGCAGTGCATTGCAGGAGTTGGACAGTCCACTGCCCCCAGGCAGTGAGGCAGTGCATTGCAGGAGTTGCACTGCCCAATGCCCCCAGGCACTGAGGCAGTGCATTGCAGGAGTTGCACTGCCAACTGCCCCAGGGCAGTGAGGCGGTGCATTGCAGAAGTTGCACTGTCCACTGCTCCCAGGCAGTGGGGTAGTGCATTGCAGGAGTTGCACTGCGCACTGCCCCCAGGCAGTTGGGCAGTGCATTGCAAGAGTTTCACTGCCCACTGCCCCAGGGCAGTGAGGCAGTGCATTGCAGAAGCTGCACAGCCCACTGCCCCCAGGCAGTGAGGTAGTGCATTGCAGGAGTTGCGCTTCCCGCTGCCCCCAGGCAGCGAGGCGGTGCATTGCAGGAGTTGCACTGCCCACTGCCCCCAGGCAGTGAGGCAGTGCATTGCAGGAGTTGCACTGTCCACTGCCCCCAGGCACTGAGGTAGTGCATTGCAGGAGTTCCACTGCCCACTGCCTCAGGGCAGTGAGGCAGCGCATTGCAGAAGCTGCACTGTCCACTGCCCCCAGGCAGTGAGGCAGTGCGTTGCACGGGTTGCACTGCCAACTGCCCCAGGACAGCGAGGCAGTGCATTGCAGAAGTTGCGCTGCCCACTGCCGCCAGGCAGCGGGGTGGTGCATTGCTGGAGTTCCACTGCCCACTGCCCCCAGGCAGTGAGGCAGTGCATTGCGGGAGTTCCACTGCCCACTGCCCCAGGGCAGTGAGGTAGTGCATTGCAGAAGCGGCACTGTCCACTGCCCCCAGGCAGTGAGGCAGTGCGTTGCACGGGTTGCACTGCCAACTGCCCCAGGACAGTGAGCCAGTGCATCCCAGAAGTTGCACTGCCCACTGTCACAGGGCAGTGAGGCAGTGCATTGCAGGAGTTGCGCTGCGCACTGCCCCCAGGCAGTGAGGCAGTGCATTGCGGGAGTTCCAGTGCCCACTGCCCCAGGGCAGTGAGGCAGTGCATTGCAGGAGTTGCGCTGCCTACTGCCCCCGGGCAGTGAGGCAGTGCATTGCAGGAGATGCACTGCCCACGGCCCCAGGCAGTGAGGCAGTCCATTGCAGAAGTTCCCCTGTCCACTGCCCCCAGGCGGTGAGGCAGTGCATTGCAGGAGTTGCACTGCCCACTGCCCCAGGGCAGTGAGGCAGCGCATTGCAGGAGTTGCGCTGCCCACTGCCCCGGGGCAGTGAGGCAGTGCATTGCAGGAGTTGCACTGCCCACTGCCCCCAGGCAGTGAGGCAGTGCATTGCAGGAGTTGCACTGTCCACTGCTTCCAGGCAGTGAGGCAGTGCGTTGCAGGAGTTGCACTGTCCACTGCCCCTCGGCAGTGAGGCAGTGCACTGCAGAATTTGCACTGCCCACTGTCCCAGGCAGTGGGGGGGTGCATTGCAGGAGTTGCACTGCCCACTGCCCCCAGGCAGTGAGGCAGTGCATTGCAGTGAGTTGCAATGCCCACTGCCCCCAGGGCAGTGAGGCCGTGCATTGCAGGGGTTCCACTGCCCACTGCCCCAGGGCAGTGAGGCAGTGCATTGCAGAAGTTGCACTGCCCACTGCCCCCAGGCAGTGAGGCAGTGCATTGCAGGGGTTCCACTGCCCACTGCCCCCAGGCTATGAGGCAGTGCATTGCAGGAGGTGCACTGCCCACTGCCCCCAGGCAGTGGGGCAGTGCATTGAAGGACGTCCACTGCCCACTGCCCCCAGGCAGTGAGGCAAGGCAGTGAGGCCGTGTGTTGCAGGAGGTCCACTGCCCACTGCCCCCAGGCAGTGGAGCAGTGCATTGAAGGAGGTCCACTGCCCATTGCCCCTACATGCCAGGGGGGGGCCTCCCACTGGACTGGTTCGACAACGACCAGCAGCGCCACATCACGGCGCATGGCATGGACAACGTCCCGACCATGGCCGTCCTAGCCCACCGTTCCTCCCACCGGGGCACGGTGCTGGATACAACCTGCCTCCTGTGCGGGACACAGCCCGAGACGGCGCCCCACCTGTGGGCCTGCTCGGCTCAATCGCACGAGTGGGGGCCAGCCCGCAGGCGCCTCGCAGCGTGGCCCGACCAGAAGGTGGGGCCACGGGCGGCCCCAGTGCGTCACCAGCTGTGGGAACCGACTGTGCTGGAGCAGTGGGCGGCAGCCCTGCGGACCACCTCCATGCAGCTGGCCCACCTGGAGTGTACGGGGCCCCACTCGCTGGGCACGGAGTTCCTCCGCCACGTCGTGGAGGAGTCCATACGGATCAGGTACGCCAACGCCAAGGCGCGTGCCACACTGCTGAAGGCCCGCCTGGGCACGGGCAGCACGATGGCGTGGGCGTTGCAGGAGCTGCGCCTGCACCAGCAAGCAGAAAGGGAAGGGGTGCAGCGGGAGCTCCTGGAATAAGCGCGGTCGCCAGAGGCGAACTCAACAGGTCTCCCCGACTCCCCCTCCCCCTGCCGAGGCCTACACACTTACGCACGGCGCGCACACAACACACACAGCCCAGCCCGTTTACCTTTACCCGTCGGTAGACATCCCGGCCTTTTGCCTTTTGGTAACAGCGCCTTCGGCACAAAACACAGCGCCCGAAAGCGCAGGACTCCAGGGCGACGGACAGCACTGGAGGGCACGACACAGCAAGCAGCGGCACCAAACCAGCAAAACAAACAGCACAGCGCACAACAGCACAACACAGGGCAGAGCAAGGCGGCGCAGCACAGCACTCAGGGACACAGCACACCACAGCACACGGCATTCAACAGCAAAACCAGACAGCAAACCACAACGCGCACAAGGCAGCTGGACGACAAGACCAGAGATGCGTCACAGCCCGCAGCAGGGACCCAGAGCGTGGCACAAAGGGCACCGCACAGCGCGGATCAGCCGACAACAGAGCAAGGCGGGACACCACACCACGACACGCAGCACAGAACACGGCAACACGCCACCGCAAAACACCAGACTGAAGGGCAGCAGAGCACGGCGATGCCAAACAGCACAAGGCACAGCGCGCACACCAGGGGGGCAGGAGCAAAACCGCAGAGGAGCGCACTACAAAGAAGCACGACACAGGCGCGCCAGCACAGCACAACACAGCAGCAGAGGACGGGGGCCGCAGCACAGCACGACAGGACACAGGAGAACACGGCACAGCGCGGAGCAGCACAGCACATCAAGCACCAAGCAGCGCAGCGCATCACCACACCGCAGAACACCACAGGAAAAGGCGCAGCATACAGGAACACACCAGAGCACCAGACCAATACAGCGCAAGGCAGCACTGCAGAGAGAGGAGAGGGCAAGGGCGGTACATCACCACACCCAAGGACACACACAGCACAACGCACAGCGGCGGGCAACAGCGCGCGCCAACACACCGAGGCAAACAGGACGGGGTGGGGGGCGGCCGAGGGGCGGATGGGGGGGGGGGGCAGGAAAAAAAGAGGGTTGAGCAAACCGCGCAACGCCAAGGTTGGGGGCACCCGCAGCTGGAAAGAGGAGAACGCCACAGCCAGCTACAGGCGGGGCGCAGAGCACAAGAGGGCGGGAAATGCAGGACGAAAAAGAGGAAAGGAAAAACAAAGGGGGGGTAGGAGCAAACGAAGGGCGCCAAGGCCGAGGGCACCACGGGCCGGGAAGCACAAAACGCGAGAGACAGCGGGGGCGCGAGAGGAGACAGGGAGAAGGAAAAAAGAGGAAAAAAAACCCAAACACGGGCAACCCCAGCCCGGAGGGGGCCGAGCAAAAAAAAAGGAGCAAAAAGGGCAAAGGACAGGTGAGGCGCACCAAAACGCGCTTTGGAGGCCGGCCCGCCCGACCCGGCCAAGAAGAGCACGCACAGGCAGACTTGCGCGGGACCCGGGCGTGGCGTCCTGCGACCCGAAAAGGGGAGGTGTTGGCGTCCACACGAAACAGCCCCGGTGCACCGGCGGAGTCCCCCTGTCGAAAGACGGACGGTACGAGAAACTGGACGCGTCAGTGACCTGGTCCACACACGCCGAACCACGCAGCGCACGCAGCCCAAGACCGAAGCCGGATGGACCCGCCAGGGACAACCCGATCGTGGGGCCCCGAACGGGTATGACGCAGTGCGATCCCAGTGCCCCTGCCTCAGCAGGGGCCAGTGGCAGGCACAATGAGTCTGGCTCTCGGCCGGCCTCCACGTTCCCCGCGCAGCCGCCCAGTAAATCCGCGGGCGGCACCCCCCGGGGTGCAGGAAGGCACCACCGCGACGGGAAAGCCGACTGGAGCACCGAGAGCGACCGGACCGGACGGGGCGCGGCGAACCAACGCAGGGCCACGAGTCACGCCAGAGAGGCGCGCTGCCGGCCACAACCACGGCACAGGGACGGGTGCCAAGCAACAACGGCCACCGGGTGCCGCAAACCCAGGATGCTTGCACAACACACGACGCACCGCGGCACGGGAGAAGGTGCCGACGAAAGCCAGGCCCCCACGACCGCAGACCGCACCCACAGCCAGTGGGTAGCGGTCCCAGGCCGACGCCCAAAGGACAGGCGGTTGGGCGTGGTAGAGCGCCCAACCCCGGACGCCCTACACAGAGGCAAGAGGCCCCCCCTCCCCGGGCGCCCATGTGCCGCCCCTACAGCGCGCAAAGCCATCTCGGGTGAGCGCGCGCTGTGGGTTGGTGGTAGGTCCCCATGCCCACACCCCCCGCACCCACAGCCAGTTGGTACCGGGCCCTGTCCGCACGCCCCAGGGGCCAGCCGGTGGGGCGTGGAAGAGCGCCCAACCCCGGACGCCCCACACCCAGGCAAGAGACGCCCCCGCCCCCACTGGGCGCCCTTGTGCCGCCCCAACAGCGCGCAAAACCGGCTCGCAAGAGCGCACGCTGTGGGGTCCGTGACGGGTTCCCACGTTCACAGCCCCCGCACCCACGACCAGTTGGTAACGGGCACCCGCCGCACGCCCCAAGGACGGGCCGTCGGGCGTGGGAGAGCGCCCAATCCCTGACGCCCCACACGCAGGCAAGAGGCGCCCCCCCTCCCCGGGCGCCCTCGTGCCGCCACTACAGTGCTCAAAGCCAGCTGGCAAGAGCGTGCGCTGTGGCGTTTGTGACGGGTCTCCACACCCAGACCCCCCGCACCCACAGCCAGTGGGAAGCGGGCCCCGGCCGCACGCCCCAAGGACAGACAGTCGGGCGTGGGAGAGCCCGCAACCCCGGACGCCCAACACTCAGGCAAGAGACTCCCCCCCCCCGGGCGCCCTCGTGCCGCCCCCACAGGCCGCAAAGCCGGCTCGCAAGAGCGCACACTGGGAGGTTGGTGACGGGTCCCCACGCCCACAGCCCGCACGCCCACAGCCAGTGGGTAGTAGGACCCGGCCGCACGCCCATAAGATGGGCGGTCGGGCGCGGGAGAGCGCCCAGCCCCGGACGCTGCACACCGTGGCAAGAGCCGCTCCCCCTGGGGCGCCCTCATGACGCCCCGGAAGTGCGCAGAGCCAGTTCACAAGAGCGCCTGCAGTGGAGTTGATGACAGGTCCCCACGCCCACACTGCCCGCAGCCACAGCCAGTGGGTAGCCGGTGCCGGCCGCACGAGACAAGGCCGGGCGGTCAGTTTGAGGTTTGAGGTTTGACGTTTCGGGTACTAGGCGTTCTTCGGCCCCGGGGGGCCACCTGGTGGAGCCAGGTGATATCTTCCCCACCCAGACCCAGTGGAGGTCTCTGCATGACTCACCTCCTGCCTGGTGGCGGAGTCCTCCAGGCTCACAGGGCTCGGAGCCCTGTCCCTCCCCACCTTCTCCATTTCGCCACTCCCCGGTCAGTGCGTCACTTTCCGACCGTGGTTGCAGGCGCTTACCCACTACGCCGCCCCCCTGATGCGTGGTGGGCTGGGGTGCCGGTGCCGCCGGGCCTGTGCTACTCGCTTGTCGCCAGTGGGACCCCCATGGGCTGGCGTGGGGGCTGCCTAGCAGTGGGGCTGGTGCGTGGTACTGTGTGCCACTACTGCCTTGGTGGCTGCAGTGCCCTGGTCGTGTGTGCCGGGCGCTCGCGGGAGATCTGGGACCTTGGGGCCGCTGCCGGTTCCCGCGTCTCTCCCGTGCCCCCCCCCCCTTCCCCCGCCTTCCCCGCGGTGTGTGTGGTGGGTCTTCCCATCCGGGGGTCCCTTAACCTCCCCCGCCGGTACGCCCTTCCATACGGTCTGTGCGTTCCGCGGGCTTGGTCTGGTCGCCCCTCAGGTCCGCCGCGCATGCCCTTTGCGGGTGTGTCCGCTCGCGCTAGCGCGGCGTCTGCGCCCTCCACCCCTCCCCAGGTCCGTGTGGCGCGCGCACCTCGCGTCGTTCCGATGCAGGGTGCTGGTAGGGCCGTTCCATGGTGTTTGTGCCCCTCCGCTTTTCCTGCCCCCTTCCCGTGACCGTCTAGCTGGCTCGGGGGGGATGCGGCCCGGTACCTTTTCCTCGTGCCTGGCTCTGGGTTGTGTGCCCCCTTGCGGGCGGGCCAGTCTGCCGGGGCGGTCAGGCGCCGGGGGGATGGGTGGGGGCGGCGGTCTGTGTGCCGCCCTGTCTCGAGGACGTGGTTGGAGGCCCCCGGGTGGGCCGGGGGCAGGGGGTCGCTCTGCCTCGGTCCGTCCCTCTGCCTCCGTTGGGCGGGCACCAAAGCGGGCTTCATCGGCGTCGCTCTGTCCATGGAGGGTGTGGTCTCCATACTGCTTCGGTTTGTGTCCGTTCGCTTCCGCCCAGATGCGGTCCGCGGGGTGCCCTTGCGCGCCGGCGCAGGACTGTAGGCCTGCTGAGGTCACTGTGGGAGCAGGCGGGTGACAGTTTTGGGGGCGCACGGCGCATGAACCTGGTGGCGCTCCTGGTCGTACTCGTGGTGTCGCGGCCCTCTCGGGGAGGGGGGGGGGGGGTGGTGGGGGGGGCACAGGGCCGACGTCCCCTTGGCCGGCCTCCTGCATTCTGCGGGCTGGGCAGGGGGGAGAGGGGGGAAAGGGGGCGGGTCACACCGGGGCCCCCCGTCGCCCCCCCTAATACTCTTCCCCGGCGGCCGCGGGGGGAGGCTTGAACGTCCCGGCCCAGGCCCCCCCTAGAGCTGGCAGCGAGGCGTCGCGCGCCCCCCCCTGCAACGTGCTCTGACGGGGTTGTCTGGCGTCTCTCGGCGCCGGGCGCGGCCCTGGGGGTTACCTGCGGACGGGTCAGTCCCTGCCGTCAGGCCCGCCCATGTGCTGTCCGGTGGCCGGGGGGGGGGGGGGGGGGAGGGGAAACAGGGGGATGGGCCCAGGTGCTGGGGGTCGGTGCCCGGCGGGGGGGCACCCCGGGCCGCTGGCCCGCACTCCCCTCCTGCCCCCCCTCCGGCCACTCGGCGCCGGGCTGTTGTTTGGGCCTCTGCCCACGGTCTGCCTGCTCCCCGCGTCACCGCTGCCACGTCGTGCGGCACTGTGGGGGGAGGGGGGGGCGTCTGGCAGGCGCTGGGGGTGGCGGCTCGGGTCAGCAGTTACTGGTCAGTGGTCAGCGGGTCAGTGGGACCCCCTTGCCGCGCGCGTCCGCGTACCCCGCGCCGCTGGCGCACGCCCACCGCTCGTGCGTCCGTGGCCTCCGCCGTCTCCTCGACCAGGGGTGGCGCCTGTCCTCCTGCTTCGCGGACAGCGGGGGGGGGATGGGGGGTGGGCGCTCAGGGTCGGGGGGCCTGGGCCTGCCGGGGGGGTGCTCCGGGTCGTCAGTCCGCTCACACCCCCCCGTGCTCATTGTCCGGGTTCCGGGGCCTGGCTTGCTGGGCGTCCGGCCATTGCCGTTGGGTTGGGCTCTCACCCGCGCCTCCGCTTGCGTGGGGGCTGGGGCTGCGGCGGCGATGGATTCCTCGGGCGGTAGCGCCAGTGGCTGACGGCAGTGCGCAGGGTCCGTGGTAGCCAGTTATTGGCCTCCGCGTCTGTGACGCAGAGCGCTGCTCCCCCTTTGAGGAAAGCTGGCCATGTTGGCCCCCGGTCGGGCCATCCCGCCCGAATCACGTCCTGGAGGACCTCTTCGTGGGTTTACCGGGCCACCCACCTTCGCGGGGCTACCTCCTGGTTTCCCCCGTCCCTCGGGAGGAGCTCGGCATCGAAGGGCCGGTTCCTCAGCCCCCTTGGTGGTCCCCGAGGTGGCCCAGCTCAGACACCCATACACCTCAATCACCAGGGGGAGGACCCCGCCCACCAGGAGGTCGGGGATCGCGTCCCAGTCCCCGGCCCAGTCGCCCCTGGCCCCCTCTGCCCCCCGCGCCAGCCCCGCCTGCGGCTCCTTGGCCTGTTGCGCCAGTGCCTTGCCGGACCCCGCCCCGCTGGGGCTGCGGCCATCCGCGCCGGTTCCGCCCGCGGCTCCTGCGCCGCGGGGGCAGGGCGGTGCGGGGCGTCGCCGTGCGGGCGAGGGGCCGGTTCCTGGGGGGGCGGGGGGGGGGTTGGGGAGGGATCAGGTCCCCCATGTTGGGGTTGATGTTGTTGACCGGCTGGTAGTGGTGGTGGGCGTGGTGCGCCGGCATCTGCTGGATACCGGGGGGGATGCACCGCACTGCCTGGACTTCCGGCTGCGGGGGCGCCCTGCCCCCCTTCCTTTGTCCCGCGCCCTGCCCTACTCAGCCCGTCCCAGTGTCCCGTCCTGCCTGCCCACGGGGGCCCATGTCACCCTTTCCCTCCTTGCCCCTGGGCTCCCTCCCTGCCCCCAGCACCTGGTTCTTGCGCGCTCCCTCCCCTCTGACCTCTCGCCCGTGTCCCGTGTCCCTACCTCTGTCAACCGCGCCCTTACCCTTTCTGCTGGCGCCCGCGTCCTTCCCAGGCTCTTGCCTGTGTCCGTTGCCGTGCCCTGTGTCCCTCCCTCCGCTGCCCATGCTGTGGCCCGCCCCGTGCGCCTGTCCTTCCCCGCTGCTGCTGGCCCTGGCGCCCTGCCCGTGCCCTTGCCCTCTCTCGTCGCTGTGTGCGCTGTGGCCCGCCCCTTGGGTCCGTCGCCTGGCGCTGCCTCTCGCGCCTGCGTCCTTCCCGTGCCCTTGTCCTTGCCCTTTGCTGTGCCCTGTGTCCCTCCGTCCGCTGCCCGCGCCCTGGCCCACCCCGTGTGGCTGTCCTCCCCCGCCGCTGCTGGCCCTGGTATCCTGCCAGTGCCCTGGCCCTCTCTCATCGCTGCGTGCGCTCTGGCCCGTCCCTTGCTTCCGCCCCCTGGTGCTCCCTCTGTCGCCTTCCGCCCCTCGCTCCGCGCTCCCGTGGCCGGCACCCCGCCCCGCCCGATCACAGTCTCCTCCCTCCTGGACCACGTGCCTGGCGTCTCTCTGCAGCAGCAGCTGCGGCAGCGTGATGCCCGGCGGCGTACGCTTCGGCGCCGGGGGCCGGACGGGCCGCAGCCTCCCCTCGGAGAAGGCGGCCTTGGGCGGGTACGGCTTGGGGGGCTGGTGTGGGTGTTGCTGAGCTTGGTGTGTGCGCGGTACTTGGCACCCTCCCCGCCTTCCGCCGCGGCTGCGGCGGCCCCTGGCAAGGCGCTCAGGGCCCGCGTGGGGACCGTCCCTCGCGCCAGCAGCGTGCCGGGGTCCGGGTCCCGGCCGGCCGGGTCGGCGGCTGCAACCCCTTGTGCATCCGGCTGCCCCCCCTGGGGCGGGGCGGCAGGGGCCGCGGTCTGAGTGGCGGGGGTGCCCTCCCCTGGCCGGCATGGGTTCCTGAGCCCGCAGGTCGGGGTTGTTTGGGGCTGCCTGGGGCTGCTTGGCCGGCGGCCCTACCGGTACCACGGCCTCTGCCAGCTGCCGCTCCTCGCGCGCCGCGGGGGTTTCCCCCGCGTACCCCGAGGAGACGGGGGAGCGGGAGCGGGACCGGCGGTGGTGGCGGTTGTCCCGCTGGGGGGATCCATCGGAGTCCCACCTCGCTGTCATCCTGGTAGGCATTGGTGGCTGCAGGCGTGTCCGTTCAACTACCTCCTGATGCATCAGTGGCGTGCCGTGGGCAGTGCCGTGTGGCGCTGTGAGGGGGGGGAGGGGGGGGAGGCGCTTTTGGTGGTGATGGTTCCGGGCGGTCAGTGGTCGCTGGCCATCCACCGGCACTGGGGCGGGAGGCGGGCGAGCCACTCGGCCCACTTGCCTCGCAACAGCTCCGAGTCTTGGGTGGGGGCCAGGGCCCTGGCCACCCGGGGGTTGTCGGATTGTGCCGGGGGGAGTCAGACAAGGTGGACCGCCGTAACGTCGGTGACCTTCTCGGTTCGCAGGAAGGCGTGCACCCCGTCCCGCGCCTCACGCGCCGGGAGGAGGGGGCGGGGCACGGGCGCTGTCCCGTAGAGGTTGGTGGGGACGACCCCCAGGACACGTTCCGGGTCCCCGCGGGTTGTTGCGATGGGGAGGAGCAGGGGGATGCCGGGGCATTCTTGCCAGAGGACCTGCCCTTTGTGGTGGGCACCCCTGGTCCTGGAGGGGGGGGGGGACAGGCGCGGGTCGGCCCAGCTGCGGGGCGCGTGAGTGGCCGGCGTGAGGGCGGGGCACCAGGTCAGCTCTCTGGGGAACGCCTCGCACACTACCGCGTATTGGGGGGTTGGCTTGGTGCCTTCGTACACCGGGTTGGTCGGGCGGGGGTGCGTGGGCATCTCGCCCGCGCCTTCCACGAATATCGTGACTTTGCCCACTTCTACGTTCTCGTCGGGCGGATCTAGGAGGTGGAGCGCTGCGTTCAGTTCAGACACTCCTCCCAGGTACGTGGCCGGCGCCTAGTTCAGGTAAGGGGCCGCGTCCAGGGCATGGCGCGTTCTTAGGGCGTGCAGCAGGGCCGGGGCGCTGCTGTGGAGGGAGGTGACCGACCCTCCGCAGGGTTCTCTCCATGGATAGGGGCCACCCCGACCGGTTGGATGTGCGCCACTCCATCCGGTACCCGTAGAGGGCTGCTTCTGGGCCTACGAGCCCCGGCTGGACGGCATTCACCACCCGGTGCATCGCCGGGAGCAGCGCAGGGGCTCCCGCTCAGTTGAGGGCGCGTACGGCCGGGAGGGCGGCCTCGCCGAGGAAGGTCCTCGTGCTGCCAGTCGGGTCGTGCAGGGCGGCAGCGTGCGCCGCCTGCGCCTCCGCCACCGCGCCCGCTACCAGGCCCCGGACAGTCGCCTCCTGCGCCCGGCGGCAGGTCCTGGCATGCTCCGGTCCGGTCCTTTGTCGGCGGGGCATTGTGCTGCGGGCTCTGCAAGGCATGGCATCAGGTACGGGTCTGGGCGCGAACACGTGCGACAGGTGCGCGACGGACGTGGGGTCCCTCAGGTGCACGTGGATCCACAGGAGAGCGGCAGCCGCGGGGCCCGCTTGGCCGTGCGACGGGGTCTGCGCACCTCCGATGGGTCATTGCAATGTCTCCTCCTCCGTGCGCCTGCGCCGGCCCGCGGGCGGCTCGGGCCAGGGGCACGCGGCCAGCTTAGAGCACTGCGCGCACCTTATGGCGCCCGTCGGCATGGCGGAGGACACCGTGTCCCACTCTTCGCAGAGGTGGCAGGTGAGTGGAAGGTGGCAGGCCGGTGACCAGGGGTCGAGGCAGCGAAGCCAGAGGTTGTCCCACGTTTTGCGAAGAGGGTTCCGCAGTTCCAGCAGGCGGGCACGGACACGGCGCCGGTAGTCCCTACCGAGCGTTTTCTGTCGGGCCGTTTGCCACGTGTCGTCGAGGAGGATCTCCTTGTCGTGGAAGGCGGCTATGAGGTCTTCCCACGCCGGGCGGGCGTGCCCCTGGGGGGGGGTCGTCATATACGTGTGGCGCCCGGTGAGGTGGGGCGCAAGAGGGTCTCACCAGCACCCTTCCGCGGTGCCCCGCTGGAGGCCGGCCAGCAGGGTGCCGTCCGTGACCGCCTGCCTCCCCACCTTCAGCCTGTTGCTGCCGTCCAGCTCCCGGCGTAGCGCGGCGGCAGGGGCGGTGGGGAGCATGAGGAGGAGGGGCCCGGGAACGTCGCTCAGGCGGGACAGGTTGTCATCGTATGTAGGTCCTCCGTCGTTGAAATGCGCCACAGTGAACCGGGTGCCCCCGTCTTCCGGAGGGAGCCACCGGACGGTGGCCGCGTTGCACCCTCATGTATGTTTCTCTGTGGCTTTGAGTATGTTGGCGGCGTGGAGCACGAGGTGGGTTGGGAGTTGTTCCTGTAGGAGCGAGGACCCATCGTCACCCCCCACCGTGTGGGGCTTCGGGGCTGCCCGCAGCCTTTCCGTGGCCGCCGCGTCTCATGGCCGTTCAGGGCCCGCCCCGCGAATCATCGTGGGCCGCGGCCGGGTGTGCGGCCCCCACCCCTCGAATTGGACGCTGGCCTACTGCGGCGCGGGGCCCCCCTGGCGCGCGCGTTTTTGCGCACCAACGGCCCCATTGACGCGCCCACTCCACGCCCACAATGTGGGCCTCCCATGCGGTCATGGAATTGCGTCTGATGATCCACGGCGGGAAGAGCACGCCCCGCAGGTGCTTCGAGAAACCCCGAGGCACGTCCCGGTAAGGTTGGGGGTCCTCCTGCGGGGGACACTCCAGGGTGCCGTGCACGATGCGGAGGGAGGCCACCAAGTACCTACCAGGGCGCGGGGCAGGGGGGGGGGCAGTCGCCCTTCTGCCGCAGTGAGCCATCGGTGCACCCGTGCCGCCGCGCTGTGGGGCTCGCGGAGGAGTTGCTCCAGCCGGTGGTTGCGGAGCTCCCACACGAAGTCTCCAAGCCGGAGCATGTGTTGGAGGAACTCGTCTAAGGAGGCCCCCCCCGGCGGGTCATAGCGGGTAATCGCGCGGAGCTGCGCTTGTGCCGCTTCAGGCACCAGTCCGGAATGGAAGACCTCCATCCACTCGCCGCCGGCAGAACGCCACGAAGCCACCCATAGCGCCTTGTCCCCGGGCGGGAGGTGTCGGGCCGCCTCTTATACCGCCTGGCGGTAGTGGGGCCAGAGGAGCCACGAGTGGGCGCCGCCCACACGCATGTGCACCGGGGTCTCTTCCTGGCCTCCGCAGAGGAGGCACGGCTGCAGGAGGATGACAACGCCGGAAAGCCGCTCCTTCCGGATGCGGAGCCTGCCTTGCACCGGTGTGTGGCCGTCCCTGGCCCGCAGGGCCGGATGGTTGGTGGCTGCTGTGGTGAGGTCACGAGTGTGGACGTAGGCTGTGGCCTGGGCCGCGCCCAGGGGCGTGTGTCCCCGGTGCTTCAGCGCCTGGTCCAGCTGCGCTCGCTGTGCCACCGTGCCGAGCGTCTGCATGGTGGGGGGCCGCAGGTCAAGGTGGCCGTCATGACCAGCGATGATGAGCTCGGCGTGGCTGGGGCCCCGCGGCGTGTTCTGCAGGACGGTGTCCTGGGACACCGCCGAGTCCGCCTTGGGCAGCAGCGCGTTGCTGTGGTGGGAGGTGGCCCGGACAAACCAAAATGGGTGCTCGATGTGGTGCCCGCGCACGCGCAGGCTGTCCTGAAGCCACCGCAGGGGCATGTGGTTGACCGCCTTTGCCGCGCCCGCGGGGACCCTCGTGGCCCGCTCGCGATTCGCGTGCCGCAGGAGGTGGAGGATGATGTCGGCGTCCACCGTATGGACCCACGGTCTGCGGGTGCCGTACTGCAGGGGGAGGGAGGCGGCCACTCCCTCCCTGTTGGGCACAATGCCCGAGACAGCCACTGCCTACGTGCGGGTCAGGTCGGCAGCGAGGACCACAATAGTGGCGTGCCTGCAGGGCCCGCCCGCCGATGCGTCGGAAGACGTGTGGGGCCAGGTCCCCGGGATCCAGTAGTACCCAGTGGGGCTGAGCCACCCCGCGTTGAGGGCGGCGGAGTACTACTGGATGTCGGCATGGCTTAGGGTCAACTGGTCCACGCTCAGTGCCCAAGTGTCGTCAGGGCGCATTGCCGGGTCCTCCTGGAGTGGGACCTCAGCTCCGGTGACCATGCTCGCCCAGGACCGGAGCGCCGTTATGTGTACCCCGAGCCACGCCCGGCCTCCGCGTTGGTGCACCACCAGGTGTCCTGCGTCTTTGTAACCGCTGTGTAGTGGCGGATCTGTCTTGTGACTGCAAGGCCTGTAGCATTGATGCCCCAGGGCTCGTAACGCCTGACACTGCCCCTGAAATCTCTGAACCCGACTGACCATCTCTAGACCCATATCCAGCCTCTAGGAGCGACATATGCAATGCACTGGGAGGGTCATCGAACTCCATGGTGGAATATGAATAGTCAGAAAACCCGGTCTACAAAAATGGAGCAGACATAGAACTTCATTGTGCATTCATCGAACGTAATGACTCATTATGAAATCATTCGAAACAATTTAAAGAATTCCGATTGGCAAATCACGAAAGACAAATGCGACTGAACGCGCGCTCACGGGCAACATCTGGCGGCGAACAGAAGACCTGAAAACAAGGGGAAAATTTACCACACTAATGTACATCTGAGAATCATTGAAATTCTGATCACATTGATGTATGACCTGCGTGCTGTCACACTGATGCCGTTACACTCCCCTCCTGAAAACATACCTCGGTATGTCAGGCTATGTCAAGTGTAGTGAAAGAAACGGCAAAAGTGTTTCAAAACCGACTAATCTATGTCAAATCGTGAGAAATTGAGCTGAATCAAGCAAAATTGTGCTGAGGTCTGTGCTTCGCGATGGCCATCGACTTGAATGAAATGCATAGGTACCTTAGGGGACACACGAAAAGCGTCGTTCAAGCTCAAAAACTCGAAAATTGAAATCGGACTGAAGAATGTACATGCATGATCACGATCTATGATTCACGATGAGATCAGGATCTGACATCTCACCGTCAGAAAACACAAAGCGAGCGTCGCCATGTTGTGGAGCATTCAAAAAAAATAGGGTATCCCTCCATGGAGTCCAAGATATATGAAACTGGTCGTTGTCATGTGCAGGCATGAGACCGTTTACCAGATTATGTTGCAAAATGTGACTGAATTGAGACCAAAATCTGTGAATTGTACACAGATTGAAGACGGCAAAGTATGCAACAAGCCATAATAGGTCCAATTCAATGTCGGTAGATAATGTGTATCGTGCTGAACGGAAATCCAGTTCTCATTCATAGCCGATTCAGGTCAAATCCTGATCAGGATGATGATCCCAATGATGAAAATCCAATCATGTAAAAGTAATGACAGCCAAGAAAACCCAGTGGGTATGACCACACTGCAAGTATCGTCTCCAGGGCTTCATGTTGAGTCCAGTACGAGCCACAAACGGTAACTGACTCATTGTAGTCCCAGAATGTATAAGCATCCAATGCTTGGTACCAGGAATTTGCGAAATTTGAGCTGATTCTGAGGGGGATTTCAACACAATCCAGAGATGAACAGCGAGTCGACCCAAGTAAGAACACAGTCGTCGTCACCAGGTCCTTATAAGCCCTCTGACAGTGGTCCACTGGAAAACAAAGCAACGGTCTCCATGTAAGAGCTGATTGAAATAAAATTCTCAGCAGATCCGTCAAACACATGAACTGAATCAGACCTTGTCATGTGCCAGAATCTCTGAAATGAACACGAACTCGAGCGAGTTCTTCTCAAGGCGAGTAGAGGGGTCTAGTCGGCAGCAAAACAGAAGAATGTGGTCGTGGTTGAAGATAAAGGCCTCTCAGAGTTTCCGATGAGAATCATCTACTTTGATGGACATGATTCACATGATGACCATGCTGAGAATGATGGACATGATGACCAAGATGACCTCAGAATGTCCCATCATCTGTTCATCGAACCACATAGACACTGCGCCAGGACTGTGTCGTCTCAAAGCAAAGGGTATATGTAGGCCGTAAACGTTGAGAATTTCTGGCGATTTCAATTCTGATCAGATCTTGTCTCAAATGGGTCGTGCCACAATTGGAGCTTCTTCTTGAGCTTGTAGGTCTTCCTTGGTGACAAAATCCTTGATCAGCGAAAGCTCACTGTCAACTTCAGGGTGTTTCTTCAGGAACTTGATGAAAGTGTCCGTGTACCCATGAATGAGGCTTGAAGCTGGCTCCCATTTATCCTCTTCTGGACGGAATCCTTTCCATCTGCACAGAAGGTACCACTTATTTCGAGCATCCTTCTTATAATGAAGAATGTTGTCGAACTCAAAACTGCTTGTGGCTATCTTCCTGCCGTTCAGGTACTTCGAGGTCCAATAGAGCAGCTTGTAAGAGCCCTTGGGGCAGGGTACCCCGGCCTTCAAACGGTCACGATGCACTTCTTGATGGCTGCCTGGTACAATTTCAATGTCAAATGTAGTCTCACTCAGTTGACTTTTGACTTGGAATGGGCTTTCTCAAAGCGGCAATAACTTGTTGTCGTCCTTCGAAGCAGGGTCTCGTCTGACTTGCGAAGCCAAACTTGTTGGCCTTTCTCGAAGGGCTTTCCTTGCATTCTTGCTTGATTTTCTCAAATTCAGCCAATCTGCTTGACTCTCAACTTTGGCTTTGATCCACTTGGAATCTAACTCCTTGATCTTCTCAACCCATTATGAGGCGTCGTAGCACTGCCTTGGATGGTACATCACTGGCCCACGGCCCATCTTCGCACGACCGAAAACAAGCTCATTCGGGCTCAATCCAGTATAATTCTTCGTCTGATGGTATCTCCTCAAGACACAGTAAATTGTCTCCAACCAATTGTGGTCTTTTTCAGTCGCCAGGAAAATTCTCAGAATGTTGATAAGAATTCTTCCAGCTCGTTCACCAGGGAGAGCTCGATGATTGTAAACTCCGGCACGGAGATGATGAACTCCCAATAGAGCGCACATGTTCTCCCACCAGGTCCCAATGAACTCCTTCCAACTGTCCGTCAGAATTTCACTGGGGACATCCCAGTTACTCATCCACTGACTTGCAGTCCACTTGGCAGCCATTTCAGAGTTAAGATGCTTCGTGTTGCAATGGAGGACCTGGATGTTACCACTGTGGCGGTCTTGAATTAACAAAACCCCGTCGATTGGCTTCTTCGTGTAGAGACATTCCTCCTGGATTTGTCCCAATTCGAAGACATCCGCCGTGACCTTGTCGAACAACCTCTCAGGAATTGGTAATCCTTTCAGTAGTCCTTCTGCCTTTTGGTTCTTGAGGATGCGCGACTTACATTGCTTGCACCATTTGGCAACTCGTTCACAGGCTCTGTGTCGAAGCTCCTGCTCCAGAACAGGAGACTGTGCATGGGCTGCTTCATGGCGATACCAGTGTTTGACATATTTGTCATATAGACAGTCAGGAAGACAAATCCGTCCTTGCCAAAATAACTTGTCGCCTCGGTTAGTGAAATCAGCTGTCTCCTCAGAGTCGTACGGCTTGTCCCCTCTCAACTCGTGGTATACAGACCCAAAGAACCTGTCATCCTTGTACGTCTTCGTCCAATCCACATAAAGGAAGGAAGTTTCCTTGTCATCCTTTTGTGGGGGGAACTTGGATTTGGCCTTTGATCTCGTTAGAGGAAATACATTCAGGAGCGGCAGCGACGACACAGAGTCAGAATTATCCCTTTCAGTCTGATCCGTCTTCGAAATCTCCTTGCATCTGACCACCTCGACTTTGTTTGGATTTTTAATCGAACATTGGAGGCAATGTTTCTTGGTCAGTGCTTGTTCCTCCTTGTCAAACTCGATCACTTCGGCTTTATCCGTCGATGTCCCATGAAAGCTTACTTCGAAGTAGGTATCTGAGGCGGGGTAGGCCCAGCGACTCAGGGCATCCGCCACAGTGTTGTAGCGTCCCAGAATGTAAGTCACATCGAGGTCAAATTTGCTGCGGTATTCATGCCGAAGGCCCCTTCTCCCAGCCGGTCCACCAGGGGTATCCACATGCTCTGTCCTCGAGCTTTCACAGAGAAGCAACATGCCGTTGACCCGCATAGAGCCGTACCGGCCGCCCCGCCCGACCATAAGGGAACTGATGGAGGGGCGGCCGGCGGGAGAGGACGACGGGGGAGTCCCCCCGAAGGGGTGTCTGGGGAGGCCGCCCAGGTCGGCCCACAGGACAGAGGACAGGGCGGAGGCCCCGAGGCACGTGAGGGCGCGCGAGATACAGCCTTGGCGCGGGGACGAGCAGCGGCGAGCACACGGAGCAGGGGAACGACGCTAAGAGGGCGGGCAGAGGACAGAGGGGAGGGGAGGGTAGAGAGGGGAGAGAGCGGAAACTTGTACAGCAACGCGGGCTGAATGGCTGGGTCGCCCGGCACGGCCGGGGACCGCCAGGGGCAACGCCACAGGATGGCGGAGGGACTGGACGTGAGCACCGAACAGAAACGAGATGGCGATGCAGTGATGTTGTGCGTGCATGCAGGGAGGAGGGAACCAAGAAAAAAAAAAGAAAAAAAAACAAAAGGCGGAAAAAAGAATCAAAAAGGGGGAAACAAACGCGGACAACACCACAAGGAGGCGGGACAGAAAAGGACGAGTGGCTAGGGCCACGCCACAGCCCCAGGTGACTAGGACAGCTAGGGAGACGGCACAGGAGAGAGGGGCGGGGGAGGGAGGGGAGCGACCCGTGCTAGGCGCACGAAACGGTCCCCGGATGGATGAGGATCCAGTGGGCCCGCGCCACGGGGTTGCTGGCGGCCCGATGGGGTATAAACACGGGATGAGGGATGGGATGGGGCCGCAAGACAGCCCGGGGGATGAGGCCAGGGCCGCGGCACAGGCGAAAGGGACGGGGGCGGGAAGGGAGCGACCCGTGCTAGGCGCACGAAACGGTGCCTGGAAGGAAGAGGCCCCAGTGGGCCAGCGCCACAGGGTAGCAGGCGACCTGGTGGGGTATAAACACGGGATGCTGGGACAAGAGGACAGGGCGGGGAAGGGCGTGTGGCTAGGGCCGCACAACGGCCCGAAGGGGTAGGGAGTCCATGGGACGCTGGGAACGGGCCGGTTGAGGGGATGAAGCAACGGGGAATGGGACATGGGAAGGGCAGGGAGGTTAAAAGCGCCAAGCAACAGCCCCATGGGATTGGGAAACCAGTCGCCATGGAGTGGTGAACCGTGGGCCAACCATGGGGAGCCTGGCCACGTGAAGTCGGGAAAATGCCCTGAACTCCGGGACGGCCGTGAGGTGTCCGCAGGGGTGAGGGTTGATCTTGAGATCCCCGGGTCAATGGCCTGAGTACACGTAGGTTCACGCGTGAGCGGGACCAGGAGGGACGTGGAAAGGGTCGCCCCCTGGCCTCCAGCTGTTGATGGACGAAAACCAAGTGCATCCGGGAGCCGAGTGGGTACTCCAGCCCGTGAGGGATGGGGAGTGGTGGAATGTGGTTGACAGAGAGAAATGCTCCGCTGTTGGCGAGGGCTATCCACAGGAAACCCGCCTGCAGGCGCCCAATAGGCTGTGCTAGGGGGGGAAGGCCGGGGGATCCTTCAAAGGGTGACCGGAAGGAGCTGAAGCCGTGAAGGGCAGCGACTGAAGGGAGCCTACCACCGGTCATGCCCCAAGGGAACCTGGTTGAAGTTCTCGGCCGTGAGGTGAGACAGGGGTCGCCTGGGGAACTAATGGTGGAGAGCACTCCTTCCCGCCAGAGGCGGCAACCATGTAAAACAAACAAGGAGGAGTCAGATGAGGCTGCGGACGCGGCCGCCCTTACTTACTGACTTACTTACTTGCTGCGGTATTCATGCCGACGGCCTCTTCTCCCAGCCGGTCCACCAGGGGTATCCACATGCTCTGTCCTCGAGCCTTCAACAGACTTGTGGTCAGTCAGTACTTCGACGCGATGACCCATGATCAAGCCCTCATAGCGCCGTAGGGCACAGAGGATTGAATAGGCTTCTTGTTCCCTTGGACTCCATTTTTGCTGTCTTGTAGTAAGCTTGCAAGACCAGAAAGCCAGGGGGTGATGGTGACCTTCGTCGTCGACTTGTTCAATCGTAGCACCAATGGCGTAACGACTGGCGTCTGTACGAATATAAAAAGGTTGTCCATCGAACCGCGGAGTCTTTAATGTAACCACATTTGCCAGTGTTTCCTTGAGACCAGTTGGAGCCTCTTTAGCTTCTGGTCTCCACTTGAGCTTGACTTGAGATCCCTTCTTTCCCTCTACTTTGCCAACCCGGAGTAACTCTGTCAAGTGACCAGAGTACTTGGCGTAGAGGGGCAGGAACTCCTGATAATAATTGCAGCAGCGTACAAACGCAGGAAGCTGCGTGATCGTTTTAGGCCTTTCCCGGAGCTGCAGGGCAGCCATCCTGCCTGGGGCAGGTCTTCCTGTCCCATCTTCCAAGATAGAGCCACAGAATTCCACACTTTGGAGGAACATTTTGCCCTTCTTGAGTGCACACACGAGCTTCTCTTGTTTAAGAACTTCGAGGACTTTGCGAACCTGTTCTTCGTGCTTCTTCAGGCATCGATTAAAGTTTTGTCCCACTGGCGTGGTGATCAGAAGGTCGTCGATGTAGATGCTGCAGAATTCTTGTAACCCTAGAGCCTTGTGCTTCTGAAACAACACATTCTCCATCATTGTCTGGAACACCGACAGCGCATTCTTGAGACCCATAGGTATCACAGTCCACTGGACTGTGCCACAGGGCGTGCACATTGCCGTCAAATGCCTGTGCTCTTTTCCGAGTGGCATTTGATGAAAGCCATGGCGCAGATTCAACATGGTGAAGAGCTTGCCTTTTGACCTTTTGGCGATCTCCTCCTCACTTAAGGGAAGGGGATGCGGGTCAGGAAATGTGGCGGCATTCAGGGCTCTATAATCCACCACTAGACGCCAAGCATCTATGCTGGATTGGTCAGCAGCTGGGGGTTTAGCCACAGTAAATGGTGCTGATCACCACTGACAACTCATGCAGCCCTCCAACCAACCGAACTCATGGACATTGCGCTCAAAAGTCTTTCGCAGGGCACCTGCTTTGGTGCCGTGGGGATAGAATGGACGTTGCTTGTGCACCTTTGTGCCTTGGATTATCTCAATTTTGGCTTCCCCATGTTAACTCCGAATTGGGGGGTCTTTCAACAACTTCGGACTCAGCACGTCATCTTTATAATCTTCGAATACTGCGTCCCTTCTTGCAGCTATCTTGTCTCCGTCCACCTGATTCCCACATTCAATCACCAACATGATGTTCACCAACTTGCGAATTGTTGGACGTGGTCTCATATTCTTGGCCACTTCATTCGAAAATTCCTCGTCGCATTGTTGGCAAATGAAGCTCACCTGAGCTCGCTCCTCCGTGGGGTCCCACCAATGAAGGGGGTCTACGAACGTCTTGAAGGGGTGGTCGGACAAATTCGGCTGCATTCCAGTCAATTCAGGCGAGATTCTTGGAGACTTGTCATCAATCTTGCTGGAAATCTTGACATTCCTGTCTGATGAGGACATATTCAAATGGATTGAGGCGTTCTCTTGAGGGATCTCAGAATTTCACTGGGGACATCCCAGTTACTAATACACTGACTTGCAGTCCACTTGGCAGCCATTTCAGACGTAAGATGCTTCATGTTGCAAGGGAGGACCTGGATGTAGCCACTGTGGCGGTCTTTAATTAATAAAACCCCGTCGATTGGCTTCTTCGTGTAGAGACGTTCCTCCTGGATTAGTCCCAATTCGAAGACATCCGCCGTGACCTTGTCGAACAACCTCTCAGGAATTGGTAATTCTTTCAGTAGACCTTCTGCCTTTTGTTTCTTGGGGATGCTCGACTTACATTGCTTGCATCCTTTGGCAACTCGTTCAAAGGCTCCCTTGAGGTCCCGGGTGTACACTCTGTGTCAAAGCTCCTGCTCCAGAACAGGAGACTGTGCATGGGCTGCTTCATGTCGATACCAGTGTTTGACATATTTGTCATATAGACAGTCAGGAAGACAAATCCCTCCTTGCCAAAATAACTTGTCGCCTTGGATCTTGAAATCAGCTGTCTCCTCAGAGTCGTACGGCTTTTCCCCTCTTAACTTGTGGTATACAGACCAAAAGAACCTGTCATCCTTGCACGTCTTCGTCCAATCCACATAAAGGAAGGAAGTTTCCTTGTCATTCTTTTGTGGGGGGAGCTTGGATTTGGCCTTGGATCTCGTTAGAGGAAATACATTCAGGAGCGGCAGCGACAACACAGAGTCAGAATTAACCCTTTCAGTCTGACCCGCCTTTGAAATCTCCTTGCATCTGACCACCTCGACCTTCTTTGGATTTTTAATCGAACATTGGAGGCAATGTTTCTTGATCAGTGCTTGTTCCTCCTTGTCAAACTCGATCACCTCGGCTTTATCCGTTGATGTCCCATGAAAACTAACTTCGAAGTAGGCCTCTGAGGCGGGGTAGGCCGAACGACTCAGGGCATCCGCCACAGTGTTGTAGCGTCCCAGAATGTAAGTCACATGGAGGTCAAATTTGCTGCGGTATTCATGCCGAAGGCCTCTTCTCCCAGCCGGTCCACCAGGGGTATCCACATGCTCTGTCCTTCAGCTTTCAACAGACTTGTGGTCAGTCAGTACTTCGACGCGATGACCCATGATCAAGCCCTCATAGCGCTGTAGGGCACAGAGGATTGCATGGGCTTCTTGTTCCCTTGGACTCCAATTTCGCTGTCTTGTAGTAAGCTTGCAAGACCAGAACGCCAGAAGGTGATGGTGACCTTCGTCGTCGACTTGTTCCATCGTAGCACCAATGGCGTAACAACTGGCGTCTGTACGAATATAAAAAGGTCATCCTTCGAACCGCGGAGTCTTTAATGTAACCACATTTGCCACTGTCGTCCTTGAGACCAGTGAAAGCCTCTTCACATTCTGGTGTCCACTTGAGCTTGACTTGAGATCCCTTCCTTCCTTCTACTTTGCCAACCCTGAGTAACTCTTTCAAGGGACCAGAGTACTTTGCGTAGAGGGGCAGGAACTCGTGATAAACATTGCAGCAGCCTGGAAAGGCACGAAGCTGCGGGATGGGCTTAGGCCTTTCCCAGAGCTGCAGGGCAGCCATCTTGCCTGGGGCAGGTCTTCTTGTCCCATTTTCCAAGATAGAGCCACATAATTCCACACTTTGAAGGAACATTTTGCCCTTCTTGGGTGCACACACGTGCTTCTCTTGTCGGAGAACTCCGAGGACTTTGCGAACTTGTTCGTTGTGCTTCTTCAGGCACTCATCAAAGTTTTGTCCCACCAGCGTGGTGATCAGAAGGTCGTCGATGTAGATGCTGCTGAATTCTTGTAAACCCAGAGCCTTGTGCTTCTGAAACAACACATTCTCCATCATTGTCTGGAACACCGTTGGCGCATTCCTGAGACCCATAGGTATCGCAGTTCAATGGACTGTGCCACAGGGCGTGCGGATTGCCGTCAAATGCCTGTGCTCTTTTCGGAGTGCATTCGATGAAAGCCATGTCGCAGATTCAGCATGGTGAAGAGGTTGCCTTTTGCCCTGTTGGCGATCTCCTCCTCAATTAAGGGAAGGGGATGCGGGTCGGGAAATGTGGCGGCATTCAGGGCTCTATAATTCACCACTAGACGCCAAGCATCTATGCTGGATTGGTCAGCAGCTTCGGGTTTAGGCACAGTAAATGGTGCTGATCACCACTGACAACTCATGCAGCCCTCCAAACAACCAAACTCATGGACATTGCGCTCAAAAGTCTTTCGCAGGACACCTGCTTTGGTGCCGTGGGGATAGAATGGACGTTGCTTGTGCACCTTTGTGCCTTGGATTATCTCAATTTTGGCTTCCCCATGTTAACGTCGAATTCGGGGGTCTTTCCACAACTTCCCACTCAGCAAGTCATCTTTATAATCTTCGAATACTGCGTCTCTTCTTGCAGCTATCTTGTCTCCTTCCATCTGATTCCCACACTCAATCACCATCATTATGTCCACCAATTTGCGAATTGTTGGACGTGGTCTCATATTCTTGGCCACTTGATTCGAAACTTCCTCGTCGCATTGTTGGGGAATGAAGCTCACCTGATCTCGCTCCTCCGTGGGGTCCCACCAATGAAGGGGGTCCACGAATGTCTTGAAGGGATGGTCGGACGAATTCAGCTGCATTCCTGTCAATCCAGGCGAGATTCTTGGAGGTTTGTCATCATTCTTCCTGGAAATCTTGACATGTTTGATTTGATTCTTGTCTGCTGAGGACAAATTCGAATGGATTGAGGCGTTCTCTTGAGGGATGCCGATAGTCCTTCCCTCCTTCTGCGATGATGTGTTGGGATTCTGCTCTCGATCGTCTCGATCCACCTCAATTTCGTCGTTTCTTGACCAATTTGAAATGACCTCTCCTGTTCCCATCGCACTTGCATCTTGCCAATAATCTCCCAGATTCCCGTCAACTAAGCACGCCAACGTGCTCCATGAACGCTGTGGCAAAGGTTTGCTATTGTCTTCGCAATACAGCTTCACTCCTTTGTGAGGTAACTCAATAATGTCGATCGAAATGTCCATAATGTCCTTGAACCAAGTTTGTTTTGGCCAATTTGGCACAATTAAGATCGCCTTGGCGCCGGAATGCTTCAGCTTCTGTACCACACGAGGAAGAACGTCGAAGGCCGGAATCATCCAGAGAGATTCAGACCAGTCCTCGCTCCAGGCATTCTCATAGAACTTCGGAAATCTTTTATTCTTCTTGTTTGCAAAGGCATCAACTTGTGGACAAAAATTGTGGTTCTTTTCGAAGGAATCCACCAGAATGTCTCGCAATTTGTCAACGACTAGATAGCAAACTGACTTCCACTTCTTGCAGTTCAATGGTTCCACCTTTCCTTCGTCAAATTGCGCTTGATTCCTTGTAATTTCCTGCCCATCTTCTTGAAATTAAAGCTTATTTGGCTCCTTGAAGTGTTGAACACTCTTGGTGAATGGGTGCAGATAATACAGCTCAGACGAGTCGCTGGCTGACGGATCTTGGAGGAAGCATGTCCTGTGTCCCATGGGCGACACACGATGAGCGTGAGGCCAAGGTTGACCCAAGAACAAATCATACTTGATGGTAGCCTCATAGAACTTCCCGGAGAGCCACTTCTCCTTCACTTCTTCCGTACTCCAAACCGACTATTTCACTAATCGGACTGCTGAATCCGCTTCCCTTTCGCCACCTTCAAGGCGATGTCCGCTCACTCCTTCCAGCTTGACAGGTGTTGAAGAAATCTTGGCTTCATCCTCCTGCAGAAAGCCTTTCCTCGCCAGATTGACTTCTGACCCATGGTCAATAAGACACTTAGCAACTTTAATCTTGCCTTTGGCTGTCTTGACTTGGATCCAGCAAACAAATTGGTGCTGTTTGCCTCGACGGACAGCACTCAGAACCCAGGCAAGATAGAGGAGGCCGGAGAAACGCGCCAGACGGTCCCAGCACCGCCCATCCACTGCCCCAACTACCCTTATGGGTTTAGGGTTTTGCCACTCAACTTCAACGTTGGGAGTTGGGTTAAGTTGGCCTCCCTAGTGCAATTCTTCTTCGCCATTTGGCTGTACGTCTTGTACCTGTTCTTTGTCAACCCATTCCTTTCCTGCCTCAAGGGCATTGACTCCTTTTCCACGTCCACGACCACCGAATGACTTTCGACCCCCAGCTTTCTTACCACCTTGGCCTTTGTTCTTGGAGGTGTTGGAACTGGGGTTGAATCGGTTGGATTTGCCCTTGCCACGATTTCCAGAGTCCTTGCCCTTGCCGAATGTCTTGTTAGCTGGCGTCTCCGTGTACAGGGGGTTGCCATTCACCTTAGAATCATCTTGATTCTCGGACATTTCTTTGGACTTGTCCAGCTTTTCGACCTGATTTTCCACCAGATTCTGCCCATCGTGAGCGGATTGCATCTCCGCCTTGCTGCGAGTAATCTTTCGGCGTCCAATCTCTGTTCCTGCCTTGGGAATGTCACTTCAATTTTCCCCTATGATGCTGGTCCAGATTCTGTACTTCATCTTTTTGGAGATTTCTTTGTTGACCGCCTTTTCCTTCAACTTTGCTCTGAATGGTCTTGAGATCTGAGGGCTGCCACCTGTGATCTGCCGTCGAATGCGTAGCTTCTCACTGGTCGTTCCCCATGGACAGGCACACTGCACATCCCTTGTCGCTCACGGCGGTCACCTTTGTGCCAAAATCCCTTGGCATGTAGGGGCTTTTGCCTCTCCAGGTTCGCATACTTCTCCAGCTGGGCCCAGACCTGGTCAACCGAGTACGAGAAGATCCAGCGCAGCACTCTCAACACAGTCCCCTTGAACTTTACCTTGCCGTCCACCATCTTGTTGAAGAACTCCGATCCTTTGCTGTCGTGGAATTCGACCCTCCGACAACCATCACGAAGGAGAATGTCCTTTATCCCAACGGCACTCACGGAGTTGAGCACATTCCGGAGTTCCATTTTGGTCATGGTCTCCGATAATCCTCGATCTTCTACCCACTGACCAAGGACGTTCTTGTCCGCTTGGCTATCCCTGATCTTCTGCTTGGTCTCCGGCGTCAGCTTGCTCAGCAGAATCTTCTTCATTTCGCCTTCAGAAAGTCCTTCTCCAGCGCTCGCCGCATCCTGCACCAAGAAACCCCAATCTAGCCTTGCAGATTGGATGTCTTCCAGAAATAATTTCTTGATCATTCTGAAGTTCTGGAGTCGGTCCCTGTAATGATCTTCAGGAAGTTGTGAGGCTTCCTTCTCGAGAGTTTGCCACAGTTCTTCATACGTCAGTGGACCTCCTTTATTCTGCCTTTCGGCATATAGATTATACGTGAATTCCTTGAGTTTGCCAGTCAAACAGTCCATCAAACCGAGAATCCAGAGGTCCTTCCCAAGTCTCTCCGTCTGCAACCAAACCAAAACGTATCGTTCGAAAGACACCCAGTAATTTGGGTGTCCTGAGTACTTGGGCTGCTTCATCACTGAACCTCTAAGTCTCAAATGAAGTGGATTCAGAAAGTGGTTCAGATTCAAACCTGCGCATGTACCAACGGGGTTCACGAAAACAGGGTTGATGGCGGCACGTCCCATTGCTTGGGCTTGAGCAGTTGCGGCCGCCAGCAACGTCCTGTCCACAGTAGGCTGCACGAACGGTGTTGATTGAACTTGATGATACCTCATTTCTTTGAGTTTCTTCTCTTTCTCCTTCAATTTGGCCTCATTTTCCTTCTTTTCTTCTCCTTTCGTCTTCAAGGCTAGTGATCTTTCCTTCACGGTGGTCCTTGCTTCTCCATCAATATCGCCAAGGCGTCCAACAGACAGTACAGACCTCTCTGATGAAGATTCTCCTCCTTCGGTACCCTGATCCAAAGCAATAGGACTTGTAATTCCAGTAGGGGGAATGCCAGGAATTCCACTATAACCTGGGATTGAACCAGTAAAAGCTGGGTGTGCCGGAGTGTGGGGAACGCCGTAGGTCGTGGATGCAGGTGCAGCTGAGGAGGTAGGTGCTGGGTGGCTTGCTGGTGCCAGAGCTGGTCCAGTGAGCCCAGTAATGCTCAGATTCTCAACCAAAGTAGCCAATTTCCCAAGTTTTTGCTCCATCTCCTTCCACTTGCTCTCATCATCCCGCTTCTTTTCCTGGGCGCTCTTCTTCAACTCCTTCACCTTGTCCTCCAAGGACGAAATGTTGCGCCGACAGGAGCAATCCTTGGCGCACTTGGCACATGATGGGCATCGGGTGCTCTTCCCCTTACTTCGTACCTCATCAACCCAAGTGTCAACACTGGAGATAGAGCTGGGGAGTTTGGATAATTGCTCTCTGGAGAGGTGAGAATGAGTCGAATCACACCTCATTTCGTCGACCTCTTTGCCGTTCGGACCCCAGGAACTCAACGGGCCAGCATGCTTTGGGACATTCTGGCGTCTTTCCTCGGCAATGATGGCCATTTGCACCATCACGGCAGCCTGGTGATGGACTGGTCCATAAGCTCCTCCCAGTCCTCTTGTTCCTGCAATGTGGCGTCCAATGTCAGGCGGCCGCTCTCCCTTATGAACTGGCAGGACGCCCTGAACCAGCCCTTCAGGCGGCCGCGGTAGTTTGCCTCCGCCAGTAGCCAATTCTGGCGGTTCAGGAACTCCTGATTCCAGATTTTCTGGGGGCGATTTTCCCGGTATTCACCAGAGATCTCACTGATTCCAGTATTTGAAGGCTCTCCTTTGCTGCTGCTGTCTTCAAGATCAGGCACAGAGGGAGAGTTGGAACCAGATTCACTTGAGGAGGGAGATTGGCGACCGGGTTGAAGGTTCAATGGGGCGTTCATACAACAACCAGCACAAGTATGAACTCCAGGCCAATGTCTATGACCACAGTAAGGACACTCAGAAGGACGATCTTCCGTCTGCTGGGGAGATGCCGCGAATGTAACCTCGGGGGGAGCACGGAGGGACTCTGGACAGTTGATAGCCCCGCTAAGGCCCGATGATCTAAGCGTGTCCGTGGAGTTTCCAGAAGCAGAGGCTTGATTTCCCCTGCTACCATGTAACCGCTGTGTAATGGCGGATCTTTCTTGTAACTGGGAAGCCTGTAGCCTTGATGCCCCAGGGGTTGTAACGCCCGACCCTGCCCCTGATATCTCCGAACCCGTCTGACCATCTCTAGACCCATATCCAGCCTCTAGGAGCGACATATGCAAGGCACCGAGAGGGTCATGACGTGTTCCCGTGGGGGGCCGGCCACGGGACGCTGCGGAGACACGCACAGGTGAGCAGGCAGGCAATGCACTACGCTCACAAGGGCATCAATGCGCTCATGTCACGTGACAAAGCGTTTCAGAATCCTTGCCACTCTGCAAAGAGGGAACGAAAGTATGTACAGCAACACATCAGGATATGTACACATGGGGTTAAGACTGGACTGGGGTAAGGGCATCACAGGACCATAGACACTCAGTCCCAACTCATATCCCAATCCCAGGTCCGACCCTCTCAGTGGCTGATGGGGGCGGGGGCTCAAACACAACCCATGCCCTGCTCAGTCCGGACCCTGAAACCCTGCCAATGGGAGAGGTGTCCCGCGTAGCCACAGGCGAGTTCCTGGTAACCAAGGGGCTCCAAGGCCAACCGACAGTGGCTCCCTATGCTCCCTTAACGGCAGGTCCCAACTCCTCTCTGAGCGAGAGATATGGCCCCGCCATTATCACCCAGGAGTTGGTAGCTGAAAATGGGCTGTTTCAGCCCAAACTGATATTAACTCAAAAATCCCCAAAATTGACCCCTCGTCCGGACCCGCCAAAGGTAGGGACGAGGCAACCGACCCTATGCCCTTCGAGTACGAACTCTCTGGAGCCCTGACCCAACCTGGTTCCCTCTGAGGTCCCGGCATCAGGGCAACACGGATGAGTCAAGTGGGGTCATGATACCAAAATCACCAAAATTGGCGTCATTCCCACGCGTGGTTCGCCCGGCCAAGGTAAGGCCAATGGCTCACAGGGTAGGAGACAGGACCTAGGACTCCTCTCTGAGTGTACAACTTGGAATTAGGTCCGGGCTCTCTCTGAGTTCAGAGAAATGGGGCCGCCAATTGACCACACGGAAGGGGGAAATTGGGGTCCCAAAATTGGGTCATTTTGGCTGCCTGAAATGAGCCAAAATCTGGTGTGCTCCCAATAGTATATCTCCACGCCGGCTTGGAGATCGGATCCGCCATTCCATGCGTGATCCATCGGGAGCCCAACATAGACTCCCATGCCCTTGGCTCCCAAAGATCTCGATGCCACTTGGCGTGGTGACGATCCCAATTGGGTCCACAAATGCAAAAATGGCAAAATTGCCCATACTCAATTTGGCCTAGCGCCTTAACGAAGGCGGCTCCGCTTCGCCCACGTAGTGTGTGGACCATGGGGACCATTACCCATAACACCCATGTCATATATGGTCCATTGGTCCATGCGTCCGGCGTGCACGAAGGTTAGAACATGGGGCACGGCGGGCAGCAAAAGTGGAAAAATGCTCAAAATGGCCAAAAATGCGCACACTCATGGTTGGGGCAAATGAGGCACATTTTTGACTCGGACCGGAGTGTGCCATAGGATTGGTATCAAGTCATATTGGTCCAACATATCTTTTGGGCGTCGCCCAACTCCTCCGATATTGGGAATGGCAGGGTCGCCAAGTGAGCCCATGATTTGGGATAGTCCCAGATCGCCAACATGGCGGCCACGGTATGTCAAGCCTAAGAGGAGTTATCCGCCGGGTCCAAGATATGTTGGGCACCGAAGTATGTACCCTCATATCATACTTGGGTCATGATGTCAATTGAGCGCAACGTTGAGATACACGGTCGCCACTTGACATCATGACGAGCCAAAAATGGCAAAATTGGCACAATGACACACAAAAGTGCCTTGAAAGGTCTACAATTATATTATAATATCTCCGGCTTGGATCGTGCAATCACTTAATCCTTCTAAACACAATGACTTGACACCATTGACCTTCGATCCCACATATGTGCTCCACTTGGGGCGCCTTGAAAGGTTACGAGCGCTACTTCCCAAGTGGGCACATGAAAATATGGAAAATTGTAAAACACACACCTTGCTCCCAACGCATCGCTTCGGGATCACCACACAAGCTTCCCCTCACGAAGGTTAGGCATGCAATTGACTGTAGGGAGTATGGAGAAGGGGCTTGCACAATATGAGGTCCATTGGCGGGTTCGACGTGGAGCAATGGACCCGCCAAATGGGCACGCAACACAACACATGGCACATACCACATATTGCCCAAAAAGGTAGCTCCCACCACGATATGTCATGCCCCTCCAAGGGCCTAACTTTGTGTCAATCGCTCACAGGAACTCAAGGAGAGTTCCTATGCCACACCAACACTTGCGCGCTACACTCGAAAGTTATCTTAACGCACGCAATATCATGGCCAAAGAGTTATAACGCAAACTCTACCCAATTGACCATGATCCATTACACTAGCGCGCACGTGTGGAAACGCAAGGCATATAATGCTTCCTAAATTACGTCGGGAGTATTGTAAATACATCCCACGTTTCCTTATCGTAATTCCTCGCAAGCAACACGAGACATGACCTTCACAAGTGGCCTCACGAATCAACTTTGTTTTGCCCATATCTTTAAGACAAATGGAGGGCAGGATAAAAGGGAAGTTGATTCGTGCATACGGAAGCACGTAGGTCCACTCGAAAGAGGTCAAATCAAGTGCGGGGATGTCGAAGTCGAAAATCCGATTTCGACATCCTGAAAAATTCGGATTAAGGTTGCGAGTATTAATTATGAAAATTGCGGAAGCATCCATGCAGTTCCTGGCGACTTTGGGGCCTTCGTGACGGATAGCGTTAAAATTTCCATTATAAACAGTTAAACTGGCGGTTACGGTAAAGTCGCGAACCAACCGCCAGCAGTCAAAACAGTGAGTATCGGAACGGAAGCGTAAAAATTGACGGAAACAATATGAAAATAAAACCCTGTTGATTCCTGATATTCTGATACACAAATCTCCGCTGGCGGTGCATCGGTTGCCGATGCGGGGCTTCACGGCACGGAACACGCCGTGCATGGGGTTAGTGGACCGGAGACCGGTTGTATGCCGTAACCTCGCCATGGGGTTCTGGGTACCGCTTCACCCCCCTCCTTAGAGCAAACCCTGGGGGGGCTCGATAACACCCACGCATGGCAGCGGGTACCCAGGACCACTCCCTGAAAGGGGGGGGGGGTGTCACATCCTCACTTCAGTAAGTCACAGTAAGATTGGTATCCCACAGTGGGATAGGTATGCTGCTGTAACAGCTCGTAGCACATGTATAGTATCAAGTATCAAGTCCCGGGTCCTTGCGGCGATTCTTCGGCATCCAAAGGACCCGTTAACCCATACCAGGCGCACCGGGTGCCGGCTGCTACGGTCACCACCACAGTGGCAGTGGCATACACGGCCAACATAGGCGACACACGACGACCGAGGTGGTCCCACAAGTCGAGAGCGACCACAAAGATCCATCAGGCTACCCGAAGCTTCTCAAGGCCCGCCGACTGGGGAGAGTCCCCACGGGTCCTTCCTCGGGCGCACCATGTCCATATCCATACGACGCGAGTCCAGAGTGCCATAGTCGAACTCCTTAAGAACCCCAGATCTTAAGGGAACTCCTCCTGAAGGGATCGGGCATCAAGGCCGTCTTTTCCCTCGCCCTACTGCCACGAAGGCCATACATGAGGGAGTCCTCATGCAGTGTGGGCGGAGGCGTCGACTCCTCAAACCACCAGTTTCCCAGGCAGACTGACCAAGGTCAGGAGCACCGGAGGCCGCCATCCGAATGCAAGTGCGTCTGCGATTCGGTAGGCTCACACTGGGACTGACAGTGGCGGACCGCTGGGAGTGTAGTCAGGCAACTGGGCTTCCCGCCTGGCGCCATTAGGATCTCCACACACACAGCGAATAGGGCAACACGGTATCACGGGCACTCAAACAGAAGAACACGTAATCAAGTACCGGTCCAGGCTGGACCAGGCTGTAAGAATGTGTACACGGCGACTCAAGGCGCCTCTGTATCCCGATTCCTGGTGAAAAACAGTCCATCCCTCAGCGATGGGCTGATGACACTTAACATACAGATGCACATATCCTGGAGGGCAGAAAAACAAGCAATAATCTGGGTAAATAGGCGTGTAAACACACTCTGAACAGAGTGCCAAACCACGCCACGGTCAGGATAAGGCAAATGCAGGAGGGTGGACAGGATAACGCCTGAGTTCAGGCATATATAGTCTCGAGACACACGTCGACTGGTCTGGATTCCGCAAATGCCATGGAACCAGATCACACACCAAAAATCGCAATGCCGATGACAGCGGCATCCGTTGCGCAACGTCGTATGGGCTTCAAGGCCCCAAGAGCTCAGAAATATGAAGGTCAGTCGCCCTACCTGGTTTCCCAAGGATTCAGCAGGGGGGGTGAGTGACGAATAAAAGAAGAGAGGGGCCATCCTCCTCTGGATACAGCAGGGGGGGGGCATATGGCCACTCTGTCACCGAAAGATGGAAGAGAGCAAGCAAGTAAGGGACGATTCGTCGGCCTCACAAGCGCTCAAAACGCATCAGGGGAGAGCTCAGGGCGCTGATCAGGCACCCCTGGCTGCAATCGCCCGGGTGAGTGCTGCCAAGTCCGAAACGTGGATCTTGGTCTTGTGCTTGCGGATGTACTCCATGAAGGGAGTATTGACCCGCGGCACAAACGAGGAGACGGGTTCCCAGGTGTCGTGGGACGGCCCATAGCCTCGCCAACGAACCTTGAACTCCAGACCTCCGGGTGCCGAGGCCTTCGGACGCTGAGCCAGGATCTTCTCGACAGTATAGTCGTCCTGCTCAGCATAGTCGTCGTCCGAATCGGCCTCATGTTTGGCGTAGTCCAGGGACACATGACGGCCACGGAGGTCGGGTTCCCGCACACGGAGTTGACTCTCGTGGCGCTCCCGGAACTGTCCGTGACCCACCTTGATGCGGTAGGTGTCCTCACCAATCCTGCGGACCACCTCGCCGGGTGTGAACCAGGTCTTGGTGCGGTGGGTGCCCATGGGGCGGGGTCTGATCACCCACACCGGGTCTCCCACCCTGAACTTCTGCGCTGTCGAGCTCGGGGCGGACTTCTGACGCTCAGCATGCTCCTTCTCAAGCTGCTGGCGGACGTCCCGCGCCGTTTGCTCTTGCCGCGCGAAGAACTCCTTGGCATCCATAGCCATGCCATCACCAGACAAGGGAAGTCCCCTACCCAGGGGGTCCCTGCCAAACAGAATCTGGTGAGGGGACAAACCGCCCGGAGTGGGGGTGTCATGATGGGCCTTGAGAGCAGGCCACATCTCCTCGAACCAGTTCCGCCGTGGATTGGTGATGTGGATCTTGCGCAGTTTCTCGAACAGCTGCCGTCCAGCCACTTCAGCACGGCCGTTAGACCAGCTGAGATAGGCGACGCTCTTGGCATGACGTATCCCCATGAGGGAACACATAGCCTTGAACCAGCCACCAGTAAACTGGGGCCCTCGGTCACTGCAAATGGTGCGGGGGATGTCAAAGACGGTCAGCCAATGACGAATCATCATGACTGCCACTTCCTTGGCAAGCAACCCCTTTTTGCGTGCCGGAACGGCTACAACGTAGCCGCTGTGGCGGTCCACACAGAGAACCACACAGTCAAAGTTCTCCTTGCCTATGTGCACCTCGGGCATGGAGAAGACGTCCATGGCCACGCTCTCCATGGGCTGATCAGGAACCGGGGTCCATTGGGGTTCCCCCTTGACGTTCCGGTTGTCGGGATTGCAGGCCTGACAGACCGAGCAACCCTTCCTGACCTTCTTGATGGCGGTGTAGAGAACGATGTGGTCGATCTCGAACCGGCGCTGCATGTCAAGGGCTTGCTTCTTGACCCCTGGGTGCAGCATGTGGTGGTGCCAAGCTTCACAAAGCTCGAGCACCCGGGACTCCGGGACTAGCAGCTTACCATTCCGGTAGAGCTTGCCATCTTCCTCGGTCAGCCCCTTTGGCCACTTCTGCCCGTCGTCAGGGTCGGTCACAGCCCTATACTCGGCCGCAAAGGCCTCAGACTTGGCGTAATCGTCGGTCCAGTCGTCCTGGAGGCAAGACTCCGGGAAGAGGTGCTTGTCGGACTCAGTTCCCACAGGGGGTGCCGGCCCGGGCCTTCCGCCCGCGGCACCCACAGGGGCGAGTACACTGACTGTTCTGCTCACCCTCGAAGCGAGGGGGGCATCCGCAGCCATGACGACGAAGCATTTAGCCCCCATCCTCCTCCATCAGGCGCTCCATCTCAATGATCCTCTTGGCTTCAGCGGTTTCAGCCTCATCGCCATGGGCAGAGATATCCTGCATGCCCTTGCTGGCGGGATAGGCCCACCTACTGAGACAGTCCGCCACGGTGTTATCCTTTCCAGGAATATAAACAACCGTAAGGTCGAACTTGGCCAAGGTCTCGTGCCATCTTGCCCGTCGGGAGGCGGGACCCGAGGGGGTGTCCACGTGCTCCTTGTGCCACGACTGCAGACTCTGATGGTCGGTGCAGACGGTGACGGGATGGAGGGCTATGTACCCAGCCCATTTCCTGAGAGCCATGACAATGGCATACGCCTCCTTTTCACGGGGCGTCCACGTCCGTCTCTGGCCTTCCGCCAGGACTTGGCTCCAGAAGGCCACGGGCACGTGCCTCCCATCGTCAAGCACTTGCTCCAACACAGCGCCAATGGCGTAGTCGGAAGCGTCGGTGCGCAGGACGAACCCTCGGTCGGGATCCACGAGGTGCAGACCCACTGCGGATAGCAGCGCCTGCTTCATCCCCTCAAAGGCACGGTCAGACTCTTCAGTCCAGACCAAAGCCTTCTTGGACCCCTTCTTGGTCTCCTCTCGGTTGCCCTTGAGCATGGTCGTCATGGGGGCTGCCTACTCGGCATACATTTTGATATACCCCGAGTAGTAGTTGCAGAACCCCAGATACGCCCGTAGCTCAGAGACCGTTTTGGGCTTTTCCCAGTGCTCGATCGCAGCCACCCGTTCCCGACTACGTGGCCAGCGAAGACCACCTCGCTTACCGCAATGGTGGCCTTGTCACTGCTGCCCGTGAGTTTGTGCCGAACCAGAAGGTCCAGCACCCGAGTGACGTCCCTCTCGTGTGCCTCCAGGAGCTCCTCGTAGCTCATGCTGGGGTCCCCGGACGCGATGATCACGTCGTCCACGAAGGGGTCCGCACAGTCGCGCACCGGCTCAAGCAGGTTCTCCAGCATCCGCTGAAAAGCCGCATTGCCGTTGGTAACGCCCATGGGCATCACCTTCCACTGGAGAGGTCCAAGTGGGGTGCTCATGGCTGTGCAGGCACGGGACTCCTCGGCGAGAGGCATCTGATGATAACCATGTTTCAGGTCAATCACCGTGAAGATCCTCCGCCGGTGTTGCTTTTGCAGCATGTCCTCAATGAGGGGCAGCGTATAGCTGTCGTGCTGCGTTTGGGCGTTCAGGCCGCGGTAGTCGACCACGAGCCGCCACTCACCGGCAACCTTCTTGGGGACGACGAAGCAAGGAGTGGCCCATTCGGAGTGGCACGGCTCGAGCCAGCCTCTCTGGATGAAGTCACGGAGGATCTTCTCCATGGCCTCTTTCCTCTCGCCCCTCAGGGCAAACTCCCGGTGACGATACACACGGGGGTCCTGCTTCAGTCGTATCTTGGCCTCGCCATACGGTCCACGCACCGGTGGGGGGAACACAGGTTTGCCGCTGAAGAAGGTCTCGCCATACTTCTGCTTCAGCCTGGCCCTCAACGCCTGGATCTTGGGGCAGTCATCGGACTCCGCCTTGGCTTTTCCGGGCACTTGAACCACGGAGCTTACTTGAGGGGTAGCGACCCCGCTCGCTTTCGGCTCAGGTGGTCTTCCCAGGTGGCTGAAAGGGCCATCTCTGGTCTTGCCTCGGAACAGATCGCCGTAGGTGGGTGGGTTACCGCCAGGCGGCTCGTCTTGGCTGGACATGTGATCCAGCACCCTCTGCACGAAGGTATTCTCGTCATAGGAACCGGAGACGATTGAGTCCACTTCCCACCAGGCTTTGTCCTGGCCTCTGCCCTCACGCTGGTTTCCCCAGTCGTGAAAGGGCTGATCCATATACCCCTGAACCAGATCCCACTCCTCTTCAGTGAGGGGGTCTTCGGAGTCCGATTCTTCGATGTCAACAGGGGGAACCGCAAAGCATTGCCTCCAAGGTTCTGCTATGATACGGTTGACACACACGAAGTCCGTAGTGTCGGCCTGATCAAGGCCCCCATCCACATAGTGGAATTCTGTTGGCCATCTCTGGGGTGGCATGGGCTGTCCCTTAGCGTCCTTATAGACACTCCCTCCAGCCGGTAGGACGACCTTGTTCAAGGTCATGTTGGTCAATGAGGCTACCCAATGTCGGGTACTTTCCTCCTCGGTGCATCCCATAGGAACAACCAGCACTGCCTTGGAGCGGTCCTTGCGAATCTTCGCTATCGCTCTTCGAATGTCCCAACGGGGGCAATGGATCCACATCAATCCCTGATGCGGACCCCAGTGCTTCTTCCACGCGGAGTCCTGGGCGCTCCAGTACTTCTCACATACCCGCAGATGGGCGGAGGTTCCTGAAGAGAACGCATCCAGGGCCAGATCCGACGCTCCCAGGTCCGCGACCACTCGGTACGCCACTTCCGGCCTTACGCCGTACTCCTGGTTCGCTGGCCCAGTAGGCTCAGTGTCCAGCGCGGCCACTTCGAGCTGATTGCGTTCGAGGGGGATCCATTGGCATTCCACATGGTGCTCAGGTGACGAAAGCCACGAGAGCTGGTCGTCCTGGTACAGGGTCATGGAGGCCTGGGCCGGGAGGACGCCGGAGTCCGTCTCCATCATGAAGTCGTACCCGACGATCATGTCCCAGTCCATCTCGGCCTCGTAGAAGCTACCGTGCAGGAGGATTTCCTTGCCGAGGTCTGGGCGGCTCAGCTCACGATTGTTCACGAACTGCAGCCCAATGGCCGCTTCCTTTGTGCCTCCTACCATGTACTGGCCGTTCGCCACCTTCAGCCTGACAGGTTTCCGACTGTCGGTCAGACACTCTGGTGGAAGTAGGCCAGCCTTGACCAAGCTGACTTGAGCTCCCGTGTCGACCAACACGTCGAAGACCTTTTCCACTTCCCCGCATAGGGCACGGACCTTAAGATGCAACTGCCGCTCGCGACCGACACGGCGCACGGCGTGCAAACTCAGGATCTCCGGCCGTTCCAGAAGCTCAACAAGCGACTGGTGCAGGTCGTGGACAATGGGCTCAGGCTGCCCATCTGCAGCATCCAGCTGCGGTCCGGGTGATCCTCCGATACTCTCGGATAGATCCTGTAGTACATCAAACACGTTCTTGGTCGCGAAGGATGGACGGGTGCAAGGGTTCGTGCCTTCACTTGCCCTCACCCCGCCTCCGCGACTGGGCGCCAGACCGGGCCTTCCGCCCGCGGCAGTCCCCTTGTGCTTATCGACTCCCGACTG
Source organism: Eutreptiella sp. 'Long Island Sound 2002' (assembly GCA_964036045.1). Taxonomy (NCBI): domain Eukaryota; phylum Euglenozoa; class Euglenophyceae; order Eutreptiales; family Eutreptiaceae; genus Eutreptiella; species Eutreptiella sp. 'Long Island Sound 2002'. The sequence continues at coordinate 131,180,978 of OZ038379.1, forward strand.
GGATGGATCGGCGCTTCCCACGTCACCATCCTGCGACCGCCCTAGCTGGGGCCCTTGGCTGCAGGGGCTCCGCTAGGGGGCGTCGGTTGTGGAAGAGGGGGTGTTCTCCTCGGCCTCAACGTCGTTGATGCCCTTCTTCCTTCCCCCTTTCTTACCCTTGTTCTTGTCCTTGTCCTTGTTCTGGTCATTCTGGTTGTTTTCCTTGTTCTTGTTATCCGACCTGGGGACCCAGTTCCGCTTGATCTCCTGGATCTCCTTGGCCAACTCGGTTCCCACCGACGACATCAGCTTGGCCAGCTCGTCCTTGTCCACCTCCATCTTGGCTTCCCGGATACCCGCGGGCGCACGCTTCTTCGACCTGTGCGCCTTCTTGTAAGCCTCTGTGTCGGCCTTGTGGACGGGGCATGTTCGGTGGTCATGGTTGAAGCCTTTCTTCCTCCCATAGCACACGAAACAGCCCTGAGGGTGAGCTCGTATGAACTCCCCAAAGGACAGCGGAGGGTCGCCAATGCGGCGAGGGTCCCTCTTCTCCTTCTTCCTCCAACCCTGCTGCAGGGGCTTCCAGTTTCCCGGTTTGCTTCCCGCGCTCAGGTTGTTGGCCACGAAGGCGCAAACGGCCACTTCGGCGGGCTCATCGTCGTCGTCATCGTCGACGAGAGTCTCATCGCCGCCGGCTCCCGCTGGGTCCATGGCAGATTCCCCGCCAGGTCCCTCGCCCACGTAGTTGACGTCGCGGTCGCCGGGCCTCAACCCGCGGGTGTGGTGGAGGTTTCGGTACTCCTTGAGTACTTCCTCGCCAACCCACTCCAGGATCTCGTCGCAGCTCATCCGCGCCGGGATGGGCTGCAGACGGATGGTCTGGCCGCTCAACTCACAATCGTCAAGGCGCCACATCGCGGTCTTCTCGCGATCGCCCGAGACGGTGATGAGAAGAGCGTTCCGCAGGGAGTGCCGTTTGACATCCCGGGCCACGTTCTTCTTCGCCCAAGACACCACGTTCGTATGATACTCCTTGGGGAGCATCATCTTGACCGTGTGGTTGGACTTGGCCCTCTTGGATTCCTCCTTGGTGACCCTCTTGATCCATGCTTCCGGCAGCATGGAGAGCAGGCGAGCCTGCTCGTCACCCTCGTTCCAATCCTCCACGTTGCGGCGGAAGAGGGTGTATTTCCCTCGGAAGTCTCGCCACTCTCGTAGGCGGATCTCCCGTCCATCATGCTCAAGCTTGATGGACTTCCAGCGCTTGGCCGCCACCTGCGGAGCGTCCACCCGCTCCTGCTCGTTGAGCCACTTCTTGGCTTCCTTGAGGGTCTTGATTTTCCCCTCCTTGGTCGCCATGAAGTATAGCTCTCCGAGCACTTCCGGCAGGCGGTACCTGAACCGTTTGAAGACATACTTCCCCGCATCAGCGGGAGGCAGGTCTTCAGTGACGGTCAGCCCCCAATCGTCCAGCTTCTCCAAGAAGCGGTCGAGGTTGAGGGGGTTGCCATCGTACATGGGGGGCTTGATGTCCTTCAAGTCTTCCCACACGGCGGCGTCCGCGGCCTTAGAGACCATGAACGCCGGCCGCGAGGTCGACCGAGGTTCCCATCGGCCTCGCCCACGGACTCCCACGGCCGCCACGTCCATCTCCTCCATGGAATCCCTGTGGCTACGCCGCGGTTCCTCCACGTACGCTGAACCGAAATGTTCACGCCGTACTGCATCCATGTACGCGTCCTCATCACGGCGCCGGCGGCTGCGTTCAGCGGCCTCCCGTCGTACACCACGCGGCGGGCTGATGTCGAACTCCTCCAGGTCCAGGTCCAGGTCCAGGTCCTCACCTTCGCCGACATCCCACTCCACGTCTCCTCTGGGGACCTCATCCCTGAGTCCACCATAACGTCCTCCAGCCCTGGGGATTGGCGCCGGGGCTGGTGCCGGGCGTCGGGGGCGTACAGGCGTCCGCGGTGGGGCACGGCGGTTGTGGTAGTCCGCGCTGAGCCACTCATCGCGCCATTCCTCACTGCCACTGCCGGGCGGCACGCGATCGTTGCGGCGGCCCGCGCTGTGGTGAGAGGGGGCGGTGAGAGAGGGGGCACTGGCGCTGGGGCGACTACTGGGGGCTCCGCCGGGGGCGTGGGGTCTGCCTGGACCTGGTCCGGGTCCCCAGCCGTCGTCCGACGAGCCAGACTCCAGGGGTGGGTGGTCGCTGCCGACGCTCCCACGGGCTTCCAGCGCATCCAGCCTCTCCTGAAGGCCGCTGACGACGTTGGTCAGCGACTTGGTCTCGGCCCTGGCGATGTCCAGATCCTTCTGCGCGCGCGCGGCGACCGTGGAGATGCGAGCCATCTCGCTCTTGCCCGTGTCTACCTCCAGCTCGAGCAACTGGACTCTCCTGCGGAGGTAGACAATCCACCGCCAGGTGGCATCTGGGTCGCCGTTCCCTGGTGGGTCGTTGGGGTCCCCAGGGGGTCCTCCAGGAGGGCCTCTGCCGGGTCTGCCCGGTCCAGGGGGTCCTCCCCCGCCCGGTGGTCCGCCTCCAGGGGGTCCACTTGGTGGGCGTCCTCCAGGGGGTCCTGATGGTCCTCCGCCAGGGGGTCCCGGTGGGTCTCCGCCGGGTCGCCTCGGTGGGTCCGAGTATGGGCGCTTCCTCGTGATGCCGAACTCCATGTCGTCATCCTCGTCCATGTCGCCCCACCTGGGCGTCTCGGTCACGGAGGACTCCGAGCTCCGGTAGGGAGGAGGGGGATCCTCATCCTCACCTTCCGGTTCCATGGGGACGTCTCCGCCGCCTCCGCCCGTCCAGGCCACCACTTGGCGATGTCGACGGCCTCGTTCATCCCCGTCACTGGCGGTGAAGAAGGGGTCACTGTCGTGGGGGTGCCCACCCGCTAGCCTCCGCGGCCTCTCGGGGGTCTTCCCCTTGCCCTTCCTCCGTCGACGGGCGGTGGTGCCACTGCTCCCACTGCTGCCCGTGTCCGCCTCATCCAGCGTCATCCTGGAGGAGGCGTCCCCTTCGAAAAGCTTTCGAAGGGTCTCCACTCGTGAACCTCCCGGGGGAGTCTCGCGGTCGAGTTTGGCCTCTGCCTCCTCCATTGCGGCGGCGGTGGCTGCGGCAGCTCGCGCTTCGGCTTCTTCCCGAGCACGAGCCGCCTCGGCTTCCCGGGCCTGCAGCAGCTGCGCCTTCTGCGCTTCCAACGCTGCCAGCTCCGCCTCCGTCTTGGCCTTCTCCTCAGCGACCTTCCGTCGCGTGGCCTCGATGGCTTCCTTCTTGGCGGCGTCCTCCTGGGCCTTAGCCGTCGCTTCGGCGTGGGCCCTTTCCTCCGCCTCCTTCTTTGCCCTCTCTTGGGCAAGCGCCTCTTCCAGCGCCTTCACCTCGGCCTCCCTGCAGGCAATGGCCTCTTGCGTCAGGCGGGCTTCCTCGTCGGCTGCCGCCAACTCACCGTTGACCTGGGCAGTTGCTGCCCCATGGGCGGCTACGGCCGTGAGTCCGGCCGCAATGGCCGCCATGGACTGGGTGTGGATGGCCATGCCATGCGCCCACTCCGCAGCTTCCTCCTGGGCGATGCCGGTGGCGCCCTCCACGGCAGCGCTGTACTGCTTGGCCCGTTGCCGGGCAACCCGACGGTTGCAGGGCACCCCACAGGCGCGCTCACAGGCGCGCGCCACGTCCCTTTCGGGAGCGACGCTGCTGCTGGAGCTGGCCTTGTCGGCCGGCATCCTCCCGCGGTGGGCCGACTCCACGTCGCTGCTGGGGCCTGCTGGGGCCTGCCGGGCCCTCAGGAGCAGCAGACGGGGCTTGGCCTGGGTCTGCTTGGCGACTTGGATGTAGTCGCCAAGGGTGGTGGAGCCGGGGTGATGACCACCATTGGCCCGTTGGGGACTGGGGGCTGGGGTTCCGCCCTTGGCGCCTTGGGCGGCTTCGGCGGCCAGGGACTCCTGGTACTCCCGCCACCTCCGGTCCCGCTTCTTGTCCCCGGCGGACCGCTTCTCCGTCGCCGGAGACGCGCTGCTGCTGCCCTGCAGCCTGCGCTCGCTCCCCGGTTCGGGGAACTTCTTCTCGATCACGTCCCACAAGGAGACGTTGATCGAGGCGCCCGACGGGTAGGCGTTGGGGTCCTCGTTCTCCTCAATCCCGTCGGGGCGCAGCCCTTCGCCGGGCCTGTCCGGCCGGGTCCACGTCCTCCAGCGCCTCTGCTGGTGGCGGTACTCGTACTCTTCCGCCCGCAGCCAGTCCTCCACGGCCTGCAGGCGGTCGGGGGCGATGTCCGTGCGGAGCTCGAAGCTCCTGGGCATGCCGCCTTCGCACTGGGGGTTGCTGTGGCGGTAGTGCTGGTCCCAAACCAACCCACGCAGCAGGCGTGCTGCATGGGGGTGGGGCCGCGGCCACGTCCTGCCCGCTTCCTGCCAATTCACCATGGCAGCGGGGGCGTAGATGGTCTCGAAGTCCTTGATGTGCACTCGTTCAACTCAACGAACTGGTTGTGGTTGTTGAGGAGGGTGCCGCAGCACTGGATTGGAAGTGCGGCTGGTGCTGGTCAGCCGATGGTTGTGGAGGTGGTTGACGCGGCCTTGCTGGTCGGCCGATGGGACTCCGGGTCGGCCGATGGGGCTGATGCAGGAGTCCTGGTCCGTGCACCTCTTTCACGGCTGCTGCGCGGTCAGGGCGGTGCTCTGGACGGCGCTGCGGGCTCCGTGACGAACTCGGCGCTGTCGCTGAGTGGCGCTGCGAGCCGCTGCGCTGCGCTGCGAGCTGCGAGCTGCGCCGCGCTGCTGCGACGCGCTGCTCGGGGTTGGTGGCCCCGAGTGGCACGCGAGGGCTCGGTAACCCCGCGGCGGTGAAACGCTTTTGACGCGTTCCCGTGGGGGGCCGGCCACGGGACGCTGCGGAGACACGCACAGGTGAGCAGGCAGGCAATGCACTACGCTCACAAGGGCATCAATGCGCTCATGTCATGTGACAAAGCGTTTCAGAATCCTTGCCACTCTGCAAAGAGGGAACGAAAGTATGTACAGCAACACATCAGGATATGTACACATGGGGTTAAGACTGGACTGGGGTAAGGGCATCACAGGACCATAGACACTCAGTCCCAACTCATATCCCAATCCCAGGTCCGACCCTCTCAGTGGCTGATGGGGGCGGGGGCTCAAACACAACCCATGCCCTGCTCAGTCCGGACCCTGAAACCCTGCCAATGGGAGAGGTGTCCCGCCGAGCCACAGGCGAGTTCCTGGTAACCAAGGGGCTCCAAGGCCAACCGACAGTGGCTCCCTATGCTCCCTTAACGGCAGGTCCCAACTCCTCTCTGAGCAAGAGATATGGCCCGGCCATTATCACCCAGGAGTTGGTAGCTGAAAATGGGCTGTTTCAGCCCAAACTGATATTAACTCAAAAATCCCCAAAATTGACCCCTCGTCTGGACCCGCCAGAGGTAGGGACGAGGCAATTGACCCTATGCCCTTCAAGTACGAACTCCCCGGAGCCCTCACCCAACCTGGTTCCCTCTGAGGTCCCGGCATCAGGGCAACACGGATGAGTCAAGTGGGGTCCTGATGCCAAAATCACCAAAATTGGCGTCATACCCACGCGTGGTTCGCCCGGCCAAGGTAAGGCCAATGGCTCACAGGGTAGGAGACAGGACCTAGGACTTATATCTGAGTGTACAACCTGAAATTAGGTCCGGGCTCTCTCTGGGCTTAGAGGAATGGGGCCGCCAGTTGACCACACGGAAGGGGGAAATTGGGGTCCCAAAATTGGCTCATTTTGGCTGCCTGAAATGAGCCAAAATTCGGTGTGCTCCCAATAGTATATCTCCACGCCGGCTTGGAGATCAGATCCGCCATTCCATGCGTCATCCATCGGGAGCCCAACATAGACTCCCATGCCCTTGGCCTCTGAAGATCTCCATGCCATCCGGCGTGGTGACGATCCCAATTGGGTCCATAAATGCAAAAATGGCAAAATTGCCCATACTCAATTTGGCCTAGCGCCTTGACGAAGGCGGCTCAGCTTCGCCCACGTAGTGTGTGGACCATGGGGACCATTACCCATAACACCCATGTCATATATGGTCCATTGGTCCATGCGTCCGGCGTGCACGAAGGTTAGAACATGGGGCACGGCGGGCAGCAAAAGTGGAAAAATGCTCAAAATGGCCAAAAATGCGCACACTCATGGTTGGGGCAAATGAGGCACATGCCTGACTCGGACCGGAGTGTGCCATAGGATTGGTATCAAGTCATATTGGTCCAACATATCTTTTGGGCGTCGCCCAACTCCTCCGATATTGGGAATGGCAGGGTCGCCAAGTGAGCCCATGATTTGGGATAGTCCCAAATCGCCAACATGGCGGCCACGGTATGTCAAGCCTAAGAGGAGTTATCCGCCGGGTTCAAGATATGTTGGGCACCGAAGTATGTACCCTCATATCATACTTGGGTCATGATGTCAATTGAGCACAACGTTGAGATACACGGTCGCCACTTGACATCATGACGAGCCAAAAATGGCAAAATTGGCACAATGACACACAAAAGTGCCTTGAAAGGTCTACAATTATATTATAATATCTCCGGCTTGGATCGTGCAATCACTTAATCCTTCTAAACACAATGACTTGACACCATTGACCTTCGATCCCACATATGTGCTCCACTTGGGGCGCCTTGAAAGGTTACAAGCGCTACTTCCCAAGTGGGCACATGAAAATATGGAAAATTGTAAAACACACACCTTGCTCCCAACGCATCGCTTCGGGATCACCACCCAAGCTTCCCTTCACGAAGGTTAGGCATGCAATTGACCGTAGGGAGTATGGAGAAGGAGCTTGCACAATATGAGGTCCATTGGCGGGTTCGACTTGGAGCAATGGACCCGCCAAATGGGCACGCAACACAACACATGGTACATACCACGTATTGCCCAAAAAGGTAGCTCCCACCACGATATGTCATGCCCCTCCAAGGGCATAACTTTGTGTCAATCGCTCATAGGAACTCAAGGAGAGTTCCTATGCCACACCAACACTTGCGCGCTACACTCGAAAGTTATCTTAACGCACGCAATATCATGGCCAAAGAGTTATAACGCAAACTCTACCCAATTGACCATGATCCATTACACTAGCGCGCACGTGTGGAAACGCAAGGCATATAATGCTTCCTAAATTACGTCGGGAGTATTGTAAATACATCCCACGTTTCCTTATCGTAATTCCTCGCAAGCAACACGAGATATGACCTTCACAAGTGGCCTCACGAATCAACTTTGTTTTGTTCATATCTTGAAGACAAATGGAGGGCAGGATAAAAGGGAAGTTGATTCGTGCATACGGAAGCGCGTAGGTCCACTCGAAAGAGGTCAAATCAAGTGCGGGGATGTCGAAGTCGAAAATCCGATTTCGACATCCTGAAAAATTCGGATTAAGGTTGCGAGTATTAATTATGAAAATTGCGGAAGCATCCATGCAGTTCCTGGCGACTTTGGAGCCTTCGTGACGGATAGCGTTAAAATTTCCATTATAAACAGTTAAACTGGCGGTTACGGTAAAGTCGCGAACCAACCGCCAGCAGTCAAAACAGTGAGTATCGGAACGGAAACGTAAAAATTGACGGAAACAATATGAAAATAAAACCCTGTTGATTCCTGATATTCTGATACACAAATCTCCGCTGGCGGTGCATCGGTTGCCGATGCGGGGCTTCACGGCACGGAACACGCTGTGCATGGGGTCAGTGGACCGGAGACCGGTTGTATGCCGTAACCTGGCCATGGGGTTCTGGGTACCGCTTCAGGTCATTGAAGTCCTTGCTGGAATATGAATAGTCACAAAACCTGGTCTACAAAAATGGAGCAGATATAGAATTTCATTGTGCATTCATGGAACATACTGACTCATTACGATGAAGCCGGTTCGGACCCCCGTGGCCATCCTGGGGTCACTTGGGGTGTGTATCTATGTGCCGGCAAGCCGCCATTGGCTGATATCATACTCTCCCATCCACCTGACCTAACCCGATGTGATAGTGTGATAGGTTTGGCCATTCCGGCTATGAGCGGCCATATTCAGTACCGAGGCGCCGCCAGCGGAGATTTATATATCAGGATATCAGGAACCAACAGGGTTTTTTTATCATAATGTTTCCGTAATTTTTCCGCCTTCCGTTCCTATTGTCAATGTATCGGCGACTGTCAGTTGGCTCGCGATTTTGCGGTAACCGATTGGTTAACTGTTATTTCCAGATATTTTGGCGGAAACTCCGATGAAGGGTCAGATTTCATCTGTAAAGGGTCGTTGCTTCTGCAATTTTCTAAATAAGCACTCGAAATTTTAGGCTGAATTTTTCGCGATGTCGAAATCGGATTTTCGACTCCGACATCGCCGCACTTGATTTGGTCTTCTTCGAGTGGTCATACTCTTTTCCCTATGCCCAAATCAGGTTTCCGTTATACTTGCCACCCATTTGACTTGGAGATATAAGGGAAACAAAAGTGAATCGTGGGACCACTTTGAAGGGCCATATCTACAGGCGAGTGTGAGGAACGAGAATAAAGAAGATTGCGTTGCAAGCGCCTTGGTCTCAACGTAATTTAGGAAGCATCAAACGCCTTTGGTGTGTACACATGCCTGGTGTAGCAAGGGATAATGGTCAAGAGGGTATGAAGTGATATATAACTCTTGGACCGTGCAACGGAATATTTTAATGCGACTTTTGAGTGTACCGCATGAGTGTTGGTCTTGCATAGATACTTTTCTTGGGTCCCTACGTATTTTGAACGTGAAGTTATGACCATGGAGGGGCATGGCATACCATGGTGGGAGCCGTTTTTGAGGGCTATGTGTGATAATGGTAGTATATGTCTTGATATGCTCATGCCCATGTTATATATCTTCGTGTGGCCGGAGAGATGGGGAGCCATACGTGACAAGGGCTTTGCCCATGTCACAATTGTGGAATTCAAAGCGCTAGACTAAGTCTACCGCGTATGTATTGCTCATGCTATGTTGGGCAAAGAGATCCATGAGTGCACTCCCATTTTCATGGGGCATGTGAATATGGGTGGCGAAGGTATCTCCATGCGCCCGATCAGGGATCCAATTGGGGGAATGTTTTGCAAATGGTTCCAATCATTTGTGTATTGAACCATGAGCGGATATCATGGGTGAGCATAGAGATATACTATCATGACAACTTTGTATTTGGACATATTTTCATTTTTTTGACCTCATTTTATGCTCATTTTTGTGTTTTATGTGCTCAACTGGTCGGTTAACAGTACAGTGCCTAGAGATCTGTGAACTATGGTATGTTGCTTATATGTTGGCATATGCTTCGGTGTTGTATCTCACCATATGCCGGATCACGTGGTCACTTTGGCTTGGAACATGAGGCCTCACAAAATTAGGTCTCAAATTCATGAGTTGACTTGTGAAGCATGTCATGTACATAACCGGAGGGGTTTCGGAGCCAATGATGGGATATTCTTGGGCATGAATCTTTGGTATATATCACCGTTGTATATTACTTTCCGGTTTGACACATGCATGGAGCATTTGAATATTTGCCGTATGCATTTTTGAGTATATAATTGACTTTTGGGCATAATGGTGTGATTTGCCTGATTTTGCCATGTTGTGAGGTCATCATCATGGGGCAGTTCTCCAAGCCCAATCAACTCCAGGTCCAACCAAGGTTATGTCAGGGTAGGGCATGGTCCTGAGTGCCACTCTAGGCCATGACACGCCACCTCCCCATTTGGGCTAGGATTTGGAGGCTTGGGGGTGAACACATTTTTGGGGTTTGTGTATTGACTTGTGACACATGGCATTCAGCCATCTCATTCGACCTGGTTCAGGGCAATATGTTGGTGAGTCAAGGGAAGGTCTTGAGTCCAGGGAATGAGGGGTTTTTGGCTGTGAATGTGTAGGTTTACCTCTTTCCCAAACTTTGCTTTATTTGTGTTCATATGCCAATTTCAGGGCTTTCCTCTTTGGTGCAATTCTTGTACATGCCCGCCACCGTGAGACGACCGGTGTGCTGAACGGAAGCCCGCAGTGTGGATTGGATTATTGCTGGATTTGTGGGATCTGGTTGCTGTTCAGGGTTGAACGAGGATTGTATTTTATTTTCTATATTTTTGGATTTGGAACCCTGGATTTTGATAAATGCAATCGTTGATCAGGAGCAAATCGGCAGGGGTTACAGGCGGAAGGGGCACAGCAGGGGCCGGTCCTGGTAGGGACCTTCTTTATGGTAGCAGAGGCTTACCTGCTGCCCCTACCTACCGCCGACCCGGGGACTTTGGCCCCTATGAGCCCTGCCCAAGTACGCCCCGGGTGCGTATTGTGGACTCGGTGGAGACCACGCCGGAGATTGGAGCCATAGAAGAGCCGAGACGTTCAAGGGCATGGCGAACTCCGGAAGTTGAAGCCCGAAGAGAAGTACGACATTCGGGAAGAGGAGGACTTGACATGGAGGATCTGGTCTCCATGTGCGAGCGTCGCTGCCAAAAGGCATGCAACCTCCGCTCCGCCGCGGAGGACTCTGAGGAGGCCTGCCATTCGGGCAGCAGTGGAGGACGAGCCCGGCGCTACCGGAAGCGCGAGTCACTCAAGTCCGCGGCAAGGGACGCCGGGGCTATGGATACGGACCCTAGCCCGGTCAGGCTGTGGGAATCCGACGGCACTCCGAGGGCTATCGGACAGCCTATGAGCCACCCTCGGAGTCGGAGGAGACGCCCGCGCCGATCGCCAGGGCGCATACGGCCCCCGAGCCTGCCCTGAAGCACGACGCCGAGGGCTTGGAAAGGCCAGCCAGGGCCCGGACGGCACCTGTGCCCCGGCACACGGGACCAGAGACGGACGCCATAGGCGATACGCCCATGGGTGACGAGTCTGAGGTGCCGGGAACCGCGGGATGCGCCGGATCAGGCAGAAAGCAGGCTGCGTGCCACTGCGAGCACGTGTCCTTCCTCATGGGCTAGTACCCAAAGATGGGGATGGACGTCATCGTGCATCGCCTAGACCGCCTGGACAACGCGAAGGACGGTCTAGAGGAAGACGTCGCGGGGATCCTGGATGACCAGTCGGCCGCGGAGAAAGACATGGAGGAGCTGCGAGCGGAACGGGACCAGTACCGGGAGAATCTGGAGCTGGCCCTGGAGAAGCAGCAGCGAGTGGTGGACAGCCTCCTCCACCTGGTGGAGGACATGTCGGGACGCCTGAAAAGGCTAGAGGAGCTACAGCCCCTCGCCTCGGGTCCGGAGCTCCCGGTAAAGCCGGCCGCGGCAGAGCTGGTGGAGCGGGTTAAGACCCTCAGGAGCGCCATGGACAAACCCATGGGCGGCCCTGCAGAGGCACCCTACGCGCCTCCGCGTGTTGACCCGGGTGTGCTGCCTTTTGATCCCATGTTCAGCGAATCCACAATGCTCGGGGAACAAACGGCGCAGGCTGGGTCCATGCGGGAAGGGCACACAACCACAGACCCGAGGAGCCTGACGGTACAGATGTCCCATGCCACCCAGGAACACCGCCCACTACGACTGCCTATGCAGTTTATGCGGAAGAGGAGATCCAGAGCCAGACCATGCAGGGACAAACCATGGAAAGCGCCAAAGGACATGGTCAAGGTCATCCTGGCGGAAATCTGTGGGCGAAGGACCCCAATACGGGGATATGGACGGCCGATGGAGCAAGTCCTTCCCGCATTCCAAACCCCATGGGTTCAGGCCCAACTGGACCGCACTCCATGGAGGAGAGGGATGTACGGGGAGTGTACTCACACCCCCCGGCCACAGGTGGTATCCGTCCCGGCCGAGTGATGGCTGGGGACGTCGGAGACGCCATCAGGATTGACGACCACAGGGGAATCAAAATCCCCTATTACGATGGCAACCCCTCCAACCTGGACGACTTCATCCTGGATTGGGAGGACTTCGCCGAGAAGGTCGTCGGTGAGATGCGGGGAGCGCCGCGGGACAAGTGGGTATGCCGGACATTCCCACACCGGCTGGCGCAGGACCTGAAGGAGGAGCTGCGATATCAGATCCGGGAAGGACTGATCCGTACGGAGCAGGCCTGCCTCCAGTGGTTGGAGGATGAGGAGCGGGTGGACGATCCGAACCAGAAGCTGGAGGACTTGTGGTCCATCCCGCTGCCGCTGGACCGCGGTGAGTTGCGGGTCCGGGAGTGGAACCGGTATCTGCGGAAGTACCGCAGATGCCTCAAGCTGGTGGAGGACGGGAACGAGGCCAGCGAGATCCGCCACCTCCTGAAGGACGTCCTCCCCGGCCACTGGAAGAGGCGAGTGGAGGACGAGGAGAAAAAACGCGCCAAGAAGCGGGTGGCGGTGAGGATCATGGCGGCGGAGGATACCTATGCGGGTATCATGGAGTTCTTCAGGAGGAACCTGGGCGAGCCCAACCGGATGTTGGGACTGAACAACGCTGTGTACGTGGAGGTATTTGGAGACTCCATGGGGCAAAGGTTGCTGCGCCTCAACAACGTGGAGTGGAGGCGCGGGGAGCCGCTGAGGATGCAGGTCATCTTCGCCCGCATGAGCCTGGACGAGATCGTGAAGTACATCACTGTGGAGTTGAAGCTCAATGCGAAGAACGAGGCCCACGTGCAGGATCGACATGGTCATGGACAACGAGGACACCGAGAAGACCGCCATCATTGGGAGATCCAGGACGACACGGCCAACTCCGCGGAGGATGGTAGTGGAAGTGGCCAAGACCACTGGACCGGGTCCCGGGAGGATCACGAGGAGGCCCATTTCTTCGCATTTGTGGCACACAACGTGAGGAACCATGGGCAGGATCGGTCCAGATGGAGCCAGGTGGGACCCAAGAAGAGCAGAGAGCCAAGGAGGATCGGGAAGCCACCGCTCTCGTTCCGAGAGTACAGGTCTCAGCACGAAGGGTGCTGGGTCTGTTATGGCAAGGGAAACGACCATGCTCACGACCACCGTCAGTGCAAGGTGTATGAGGCGGACAAGAAGGCCTACTTCGCCGCCCACCCCGAGAGAAAGCCCAAGGAGCAGCGGATTTCCGATTGGAAGGCGAAGGGCGGAGACGGGGGAATAGGCCAAGGCAAAGGCCAAGGAAAAGGCGGAGGAAGAGGCTATGCTGGTGGACCTGGCCAAGATCGACGAGTGAGGTCGATCGAGGAGGTGGCTGAGGACATGTTGAGGACGTTGGAGGAACTCAAAGCCCAGCAACGTGGTGGACAAAGTCCTGGCGGATCGCAGCCGGAAGGGGCCGCGGGAAGCCAAGTCTAGAGGAGCCCCCACGGGAGTGGGACCTCGGAGGTCTCTCCTCCGAAAATCAGTGGAATCCCAGAGAATGCGAAGGCACATCGGGTGCCAAAGAAGGCTCCAGAAGAGCCAAAACCACTGAGTTTCGCCACTCCCAACCCCTGGAGCGCCCTGCCAAGGGAAGTACATGTGGGTACGGGACATGGCAAGAAGGAAGGAGCGACCACGGAGAGACCCGTGGACGGGCAGGACCAACCCAAGATCTACACCATCCGTGACCATACCCTCGAAGTCCTGATGCACCCGGACGTGCTACATTTGCCGCCGTGAGAGTCGTCCATACACCTCATGGCCACGAGCGGCAGTTGCACTTGAAAGTGCGAGTACGGTGCGGACGAGAGGAGAAGGTGGTGGATGTGTTGGTGGATACGGGTGCCCAGGTGAGCCTGGTCCGGAGAGGGTTGTTCAAGGAAGAATTCCTGCAGCCCAGCCGGAGACCGGTCCGTCTGAAGGTCGCCAACGGAGAGATTATGGGTGGTGGCACCCATGAGGCCACAATCAGTATGGAATTCTGGGAGCATGAGCGCTTGAACCGCCCTGATCAGGCGAAGAGAAGCACTCTATCCGGGAACTTCTACGTGGCCGACATTACAGATTGGGATATGATCATGGGGTATGAGTTCATGGTGGCAAATGCCATTGGAGCCCTTCCCCATCGCGCAACGCTGGTCCGGGAGGATGATGAATGCCTCACATGGCTGTCCACGGATTATGCATGCAGATCATCCCAATGGAATGCTGAGGAAGAGGATCGGATCGTCCGAGCGGTGCAAGCTGTGGGTGCCAAGTTCAGAGGAGACCGCGGAGTTCAGCTCACGGAGTATGGAATGGCGCCACAGGTGTATGACAGGATGATCCAGACGCTGGGAGCCGAAGCGCCCGAGACGGACGTCTTCTCTTCCCGGGATGCCCCACTTTTGCGAAAGTGTAGGAGGCATTGGCATCGAGGAGACTCAGCCTGGCACAGGCATTGGGGTTTGAAGGAGTGGGGGCCCATGTATTGGCATGGCTCCCTGGACAATACCAGATGTACGGTGGAGAAGATCATCGCGGATAGGGCGAAGGGGATCCTGGTCATAACCGGCATAGGATCCACCCCATGTCTGCTGGAGGGTCTCAAGTCGACGCTGGACTCCATCACCCTGAACGAGATGTCATTCGGGCCAGAGAAGGAGTTGTTCATCGACGCCAAGGGGGTATCAATGCCCTCCCCGGGTCAAGCGTGGGGTACCAAGGCTTTCCTGGTGGATGGGGCGCAAGCCCAGCCCACGGGTGATGAAGCATTCATCCGTAGGGCGGAGGCGGTGCCCATGAAGGTCATGTTTGAGCCCAAGGAGGGGACGGATCAGCCTATTGATGGCATTGATGTCCTGTCCCACGCCAAGATCGACGACGTCGTCAACTACATGCGGATGGGGATGCACAACCGTGTGGCAGCCAAGAAGAGGCGGGCCATGGTCACATCTCTGCATTGGTGGAATGACAAGATGTTTGTCACCGGCAAGTACGAGAAGGACGAGTTCGTGGCGAGGGTCATGGATCACATCGCGGACCAATACGATGGTCCGGTTGGGTTGGACCCACCAACATGGGATTTTCCAAGAATGGGTGCCGATAGCGACAGTCACCAGCCCGAGGCCGCAAATTTCCGAAGATTATCGGTGGGAAGAGCTCCCCACGACGATGAAGACGGCATATTGGACGAGGAGAAGTCGGAATCGGACCCAGAAGAGGCCTATACCGCAGTGCGGTCGGTTGTATCTATACCGAAGCAAGCGGCTGAAGAGGCCCAGGAGAACCCGAAGGTCGCCGAGCTGAAGGAAAGGTTGATCAAAGCCTATCCGCGGCTATTCAGTGGCGTCGCCAACCAGAACCCTCCAGATGGTGGGAGGTTTGGTACAGCGAAGATCAAGCTGAAGCCGAACCCGAAGATCCATCGTCATCGGGAGTACCAACTTCAGGGCGATCGGGCCGAGGCCATGAAGAAGCTGTTGGCCGAGTTCATTGAGCGGGGATGGATCGAACCCTCCGACAGTGAGTGGGCCAGCCCAGCCTTCATCGTGCCCAAGAAGGAGAAGGGCGAGTGGAGGTTGCTGGTGGATTACAGGGGCTTGAACGAGCAAACCGATCACAACTCGTACTCGCTTTCCCTGATCGACTCCATCCTCCAAAAACAACAGAAAAAGCGGATCTTCACGGTGTTGAACCTGAAACACGGTTATCACCAGATGCCGCTACACCCGGACTCCAGGCCCTGCACAGCGATGTCGACGCCGCTGGGGCCCATGCAGTGGAAAGTGGTGCCTATGGGCGCCAAGAATGGCAACGCCGCTTTCCAGCGCATGATGGAGGACCTACTCGGTCCTGTCCGGGACTGTGCCGATCCGTTCGTGGATAACATCATCATCGGGTCCGGCACGGAGAACATGACTGAGGACGAGCTCATCGACGCGCATGAGAAGGATCTGCGCCGAGTGCTCAGCGAGTTGGACAAGCACAACATGGTGTGCAAGCCCACCAAAGCCTCACTCTTCGTGAAGGAAGTGGAGTTCGCGGGTCACGTGGTTGGTCACGGGCAAAGCCGTCCGGTGCCTGGGAAGCTGGCGTCCGTGCATCACTGGGAACAGGCCCAGACCATCAGCGAACTCCGATCCTTCATGGGGTTCTGCAACTACTATTCGGGCTATGTCCGAATGTATGCAGAACTGTCGGGGCCGCTTCACAAGATGCTGCAAGTGAACAAGTTCGATGGCCGGAAGCGGAGCAAGAAGAAGCTTGCCTGGACCCCTGAGGCTGAAGATGCGTTCAACCGCCTGAAGGAGCGACTCCTGGGGCAGTTGGGGCTGTTCCTGGTGGATCCGGACAAGGGATTTGTGCTACGGACCGACGCCTCGGACTATGCTGTAGGGGCAGTCCTCGAGCAGATCCGGGACGACGGGTCGCACGTACCCGTGGCGTTTTGGAGTCGAATCCTGGCCGAGGGCCAACGCCGCACCTGGACCGCGAGGGAGAAGGAGACGTACGCCATTGTTTGTGCGCTCAGGAAGTGGTCTGGCCACATCGGATTGCAACCGGTGGTGGTTTGCACGGACCATCAGTCCTTGCAGAGCTGGCACAAGGAGCACGTCGACACCCCCTCGGGACCGGCGGCAAGGAGGGCCCGGTGGCACGAGACGTTCGCCAAGTTCGACCTCAGCGTCGTGTACGTCCCGGGAGAGGACAACACTGTGGCAGATTGCCTCAGTCGATGGGCCTACCCCGCGGGCAAGGCGTGGATGGACATATCCAGCCATGGGGACGCCGAGGAGACCGAGGAGGCCAAGCGCATCATCGAGATGGAGAAGGCCATGGAGCAAGAGGGGGTCAAGCGCTTTGTGGTGATGGCAAACCGTACGGACCTGGCCAAGTTCCGGGGCGCCCGCGTCCAAGCCATTCGAGAGGAAACCCTCGAGCAATGGATGGTGGCCCCTGTAGAGCTAGTCAGGTCGGTGCTCACAGAGGACTGGTCGGATGACTATGCGGCATCCGAGCACTGGAGCAGGTACTCGAATGCCGTGAGCGCCCCGTCGGACGACGAATGGCCCCAGGGCTTGACCGAGGATGGGGACAAGTTGTTCCTCAAGGACAAGCTGCTGGTGCCCGAGAACCGAGTGGAGGAGCTCATTGACCATTGGCACAACGCCCAGCTCATGCACCCTGGCCGAGACAAGATGCAGCAGGACCTGGAGTGGCGTTTCAAGTTCCCTCCGGGGTACTACGCCATCCGGGATAGGTACTGCAGCGACTGTGCCGTGTGTCGGGCCACGAAGAGCCCCAACCACTCCACGGCTGGCAATCCGGTGTACACGGCTATACCGGAAGCCCCTATGCAGTCCGTGGCCATGGATGTATTCGCCATGCCGGAGGTCACCGTGGAAGGAGAGACCTACGACTGTGTCATCCTGGCGGTGGATAGGCACAGTGGGTATATGGTGGCGGTCCCTGGCAAGAAGTCCAAGAAGAAGGACAAGAAGGACAAGCATGGAGTGGGACTGCAGGCCAAGACCGTCGCTAATGCCATGATCAGGCATTGGCTGACGATTTTTGATGTCCCAGCTGTCATCTGCAGCGATCGGGGCAGTCAATTTGTGGGGACGTGGTTCAAGACGATTCGCAAGCACATGGGCATTCGACACGCCAAGACCGTGGCGTACCACAGCCGGTCGAATGGCCGAGCTGAGGTGGCCGGGCGGCAGATGTTCGAGAAGTTCCGCCGGCTGCACATCGACGAACCGGGCCGGAACTGGTACAATTCGCTGTGGAGAGTGCTCCAAGCATACCATGACCTTCCGGGACCCACTGGACTGTCGCCCCATCGTATCCTGTTCCTACGGGATCGAGTGTCACGCACTCTCCCGTGGTTGAACCATGGCAAAGTGGCCCGGGATGCGAACGCCATGATGGCTGAGGCGGACGACACGGTGGCCAAGGTGTGCAAGGCACTTCAGGACGAGCATGACAAGAGGGCCAAGTACTTCAAGCAGGGAAAGGTCCAGAAGTATGCTCTCCAAGACCCCGTGTGGGTGGAGCGGCACCACAAGGATGTCCTGTCCAGGCATCCGCAGGCATCTTGGTATGTGCCGGGGGTAATCGTGCGGAAGGTCGGGCAGGATGTGTATGCGGTTCGTGTGGGGGATAACAAGATCCTGGACCGCGACCATAGCCAGCTTCGTCCCCGAGCACCAGACCCCAGCGGACGTCCAGTCACCTTCAAGTTCACGGCCGGCGATTTCGACTCGGACGACGAGGGTGAGGACGACGACTCCACCGCTGAGAAGATCCTGGCGGACAAGCCGGACCCGGGGACGCCTGGGGGTAGGCTTTATAAAGTCCGTTGGAAGGGATTCTCCGCATCCAGGGATTCGTGGGAGCCTCGGAGCAGTTTTGTGCCGAGGTACACCACTGTCTGGATGGACTACCTGAAGAAAAAGAACATTTCTTTGGATGTCAAGGACGTGTTGGTCCAGTTGGTAGCTGCTGTAGCACCATAATGGATCCCCCTTGGCATTTTGTTTGTTTCTGCGCTTAGGGAGACGGGTGAGGGCGTTCATCCGGGGATTTTTCGGCCTTGATTGGCCATATACCCCCTTCACTCGATCTCCACATATATACTTCGATGTGGTATACTTATTTAGGTCGACCGACGACGTTTCTCTATCTTTGATCCCCTTGGTCTATGTTGTAGATCAGGAGGAGACCGGATATGGCGTAGGGCCCCGATTTTCAGTGTCCTCACCCCTCCCTTGGGGCATGGGGGACGCCTACGACGTGTGTGGGGCCTCCATGTGTCGTTGGGACATGGAGGGGGGGCTTGGAGCCCATTGGGGTCCTCCCGTCCTCTCTTCAATGACTTCCGAGCGGTAACAACGCTCTGAGAAGGGGGGTGAAGCCGGTTCGGACCCCCGTGGCCATCCTGGGGTCACTTGGGGTGTGTATCTATGTGCCGGCAAGCCGCCATTGGCTGATATCATACTCTCCCATCCACCTGACCTAACCCGATGTGATAGTGTGATAGGTTTGGCCATTCCGGCTATGAGCGGCCATATTCAGTACCGAGGCGCCGCCAGCGGAGATTTATATATCAGGATATCAGGAATCAACAGGGTTTTTTTATCATAATGTTTCCGTAATTTTTCCGCCTTCCGTTCTGATTGTCAATGTATCGGCGACTGTCAGTTGGGTCGCGATTTTGCGGTAACCGATTGGTTAACTGTTATTTCCAGATATTTTGGCGGAAACTCCGATGAAGGGTCAGATTTCATCTGTAAAGGGTTCATTGCTTCCGCAATTTTCTAAATAAGCACTCGAAATTTTAATCTGAATTTTTCGCGACGTCGAAATCAGATTTTCGACTTCGACATCGCCGCACTTGATTTAGTCTTCTTCGAGTGGTCATACTCTTTTCCCTATGCCCAAATCAGGTTTCCCTTATACTTGCCACCCATTTGACTTGGAGATATAAGGGAAACAAAAGTGAATCGTGGGACCACTTTGAAGGGCCATATCTACGAGCGAGTGTGAGGAACGAGAATAAGGAAGGTTGCGTTGCAAGCGCCTTGGTCTCAACTTGATTTCGGAAGCATCAAACGCCTTTTGGTGTGTACACATGCCCGGTGTAGCAAGGGAGAATGGTCAAGAGGGTATAAAGTGATAAAAAACTCTTGGACCGTGCAACGGAATATTTTAATGCGACTTTGGAGTGTACCGCATGAGTGTTGGGGTTGCATAGATTCTTTTCATTGGGTTCCTACGTATTTTTAACGTGAAGTTATGACCATGGAGGGGCATGGCATACCATGGTGGGAGCCGTTTTTAAGGGCTATGTGTGATATTGGTAGTATATGTCTTGATATGCTCACGCCCATGTTATATATCTTCGTGTGGCCGAAGAGATGGGGAGCCATACGTGACAAGGGCTTTGTCCATGTCCCAATTGTGGAATTCAAGGCGCTAGACTAAGTCTACCGCGTATGTATTGCTCATGGTATGTTGGGCAAAGAGATCCATGAGTGCACTCCCATTTTCATGGGGCATGTAGATATGGGTGGCAAAGGTATCTCCATGTGCCTGATTGGGGATCCAAGTGGGGGAATTGTTCGTAAATGGTTCGAATCATTTGTGTATTGAACCATGAGCGGATATCATGGGTGAGCATAGAGATATACTATCATGACAACTTTGTATTCGGACATAGTTTCATGTTTTTGACCTCATTTTATGCTCATTTTTGTGTTTTATGTGCTCAACTGGTCGGTTAACAGTAAAGTGCCTAGAGATCAGTGAACTATGGTATGTTGCTTATATGTTGGCATATGCTTCGGTGTTGTACCTCACCATATGCCGGATCACGTGGTCACTTTGGCTTGGAACATGAGGCCTCACAAAATTAGGTCCCAAATTCATGAGTTGACTTGTGAAGCATGTCATGTACATAACCGGAGGAGTTTCGGAACAAATGATGGGATATTCTTGGGCATGAATCTTTGGTCTATATCACCCTTGTATTTTACTTTCTGGTTTGACACATGCATGGAGCATTTGAATATTTGCGGTATGCATTTTTGAGTATATAATTGACTTTTGGGCATAATGGTGTGATTTGCCTGATTTTGCCATGTTGTGAGGTCATCATCATGGGGCAGTTCTCCAAGCTCAATCGACTCCAGTTCCAATCAAGGTTATGTCAGGGTAGGGCATGGTCCTGAGTGCCACTCTAGGCCATGACACGCCACCTCCCCTATTGGGCTAGGATTTAGAGGCTTGGGGGTGAACACATTTTTGGGGTTTGTGTATTGACTTGTGACACATGGTATTCAGCCATCTCATTTGACCTGGTTCAGGGCAATATGTTGGTGAGTCAAGGGAAGGTCTTGAGTCCAGGGAATGAGGGTTTATGGCTGTGAATGTGTAGGTTTACCTCTTTCCCCAACTTTGCTATATTTGTGTTCATATGCCGATTTCAGGGCTTTTCTCTTTGGTGCAATTCTTGTACATGCCCGCCACCGTGAGACGACCGGTGTGCTGAACGGAAGCCTGCAGTGTGGATTGGATTATTGCTGGATTTATGGGATCTGGTTGCTGTTCAGGGTTGAAGGAGGATTGTATTTTATTTTCTATATTTTTGGATTTGGAACCCTGGATTTTGATAAATGCAATCGTTGATTAGGAGCAAATCAGCAGGGGTTACAGGCGGAAGGGGCACAGCAGGGGCCGGTCCTGGTAAAGACCTTCTTGAACGAAATCTTTCGAAATAATATAAATAATGCCGATTGGGAAATCTCGAAAGACAAATGCGACTCGACGCGCGCTCACGGGCGACATCTGGCGGCGAAGGGAAAACCTGAAAACAAGCAGAAAACTTACTGCACTAATGTACATCTGAAAATCATTGAAATTCTGATCACATTGATGTAAAAATTGCGTGCTGTCACACTGATGCCGTTACAGTCTTCCAGCTGGTCCTCCAGTGTGTGCACCGCCATGTGCGGGTTACTGTGGCACCGCTGTAGCCACTAGCAGGGTGGTGCCACGGGGCGGCCCATGGGGCCTGGCCTGGCCCTCTCCCACCTGCACCATCACCCACTCGGTCCGGAGCTGTGCCTGCTCTGTCGCCCGGGCGCACTGGTCGTCCGTGGTCACAAGCCACACCGGTGTCTGTGCGTGGGGCCGCGGGCGGAGGGTCTCGGGCCACGCCACGTCCGCATTGGGTGCCTGGTGTTCGCCGTCCGCGAGCACTTCGCGGAGGATGTACAGGAGGGCCGCTGGTGGGTGGTATGCCGCCCCCTGCGGGGGGGGGGGGGGATAGGCGGCCCTGACAGCGGTAGCCCCCCACGTGAAGGTGCAGGCTGTCTGGTCATCTGTGGGCCAGTGTGGGCGTCCTGCTTAGTCCTCGTGGGGCAGATGAGCGTCAGGCGCGCGTCTTGCGTGCCGGTGGTGTGCAATAGGTTGACGAGGGCGTCGCGCCATCCGGGGTTGTCGGTGGGCCGCTGTTCGAACGGCAGTAGTGGAGGTGCTCCTCAGCGCAATGGTTGAGGCACTCCCTCTCGGGCGATGGCCATGGGTCGTCCTTGTCGAGAAGGGGTGGTGCGGCCCGTGGTGCCCGTGCCAGGACTTCGTGTGTGGCACCGTCAGGCGTCACGTGTCGCGGTGCCGCAGCTTGGCGTTACGCAGCGTGACGTCGTTGCCTGGGGGGGACTGCAGCTCGACGTGGGCCGCCCTGTGACAGGCGCTGGGGTTGTAGAGCCCCACTTCTGGAGCAGTCAGGGCCCGGGCCACGCGATGGACCCACCCGCCCCCCGCCAGGGCTGCCAACTCTGGGATGGGATAGTGCACTTCGGGGCAGATGCCATGCGCGCCGGCAATATCCCAGAATATCCTGGTGGCCTCGGCGCGCACGGAGGCCGAGTGGTGGTGGACGAGCGTGCCCACGAGGGCCACTGTCGCCTGCTGGCACCGTGTTGGTACCCGCGTGAGCCCCAGGGTCCGGTCGTCTTGTAGGCTGTCCTGCGAGGCGTCGAAGGCGTGCCGCGCCCTGTCCTTTGCATCCTGCACCGTGATGTGGTCCAGGTGGCGCCAGGTGTCGGAGTTGTCTGCAATGAAGGGGGCAGCATACTGTGTCGGCCCCCCTAGGATGGCCAGAATGATGTCCTGCAGCACTCATGGGGGCGCAAGTGTGTTGGGGCACCAGTGGTGCACCGCCGCCAGGCGCAGCCGGTGTTTGCGCTGCAGGGAGAACTCCCCGTCTGGCTGCAGCTGGAGTCCCAGGTAGGGGACGGTGTCGGCCGCCGGTACCCAGTGCCATGGGTTTTCCAGCTGTGGGCAGAGGCGCAGCTGCAGGACCGGGAGCCCCTCCGTGGTGGCCATGGTGCACTTGCCGGGGTTCAGCTCCATGCCCATCACCCCGAGGTACGCGGGCACCGCCTCCACGCGCTTGACGAAGTGCTGCGGCGTGTGGGCCACCACCAGCAGGTGGTCTATATAGGCCTGGACGAGGCCCCTTCTGGCCTCTCCAGGCGGGCGCAGGCGGTTCCCCTTGGCCGGAGTAGCTGCTCCACGAGGAGCGCATACAGCAGGGGGCTCTCCGGGTCGCCCTCCTGGACGCCGCGCAGCATGTGGACTGGCTGTGTCAGCCCGTGTGCCGTGGCGATGCGCAGTCGGGACGCCGTATTCGAGGAAAAGCAGGAGGTCAATGACCTCTGGCGGCACAGAGAGGTGGCGCAGGAGGAGGTGAACTGCGCCGTGCGGGGCGGTGTTGAAGGCCTTGCGGGCGTCGAAGGAGAAGACGTAGTTGGGCCTTCCCTGCTGGAGCTGCCGCTGCGCCATGAACAGGGGGGGGGCGGTGTTGGAGCCGGGGAGGGCCCCATGCTGGCAATCGCTGACCACCCCGTGTCGCGTGAGCACTTCTGTGATCCGCGGAGTGAGGGGGCCCGTGAGCAGCTTCACGTCCAGTTGGCCCAGGGCTATCGGCCGGCAGTCGTCCAGCTTGGCGGAGCCCGGTACCTTGGGGCTGAGCCAGATGTGCGCATCCCTCCAGTGCATCGGCGGCGGGGCGCCGCGGAGGACGGCAAGGTAGGAGTGGACGAGGAGCCACTGGACGGGCGCCAGGAGGGACTTGATGAAGCGGGCCTCCATGTGGTTTGGGCCCGGGGTCTTGCCATCGGCCTTATCCAGCGCGGACGGCTGGTCCTGCATGGAGTACTGCTGGAACTGGGCCCACGCCCCCTCAGGGACCCGGGGCCCGTGGCGGCCGAAGAACGCCTGGAAGCCAGGGAGGTCCACTGGGCGCTTGTCGTACAGATCCCGCCAGACGGCGCGAACCGCGGACATCACGTCGTGAACCTCTGTCAGGAGCGTTTGGTTTTTGGGGACCCGCACGTTCAAGAGGCCCGAAGGGCCCTGGGCTTCCACCTTGACGACCCCTCCCACGGCCTTTCACCGCTGGACGATGTTCTGGCCGTGGCGGCGCCAGAAGTCTTTGATGGCGCGCTTGCCGTCGGCGGCCAGGAGTGCGCGCAGCTGGCAGATGTCCTCTGCGAGGGCGGCTGCTTGCCTTTCCAGCTCCTCCTGTAGCTGGGTCTGTGTGGCCAGCTGGAACCCTGATAATGCACCCGCAGCGCCTTCATGAGCCGCAGTGCTGCCTCGCAGTGGATGCCATGCCGGGCTCCGTTCGCCTGGTACGCCGCCGGCGCACATGCTGCCAGGGCGTCGTAGCAGAGGATCGACGCCTGTAGCCGCTTGCCGCCCTCAGGCGGGTCTTCTCCCGCCGGGTCCGACCCCGCCAGGGACGGTTGTCGTCGACCCACCGTGCGCGCCAGGGTGTCATGCGCTGCGTCGAGGTGTTCGAACACCTTGTCCACAGCGGCTGCGGGCATGGACCCCTAGGCGTGCTGCTCTGCTCGGCGTCGTACGGGAGGAGGCGTCCCTCTGTGTGGCTGTAGGGCGTGGGCCACGCAGCGTGCCCTGCCGCGTCGAGGAGGCCAACAGGGCCAGGCGGACCGGGAGGTCGTCCGACCCAATCCCCTCGGGGTGCGCCATGCCGCGGGCCTCGACGCTCTCCCGCAGGGACCACGGCAGGAGGGGCTCGGACCAACCAGGAAGTTGTCTACCCGGTGCCAGGAGGGCTGGAGCGTGGGGGTCATGTCCTCCAAAACGTCCTGCTGTCGCCCTCTGGAAGCCGCAGGCCTCCGAGCCCGCGCAGAAGTGCTCAGTGGCAGGGTTGGTGGTGGCATCCATGTAAGCGTTGGTGTCGCTGCCAATGACCACCGGGTGCCTCCCGCCGACGCTGCGCGCCGTGGCATACATTTGTATGTCGGCCCAGAACGCCGCCCGTCCCGTCCATGAGGAGCAGCCTGCCTGCGGTCTGTGGACCTTGATGAGGGTGAGGCCACCCTTCTCCGTGCGGATCTCCAGGGCCGCGGCCTTCCCGAGCAGGAGTGCGGGGAAGCCGAGCACCTCATGCTCGGCCACGTACTTGCTGCTGACAGCGGTGAGGAGACCTCCCCCTCTCCAGGTGGAGGTGGACCCTGTCTCCGCCAGCCAGCTGCTGAAGAAGGGCGTGTACCCCTTGTCCTGGAGCGCTGCGGCCGCGTGCATCTCCTGCGCCCGGATGACGATTCATTTATCCTGGAGCATGATGGCAAAGGCCCCTCCTGGAGCAGCATTCCGGTGCTGAGGTGCTCCTTATCGGTACAGGCCGCCGGCCTTGACGTCGTCAGACTGTGTTCCGGATGGACCGGTCGGGTGGGACGAGGCGGTTGCGCAGCTTCTAAGAGGGGAGCCAGAGATCTGGATTCAGCTGTCCCTCACCGGCATCGCCGTGGGGTCTGCTGGACCAGCCAGGTCCCCGGGGTGTGCCGGGGCCATGGGGCGTGGGGATCCTGCTCCTAGGGAAGCCCACAAGGGGGCCAGTCCCGCGGGGATGGACCCCTGGTGAGCTGCACCGCCAGCCCCCGGGGCCGCATCGGCTGCCTCCTCTTTGCCCTCTGGGGCCCCCACATTGTCGGCCGCCTGAGAGGGGGGGGCGCTGGGCGTACGGGGCTTGCCACGGGCACCTCCGTGCCCGGGCCTGGAGGATATGGGAGGCCGCCTCTTTGTCTTCTGCCGGGGCGGCCGCGTGCACCGCGTGCCACGCCAGGTATTCCAGCATTGCTGCGCTTGTGTAGAACTTGTCTGCACATAGGTGGCACTTTGTGGGTTCCGTGGCCCCCCGTGCCGGAGGGAGCAGCACCGACTTGCGAATGGCCCCCTCTGGCGCCCGGTCGAAGGGTAGGTTGGCCAGCGGGACCGTGTACTGCGCCAGTGCGCGGCCATGGCTGACGCGTCGAGGGCCCTTGCCGCGGGCACGGGTCCGAGACCTCGGACGGTGTTGCGCTGCGCGTCCGCCTGCAGCCACTCTTGCCAGTATGTGGGCCGATTTGGCGGTCAGGCTTGCTTCTTCACCGCAGGCCGTGGAAAGCCTGGAGCCAGTGGTATACCGTGGTCGGGACTGCCAACTGGAGCTCTAGGTCAGCGGAGAGCGCCGCCGCCGGCCATACCCCTGGTTTCCCTGACCTAGCATTGTCCCTAACGCGGGCTTGGAGCAGGAGGGCGTGGTGTTCGCCCTCCCGCAGCGCTTTGACGATCACGCGGGCGCAGTTCGCCACGCAGATCACAGCCTCAGGCCTCGGCAGGCGTTCGGGGTCGCAGACAGCGATGTGCGCGGCCGCCGGGCTGAACATGCAGACCACCCACTTCGGGCTCTGCTGTCCGCGTTGCGCCACCGCGAGGGTGGCTGCCGGGCGGGCATGCGTGATGGGCCATGCTTGGAGGTCTGGGACATCCGTGGTCCGGATGGCGTCACCTTGACACGTGGACCGTAGATGTTCCTTCTCATCGCGGCTCCAGACCAGCGTGGGGGGGTAGGCCCGTCCCGGCTCCTGCCGTATGCTTGAGGTGCTGATGGTGTGTAGCAGGACTGCCAGCGGCAAGGGGTCCGCTGCCATGTAGTAGGCCTTGGTGGGCTCCTGTCGCCAATTGACATGTGGCGGGAAGGCCCCTTGCCTGGCGGTGCCATGCCAGAAGCCCACTGGCCTCTGGTTAGGATGTTCGACCGGTAGTCCCCGGCATGGCCGCGTAGAATGGCCTGTTAGCCTGGCGGCTGTAGCACCAGTGCCTCTGCTGGCTGGGACCTGGGAGGGGATGAGCCGCGGCCCGCGTTCACTGACGCGGGTGCGCCCGCGGAGCGTGGCGTGCCACGGGTGGGGCGCATGGCGCTGCGGCCCTTGTATGCTGCCCGCGATCTGCGCCGGGCCGTGGTTGTGGACAACGCTTTCCCTGTCATCCGCCAGCAGCGCCGCCGCGACGACGTACAGCTGCTCAGCCGTAGGGAGCGCAGTTGGCGTGTGCCTGGCGGCTGGTCGGCGGGGTCCCGTACCCCGGCAGGGGACGTGGGGCAGCAGGCGCGCGGGCCACGCTGCCACGGGTCCCATGGTGACGGCGGCCAACATGGACGCCAGTGCCATGCGTTCCGCCGGCCGGTACTGCCTGAGTCCCGTGGTGTGCGGGGCGAGGTGCCTGCAGGCCGCGGTCCAGGCAACCATCCCGCAGTTTGTGCGGTCCGGTTCTGCTCCGTCCGTGTTGCTGCTTCTTCTTTGCTGCACCGCAGTGCTCGCGTTGACCGAAGGTCCCTGCAGCAGTGCCTCATGGCCCTCCCCTGGCTGGAGGGCGGGCGGGGCCGACTGCGGAAAGCCCTGTGCGCACAAGCGCTCCGGGTGCGTGTCGTACGGGTTCTGCTGGCGGTGCTCCGGGGTTGCCCGCGGGAGGAAGAGGAGCTGGTGCAGGTACCTATGGCACTGCGCGGTGGACGGGCTGCGGGGTGCCACCAACTGTCCCACCAGGCCTCCCGTGTGGGCGGCTTTGACGCCCCGCTGCATTCCAAGGCGGGCGAGTTGGTTAGACGTACCCGCCGGGGGGATATGGGCCTCCAGGTAGAGCACCCGTAGGGGTTCCAGCACCAGATCCAGCACCTCGTCGCGGAGCTGATCCGTGGGGGCCGATGCTCTGTGCAGGACGTGGCGGACCCCAGGCGTGGGGGCCGTGAGTCGCTTGAGCGGCGGCCCCCGTGGGTATCGTGCGCCCAGGGTCGCCATCCACTCCCTGGGGCGGCTCAGTAGGGCCCTCCACACATCCAGCGCGAGGGCGTGGCGGGGGTCCAAAGGGGGGACTCTTGGTAGAAGGCGATGGCACGTCGGTGGCAGCCGCATGGGTTGCGGGGCGGCAGCAGTTATCCATCTCCACGCCGTGTCAGGCATGATCGCCCCCCGGTCCCCATTCCACGGTCCCCATGTCTTGGGCGTGAAGCAGTGCCTGCCCTTGCACCAGGGGGAAGTACGGGCCCGTGCGTCCGTTCTCCTCTCGCCACCGTACCCACGCCGCCCCCGCCTGCAGGCTAAGGAGCAGGGCTGCGCCGGGGGGCCGGGGCGGCGGGAAGGTCCCTTTGAAAGCTTTGGTGGCATGGGCCAGGGCGTCTGTAGGCAAGTTTCAAAGTGGCAGTATCCAGGGGTCCGGCAGCAGTTGCAGCTCCTCTGCGTCCCACCTCCATCCTGAGTCGGGCGGGGCGGCCGGGACCGTACCTGTCTGCACGAAGGGGCACGCTCTCTTGTCGGGGTGCCGCTGGAGAGTCGCTGACAGGTAGCCAGGTAGGTAGGTGCACTCGGTCGTGGAGAGGCGCCCCATGGTTCCCGCTGGCGTTGCCGCTGTGACAAAGAGGAAGAGGCTCTGCACTTGAAGAGGGGAGGCGGCTCACATCCCGCTAGACCTGACTGTTGGCCCCGAACAAAGCAGCCCCGGGCAACACTGGGAGGGCTGATCGCCGCCGGCGTGACGTGCTGGTCTCGCCAGGAGGGTGTGCCCCCGTGCTTGCGCACGTCCCCTCTTTTGGGCGGAACCCTAGAGGTTCACCGGACTTCCTGGCGTATCCGTTCCCAAGGCGCGCATGCATGTTCTTGGTACTAGGGTTCCGAGGTGCTTCGGTGTTGCACGCTCCGCCTCGAGTCCCAAAGCAGCGCAGGCCATAGGATGCAGCCTTACCCCCCGGCTCCGGATCTCACTTTGGCCGGGTCAGCTGCATGGCACGGGCTGCCTCAGTGCCCGGGCTGTGCACGCTGGGTTTCCTTCT
Source organism: Eutreptiella sp. 'Long Island Sound 2002' (assembly GCA_964036045.1). Lineage (NCBI taxonomy): Eukaryota > Euglenozoa > Euglenophyceae > Eutreptiales > Eutreptiaceae > Eutreptiella > Eutreptiella sp. 'Long Island Sound 2002'. The sequence continues at coordinate 131,209,473 of OZ038379.1, forward strand.
GTTGTGTGGTGTTTGACTTCGGGTCCTGGTTGTGGTTGCGTGTGGGTCTAGGTAACCCCGCCATTCCTGGCTGGGGCCTTGGGCGGTCGTGTTTGGGTACGGTTTGTGGCGTCGTCCCTCTTTTACCGGCTGAGGTTTGTGGTGTTTGTGGTTGGGCTTAGGTTTCGGCTTGCAAACGGGACGTGTGTGGTTGCGTGCGCGCTTCTCCTGCACCCCATCGTTTCCGGTGTGCGGTGCGGGCGTGCGTGCTCGGGTTCGGGCTTCGGCTGCGTCCCGCCTCTCCTTTGGGGGTGTTCGGGTGTGTGTGTGCTCGTGCGCCCGTCCCGCGTGGTCTCCTGCACCTCCTGGTTGGGGGTGCTGTGCGGGGGTGCGTGTTTGTGGGCACGCCCCGCTTGTTCCCCGTCTTTCCTGGCCGGGCTGTGCTGTGTGGGCGTGGGTGCTGGGCCCGGGTCTTGGCTGTGCCCCGCCCTCCTTGGTCGGGTTGTCGGGGTGTTTTTTTTTTTTCGGTTGCTGGCTGTCCCTGTCCCGGGCCTTGTGGTCCCTGTCCCCCGTCCCCTCTCTTTCGGGGTGGGTTGCTGGTTCTTTTTTCTTTTTTTTTGCGTGGCGTGTGTCTGTGTCTTTGGGCGTCCCTTTTTCCGGTGGGCCGCTGTTCCTGGCTTGGTGGTGCCAGTTTTGGCTGGGTGGTCCCTCTGTGCCCCTTTGGGGGTCCTGCCTTCGGTGCCTTCTGGGTGGGGGGTTTGGCCGTCTCTTGTGGTGTTGGCGGGCGGTTTGGTGGCTGTGGGCCGTTCTCTTGCACCCCCCCCCCCCTCCCCCCTGTTTTTTCTTTGGGGGGGTCTGCCTGTTCCTCCCTCTGCCTTCCCTGGGCTGGCGCACGCACTGGCCCGCATTCAATGTGGTCTTCCAGGTTGCTGTTGGTGGTTGCGTTCCGTTTGGCCGTGTCCCGGCCCCATGGGTCGGGTGGGTTATGTACACGTTGGGCTCGGGGCCCCTTCCTCCAGGGTTAGGTCCTGGCTCTGCCGGCTGGGCGGGCGCGCCAGGCGGCTTCGTGTGGCTTCCGGTTAGGGGGCGGGGGTTGTCCGTGTCCGTTCTCCTCCACGGTGCCAGCTTTAACTTTCTGGTGGCGGTTTTCTGTTTGCGGTTTTAACCTTCCGGGTGGTCCGCCAGCGTGGTTGCCGGGCGCGCGGTGGCCCCGTGTGTGGCCCGCGGTGCCGGTGTGTGGCGTGCTGGTGCGGCACCTTCCGGGATGTGCGGTGGCTTGTTTTGGTTAGTCCTTCAGGTTAGGGTCAGCCGTGCCGTGTTGTGCCGCTCTGTGCCGCGTCGCGTCGCGTCGTGCTGTGGCGTGTTGCGCTTTGGGCTGCGTTGTCGTGGCGCGGTGCACTGAGGCGCGCTGCGGTGCCTAGTGCCCTGCTGTCCCGTGTTGTGCCGTGGTGGGTCGGTGGAGGTCAGCATGGCCTGTGCCGTGGTGCGGAGTGCGGGTTGGAGTGTGGCTGGCTGGAGGCTGGGGGGTGCGGTTAGGTGTGGGTGGCTCGCTGGGTCCGTGCTGTGGGGGCCGGGGCGTGCAGCTCGGGCTGGTTGGTCGGGTAGGTGTTCCTGGGGTTGCCCTCCCTGGGGGCCTGTGCCTTGGTCCTGTGTCCTCTGGGGGTCCTGGTCCCTAGCCCTGGTTTCAGTGGCCGTGCTTTCGTCCTCTTCCGGTGCCTGTGAGGTGGCCCTTGTGGCAGCCGGGGTCGTCGCCTGGTGGTGAGGGCGTGGTGGTGCGCCGCGCAGCGGTGTCCCCTGTGGCTTCCTCTGTGGGTGTAGCCCGTTGTCCCCGTGTAGGTGTGCCCTCCATCCCCTGTGTGGTTTCCGGTGGCTGGTAGGTGTGGGCTGGTGTGATCCGTACGGCGTCCGCTTCTCGCTTCGGCGGTGCGTGTTGGGGGTGTGCGTCCCCGGGAGTCGTGCGGCTTTCGCTGGGGGTGGGGCGGCGCTGCTCCCTCCGTCGTGGTATGCCCTTCCTGGGTGTGGGTCGCGGCGCCTGCCGTGGTGCCCTCTTCCTCTGTCCCTCGGTCCCCGCTCCTGTCCCTTCCTGGTCCTTGGGTGGTTTCCTGCCCCCACGTTGTGTCTTTTTCGGTGCCCTGTCCTTATGGGCGCCTGCCCCTCCGTGCCTCCTTGCCTGAGTGTCCCTTGCTGCCCCTTGCCCTCCCCTTGCCCGTGCCCTTCCCCTTCCCGGTGCGGTGGTGGTGGGGTGGGGGGGGGCGCCGATGGCCCAGGCCTGGGGTGGGTGGCCTGAAGCCATTGGTGGAGGGCTTGGGGGGTGTGGGGGGGGCGGAGGCCCTGGACAGGGTCGCCGAGGAGGGCCTCCCATGCCGCTTGCGGCATGATGGCCTCCGGGGCGGCCTTGTTGGGGTCGGCGGGGGTGCGGGTGCGCATCTCCTCGAAGGTGTGCACCATGTGCACCCCTTCTCGCCTTCCCGCTCCCCCGGCCCACTTCACCCAGCAGCGGAGCTCCTGCAAAGCGGGGGCAGACCACCAGGCGAGGTCGGCAGGGGCCTGGGGGGGGGAGGGGTCTGAGCTCGAGGTCCTGGAGCGGCGGGGGGAGGACGTGGACCTGCGGTGGTGGCGGGGGTGGCGGTGCCTGGGGGAGCGGGAGCGGCGGCGGCGGGGGCTGGGGGTGGAGGACGGGTACGGGCGGAGAGGGGAACGGGAAGGGGAGGTGGACATGGGGCGGCGGTGGCGGGAGTGGTGGTGGCGGGAGCTGGGGGTGGTGGATGGGTACGGGCGGCGGGGGGAGTGATGAGCCCGGTGGGGACTGTGGAGGGAGGGGGAGGTGGACGTTGGGCGGCAGTGGCCTGCCTGGCGGCGCCGGGGGGAGCGGGAGCGGTGGTGGCGGGTGCTGGGGGTGGGGGTCGCGTACGGGCGGAGAAGGGAATGGGAAGCCCTGCGAGGCTCGTGGGGGGAGGGGGAGGTGGACATGGGGCGGCGGTGGCGCCTGGGGGAGCGGGAGCGGCGGGAGCGGGGCCCCGGGGGGTCGCGGTGGCGCCTTGGGGAGCGGGAGCGGCGCGAGTGGGTGGTTGAGGCGTGGTGGCGGTGCGGGGAGCGTGAGCGCCGGGGGTCGGTGCGCCGTGCGGGGGGGGAGCGGGAGCGCCGCCGTTTGCGGGATCGGGGCTTGTCTGGCGAGTCGGGCCAGTCAGGAGGCATCGGCGGGTCTAGGGGGGCCTCGCGCGGCGCCGCTTGGTACTGGGGGGGTTGGTAGGGGTGTGGTGGCGGCAGTGGGTGGTGGTACGGGTCGGGTTTGGCCCGGGGGGCCCCCTCTGCGTGGATGTGGTGGCCGGGGGGATACGGTGGCTGGTACGGGGGGGGTGGCCCCTGGTGGTAGGTGGGGTATGCGGGTGGAGCCCTCGGTGGCTGCCATCCCATACGCTGGTGCTTTTCCGTGCGCGGGGGGTTGAGGCCCGGTGGGGTAGGCCGGTGGGCAGTGGTAGTGGTGGGGGTGGTGTTGGTGGTGGTGGTGGTGGGGCTGCTGGTGGTGGCGGCGTTGGTAGTGGTGGGGTTGGTGCTGCGGGTACGGCCCTAGGACCCCTTGTGGGTATTCCGGTCCCCCTTGTGGGGGTGGGGGGTTGAGCATCATGCGCAGCCCCTGGGGCTGTACTGTTTGGTTGGTAGGAGGGGCGGGTCGGGGGCCGGGCTTAACGGTGACTGTGGTCGAGGGGTCCCACGTCCCTGGGTCGGTGTGGCCGGCGGCGGTGGTGGTTTGCGGGGGGTGGATGATGGGGCGCTTGGAGATGGGGATGTTGACGAGGGTTTGGACAGGGTCGTGTTGGGTGGCCGCCTCTGTGGTGGGGGCGGCTGCTGGTGGGAGGGGGACGTGGGTTGTGGTGGGTGGGGGATCCTGGCTTTGGTCAGGGTTTGGGTTAGGGCGGTGTCGCTTGGGTTTGTGTCGTTGCGTTTGTGGTGTTGTGTGTGCTTGTTTGGGCGCTGGCTTGGGTTTGGGGTCGGGTTTGGGGTTGGGGTCCGGTTCCAGGTTGAGGAGGACCTCTGTCAGGAGGTCTGAGGGCGCCGGTGCCGGGTCGGGGGTTTTCCCGGTGCGTTGCCGGGGTGCCTGAGTCGCCTATGCGGGGGTCGGCGGGTTGGTGCGTGCGGCCGCGGCTTTGGCTTTTGCCGTGGCCTTGCATCGATGAGGGCGGCGGGGAGGGGGGGGTCGGAGGATGAGGTGGAGGAGGTGGCTGAGGCTGAGGATGAGGTGGAGGTGGTGGACGCAGGTTGGGCTGTGATGTGGGAGGTCGCGGGCTTGTGGGCGGTGGCTTCTGCGGCGGCCGCGGCGGGGAGGATGGAGGGCACGTCCTCGGGCTGTAGGTTGGGGGCGGGCGTCTGGGGGGGCCCGGTCGTGACCTGGCGGCCCGGCGGGCCGATTTGGTCTGCAGCGGCGGGGGAGGGAGGCGCGAGGCTGTGGCCTTCTCCTTCCGGGCTTGGCTGGGCCGGGGTCCTGCAATGTGTGAGGTTGTGTGGGTTGGCGTCCGCGGGGGGGAACAGTTCGCGTGGGTTGCATTCGGGGGCCCGGGGGGTAGGTCTGGGTCTTCTGGGCTGTGCGCGGGGGGCGTGTGCGGGCCACTGGGTGGGGTGGGCGTGCCGCGGGGCGCGGGGCTCCCCTCAGTTGGTGTTCTGCGGGTTGTCGAGTGTGGGGGTTGGTGAGGGGTGGCTGGTGGGTGGGTCTGTGGCGGGCGTGTGCTGGCGTTCGGGCGGGTGTAGGAGGCCTGTGTCGCGGGGCCCGGGGGTGTGCACGATGGTGGGCGTCCGTGGGTCCCCGGGTGAGCAGCGAGAGGGGAGGGGCATGGGCGGGGATTGCGCGGTGGGGCGTGCTGTGTCAGTGTATGTGTCCGCTCGCAGCGGCGCGCTTGCGTGGTCAGTTGTAGGCCGGGCGGTTTGGAGGGGAAGCTTGCCGTCTTCTGCTGCCGCTGCAGGGATTTCGCAGATGAGCTTGCGTATCTCGTGGACCTCTTGGTCAGGGGTGGGGAGGGGGTATGCTAGCTCTTGGCTAAGACCCACGCGGCTGAGGACCCTGTGGATGGCGTGGTACCCGCAGATGAGGGAGTTCTGCGGCCTGGGGGGGGGGTATGGCCGCGTGTCCGGCCCCGCCTCGATTTGTCTGTGGGCGGAGGGAATGGCCCAAATCCAGGGCATAGTCCCTGTGGGTGGCCAGCGGTGCTCGATCCAGTGGGTCAGGCAGAGCATTGCCAGTCCCAGGTGGTAGCCCGCCTTCCCTGAGGTGATTTGGGCCAGGGCGCGGGCTGGGGGCTTGTCCCCCGGCTGGAGGACGCACCTTTGGACCCCGTGTGGGGTGGTGGGGTCCCCTACTGCCCCTGGTGGGGCGCCCCCTGGGGCGAGCATGGTGTCTGTCCCCTTGAGGAGCCATTGCGGGCCGGGGGACGTAGCTATAGCGGCTACCACGTGGTAGTGGCCGCGATCGAGGACTGTACACCAGACCTCCGGCGGGGGGTGGTCAGTGTCTGTAGGTGGGGGAGAGAGGTCGTCGTCTGGGGTGCGGAGGCCGGCGGCGTGGAGGGCGGTGTCGCGGGTTGGTGCGGTGGCCTGTTCCCACTGCTCCGGGTGGTTCGGGTCTGCTGGGTGGTCCCTCTCCGCTGGGGCCCGTCGTAGGCGTATGGTCCCGCGACGTGTGACGTTGATGTCGGTGTCGTGCGTCAGGGCCCGGCCCCACTCTATGCGGGGGATCCAGACGTGCTGGCCTTGGGTGTGTTTGCGGGCTGGTCAGAGTACGAGGTCTACGATGGCCTCGTGGAGGCCGTTGCCTGGGGTTGTCAGGGCCCGGAGAGCTTTGACGGTGAGCTTGGTTCTGTCCTCTTGTAGGCGGTACCAGCCTAGGGGGGTGGTCAGGGCCCTGCCTTGGAGGGTTGATCGGAGGAGGTCGGGGTCGCGGATGGTGGCCGGTGTGAGGGGGGGGTGCCCCGGGTCCGGGGGGGATGGGCTGGGTGGGTTGCCTGGGTCTTGTGCGTCCACGGCAACGTATGGCTGGTCCTGGTTGGGCTCGGCCGGGTTGGGCAGTGCCGGGTGGCTTCTTGGGTGGGAGATGGGCTTTGGGGCGCTGTGGTGGTGTCTTGGCGGCCTGCGGATGGAGATGGGGGGCGTGTGCGGGGCGCGGAGCGGGTTAGTGGACGTCTGGGTCATGCACAGCATGGTAATAGATGAGACGCTGCATGTGTTCTCTTGCAATGGGGTCGGTGAGTTGCTCCGCGTGTGTTACCAGGAGGTGTTTGCGGTGTTCCATTTGGGCCGCTGCTCTGCGGACTGCCTCTAGCTGGAGGTGCGCTGCTGCCTCCATGGGGCTCTCTGTGTGTTTGCTGAGGTGCTGGTGCAGGGCTCCTGTCACCGCCTGTTTAATTTTGGCTTCTTTGACCAGGGGATCCCGGAAGAGGTGTTCGTTGGCCTGGTGTGCTTGGCTGTGGGTTGGCCAGCCTTCACGTTGTCATAGGGTTTCTGCCGGGGACCAGCCTACTAGCGTGTCCCTGCCTGCATGGAGGGGGCATTTCTTGAAGTGTTCCCAGTCCCAGGGTGGTGTGGTCGCACAGGCAACGCGTGTGTTCTTCGGGGACGTGGATGTGTTTGTGGACGAGCCATCTGGTGACCCTGGTGAGGAATGGTAGTTGCTCCCTGAGGAGCTGGATGCGTTGTTTTCCGAGGTTGGCTGGGACGTTTGCTGGGCGCAGTGCTGAGTGGTAGAGGGGGATTTGCAGGCTCTCCTGGAGCTCCTGGATGTGTGCCCGGCTGTCTGCGTCGCCGAGCACGCGGGCGAGATGTTGGATGGGCTTGGGGTATGGGGTATGGGGTATGGGGTATGCTCTGTCGTGGGAGAAATAGGGGGTGTCCTCTGGCACCCAGTCCGCGGTCTGATGGGGCTCGGCCACGGGGGGTATGTGTTGGAGGTGTGTGTGGTTTCGGCCGAGGTCAGGGATCTGGAGGGTTGGCAGGATCGTTGTGCGCTGGTGTACTGCCTGGTTGTCGACCTTACCATTGCCGCAATGGTGCCTGTGGGACTCTTGTTTCACGATGTGGAGTTGGACGTAGGGGGGGAGGCTGCGAAGGGCTTTCCAGAGCAGCAGTGCCTGGGTGCCGAGGCTCGTCGCGGTGGCTTTGTGGAGTGGTTGCCTTGCTATGCGGAGGAGCAGGTGTGTGTCGACAGTGGCGTCTACCACGAACCAGACCCGAACGATGTGCGGGAGGTGGGCGGGTAGGTGGGCTGCGATCTCGGCGATGGCGTCGGCCATGGCCCCTAGCTCCCCGTGGGAGGAGGCCCCGTAGGTGGTGTGGCCCGTGTGGTGGTCCATGTGGTAGTGTCCCCCGGTGTGGTTTAGCTGCAGGGTGGCCCCCCCGGTGATGGGCGTGAGGGCGGATTCGCCTGAGGCGTCGGTGAAGAAGAGCCGGTCCGCCGGTGACGGTTGTGGGAGGCGGCATGGGTTCATGGGCAGGTAGGCGTATATGGCGAGGCCTGTGGTGAGGTGGGCCACTGGGGTTGTGGGCTGCAGGACGGGGTGGCGTACACTCCTATTCCTTTGGAGATGATGTGTTTTGCTTGGGGGGACATGGCTATGAGCCCCTGTTCCGGCTGTCCTGATGTGAGGTAGGAGTAGATGTAGTGGAGCATGTAGGCTGTTTCTGGGTTTAGGTCGTGGCATGTGAGCGTTTGTGTTTGGTGCTCCGGTGTGTGGCAGGAGTGGTGGAGCGGATAGTAGGGGTGCTCGTGCTTGCCCATTCTGCCTGGTTCGTAAATGCTGTAACGGATGGCAACCCCTGCCCGGTCAGGGCGGGGCCAGGTGGGTGTAGTGCTGAAGAGCCACTTGGGCGTGTGGTGGGGGGTCCACGCTACCGTGGGGTTGGTGTCGGTGCGTTGGAACCATGGGACTACCCATGCGCAGGCCCGTGGTGATAGGTGGGCTGTGGGGTGGGTGTGGTGGCATGCTCTGAGGTGTAGTACGGGCCACGGCGTTGATGCCTCGGGGTCACAGGCCCAACATGTGCGTGGTATGCTCTGGGAGTCATGGGGGACCTTTCGTAGGTCTCGAGCGGTCATGTGGTGCTTCGGTATGCGCCATCTTGCCCCGTGGTGGATGACGGTGGTCTGCGTGGGTTTGGCTTCGTTCGGGGCCAGTAGTAGGGTTAGTGGTGGGACCGGGCCCGTCACTGGGGGGACGAGTTCGTGTTCCGAGCCGGTGGGTGCGTTGGGTGGTGCCGCTGGAATGGGGTGGGGGTGATGGTTTTTGAATTCTCGGTAGGCTGCTCGCATGTCTGTGCTTCCTGGCAGAGTGTGGCCTGCTGCTCTTGCTGTTTGCGTGAGGTACTGGTGGAAGAGGCGGCATTTCGGCCATTCGGGAAGTTGTAGGAAGGGGGTGTGGTGTGCTCCGCTGTGGTGAAGGACCCGCATTTGTGAGAGGGTGACGTATACTACGGTGATGGAGGCCCCGACAAGGTCTATGGTGTGGATGGTGCCCTTGGGGTGACGGTGGAGGTCCCCGCAGAGGATCGCTAGAGGCCCTTCCTCTGGGCACGTGTGGCTTGTGAGTATGGCGTGGTGTGGGGATGGGAGGAGAAGCTGCAGGTGGTTCCACAGGCATGTGTTCATGTTGGTGGGCATGCCCGTCTGGTCGAGTACCCAGCGTGGGCATGTGTTGCGGGCCCGTTGTGCGGCCTGGAGGCGGATTGTGGTGCCCTCGCGGACCTCCGGCGAGTGGTTGTGGGTCATGCGCTGAAGGCGGAGGGCGGTGTGTCTGGTGTAGACTGCTTTCACCTCGTCCCCTATGGCGTCCCCATAGTGGGGCCATGCCCCTCGGATGGTGCGGGTGGGTATGGAGGTGGGCCAGCCCCCGTGTGGTGCCCATGCCTTGGTCACGGCGCGTGTGGCTGGTTGGAGGGCGGTGGTGGGGTGTGTCAGGTTGAGTGCTTGGAAACCTATGGAGGCGTTCAAGACCCCGGTGAGGTAGTACGCCAGGCTCTGGTGGGACAGGGAGAGGGCCTTGTTGGTCGGGGACGCATATCTGGGGAGATGGGCGAGGTGTGATTGCAACTTCGGAGGGAGGGTGGGGTCCTCAGGGCTGGCGGCCTGGATTACCCCCAGGAGGGTCGTGGTTGTCACGACTTGCATGGGGGGCCCTTGTGGCCCTAGGGTGGGGGGTGTGGCAGACCTCTTGATCATGGCCACTGACTTTGTGGGGTGGACGATGAGGTTGTTGCGGGAGAGGTAGGAGATGGGCACGTCCAGTAGGTCGTTGGCCTGTTGGGTGACTGTTGGCCCAGGATGCGGGGCATGGGGTTCGTGTGGGGTGTGTGCGACTGTGAGGTTGGTGTCATCCGCGAAGCCCACCAGGGGGGAGAGGAGGGGTAGGGTGCGTAGGCCGGGTAATCCTGCTCGATTGCGAGGGCCTGGGGAAGCGTCACGAGGAGGTAGAGGAAGGGGCCTTCTGCTCCTCCTTGGGGGACCCCGCTGCCTGGTTCCAGGAAGGGGGTGAGGCCTGCTCCCGTGCGGACCGTGTATTTGCGGGTGCGGATGTAGCCGGAGGTGAAATTGTAGAAGGAGAGGCCTAGGCATTTCCACACCGCCTGGAGGAGGAGCCAGGGGGTGTTTGGGAAGGCTCCTTTGACGTCGTGGGAGGCGATGATGAGGTCCAACGGGTACATGTCGGCGATGGTGTCCTGGAGGAAGATGGCCTCGTCTGGGGACCGGCCTGGGATGGCCCCCCAGAGGCTGGCGGTTATGTGGGGGTCCAGGTGCGGGCGGATGCGGCGTAGGAGGATGGTCCAGACGATTTTTACCTCCGTGACGGCACAGACTATGGGGCGCCAGTTGTCCGGGTTGACCCAGTCTCCTTTTTGTAGAGGGGGCTGACAACGTTTGCCCAGTCTGGCGGTAGGGGGGTTTGCCCCGTGACGATGTCCCAGAGGCGGTGGGCGAGGATGCGGAAGAGGTGGGCGGGGAGGTGGTAGTGCGCCTCCGCAGGGAGGCTGTCGTAGCCTGTGGTCTTGTGTTGCCGGACACTGTGGATGGCCTTCCGGACTTCGTGGATGGTGAAGGGGCGCTTTTCCAGTTGCCTCCTCTGGGCGCGGCTGGAGACCTGAGGGGGGCGGTCGATTTCGGCCTGGGTGTCCGCGTCCAGTGTGTCTTGGGTGGGCGTGTGTTGTCGGAGGAAGCTGTCCTGGGTGGCTTGGAGCACTGTGGCCAGGTCGTTGGTGAGGGAGCCGTCCCCCTGTCTGACCGTGGTGATGGTGCGGTGGCCGGTGTCGGTCATGGCGTCGTTGAGGTGGCGGATGGCCTTGTAGGGGAGTTCATGTTGCGCATACCGCTCGTGTTCTTGGGCAATGCGCTGTTGCCTGTGGATGTGCCACCGCTGCAGGTCTGCCCTGGTGTCGGCTATTTGCGCCCTGCAGTGGTGCATCTGGCGGCGGGTTTGGGGGGTGTCAGTGCGGAGGAGTGTCGCCAGTTGTTGCTTCGCATGCCAGAGGTCACGGAGCATGTCCCTTAGGGCCGTGGGTGGTCGGTTGTCGTCAGTATGGGGGTGTTGCTGGAGGCCGCAGGTGACGGTGGCCGTGCGCATGCCTGTGAGTAGGTCGGTGGGGTCCGGTTGGATGCGCCGGGCGCGGTCTATGGCCCTGTAATATTGGGACCAGGCCTGTTTGTCGTGCAGTGGGGGCATCCCCAGGGGGGGTGGTGGGCCTTGGTCCGCATCCTCTGGGGACCTGGGCAGAAGGTTGGGGATGGTGAGGCGGATGTGCAGGGGGCTATGGCCTGTGGGTCCCAGCGGGAGGGGTCCATATCGGGCCTCCGCCCGGATGATGGTGGTGGGGTCGCCATAGCATACGTCGATGCGGGAGGGGGCGGCATTTGTTTGGTGGGGGAAGTGGGATGGTTGGCCTTCGAGGTTGGCCGTCAGGTCCACGAGGCCCAGCTCCTCGATGGTGTCGCGGACTGCATGGTCCTGGGGTGTGGCCTGTCCCCCTCGGTCCGCCAGGGGTGGGGGCGCCGTTCATGTCGCAGATGATGTTTGTGGGAGCAAGCATGGCCATCTGGCGGTATGCCCCGGCCAGGGCTTGGAGGAAGGGTTCCGTGGCGTTGCCAAAGGGGACGCGGGTGTTGATGACGTTGAGTTGCGATCCGTCCCCGACGACCTCATAGTATGCCTAGCCTCCCTGGGATGCTGAGGTGGTGGACGAGGTGGACGTGGATGCCGGTTCGGGCGTACAGGGGGGTCCCCCTGTGCCAGTAGCATTTGTACGCTTTCTGGTCCGGGGTATATATGGGTTTGGTTTCTTGGGTGTCGTCGCGTTGTAGGCCTTGTTTCTGGAAGGCGAGGAGGTGGGGAACCCACACCGGCCCCTGTGCCATCCGGAGCTCTTGGAGGGCGGTTGTGGCGTCCTTGGAGTATGTGATGGCCGGGTGGTTGAGGTCGCGGAGGTTGACGGTGGCCTCGGTGGGGGCGGGCTGGGGCCGTGGAGGCTTGTGCCCTCGGCCCTTGCCCTGTCAGGGAGGGGGACTGGAGCCTGGGGACGTTTTGCCGGCTGGTGGGCGCTTGGGTAGGCGCGGTGGGGGGAGGCCTTGGCTCCACTCCGGGGGGAGCTCCCCAGTGTGATTGGTGCCTCTGAGGGCCTTGTTCTCATCGGTGTGGAGGCGGATGGGGTGGGCGCTGGTGAGCTCCAGGGTGTGTCCCTCTGGCTTGTCTGGGGCGCTGCTGCCTTGGACTAGCTGCTTTTGGTCGTGCCAGACCACCCGGTTCTGTGGCCCCCTGTTGTCCCCCGGTTCGCGGAGGCGGTATTGGATTGTGCCCTCACACCAGATCCAGTCCCCCGTGTGGTCGTTGCGGAAGGGCTGCTGGACCTTCGCGCCTTTTTCGAATCCTAGGTACGCCTCGGGTGGAGGCGGTGCTGGTGGCGGAAGGGAGGGTGATGAGGATGCCTGGTCCGGGTGGGGCGGTGGTAATGGTGGGAGGGAGGATGACGAGGATGCTTGGTCCGGGTTTGCCGGGTGGGTTGGGGGGGGTGCGAGGGGTCGGGAGGTCGCTGCTTTTCCGGCTTGGTTGGGGGCGGGTGCGCCCCTTTTTCGTCTCGCTCGCTTAGCTGGGACTGGAGGTAGTGGGGTTTGAAGAAGAGGTGCGTTGCTTGCTGGCCCGGATCCCTTAGCGGGGGTTCTGCCGGCGTTTGCATGGCCGCTTTCGCGTGGCTGCGCGTGAGGTGGGCGAGCTTGCGCACGGCCTCCGGGGGGTCGGTTGGCCATGGCAGTGCGGCGGGGCTGTCGTCGAAAGGGTGGTGGAGGTGGTAGTTCCTCATGGCCTTGGCCTGCTTGACCCAGGCAGCCAGGCTTCCGTGGGTTCCGGTGCGTCTGGGCTGCTGGGGGACCCTTGAGCCCAGTAGAGCGCTGTGTGGAGGGCTTCCCACGGGGCGCCCTTGCAGCCTGTGAGGGTGGTGGCCTGGAGGAGTCGCTGCCGGCCTCGCGGGGGTCTTCTAAATCTTTTTCCGGGGTGTAGGCCTGGGCCGCCATGAGGACTCCGTGTGCCCAGTGGAGGACCCACCATTGGGCGTCCGCTTTGAGGATGTGGATGGCGGGTTGTCGGGGGGGCGTGTCCAGGGTGTCCCACGATGCGATGGCTAGTTCTATCCTGGAGGGCTGGAGGTGTGCAGTGGCCCTGGGGCTTAAGAGTTGATCGATGTGGAGAGGGGTGACGGGATCTTTGGGGGCTTGCTGTGTGGGAACATCGCTCGGATGGCTGTGGGGTCCCAGTGGCGTTCGCGGGTGGCGAGGCCGTATAGGGCGGCGGTGATGATGTGGTGGGCTTGCCCCTCCAGGACGATGTGGCGCTCCGTGCCTAAGTCCTTTGGTAGGTGGGCCGCAGGTTGGACGGTGATGTGGGCTATGGCGCGTTGGTGGGCCTTTTTTCCCCCGTCTGGTGCCTGCGTCGGTTTGTCCCCCAGGATGTGCTGCTGTTGGTATTTTGGAGGAGGCGGTCCCAGGGCGAGGGATTCTACCCCATGGAGGGGGATGGCGTGTTCCCTGGACCTGTTGGGCAGGATGTATATGCCCGGGTCTCCTGGTACGGTGCCCAGGTACATGTTGCCCGTGATGGTTCGGGCCGGGAGCGGTTGGCGCAAGGGTGAGGTGCATGGGGTGGAGCAGGGTTGGTCATGGTGCTCACACCGGGGGTGGTCGATGCCGTACGGGGTGACGTGTACGGCGAAGGGTCCGACGGCGCGCTGGAGTTTGTGGAGTTGGATGTTGTTGAGGCGCGCCACCGTCCGTGTGTGGGAGCGCCCTTCGCTGATCCACACGGCGTCTGCCCGCGGCGCCGCTGGGTTCAGGCAGTCCGTGATGATGCCTGTGATCGTGAGGTTGTGAATGGCATCTGACACTTTGGCGGGGGGGGCGCTCATGCGGGGGATGGTGTGGTTGTCGTCGAGGGTGCGGGCCTTGCGCCTTGCATCGTGCCGGTGCTGGGCCTCCTGGGCGGGGGTGTGCATGACTGTGTGTTTGGGCTTCTTGTTGGGGCGGTTTGCTGTGTGGAAGGGGGTGGGCCAGGAGGGGGCGTTGTGGAGGGTGGGGTGTGGGAGGTCCCCCCGTGTTGCCCATGTGTACAGAGTGGTCGCGGCGGCCCCTTCCGCCTGTATGGTGTATCGCTCGTCGTGTCGGCGTCAGATGACGAGGATGTTTGGGGCCGTCAGCTCATACACCTCTGTGGTGTGGGGGAGGTGGCGGGTGACGGTGATCTTGGCGGCGTCGTTCTTGCAGGTGGTGGTGTGGGGGATGATGTAGTAGATCGCCCACTCTTTTTGGGGGCTGTGCCCCTTTGCGTCCAGCTTGAGCCGGGGGTGGAGTGGCTTCGGCGATGGGGGCTTTTCTTGGGCCTTCGCGTGGGGCGCCACTTTGGTTTCGACCAGGTATTGCGGGCCCCAGGTCTCTGGGGCCTCTACCTGTGTGGCTGCCGCTGCTTCGACTTGGAGCAGGGCGGTTGTGTTGGTGTCTAGAGGAGGGGCCCCTGGTTGGGGGGTGAGGGTGTCGTGGTCTTGGTATGCCCACCAAATGGTGTAGCCTCGCTGGGTGTTGCGGTGCGGGGTCTGGGTCTGGGCATGCTGGGTGGATAGGGCGGTCTTGATGTCCTCCGCTGCTTGCGGGTTTATGGGTGTGGCGTACGCCCATAATCCCGGGTCGTGTATGCCGTGTGGTGCTTGGCCTACTCCTCGTACCGGGTGTAGGGTGTGGTGGGTGCGCGTGAGCCCTAGGTGTTCTTGGAGGAGGTCCCCCCGGATGTCCTCCCAACGTTGCTGTCAGGTGTGTGTGTGGTCGTTGGAGGTGGGGTAGGTGATGACGATGGCTTGCCATGGGGTGGGGCCCAGATGTACCGCCATGGGTGTCGACGATGCTTGCCATAGTATGTGGACGGCGTGGGTGGGGGTTGCTGTTATGGGGTCTCCCTCCATTGGTGTGAGTGTGGCATTCCCTTGGACGGTGAGGAGGAGGTGGTGGCGGCCCATCAGTAGTGCCCCGGTGGTGGTGGGCTCGGTGATCGAGTGGAGGCGGATGGCCTGGAGCCCCGGTGTGATTTTGTCCTATCGCAGTGTGCCGTTGTTGACCGCCCATTCCGTCGGCAGGTTCCGAAACCCGTTGCGGTCCGGGGTGGTGCGGTGCTGTGGGGGGAGCGCCATTGTGGTGATGGGGTGGGTGAGGGGCTCTGTGCGGGGGCTTTCTTGTGTGGTTGGTGGGGATGGTGCCTGGGGCATGTCTTTGTCCGGCTGTTGTGGGGCTTGCGCCTCTTGCAGTTCTGCGCTGATGGTGGCGAAGACATCTGGGAGGGTGGGGGAGGCGGGGGGGTGGGGTGCCGGATCGTTCCAGGTTATGTGGTACTCCTCCGGGTTCTCGGGACTTTGCTGTACGGTGATGGCGGCGGTGGCATCAACTTCAGGTGTCCGTCGGTGTGGATTGTGGTCGAGGGGGTGGAGGGTGATGGTGTGGCGGTGTTTCCAGCTGTGGAACGCTAGGAGGGCGTGGAGGCCGTGCCTGGTGTCCCCGGGCGGGCGGGGGTAGGTTTCGGCTGCCCCTTCCAGGAAGGCGTCCTTGGTGCCTTTCCAGGTGTCTTCCCAGAGAAGGTCTTCGTCCATGCCCCACTCGTTGTCGTTCCTTTTCTCCTGCCTCCATCCCTGGAGGGTCGCGTGGTCCTCTGGGAGGTCTCGTTGGATGGACTGGTAGTACTGCTCGGCGTCCATGGGGGCTAGGGTGCTCGCCAGTGTGGCGTAGATGTCTTTTGGGGGGGAGGGGGCGGTGGGGGTGTGGTGGCGCGGTCTGGCTGGGACTCCTCTCGCTGGTGCTCCGCGTTCTGGTCTGCGCTGGACGCGGGGGATATGGAGCGTGGTGGCATGGGGTGGTCGGGTTGCTGCGGTTCTGTGGGTTGCTGGTGAGCTTGTGAGTGCGGGGCCGTGGCTGCCAGTAGGTGTCGGATGGCCGAGAGGACGTTGTAGTCGTCGTCCCAGCAGTGGGCTGCAGCGCACGTCCTGTCGGGGGAAGCGGGGGGGGCGTGTTGCGGAGCGGTGTATGATAGGTTGGGCGACGCGTGCGGGTGGTGGCGTGCTTGCTCTGCTGTTCCGTTCCCCGCGAGCCCTGACTCTTGGGGGGTGGTGGTGATGTTGGTGGTGAGGGTGGCGTGGGTGCTGGTGCGGATGATGGTGCCGCTGGTGGTGCCGTTGGCGACGGTGGTATGGGCGTTAGTGTAGATGGGGTTGGTGCAGGGCTAGTTGATGGTGGTTAGTTCGTGTGTCAGCCGGTCACTGTTGTCGCTGTCGTCGTCGCTGGTGGTGTTGGTGCCTCTGATGTCGTGGACACTGATGGTGAGGGTGATGGTTGGTGAGCATGGAGGAAAGTTTATAGTGTTTTCAGCACTGTGTTTTTGCTTCTCCTGCTGCTTGTTGTTGCTGTAGGGTGTCCTGCTGCTGGTTTTGGATGATGAAAAGCTTTTGTTTGTTGAAATACAGTAAAGCCAACTCAATCCAGGATAGCCCAAGCCAATAGTATGCAAGGAGAAGGTAATTCAGGATCAAAGCATGAAGGGCTGCAGTGTAAACAGTGAAAGATGATTAGGTATTCACAGAAACTGCAACTCAGGATACAAATGAATGCATATTCACAGAGATAGCTGAAATGTTTTGGGAAAAGAGTTAGAAAACTGCCTCAGGATCACTCTCTCTCCATAGTGCCATCTTAGGAGATGTGCACTCTTTGTTTTGGCTCCCATATGTGCTGAGGTGGCATGGTATGTGGCGATGAGGTCACTGCCATGTCACATGGGTTCTTCCTACTTAGTTGGGATCTTCCTACTTAGTTAGGCTGACCAGGAATTGAACCCAGGACCTCTCAAAAAGAGGTGCCTAAACCCCTATGGTGCATACCACTAGGGCAGATAAGTATTCATGGAAACACATAGATAAATTCATAGGCTCTACCTTAGGTATGTCAGTGCTCAGTCAACTCAGGAAAAGATGTTTTACTTCTGATTGAAAGGGGATTAAGGGGTCCACTCCATATCCTGATTGGGTGTTTGGTTCCATAGGTCAAAATGTGTTATCACCACTTTTGGCTGGACCAATACTAAGATAAAAATGCATGGATGCTCAGTGCATCTCTAATACAACTAGAGTATGTCCCAAAGCAATGGAAAAGCACTTTTTCTTACTCCCCCCTTGTGCTGTGGTGGCCACCACTGTCGCATTTTAGGAAAAAGGGAATTTTTCTTGGCCTTTCCTTGGTTTCCACATCTACTTTAAAATACCTACAGTCTCCCTCACACTGAAAAATGGGCGCTCACCATGGCTGGCGTCCTTTTGCTGCTCTGATTGTACAGTTTCCTACAGAAGACTCAGCGCTCTTGGCGCTGCCGGGGCTCCTGTGGCTTGGTTGGGTTAGATTGGGAGCATGCCAAACATGTGCATATGCATCCCTTCCTCCAAGACGCAGCGTCGACACAACCCAAACGCAAGACACATTATACACACTCGCATGGGTTCTCGTAAACCTGCTGGCGACCTGTGACCTGTCTTAGGGCGTAGGGAGTCGAAAAGAAATTAATTTGCCCCTTGGTGGGGTCTTGGTTCTGCTCAGTCTCTCCAGGCACCTGCGTTTCGGCCCGAACACGGCCTACTCAGCGAGGTTGCGCGTGGGTATCTGCAGAGGCAGGAATGGGAGAATTATGGACGAATCCACGCAAAAACGAAGCGACGACACCAAAATCCGTCAAATGACGGCGCAGAATTTTTCTGAAACGACACACCTGAGCAGAATCCAATTGTGCATCTTCAGCACATTTTTATAGAAATTATAGTCATCTCTGGATTTTTTAAGTCCAGAAATTCATACGCATAAAATGGCGGCGCGCGGGAGCGGCTCCTAGCGAAGCGCCGGAAAATGGAAAAATAATGGAATTATAAACGTATGTATCACGTAGTCTTGAAAATGACGAGACACACATTAATAAACAAACATACAGATTCCACCCACACTAATAGAAGCTTCAAAAATTCAAGAATTCGAAAATCAATTGAAAAGACTTCAATGAATCAGGTATAAACTACAGGTATGCTCGTCTTGCATGCCGCATACACATTGCTCGTCTCGAGTCTCCGTGACTGAGTCGTGTAGCAGCGTTAAATTGCAGATGATTAGCGGTCAGATCAGGGTGATTAGTCATACACACAAGTGCATAGCAACGTTCTTCGCGTGCGCCCCTTTTGTTTTCTCTCCTTGCTTCACTTCCCAGCGGTAGGTAAGGTAGGTACGCCCAGGCGGGGCCACCCCCTGGTGGAGTCAAGATTGTTGTGGAGATGGGCAGGTTTGCCCACGTGATTGTGCATAGTCGTGCATGCACACACGCATTAAAGGGTAGGCCACGCGAAGTGCGCACGGTAAACCTTGTTTAGGCTACCCAGGGGCTCCTCGGTACGTTCTTTAAGAGAACCTGAGGAGTCCCTTAACGCTTGCTTGCTTGACAAGGGTAGCTGCTCCATGCAGCGTGTTTGCGGACAGCGTATTATAGGGCACACTGAGAAGGGTATAATACCTGGAGTGTGCCTTGGTTCCTCCGCCGCAAACGCCCTTTCATTTGCCTTTGTTTTACAGGTGGGCAGGTAGGGTGAGTGGTGCAGCAGCATTTTTTTTTTTATGCCCTGCTAAACAGGGGCGCAGATCACACAAACAAGTAACTCCGCTCCGCCTGTGGCAGAGCAGGGAGTCCGACTTCATCGACATCTGCGCCTTGCACACGAGAGCACTCCTTCCCTCCAAGCCCTTGCAGGGGAAACGCGTTGTGGCGTCCCCTGTGAGGCCACAGTTGCTTAGTAGCGCTGTGTTCTCTTGTCATTTCACAGGTGGGTCGCTAGGACCCTCGAGAACTTCCTCTTCGCAACGCCAAGTAGAGTGTGCGTGTAGGAGTGGTAGTCCTGCGTGGGGGCTAGAGCCAGTTGCCCAGCGCTCGCCCACCAGGATGGTGCCACTGTAGGGTGTGTAGGACCTGTAGGGGGCGTGTCACTGTCCCACCCTTTTCCTGCAATTTTAGCTGGGTTGGTGGGCTGTGACAGTGGGTTAGGTTAGTGTTTTTGGCCACATAGCAAACAGGCGTTTTGCATGCCTTCATAGCTTTTGGCCACCCCTCCCTGTAGTAGACAGGTAGGTAGGGAAAACAATACCTGGATTAACACTCTGGGTATTCCCCCAAGGTTTTGCGCCAGCACAGAAATTGGGCGCATAGGGGAGGGGAGACCCGGGGCTTACCCCGTGGCATCAATAAGCCAACCCTCCAGGTTCAGCAAGGGCGCAGACTTGGGTATAATTAGGACACCACTTCTGCGGCTTGCTCTCAGGACCTTAGGACTAGCACACTCACACATACGCTTTGGCAGGTAAGAGTAAGGTTCAGTCCCTAGCTTTATTCTTGGAGGCAAGCATCTCAGCGAGCCTCAACAACTCACCAAGGATGTTCTGGGACAAGTAGTCAACCAGAACTGAGTTTAGGCGTCCCTCAGGTAGAACAAATGCAGAGAAGGGCTCCCAGGTGGCCTCTTCGACTCCAAACCCTTCCCAGAGGGTGAGGAAGCGCCAACCCTGGCGATAACGGTGGCGTAGGACAGACTTCACCAGGTAGAAGCCCTCCTTAGCCATCTCCTCGGCGTTCATGTCGGGGAGTTCACCTTCAACTTCCATAGGGCTGGCAGCCCCTTGTAGGTCCAGAGCGGCGATTTCCTCGTCGTTCAGCTCCCACTCCTCCCCACAGAGGTCTTCAGGATCATGGTAGCGCTTCAGGTGTTGAGCGGCGCACACCAGGGTCCCCCCTAGACGGGGAGAACACCGCACGGTGATACGGTGTCCATCCACAGATAGGATCTTGTACGGCCCGAAGTATGGGTCATCGCTGGTAGAGCGTGGCCAGGCGGGTAGTCGACTGTGGTGCACCAGCACCCAGTCCCCTTCTTGGTAGGTGGCCGGTACACGGTGCTTGTTCTTCTTGTTCCACTGACGCTCCCTCACTCTCTGGAGCATAGCCTTGGCCTTGTCCACCTTCGCTTGTTGCTCTTGGACCCATTCACCCACAGAAGAATGGGTGTCCTCTGGATAGGGGGCATGTAGGAACCATGCCGGGCGCCCCATGAATAGCTCATGTGGCGAGTAGCCAGTAGCTGAACTCTCTTGGGAGTTCATCATCAAGGATATGACGGGGAGTAGTCTCACCCAGTCTCTGGTGCGTTCAGTTTTGCACCATATCCTTACGTTCTCCTTCAGGACACGAATCTGTCGCTCACATAGGGGGTTGCTCGTGTGAGAGTAGGGAATCCCCGTAGATACCTGGACATTGAGGGACCTCAGGACCCTCTTGTACCAGCCAGTATCAGAGCGTACTCGTACGTCCTCATCGGAGTTGATCTCCTTGGGCGCCCCATAGACACAAAACCACTCCTCCAGGAGTATCTTGATAGTCTCCTCTCCGGTAATGTGCTTGGTACATGGGAACACCCTGGTAAACCTGGTCAACCCACAGGTTACCACGAGGGCGAAGTCATAGCCCCCGAACTTCGGCATCTCTGTGTAGTCCACGTATAGAACACTGTTAGCACAGTGAGGGATGGGCAGGGTCGAGTAGAGACCTCTGTCCCTGATATCCCCTGGTTTACAGGACCTGCACGGGCACTTGTCCACGATAGGCAGGAGCGTCTTCCGTAGCTGGTCGTCAGTCCACGTAGTGTGGAACCACTGCTTGAACAGTCTCAGGGTACGGTCAGCACCCACATGACCACTGGACTCATGGGTCCACTTCAGCAGCGCTGGGACTCGGTCACTTGGCACCACGATGCGGTCCTCGTGCCAGAGGTAGCTCTTGTCCCGCTTCCACTGGTCTTGGTTGACCAGGAGGGGTTCAAGGCGTTTCTCCAGGCGCCGGTAGATATCCCCAAACTCCTGTAGGTACTCCGATTGTTGGAGTCCATCCAGGGGGCGTATCATGGTCATGTTCAGGTCCAGGTGTACGTCCATACGGCTGAACGCTTCCTTAGCCAGCGCTTCAGACCGGGCACCAATCAGGGCGTCGAAGTTGTTGCGGCTGATGTAGTCGGCACACTCGTTCTTCACTCCCTGGATATGGTGTACCGTCAGCCGTAGTTGACTGAGGTAGGTCCACCAGCGACGTAGCTTGGCCTTCTCAGGTGGGGGGCCCTTCTGGAAACTGCGGACCGGTTCTTGGTCGCATAGCCAGACCACAGGGTTACTCCCCAACAGTCGTGCTTGTGAGGATAGCACCAGCATACCCGCGAGCAGTTCCTGCTCATAGGTGGAGTAGTTCCCTCTGGCCTGGTTCCACTTCCAGTTCCAGTGGCCCAGAGGTACTAGGACCCACTTGTCGTCAGGGTAGCTGTGCTTGAGGGTTCCATCTCGGTTGAGACCTTCCGTCCCCCATTGGGAAATGGCCGAGTCGAACTCCTCCTTCTCTAGTGCTTGCCATTGGAACAACGTTCCACCACCGCCCACATTGCTGGCGTCGGTCACCAGGATAATCTCCCCTTGTGCCCTAGGCACGCCCAAGCACTTAGCGTTGGCTACCTTGTCTTTGAGCTCGTCAAACGCTTGTTGCTCTTGTGGGCCCCAGCGCCAAGTAGTACTCTTCTTGATCAAGTCAGTCAGTACCGCGCTGGTGTAGGTGAAGTTTTTGATGTGGCGGCGATAGAAGTTGCACGCCCCAATGAAACTGCGTACATCATGAAGTCCTTTCTTGGGGTCTTCGTGTCGTACCTTGGCATCCATCAGGGGTTTGGCCTTAGAGGCCGCTGGGGTCCACCACCCATAGCCAACGTCAAACCCCAGGTACTGCATGGTCTCCTGCATGAACTCACACTTCTCCAGCTTGAGTCGTGTGTGGTTCTCCTGGCAGACCGCAAAGAACTCACCCAAGAGGATTAGGTGATCCTCCTGGGTATTGGTCCCGAGGCATACATCGTCGATGTGAGCCTCCATCTGGGCCCCACGGGATATGAGCTCCTGCACCTTAGGTCTCCTTCGTAGGATGGACAAGATCTTGTTCATCAGCTCTTGGAACAGAGCGGGGGCGTTAGCCACGCCGAATGGCATGACCTTCCACTTGAATACCCTCCCCTGAGGGGTGATGAAGGCCAGTAGTTCCTGCGCGTTGGGCGTCAGGTCCACTTGCCAGAATCCACTTCGCTTGTCCATCTTGGTCTTGTAGCGACAGGAGGCTATCTTCTCCAGGGTAGACTCCATATTGGGAATGGACCCTGAGTGGTTCAGCGTCTTCTTGTTCAGCTCTCCATAGTCCACTACCAGCCGTTTGGCTGTAGACCCAGGTTTAGCCACCAGGAAACAGGGGCTGCAGTGTAGGGGGTAGTCCCCATCCTTGTACTCCAGGACTAGGCCAGCGTCGATACATTCTTGTATCTGTCGCTCAATCTCGTCGGCCTGCTCTTTAGGAGCTGGATAGGGTCTCCTCCGGATCTTGTGACCCACGAACTCGGGTTTCAGCTTGAGGTCCATCTGTACCAGCTTGTCGCATGAGGCTGGAGGGGGTAGTTCTCCGAACACCTCCAGATAGGTCCTTATCAGCTTTTGTACCCGCGGGTCCAGTACCTTGATCTTGTCCTCCATATCCTCGTCGGAGTGTAAGTTGCTTGCCCCTTGAATAGAAGTCGGGAGGTGGTCCTCCACCGACTCTTCGCCCGCGGTAGCATCCTTCAGCCCTTGGTAGGCATACAGAAGGTCTTGCTCAACCATCTCCGGTGGACGATGGCAACATAGGCACGCTTTAGGGGGTTCACATACACATTCCTCCGAGAGGTCGTCCTCATCTGGGGTCCTCACATGGGCACCCCATACGCTCTTCATGAGCTTGAGATCCACCTCCCTTTGCCAGGTGGTGATCTTCTGTTCGAGGTCCTCCTTCAGTTGGGATAGGTCTCCCATACGTCCTTGCTTCAGTGGCCACGAGCTGCGGGTAGGCTTCGCGTAGCATAGCTTTTTCGCCACCAACTTCCTCTTGGAATCCACATACTCCCTGAGCCTGGATCGAGGGTCCAGCTCTTCATCCACGGGGTCTTCCACCCTCATGGAGAGTAAGGGTTTTAGTGGGGCGACGTACTCGGCGTTCTCCACTTCTTCCACCGCAGTCTGCACGAAGAAGGCGTCGTGCTCAGTTTCGTCGTCTGAGTGGAGGGAGCTAGGTAGCTCAGATAGTCCACACTCAGAGACTCCATCAGGAACAGGTACATGACAGGGAGAGTTGGGGGCGTTGGTGTCAGTCACGACGTACTCATCTCCTCCGGGTGTAGTTTCAACAGCATCTTGAGGTCGTAGACGATCCTTCAAGTCACCCAAGGCGAGTCCATCGCTTTCTCGTTGTATAGCCTGGACCAGAGTAGGGTCCAGGTCTTCCCAGGGGATGGTGGTAAGACTTCCGTCCACCACGCTGAGCATACTCCCCCATCCGGGCTTCCCAATGGGCGTCTTGCGTCCCAGAGGCACGTAGATGGCCTCATCAGGTAACCGCACAGAGCTGATAGTCAGCTTGTCAAGGAGGGTTCGCCAGTACTCGTTGCCCCCATGGGCTCCCCAATCGGGGGAACACAGGACCATCCGGGAACGTTCCAAGGCCACCTTGGTCAGCACCTTCCCCAGTTCACTGAATCTGGGGTTCCCGTAGGCCATCCCGAAAGAGGGCCAGTAAAATTTGTAGCTGCAGTTCTTCCCCTTGCTGCAGTATAGGTCCAGTACATGCTGCTTGTCGCTGGCGAACAACTCCACACTTAGGTCTTCTCGAGAGTAACCCAACTCCTTCAGACCTTGGTCTAGGACTTCCCCCAATAGTTGATAGTCCTCAGTTTTGGAGGCCGCCATCATGTTCGAGGGCTCCTCCTTCGATAGTCTCAGGTAACTCGAGGTATGTTCCGACTGCTCCAGTGGCACAGACTCTCTGCCACTGCCGTGGTCCACGTACAGGACATAGGGCGCTTGCAGCGTCAGGGATTGTATCTGGGAGTGCTGCACGAAGAAGTCAGTACCCAGTACAAAGTCGAAGGCATCAGTGTCCATCACATAGAACCGATGGGCGATAGTCCTGGAGCCCATAGGTACCTCCACTTCGCAGTCCCCGCAGCTGTGCACCACATGTCCATCCCCCATCCGTATAGCGGCGGTGGTCATGGTGTTCTTCAGGCTCCCACAAGGTAAAATTTTCTTGGCCACTATCGATATTGTGGCTCCAGTATCCAGTACCCCCAGGTATTCACGTCCCCCTAGTCGGATACGTACCCAAAACACCAGGTCTTGGGTGCCACCAGAGCGTCCCCGTCAGAACTCCGCGGGACAGGTCACCTCGAACCCCTTGTTCCGCAATTTGCGGGCCATCCTCATGAAACGGCTTCTCTTCTTGGCGTTGCCGTCGTCACCACCTTCATGCTCACGCTTGGCTCCTTGTTCTTGCTGGGCCTGCGTCTGTGAGCGTGTGGTAGGTCCAGACTGCCCTCCAGAGGGCTCGGAGTTCCCCCCTGGATTAGGGTTGGGGTTACCTCCGTTCTTGTCCTTGTTCTTGTTGTCGTTCTGGCGATTAGCGCCTCCTCCTCGTCCGCCTTGACCCTTGTCTTGACCACCTTGACCACGTCCTTTCGACTTGCCCTTGCCGGAGTCGTTGCCTTTGGCCTTGCCACCACCTTTGTCTGAGCTTTTGCCAGGATCTTCCCCCTTAAGCTTCGCCGATAGGCGTTGCTTATGGTAGCACTCGTCCTCATAGTGCTTCCGCTTACCGCAGAATGCACACGTGATGGTGCAGCGGTAATGATCCGGCATCTTCACCTTGGCGCCGGTGATCTTTTCCTGCTGCTTCCCCTGGACAACAAAGCAGTCTCGCTGCTCGCAGTCGGAGGCATGCTGCAGGTGGCCCTGTTCATCTCTGGCATCACACCAGAATAGCTCCTTCACGTTCTCCATTAGGCGGGCGTGGGCGTGTTTGGGGGTAGTCCCCTGACCAGGTCGGGACCCTTGGTACCCTTTGCCTCCAGAACCTCCACCACCAGGACGGTAGTGGTTCAGGTGTTGGTCGCTCTCCTTCTCCAGCGCCATCTCCAGGAGCAGCACGCATAGATCCTCGTAGCGGAGGGATCTAGCCTTGCGCTCAGCCATCAGACGGCACTCGTCCCATAGCTCACGGGGGAGCTTGGAGCACAACCAAAACAGCAGGTCGTCGCTGCTGTAGGAACCGGGCGTCAGTCGCCCAGCCCAGTGGTCCAGGTCCGCCAACAGCTCGGAGACCCTGCCGGGTTTGGGGTTGTTCGGCAGCACGGGCAGGTTCTGGATCTCGGCCCTGATGGAGAGGTCGGTCTCGTAGGTTGGGTACTGCCTCTCCAGGGCAACCAACACGTCGGCAAAGGTGGCGGAGTTGGTGACGATCTGCCTGACCTGCTTCTCCAGGTACTTCGTCTTGCAGCACTGCAGGAGCAGGTCGCACTTCACTCGCCCACTCGCGTGGGTTTGGCCGGTCAGTCGTAGGAACCGGCCAAAGTTCTCAGCGAACTCGCTGAGGTCCTTGCCTGTGAATTCAGGCAGGTTCACCACTATCTTGGAGGTGGCAATAGCCTTCGCCTCCTGAGCTCGGCGTCCTTCAGGGCGTCGGGTCTTCTTCTTCTTCTTCTTCTTCTTCTTACCCTTGGAGTCCTCGGGGTCCTCAGGGCCTTCGTCATCCGATGGCGAAGAAGAAGTCATCGAAGGCGGCCCATCATCGGAGGGGTCTCCGCCTAGATCACTGGAGCCATAAGGCTCCACGTCCACCATAGCCCTTAGGGCTGTCAGCCCCAGCTGGTCCAGCTCGGCCCTCGTCGAGTTCGTCACATGACTGTAGGGCGGCTGGGCTGTCCTCGGGACGAATGGGCTTCTTGGTACTGCTGCAGGAGTCGGCATCGGTCGGCTCCTCAGGCTCCCCAGGGTATTCGTCAACCCTGCCGCCAGGTGGTTAGCCTGTACTCGGTGGGGTGACATCCCCACTGTCGTAGGTGACGCATGGGACGGGATCATCAGGGGCTGCAGTTTCTCCCTGATCTCTTGCGTGAGGTCGCTCACGATTTTCGAAGTGGCTCCTTGGAGCACCTCGTTGATCTCCGACCGCGTCAGGGACCTGTTGGAGGATCTTCCCGATCCTCTACTCCTGCCTCCCAGAGACTCTGGTCCTCTCCTCAACCCACTCAGGGGTGCATACCCAGGTGCACACCCAGGAGCATACCCAGGAACTTCCATGTAGGTTCCAGTGGCGTGGAGTGGATGGGGATGGTCAGCCGCATACCAACGCGGCGCAGAGCTGGAAGCCACCGGCTCACTGGCAGTAGTTGCCTCAAGGAGCGCAGTGGTAGGTGGGCCCATGCCATAGGCGGGGTAGTGAGGCATGCCAGTAAAGCCTGTGCCCTCTGCCATAGGCTGGTTGGTTGTGGAAGTGGATGTAGCGGCGGCTGGGTGTGTGGTGGTTATGGGAGAGGGTGATGCTTGGAGGCCAGAAGCGCTTGGTGCGCCTTCGAAGGTAGGGATATCCGTCGGGTCTTGCCCTTGCTCCTCTCCTTCGTCTGCTCCTTCTCCAGCATCCTTCTCGCTCTCGTTTCCTCTCTTCCTCTTCACAGGCTGAGGCTGAGAGACCATTTCCTTCACCGACAGGGCCCCAAAGGCCGTCTGGAGGCCATCCAAGGAGTCCTCCGCCGTATCCATTGGCCCATGTAAGGGCTCCACCGAAGGTACAGCGTCAGGCGCCGGCCTTGCCGGTGTCTCTGGCGCTGACGCTGTGTTCACCTCGGCGTCCACTCTTCCAGGATCCATTTTAATCCACCCTTCTGCTTTTGTTTGCCTGCTCGGAGCACTGGTTGTACGGCGCGGGGTCGCTGCCGGTGCACAGAGACAGGCTGCCTCTTGCTACCAGAAAAGTTTATAGTGTTTTCAGCACTGTGTTTTTGCTTCTCCTGCTGCTTGTTGTTGCTGTAGGGTGTCCTGCTGCTGGTTTTGGATGATGAAAAGCTTTTGTTTGTTGAAATACAGTAAAGCCAACTCAATCCAGGGTAACCCAAGCCAATAGTATGCAAGGAGAAGGTAATTCAGGATCAAAGCATGAAGGGCTGCAGTGTAAACAGTGAAAGATGATTAGGTATTCACAGAAACTGCAACTCAGGATACAAATGAATGCATATTCACAGAGATAGCTGAAATGTTTTGGGAAAAGAGTTAGAAAACTGCCTCAGGATCACTCTCTCTCCATAGTGCCATCTTAGGAGATGTGCACTCTTTGTTTTGGCTCCCATATGTGCTGAGGTGGCATGGTATGTGGCGATGAGGTCACTGCCATGTCACATGGGTTCTTCCTACTTAGTTGGGATCTTCCTACTTAGTTAGGCTGACCAGGAATTGAACCCAGGACCTGTCAAAAAGAGGTGCCTAAACCCCTATGGTGCATACCACTAGGGCAAATAAGTATTCATGGAAAAACATAGATAAATTCAGAGGCTCTACCTTAGGTATGTCAGTGCTCAGTCAACTCAGGAAAAGATGTTTTACTTCTGATTGAAAGGGGATTAAGGGGTCCACTCCATATCCTGATTGGGTGTTTGGTTCCATAGGTCAAAATGTGTTATCACCACTTTTGGCTGGACCAATACTAAGATAAAAATGCATGGATGCTCAGTGCATCTCTAATACAACTAGAGTATGTCCCAAAGCAATGGAAAAGCACTTTTTCTTACTCATGGCGAGGGTGACGTATGGGGCGTATGTGGTGTTGCAGGTGGTGTCGATGGTGACAGTGTTGTCTCTGGTCATTGGGGGCGTCACGTATGTCGGCCGGACGTGGTGGTGGTGGCGACGGTGCCGTAGATGACGGGTGGTGTGGCCCCCGTCGGCTGGCGGTGGGGGTGTGGTAGGTGCTGTGGTGGTGAGGGCGGTGTTGGCGACGGTGGTGTACCGGTTGACGGTGGTGGAGCTGTTCTTGGTCTGTGGGTAGTCCCCGTCCGGTGGTGGTGGTGTTGGTGGTGTCGACGTTCGTTGAGGCTGTTGGCGATGCTAGGCTCCTGGCCTTGCGTGGGCTGGTAGTGGCGCTGGTGAGTGCAGGTGGTGCCATGGGCAGCGGTGCCAATGACGGCCCGGCCGGGTATTCTGGCAGTGATGCCGACGGCGTGAGTGCGGTGGCGGGAGTGTTGTGGTCGTTAGTTCATCGAGGCTGGTGTCTTCTCGGGTGTCGGTGACACTGATGGCGGGTCGGCGTAGGCGCTGCCTCACGGTGTGGGTCCGGGTGCGGGAGGTCTTTGGGCTGTTGTTGGCGTAAGGGCTGGCTTTCTTGCTGGTGCTGATCATCATCTTCTGGCCGAGGGATGATGTCGCTGGTGGGGTGTCCGCTGGTGTTGCTGCAGGTTTTGGGTGTAGGTGTGGTGTAGGGTGCGGCGTTGGTGGGTGGCACCGACGGTGGGTGGCGTGACTGGTGGTGGTGGCGCTGGTGGCAGCAGTAGTTGGGGCGGTCGGTTGTTGGTGAGGCTGCCGTCGTCAGTGTTTCGCTTGGTGCTGGTGATGGTGTCGCTGGTTGTGCAGATGGTGGGGGGTGTGGCCGTTGTTGTTGTTTTTTGTTGGGGCGGGGGCTGGGAAGGGGGACCCGTATCGAGGTGGTTTGTGAGGGTGATGTGGCCATCGGCCGACAGTGCTGCTTTCGGTGGTGTTGTTGAGGTTGGTGCGGGTGTTGGCCGGGAGTGTTGTCGGCGATGCTTTGGTTGTTAGTGCCCGCGGTTCGCGGTCGCAGATGGTCAACCGGGCCATGCCGCCGGTGGGGTTGGTGCAGGTGGTGTCGCTGTTTGTTCGGGTGATGCCGTTAGTGCGGGTTGTGTGGTTGTTGTGTCAGGCGTCGGTGGCGTTGGTGACGGTGATGGTGGTGCGTCGGGGTTGGTGCCGGTGCTGGCGCTCCGATGGTGAGGGTGTCAGGGACGCTGGGTGGCTCCGCGTTGTTGGGTTTTCTCCTCGCCACTCCTGGCGGAGGGTGCCGCTGGTGCCGCTGCTGGTGAGGGTGGTGGATGTGTTGGTGTTGTTGCGGTTGGTTGTGCTGCCTGGGGTGGTTGTTGACGCTGCTTACGGTGATGTCGATGCGGTGGGCGGTGACGCTAATGGTGGGGCTGTTGTATGTAGGCGGTGTGTTGCCCTGCGGTGCCGCTGGCGTTGCTGTTGGCGGGTGTAGTGTGTGCTGTTGCTGTTGTTACCCCCGGCTGGGGGCCCGGTGGGTGGCGCTGGTGGTGTTTGTGTGCCAGCCCTGCTGGCGTATTTGGTGACGCCGACGGTGACGGCACCTTGGCTCGTCCTTGGTGGGGTTGGTGGTGGTGTGGATAGTGCGATGGGTGTTGGTGACGCTGGTGTTGCCGACGGTGAGGGTGTCATAGGTGGTATTTGGAGGTCTGGTGGCGTGGGTGTTGTTGGTGTTGGTGCTGGGCGCGGCCTGCGCTTTGGTTGTCGTTGGTTCCGGGCGTTCCACCCGTGGTTGGTGGTTGGTCTGCTTGTGGTCCTGGTGGTGCCGGTTGTCTCTGGTGTGGGGGTATTTCTTTCGGCTGTCCTTGGGTCTGTAGTGGCAGGTGTTGCACCGGTTGTGGTCGAGGGTGTCGATGCTGAGGCTGGGTGGCGGTCTCCCTGTGGTGCCGCTGTTGGTGGTGCTGTTGACGGTGTTGGTGAGGGCGCCGCCAGTGGAGCTCTGGGTGTTGGCGCTGCCGGTGATGCCGAAGGCGAGGGCGTTGCAGGTGATGCCCTGGTGGATGGTGGTGTTCGATCGGTGGGGGTGGGACCTCGCCACTCCTGGCGGAGTTTCCCATGGGCGTTGCTGGTCGGTGTGTTGGCCCTGGCCCCCCTTGGTGTCGTTGATGCCGATGGTGTTGTACCGGGTGGTGTCGCCGTGGTGGCCGTCGTGGACGCTCTGGGTTGCTGTTGCTGAGGTCGCACTGTCGGTCAGTGGTGGTGTCGGTGACGCCGGTGGTGAGGTCGTTGCGGAAGAAGGTCCCTACCAGGACCGGACCCCGCTGTGCCCCTTCCGCCTGTCACCCCTGCTGACTTGCTCCGGATCAACGATTGCATTTCTCAAAATCCTCAAAATCCAAGGTCCGAATCCAAAAATATAGAAAATGTAATCCTCCTTCAACCCTGAACAGCAACCAGATCCCACAAGTATAGCAATAACCCAATTCACAATCCAAATCAGGCTGCGGGCTTTCCTTCAGCACACCGGTATTCCCACGGTGGCGGGCATGTACAAGAATTGCACCAAGGAAGAAAGCCCTGAAATTGGCATATGAACACAAATAAAGCAAAGTTGGGGAAAGAGGTAAACCTACACATTCACAGCCATAAACCCCTCATTCCCTGGACTCAAGACCTTCCCTTGACTCACCAACATATTACCCTGAACCAAGTCAAATGAGATGGCTGAATGCCATGTGTCACAAGTCACTACATAAACCCCAAAAATGTGTTCACTCCCAAGCCTACTAATCCTAGCCCAATGGGGGAGGTGGCGTGTCATGGCCTAGAGTGGCACTCAGGACCATGCCCTACCCTGACATAACCTTGGTTGGACTTGGAGTCGAATGGGCTTAGAGAAATGACCTATGAGTTTGAACTCATAACATGTCAAAAAACTGCCAATTCACACCATATTGGCCATATATCAAAAATATGCTCAAAATTGAAGTTACTACTTATCCGAAGACTCAAAGCATGCATGGAATCGAAGTCTAGTACTCATGGAGGATAGAGACCGAAGACCAATGCCCATGCACATCCCCAATTTACCCTCGAAACCCCTTCGGATATGGGCGCCACACACTGCCCAAGTCAGCCCTTGATCTTGAGACCAATTCTTGAAATCCTTCGTGCGCCAAGCCAAATAGAGTATGCGATCCGGCATATGGTGGTGTTCAATTCCAAAGCATATGCCAACATATGAACAACATACCATGGTTCGACTCTCCAAAGGCTTCTTGCTGTTAGCTGACCAGGTGAGTACGCAAAACGCAAAAATGAGCAAAAATTGAGGTCAAAAACATGAAAATATGACCAAATACAAAGTTGTCATGATAGTATATCTCTATGCTCACCCCTGATATCCGCTCATGATTCAATACACAATTGATTGGAACCATTTGGGAACAATTCCCCCACTTGGATCCCCAATCGGGCGCATGGAGATACCTTCGTCACTAATATCTACATGCCCCATGAAAATGGGAGTGCACCCATGGATCTCTTTGTCAAACATACCATGAGCAATACATACGCGGTAGACTTGGTCTAGCGCTTTGAATTCCACAATTGGGACATGGGCAAAGCCCTTGTCACGTATGGCTCCCCATCTTTTCGGCCACACGAAGATATATAACATGGGCGTGAGCATATCAAACATATACCATGCATACAACACATACCCTCAAAATATGGCTCCCACCATGATATGCCATGTCCCTCCATTGACATAACTTCACGTTAGAAATACGTAGGAACCCAAGGAAAGTTGTTATGCAACCCCAACACTCATGCGGCACACTCGAAAGTCACATTAAAATATTCGGTTGCACGGTCCAAGAGTTATATATCACTTTATACCCTCTTGGCCATTATCCCTTGCTATATCGGGCATGTGTACACACCAAAGGCGTTTGATGCTTCCTAAATTAACTTGAGACTGAGGCGCTTGCAACCCGACCTTCCTTATTCTCTTTCCTCACACTCACGCGTAGATATGGTCCTTCAAAGTGGTCCCACGATTCGTTTTTGTTTCCCTTATATCTCCAAGTCAAACGGGTGGCAAGTATAAGGGAAACCTGATTCGGGCATAGGGAAAGGAGTATGACCATTCGAAGAAATCCAAATCAAGTGCGGCGATGTCGAAGTCAAAAATCCGATTTCGACATCGCGAAAAATTCTGATTAAAATTTCGAGTGCTTATTTAGAGAATTGCGGATGCAACGAACCCTTTGCTGATGAGATCTGACCCTTCTACGGAATATCCGTCAAAATATCTGGAAATAACAGTTAACCAATCGATTAACGCAAAATCGCGAGCCAACTGACAGTCGCCGATACATTGACTATCAGAACGAAAGGCTGAAAAATTACGGAAACATTATGATAATAAAACCCTGTTGATTCCTGATATTCCGATATATAACCCTCCGCTGGCGGTACCTCGGTACTGAATATGGCCGCTCATAGCCGGAATGGCCAAACCTATCACACTATCACATCGGGTTAGATCAGGTGGATGGGAGAGTATGATATCAGCCAATGGCGGCTTGCCGGCACATAGATACACACCCCAAGTGACGCCAAGATGGCCACGGGGGTCCGAACCGGCTTCACCCCCCTTTTCAGAGCGTTGTATCCGCTCGGAAACCAATGAAGAGAGGACGGGAGGACCCCAATGGGCTCCAACCCCCCCCCCCAAAGTCCCAAGGACACATGGAGGCCCCACACACGTCGTAGGCGTCCCCATGCCCCAAGGGAGGGGTGAGGACACTGATACTCAGCGCCCTACGCCATATCCGGTCTCCTCTTGATCTACAACATGGACCAAGGGGATCAAAGATAGAAAAACGTCGTCGGTCGACCTAAATAAGTATACCACAATGAAATATATATGTGGAGATCGAGTGAAGGGGGTATATGGCCAATCAAGGCCGAAAGATCCCCGGATGAACGCCCTCACCCGTCTCCTCAATCACAGAAACAAACAAAATGCCAAGGGGGATCCATTATGGTGCTACAGCAGCAACTAAATGGACCAATACGTCCTTGACATCCAAAGAAAAACCCTTTTACTTTAGGTAGTCCATCCAGACCGTGGTGTACTTCGGCACAAAACTGCTCGGGGGTTCCCACGAGTCTCTGGAGGCGGCGAATCTCTTCCATCGTACTTTATAAAGCCTTCCCCCAGGCGTTCCCGGGTCCGGCTTGTCCGCCAGGATCTTCTCCGCGGTGAAATCGTCGTCCTCACCCTCGTCGTCCGAGTCCACATCGCCGGCCGTGAACTCGAAGGTGACGGGACGTCCGCTGGGGTCTGGTGCTCGGGGACGAAGCTGGGTGTGGTCGCGGTCCAGGATCTTGTTATCCCCCACACGAACCGCGTACACGTCCTGCCCGACTTTCCGCACGATTACCCCCGGCACATACCAAGATGCCTGCCTATGCCTGGACAGGACATCCTTGTGGTGCCGCTCCACCCACACGGGGTCTTGGAGAGCATACTTCTGGACCCTCCCCTGCTTGAAGTACTTGGCCCTCTTGTCATGCTCGTCCTGAAGTGCCTTGCACACCTTGGCCGCCGTGTCGTCCGCCTCAGCCATCATGGCATTCGCATCCCGGGCCACTTTGCCATGGTTCATCCACGGGAGAGTGCGTGACACTCGATCCCGTAGGAACAGGATGCGATGGGGCGACAGTCCAGTGGGTCCCGGAAGGTCGTGATACGCCTGGAGCACTCTCCACAGCGAGTTATACCAGTTCCGGCCCGGTTCGTCAATGTGCAGCTGGCGGAACTTCTCGAACATCTGCCGCCCGGCCACCTCAGCCCGGCCATTCGACCGGCTGTGGTATGCCACGGTCTTGGCTTGCCAAATCCCCATGTGCTTGCACATCGTCTTGAACCACGTCCCCACGAATTGACTGCCCCGATCGCTGCAGATGACAGCTGGGACATCGAAAATCGTCAGCCAATGCTTGATCATGGCATTAGCGACAGTCTTGGCCTGCAGCCCCACTGTATGCTTGTCCTTCTTGTCCTTCTTCTTGGACTTCTTGCCCGGGACTGCCACGATATACCCACTGTGCCTATCCACCGCCAGGATGACACAGTCATAGGTCTCTCCTTCCACGGTGACCTCAGGCATGGCGAACACATCCATGGCCACGGACCGCATAGGGGCCTCCGGTATAGCCGTGTACACCGGATTGCCCGCTGTGGAGTGGTTGGGGCTCTTCGTGGCCCGACACACGGCACAGTCGCTGCAGTACCTATCCAGGATGGCGTAGTACCCCGGAGGGAACTTGAAACGCCAGTCCAGGTCCTGCTGCATCTCGTCTCGGCCAGGGTGCATGAGCTGGGCGTTGTGCCAATGGTCAATGAGCTCCTCCACAAGGTTTTCGGGCACCAGCAGCTTGTCCTTGAGGAACAACTTGTCGCCATCCTCGGTCAAGCCCTCGCGCCATTCGTCGTCCGACGGGGCGCTCACGGCATTCCAGTACTTGCTCGAGTGCTCGGATGCCGCGTAGTCATCCGACCAGTCCTCTGTGAGCACTGACCTGACTAGCTCTACAGGGGCCACCATCCATTGCTCGAGGGTTTCCTCTCGAATAGCTTGGACGCGGGCACCCGGGAACTTGGCCAGGTCCGTACGGTTCGCCATCACCACAAAGCACTTGACCCCCTCCTGCTCCATGACCTTCTCCATCTCGATGATGCGTTTGGCCTCCTCGGTCTCCTCGGCGTCGCCATGGCTGGATATGTCCATCCACGCCTTGCCCGCGGGGTAGGCCCAGCGACTGAGGCAATCTGCCACAGTGTTGTCCTTCCCCGGGACGTACACGACGCTGAGGTCGAACTTGGCGAACGTCTCGTGCCATCGGGCCCTCCTAGCCGCTGGTCCTGAGGGGGTGTCGACATGCTCCTTGTGCCAGCTCTGTAGGGACTGGTGGTCCGTGCACACCACCACCGGCTGCAGTCCGATGTGGCCAGACCACTTCCTGAGCGCACATACAATGGCGTATGTCTCCTTCTCCCTCGCGGTCCATCTTCGGCGTTGGCCCTCGGCTAGGATCCTGCTCCAAAACGCCACGGGAACATGAGTCCCGTCGTCCCGGACTTGCTCGAGGACTGCCCCCACGGCATAGTCCGAGGCGTCTGTCCGTAGCACGAATCCCTTGTCGGGGTCCACCAGGAACAGCCCCAACTGCCCCAGGAGTCGCTCCTTCAGGCTGTTGAACGCATCTTCAGCCTCAGGGGTCCAGGCAAGCTTCTTCTTGCTCCCCTTCCTGCCATCGAACTTGCCCACTTGCAGCATCTTGTGCAGCGGCCCCGAGAGTTCTGCATACATCCGGACGTAGCCCGAATAGTAATTACAGAACCCCATGAAGGACCGGAGTTCACTGATGGTCTGGGGCTTCTCCCAGTGGTGCAGGGACGCCAGCTTCCCAGGCATGGGCTGGCGTTGCCCGTGACCAACCACGTGACCCGCGAACTCCACTTCCTTCACGAAGAGTGAGGCTTTGGTGGGCTTGCACACCATGTTGTGCTTGTCCAACTCGCTGAGCACTCGGCACAGATCCTTCTCATGCGCGTCGATGAGCTCGTCCTCAGTCATGTTCTCCGTGCCGGATCCGATGATGATGTCATCCACGAAGGGATCGGCACAGTCCCGGAGTGAACCGAGTAGGTCCTCCATCATGCGCTGGAAAGCAGCGTTGCCATTCTTGGCGCCCATAGGCACCACTTTCCACTGCATGGGCCCCAGCGGCGTTGACATCGCTGTGCAGGGCCTGGAGTCCGGGTGTAGCGGCATCTGGTGATAACCGTGTTTTAGGTCTAACACCGTGAAAATCCGCTTTTTCTGTTGCTTTTGGAGGACGGAGTCGATCAGGGGGAGCGAGTACGAGTCGTGCTCGGTCTGCTCGTTCAAACCTCTGTAATCAACCACCAACCTTCACTCGCCCTTCTCCTTCTTGGGCACGATAAAGGCTGGGCTGGCCCACTCACTGTCGGAGGGTTCGATCCATCCCCGCTCAATGAACTCGGCCAACAGCTTCTTCATGGCCTCGGCCCGATCGCCCAGAAGTTGGTACTCCCGATGACGATAGATCTTCGGGTTCGGCTTCAGCTTGATCTTCGCTGTACCAAACCTCCCACGATTCGGAGGGTTCTTGTTGGCGACGCCACTGAATAGCCGCGGATAGGCCTTGATCAGCCTCTCCTTCAGCTCGGCGACCTTCGGGTTCTCCTGGGCCTCTTCAGCCGCTTGCTTCGGTGTCGATACAACCGACCGCACTGCGGTATAGGCCTCTTCTGGGTCCGATTCTGACTTCTCCTCGTCCGATATGCCGTCTTCATCGTCGTGGGTCTCGACTCCCACCGATAATCTTCGAAAATTTGCGGCCTCGGGCTGGTGCTCGTCGCTACCGGTTCCCACTCTTGGAAAACCCCACGTTGGTGGGTCCGACGCAACCGGACCATCGTATTGGTCCGCGATGTGATCCATGACCCTCTTCACGAACTCATCCTTCTCGTACTTGCCGATGACCAACATCTTGTCATCCCACCAATGCGGAGATGTGACCATGGCCCGCCTCTTCTTGGCTGCCACACGGTCGTGCATCCCCATCCGCATGTAGTTGACGACGTCGTCGATCTCGGCGTGGGACAGGACGTCAATGCCATCAATAGGCTGATCCGTCCCCTCCTTGGGCACAAACATGACCTTCATGGGCACCGCCTCCACCCTACGGATGAATGCTTCATCACCCGTGGGCTGGGCTTGCGCCCCATCCACCAGGAAAGCCTTGGTACCCCACGCTTGACCCGGGGAGGGCATTGATACACCCTTGGCGCCGATGAACAGCTCCTCCTCTGGCCCGAATGACATCTCGTTCAGGGTGATGGAGTCCAGCGTCGACTTGAGACCCTCCAGCGGACATGGGGTGGATCCTATGCCGGTTATGACCAGGATCCCCTTCGCCCTATCCGCGATGATCTTCTCCACCGTACGTCTGGTATTGTCCAGGGAGCCATGCCAATACATGGGTCCCCACTCCTTCAAACCCCAATGCCTATGCCAGGCTGAATCTCCTCGATGCCAATGCCTCCTACACTTCCGCAAAAGTGGGGCATCCCGGGAAGCGAAGACGTCCGTCTCGGGCGCTTCGGCTCCCAGCGTCTGGATCATCCTGGCATACACCTGTGGCGCCATTCCATACTCCGTGAGCTGAACTCCGCGGTCTCCTCTGGACTTGGCACCCACAGCTTGCACCGCTTGGACGATCCGATCCTCTTCCTCAGCACTCCATTGGGATGATCCGCATGCATAGTCCGTGGACAGCCATGTTAGGCATTCATCATCCTCCCGGACCAGCGTTGCACGATGGGGAAGGGCTCCAATGGCATTTGCCACCATGAAGTCATACCCCATGATCATATCCCAATCGGTAATGTCGGCCACATAGAAGTTCCTGGATAGAGTGCTTCTCTTCGCCTGATCAGGGCGGTTCAAGCGCTCATGCTCCCGGAATTCCATACTGATAGTGGCCTCATGGGTGCCACCACCCATGATCTCTCCATTGGCGACCTTCAGACGGACCGGTCTCCGGCTGAGCTGCAGGAATTCCTCCTTGAACAACCCTCTCCGGACCAGGCTCACCAGGGCACCCGTATCCACTAACACATCCACCACCTTCTCCTCTCGTCCGCACCGTACTCGCACTTTCAAGTGCAACTGCCGCTCGTCGCCATGAGGTGTATGGACGACTCTCACGGCATGCAACTCCAGCACGTCCGGGTGCATCAGGACTTCAAGGGTATGGTCACGGATGGTGTAGATCTTGGGTTGGTCCTGCCCGTCCACGGGGCTCTCCGTGGTCGCTCCTTCCATTGACCATGTCCCGTACCCACGTGTACTTCCCTTGGCAGGGCGCTCCAGGGGTTGGGAGTGGCGAAGCTCAGTGGTTTTGGCTCTTCTGGAGCCTTCTTCGGCACCCGATGTGCCTTCGCTTTCTCCGGGATTCCACTGATTTTCGGAGGAGAGACCTCCGAGGTCCCACTCCCGTGGGGGCTCCTCTAGACTTGGCTTCCCGCAGCCCCTTCCGGCTGCGATCTGCCAGGACTTTGTCCTCCACGTTGCTGGGCTTTGAGTTCCTCCAACGTCCTCAACATGTCCTCAGCAACTTCCTCGATCGACCTCACTCGTCGGTCTTGACCAGGTCCACCACCATAGCCTCTTCCTCCGCCTTTTCCTTGGCCTTTGCCTTGGCCTTTTCCCCCGTCTCCGCCCTTCGCCTTCCAATCGGAGATCCGCTGCTCCTTGGGCTTCTTCTCGGGGTGGGCGGCGAAGTAGGCCTTCTTGTCCGCCTCATACACCTTGCACTGACGGTGGTCGTGTGCATGGTTGTTTCCCTTGCCATAACAGACCCAGAACCTGTCGTGCTGAGACCTGTACTCTCGGAACGAGAGCGGTCGGTTCCCGATCCTCTTTGGCTCTTTGCCCTTCTTGGGTCCAACCTGGCTCCATCTGGACCGATCCTGCCCATTGTTCTTCACGTTGTGTGCCACAAACGCGAAGAAGTGGGCCTCCTCGTGATCCTCCCGGGACCAGTGGTCTTGGCCACTTCCACTACCATCCTCCGCGGAGTTGGCCGTGTCCTCCTGGATCTCCCGATGATGGCGGTCTTCTCGGTGGCCTCGTTGTCCATGACCATGTCGATCCTGCACGTGGGCCTCGTTCTTCGCATTGAGCTTCAACTCCACCGTGATGTACTTCACGATCTCGTCCAGGCTCATGCGCACGAAGATGACCTGCATCCTCAGCGGCTCCCCGCGCCTCCACTCCACGTTGTTGAGGCGCAGCAACCTTTGCCCCATGGAGTCCCCGAATACCTCCACGTACACGGCGTTCTTCAGGCCCAACATCCGGTTGGGTTCTCCCAGGTTCCTCCTGAAGAACTCCATGATACCCGCATGGGTATCCTCCGCCGCCATAATCCTCACCGCCACCCGCTTCTTGGCGCGCTTCTTCTCCTCGTCCTCCACTCGTCGCTTCCAGTTGCCGGGGAGGACGTCCTTCAGCAAGTGGCGGATTTCACTGGCCTCGTTCCAGTCTTCCACCAGCTTGAGGCATCTGCGGTACTTCCGCAGATACCGGTTCCACTCCCAGACCCGCAACTCACCGCGGTCCAGCGGCAGTGGAATGGACCACAGGTCCTCCAGCTTCTGATTCGGAGCGTCCACCCGCTCCTCATCCTCCAACCACTGGAGGCAGGCCTGCTCCGTCCGGATCAATCCTTCCCGGATCTGATATCGCAGCTCCTCCTTGAGGTCCTGCGCCAGCCGGTGTGGGAATGTCCGGTATACCCACTTGTCCCGCGGCGCTCCCCGCATCTCCCCGACGACCTCCTCAGCAAAGTCCTCCCAATCCAGGATGAAGTCATCCAGGTTGGAAGGGTTGCCATCGTAGTAGGGGATTTTGATTCCCCTGAGGTCGTCAATCCTGATGGCGTCTCCGACGTCTCCAGCCACCACTCCACCGAGACGGATACCACCTGTGGCCGGGTGGTTTGAGTACACTCCCCGTACATCCCTCTCCTCCATGGAGTGCGGTCCAGTTGGGCCTGAACCCATGGGGTTTGGAATGCGGGAAGGACTGGCTCCATCGACCGTCCATATCCCCGTATTGGGGTCCTTCGCCCACATGTTTCCGCTTGGATGGCCTCGACCATGTCCGTCGGCGCTTCCCATGGTTCGCCCCTGCATGGTCTGGTTCTGGATCTCGATCTTCTCTTCCGCATAGACTGCCATATTCGTCGTGAGCGGTACATCCTGGGCGGCATGGGACATCTGTACCGTCAGGCTCCTCGGGTCCGTGGTCACGTGCCCTTCCCGCATGGACCCAGCCGGTGCCGTGTGTTCCCCGAGCATTGTGGACTCGCTGAACAGGGGAACATACGGCAGCGCACCCGGGTCAACACGCGGAGGCGCGTAGGGTACCTCTGCAGGGCCGCCCATGGGTTTCTCCATGGCGCTCCTGAGGGTCTTAACCCGCTCCACCAGCTCTACCGCGGCCGGCTTTGCCGGGAGCTCCGGACCCGAGGCGAGGGGCTGTCGCTCCTCTAGCCTGCTCAGGCGTCCCGACATGTCCTCCACTAAGTGGAGGAGGCTGTCCAGCACTTGCTGCTGCTTCTGCAGGGCCAGCTCCAGATTCTCCCGGTACCGGGCCTGATCCGCTCGCAGCTCCTCCACGTGGTTCTCCGCGGCCGACTGGTCATCCAGAATCCCCGCGACGTCCTCCTCTAGAGCATCCTTGGCGTTGTCCAGGCGGTCAAGGTGACGCACGATGGCGTCCATCCCCATCTTCGGATACTTGCCCATGAGAAAGGACACGTGCTCACAGTGGCACGCGATCTGCTGTCCGCCTGATGCAGCGCATCCCGCAGTTCCCGGCACCTCGGACTCATCGCCCATGGGCGTGTCGCCTATGGCGTCCGTCTCTGGTCCCGTGTGCCGGGGCACAGGTGCCGTCCGGGCCCTGGCTGGCCTCTCCAAGCCCTCGGCGTCGTGCTGCAGGGCGGGCTCGGGGGCCGTATGCGCTCTGGCGATCGGCGCGGACATCTCCGGCTCCGAAGGTGGCTCGTGGGCTGTCCGATAGCCCTCGGAGTGCCCCTCGGATTCCCACAGCCTGACCGGGCTGGGGTCCGTGTCCATAGCCCCTGCGTCCCTTGCCGCGGACTTGGGTGACCCGCGCTTCCGGTAGCGCCGGGCCCGTCCTCCACTGCTGCCTGAATGGCAGGCCTCATCAGAGTCCTCCGCGGCGGAGCGGAGGTTGCATGCCTTCCGGCAGCGACGCTCACACATGGAGACCAAGTCCTCCATGTCACGTCCTCCTCTTCCCGAATGTCGTTCTTCTCTTCGGGCTTCAACCTCCGGAGTTCGCCATGCTCTTGAACGTCTCCGCTCGTTTATGGCTCCAATCTCCGGCGTGGTCTCCACCGAGTCCACAATACGCACCCGGGGCGTACTTGGGCAGGGCTCATAAGGGCCCAAGTCCCCGGGTCGGCGGTTGGTAGGGGCAGCAGGTAAGCCTCTGCTACCATAAAGAAGGTCCCTACCAGGACCGGCCCCCGCTGTGCCCCTTCCGCCTGTCACCCCTGCTGACTTGCTCCGGCTCAACGATTGCATTTCTCAAAATCCTCAAAATCCAAGGTCCAAATCCAAAAATATAGAAAATGTAATCCTCCTTCAACCCTGAACAGCAACCAGATCCCACAAGTATAGCAATAACCCAATTCACAATCCAAATCAGGCTGCGGGCTTTCGTTCAGCACACCGGTATTCCCACGGTGGCGGGCATGTACAAGAATTGCACCAAGGAAGAAAGCCCTGAAATTGGCATATGAACACAAATAAAGCAAAGTTGGGGAAAGAGGTAAACCTACACATTCACAGCCATAAACCCGTCATTCCCTGGACTCAAGACTTTCCCTTGACTCACCAACATATTGCCCTGAACCAAGTCAAATGAGATGGCTGAATGCCATGTGTCACAAGTCACTACATAAACCCCAAAATTGTGTTCACTCCCAAGCCTACTAATCCTAGCCCAATAGGGGAGCTGGCGTGTCATGGCCTAGAGTGGTACTCAGGACCATGCCCTACCCTGACATAACCTTGGTTGGACTT
The DNA here is from genome assembly GCA_964036045.1 of Eutreptiella sp. 'Long Island Sound 2002'. Classification (NCBI taxonomy): domain Eukaryota; phylum Euglenozoa; class Euglenophyceae; order Eutreptiales; family Eutreptiaceae; genus Eutreptiella; species Eutreptiella sp. 'Long Island Sound 2002'. The sequence continues at coordinate 131,250,434 of OZ038379.1, forward strand.
GGAGTCGAATGGGCTTAGAGAAATGACCTATGAGTTTGAACTCATAACATGTCAAAAAACTGCCAATTCACACCATATTGGCCATATATCAAAAATATGCTCAAAATTGAAGTTACTACTTATCCGAAGACTCAAAGCATGCATGGAATCGAAGTCTAGTATTCATGGAGGATAGAGACCAAAGAACAACGCCCATGCACATCCCGGATTTACCCTCGAAACCCCTTCGGATATGGGCGCCACGCACTGCCCATGTCAGCCCTTGATCTTGAGACCAATTCTTGAAATCCTTCCTGCGCCAAGCCAAATAGAGTATGCGATCCGGCATATGATGGTGTTCAACTCCAAAGCATATGCCAACATATGAACAACATACCATGGCTTGACTCCCCATAGGCCTCTTGCTGTTAGCTGACCAGGTGAGTACACAAAACGCAAAAATGAGCAAAGATTGAGCTCAAAAACATGAAAATATGACCAAATACAAAGTTGTCATGATAGTATATCTCTATGCTCACCCCTGATATCCGCTCATGACTCAATACACAATTGATTGGAACCATTTGCGAACAATTCCCCCACTTGGATCCCCAATCGGGCGCATGGAGATACCTTCCCCACTAATATCTACATGCCCCATGAAAATGGGAGTGCACCCATGGATCTCTTTGTCAAACATACCATGAGCAATACATACGCGGTAGACTTGGTCTAGCGCTTTGAATTCCACAATTGTGACATGGGCAAAGCCCTTGTCACGTATGGCTCCCCATCTCTTCGGCCACACGAAGATATATAACATGGGCGTGAGCATATCAAACATATACCATGCATACAACACATACCCTCAAAATATGGCTCCCACCATGATATGCCATGTCCCTCCATTGACATAACTTCACGTTAGAAATACGTAGGAACCCAAGGAAAGTTGTTATGCAACCCCAACACTCATGCGGCACACTCGAAAGTCACATTAAAATATTCGGTTGCACGGTCCAAGAGTTATATATCACTTTATACCCTCTTGGCCATTATCCCTTGCTATATCGGGCATGTGTACACACCAAAGGCGTTTGATGCTTTGTAAATTAACTTGAGACTAAGGCGCTTGCAACCCGACCTTCCTTATTCTCTTTCCTCACACTCACGCGTAGATATGGTCCTTCAAAGTGGTCCCACGATTCGTTTTTGTTTCCCTTATATCTCCAAGTCAAACGGGTGGCAAGTATAAGGGAAACCTGATTCGGGCATAGGGAAAGGAGTATGACCATTCGAGGAAATCCAAATCAAGTGCGGCGATGTCGAAGTCAAAAATCCGATTTCGACATCGCGAAAAATTCTGATTAAAATTTCGAGTGCTTATTTAGAGAATTGCGAATGCAACGAACCCTTTGCTGATGAGATCTGACCCTTCAACGGAATATCCGTCAAAATATCTGGAAATAACAGTTAACCAATCGATTAACGCAAAATCGCGAGCCAACTGACAGTCGCCGATACATTGACTATCAGAACGAAAGGCTGAAAAATTACGGAAACATTATGATGATAAAACCCTGTTGATTCCTGATATTCCGATATATAAATCTCCGCTGGCGGTACCTCGGTACTGAATATGGCCGCTCATAGCCGGAATGGCCAAACCTATCACACTATCACATCGGGTTAGATCAGGTGGATGGGAGAGTATGATATCAGCCAATGGCGGCTTGCCGGCACATAGATACACACCCCAAGTGACCCCAAGATGGCCACGGGGGTCCGAACCGGCTTCAGCGGGCGTTGTTATCGTTTACGGCGTCCCTGATGTTGCTGATGCTGCTGGTGGTTGCTGTGGGTTTGTGTTTGGGTGGTCAGTGGCCTGTGTTCGGGGGTGGCCGCTGGCTGGTTCCTGTGGCTCTGTCTGGGAGGGTGTGCAGTAGGTGGTGTGGGCTGCTGGTGTTGCCGTTGGTGAGGGTGGTGCAGGCGATGCTCCGGGTGGTCGTGGGTGCGGGTGGTGTTGGTGACGCCGGTGGTGTGGGTGACGCTGGCGACTGCGTGGTGAGTGGCGCCCTGTGGTTGCTTTGGTGGCGAGGGTGTTGTTGTTGATGGTTCTGGGCGTGTGCCCTCTCCTCCTCTGGCCGGGGCTTGGTGGTTTGTTGGTTCACCGGTTGTGGTTGCGTTGATTGCATCTGGTGGCGGAGGTTGCCGGTGGCGACGCTGATGGGGGGCAGATGCCAGCGTTGGTGTTGTTGATGCCGTTGGCTTGGGTGTTGTAGGTGTTGTATCCGGTGTTGGTGTGGGTAGGTATCGTTGGCAATGGTGAGGACGGCAGTGCTGCCGGTGATGGTGATGGTGAAGGTGTTGTGTTGGCTTGATTGTTGGTGGTTGGTGTTTCCGATCGTGTCGATGCTGGCGGCGGTGGTTCTTGGTTCGCGTCGGTCGTTGGCGCGGGGGTGGTCGTTGGTCAGTGTTGGGTGGCTTCTTGTGTTGGTTTGATGTTGGCATGGGTGTCTTAGGTGTTGTGGTGGGTGCTCCGGTTGCTGGTGTTGCCGACGGTGTCTCCGTTGGTTCCAGGTGTTTCTGCTGGTGAGGGTGTTGTGGCGTTCGGTTTGGGCGTTGGTCGCAGTTACTGGTCCTGGGTTTTGGTGTGGTTGGTTGGGTGTTGCTTGGTGTGGGCGCTCGCCACTCCTGGCTGAGGGCTTGGTAGGTCTACCCTTGTGTCCTAGCGGTGTTTCTGGCGGCCCTGCAGCTCTCCTTGGCGGGGGGTTGCTGGGTTCTTGTTCTTTGTGGTTTCGTGTGTTGTGTGCGTTCGTGGTGCGGGCGGTGCTCGCGCTCTGGTGTGTGGTGTGCGTTTGTGGGGCTCGTGTCGGTGGCAGCTGTGGCGGTGTGTGTTGTGTGCACGCGTGGGCGTGTGTGCGGTGTGTTGGTGGTGCGTTTGGGTGCCTGTCCTCGCCTTTCTGGCTTGGAATGGCGGCTCGGTGTGGGTGCGGGGGCTGCGTGTCGTGGCCCCTCTCCCGCCCCGGCTGCGGGGTCCGGGTGTGGTTCCCCGCCTCCCCTGGTTGGGGTGTGTTGGTGGTGGTGTGTCCCCCCATTGCCCCCTTTGCGTGCCCTCCCCCCTCTTTCTCTGTGGCGCGTCGCCTTGGGCGGTGTTCCCCTGGTGCCTTGGCCGGGCCTTCCAGGCTCTGGTGGGTCGGGGGGGGGGGGGCTTGACGCTGGCTCGGGTCCCTTCCCCTGGTGTTTCCCCTTGGGGGCGCCGGTGCTTGCACTCCATGTCAGGGTGTAACTCTGTTGTACGGGCCGTGCATTTGTACCCGCTAAGTACAAATGGACCTGCTCCGTAGCCAGGTACGTCGGCCGTTCCCGACACCGAGGTTGGGTACACTGTCGGTTGCAGGGGCGTCCTTGCGGGGTAGGCGTGTCTCTTGCCTGCCCTGATGGACGGTGTGCCCTACCCGCAGCCCCTCGCTGGGCTCAAACCGCAGTACGTGCCGTGGGGAGTGCTCTTGGTCAGGCCCATTGGTCACCCCCCCGGGCCGATGCTACCGCGGTCCACTGACCAACGGTCCCGGGCGTATCGCACCTTATTGCGTGTGCTCAGGTGGGGCCGATACGGTCACCGGGGCGGGCCCGAAACCCTTGAGGTTGGGTCCCTCGCCTGCGTCCCCTGTGGGCCATTTTCGTCCCGCCCCCCCTTTTGCTGCGTGTTTTGCGGTGGTGGGTTTCCCGTCTCTCCCGGGTGGGGTGGCGGTGGTGGGGGCGGGGCTCTTTGCCTTTCCTGGCCGTGTTGCTTGCGTGCGTGTCCCCGCCTCCCCTGGTTGTGGTTCGCCGCCGGTGGCGGCGGGTGCCCCCCTACCCCTCCTGACTGAGGGTCTTCACCACTCCTTGCTGAGGTCCGCCGGTTTGCGGGGCGTGGTCCCTCGCTTCCGGCGGTGGGTTCTGGGGGGGCGGGCGTTCCCTCGGCACTCCTGGCCGAGGGCCCCGGGTGCGGTCCCCCGCCACTCCTGGCTGGGGGCCCGCTGGTGTTGGTGGTGGGTGGCCCCTCGCCACTCCTGGCTGAGGGTCCTGGGCGCGGTTTCCCGCCGTTCCTGGCTGGGGTCCTCTGGTGTTGGTGGGGGGTGGGCCTTCGCCACTCCTGGCTGAGGTCCGCCGGTTTGCAGGGCGTGGTCCCTCGCTTCTGGCTGTGGGTTCTGGGTGGGCGTTCCCTCGCCACTCCTGGCTGAGGGCCCCGGGTGCGGTCCCCCGCTACTCCTGGCTGGGGGTCCGCTGGTGTTGGTAGTAGGTTGCCCCCCGCCAATCCTGGCTGAGGGTCCTGGGCGCGGTTCCCCGCCGGTCCTGGCTGGGGTCTGCTGGCTGCGGTGATGGCCGTTTCCGCAGGGTTTGGTGGGGGTTTCCCGTGTTCTGTGTGTTTGTGGCGCGGCGCGTGCTGGTGTGTGTGCTGTGTGTTTGTGGCGGTGGTGTGGGTGTGGGTGTGTCTTCCGTGTGTGTTGGCGCGTGTGTGGCGGCGTGTGGCGGTTTGTTTCCCTGGCTGGGGCTTGCTGCTGGTGTTAGTGTGGGTGGGGGTGTGGCTGGTGTGTGGGTGGTCCCTCGCCACTCCTCGCGGAGCTTCCTGCGTGTGTTTCCCCGCCACTCCTTGCTGGGTTGCGCCACCGGTGGTGGTAGGTGTTCCTCGCCAGTCCTGGCTGAGGGCCCCGGCTGCGGCCCCTTGCAATTCCTGGCTGGGGTCCGCCGGCGGCGCTGGTGCGTGGTTGTTTGCCCCTCTGGGGTGTGGTCCTGTTTGCGGTTCCCCGCCAGTCCTGGCTGGGGTCCGCTGGCCGCAGCGGTGGCCGTCTGTGTGGGGTTTCTCGTGATGTGTGTGTTTGTGGCGCGGTGCGTGCACGCGTGGTGTCTGTGCTGGTGTGTGTGTCGTGTGTTCGTGGCGGCGTGGGTGTGGGTGTGTCTTCCGTGTGTGTACGTGTGTGTGTGTGTGTGTGTGTCGCTGTGTGGCTGGGGCCGGCTGGGGCTTGCTGCTGGTGTGGGTGTTGGTGTGGTTGGTGTGTGCCGTGGTTGGTCCCTGGCCACTCCTGGCGGAGGTTCCTGAGTGCGAGTTCCCGCCACTCCTAGCTGGGTTTTGCTGTCGGTGGTGGTGGGTGCTCCTCGCCACTCCTGGCTGAGGGCGCCGGGTGCGGTTCCCCGCCACTCCTGGCCGGGGTCCGCTGGCGGCGGTGGTGTGTGGCCGCTTGCCACTCCTGGCTGCGGGTCCCGGTCGTGGTTCCCCGCCACTCCTGGCTGGGAGGGTCCGCTGGTGGCGGTGTTGGGTGGGCCCCTGCCACTCCTGGCTGAGGGTCTCGTGGGCGGCTCCCCGCCACTCCTTGCACGGGTCCGCTGGCTGAGGCGGTGCGTGTTTCCGCGGGTGGGGAATTCCCGTGTTGTGTGTGCTTGTGGCGCGGCGTTTTTGCTGTGGTGCCTGTGCTGGTGCGTGTGGTGTGTGTTCGTGGTGTCTGTGTTGGTGGTGGTGTGGGTGTGGGCGTGCCTTTCGCGTGCGTTTGTGTGTGTGTGTGTGTGTGCATGTGTGGTGTGTTGGTGGTGTGTGCTGTTGTGCGGTGTAGTGTGTTGGTGGGGGCGTGGCCGGTGTGTGGTGTGGTTGGTCCCTCGCCACTCCTGGCGGAGGTTCCTGTGTGCGACTTCCCGCCACTCCTGGATGGGTTTCGCTGCCGGTGGTGGTGGGCGTTCCTCGCCAGTCTTGGCCTCGGGGCCCCGGGTGCGCTTCCCCGCCACTCCTGGCTGGGGTCCGCCGGCGGTGGTGGTGTGCGGCTCCCCGCCACTCCTGGCTGGGGCGCGGTTCCGCGCCGGTCCTGGCTGGGGTCTGCTGGCTGCGGTGATGGCCGTTTCCGCGGGGTTTGATGGGGGTTTCCCGTGTTGTGTGTGTTTGTGGCGCGGCGCGTGCTGGTGTGTGTGCTGTGTGTTTGTGGCGGTGGTGTGGGTGTGGGTGTGTCTTCCGTGTGTGTTGGCGCGTGTGTGGCGGCGTGTGGCGGTTTGTTTCCCTGGCTGGGGCTTGCTGCTGGTGTTAGTGTGGGTGGGGGTGTAGCTGGTGTGTGGGCGGTCCCTCGCCACTCCTCGTCGAGGTTCCTGCGTGTGTTTCCCCGCCACTCCTTGCTGGGTTGCGCCACCGGTGGTGGTGGGTGTTCCTCGCCAGTCCTGGCTGAGGGCCCCGGGTATGGCCCCTTGCCACTCCTGGCTGGGGTCCGCCGGCGGCGCTGGTGCGTGGTTCTTTGCCCCTCTGGGGTGTGGTCCTGTTTGCAGTTCCCCGCCACTCCTGGCTGGGGTCCGCCGGCCGCAGCGGTGGCCGTCTGTGTGGGGTTTCTCGTGATGTGTGTGTTTGTGGCGCGGTGCGTGCACGCGTGGTGTCTGTGCTGGTGTGTGTGTCGTGTGTTCGTGGCGGCGCTGGTGTGGGTGCTGGTGTGGGTGTTGGTGTGGTTGTTGTGTGCCGTGGTTGGTCCCTGGCCACTCCTGGCGGAGGTTCCTGAGTGCGAGTTCCCGCCACTCCTGGCTGGGTTTTGCTGTCGGTGGTGGTGGGTGCTCCTCGCCACTCCTGGCTGAGGGCCCCGGGTGCGGTTCCCCGCCACTCCTGGCTGGGGTCCGCTGGCGGCGGTGGTGTGTGGCCGCTTGCCACTCCTGGCTGCGGGTCCCGGTCGTGGTTCCCCGCCACTTCTGGCTGGGAGGGTCCGCTGGTGGCGGTGTTGGGTGGGCCCCTGCCACTCTTGGTTGAGAGTCTCGTGGGCGGCTCCCCGCCACTCCTTGCACGGGTCCCCTGGCCCCGGCGGTGCGTGTCTTCGCGGGTGGGGGTTTCCCGTGTTGTGTGTGCTTGTGGCGCGGCGTGTGCGTGTGGTGCCAGTGCTGGTGCGTGTGGTGTCTGTTCTTGGTGTCTGTGTTGGTGGCGGTGTGGGTGTGGGCGTGCCTTCCGCGTGCGTTTGTGTGTGTGTGTGTGTGTGCATGTGTGGTGTGTTGGTGGTGTGTGCTGTCGTGCGGTGTGGTGTGTTGGTGGGGGCGTGGCCGGTGTGTGGTGTGGTTGGTCCCTCGCCACTCCTGGCGGAGGTTCCTGTGTGCGACTCCCCGCCACTCCTGGCTGGGTTTCGCTGCCGGTGGTGGTGGGCGTTCCTCCCCACTCTTGGCTGGGGGCCCCGGGTGCGGTTCCCCGCCACTCCCAGCTGGGGTCCGCCGGCGGTGGTGGTGTGCGGCTCCCTGCCACTCCTGGCTGGGGTCCGCCGCTGTGCGGTGGTGGTTGGCCCCTTGCTTCTCCTGGCGGTGGGGGTTGGTTGCGATGCCCCGCCACTCCTGGCTGGGGTCTGCCGCCGGGTGCCGTGGTTGGTCCCTCGCAGCTCCTGGCCGAGGACCGTGGGCGTGGTTCCCCGCCACTCCTGGCTGGGGTCCACTGGTTGTGGTGGTGGGGGCCCTGGGTGCCCTTCTTCTTGGTCCTGGTGTGTCTGTGTGTGCTGTGTGGCGCTTCGTGTTGGTGTGGGCGGCGTGGGGGGGGTAGTGCGCGGTGTGGCTGCCGTGTGTGTGTGTGTGTGTGCGTGCGGTGTGTGGTTGATGGGGTGTGTCATACCTTGGTTGGTTCTCGTCGTCGGTCGGCATGTCCAAAAGCAGAAGAAGAAAAGCAATAGAAGAGGCCCTGTAGACGTGTAGCAGAAATGCGTGGTATGCGTAATGTGAAGATACATACCTCTCTATTTGTCCCACCGCGCTTTTGTCCCCCTGTAGAGAGAGAGTGCGTGCAGGCCTTTGGGGGGTGGGTTGGTTGTTTTTGCGTGTTGTGCCTTGTGTCTCCTTTTTTTCTTCCGTAGCGTCCTTGATAACATACCTCTTTGCCTTGCGTTTTCCCTATGGAGAGAGCGTGGAATGCGCCTTTGTTTTTGTTTTTTCTTTGTCTTTTTTTTTGCAACATACTTGCCATACCTTGTGTAGCTGCTTGTTGTCATCCCCTACATGTTTGTGGGTGGGGCGCGGGTGGGGTTTCATACAATGTTTCTACTTGATCTTGTCCCCGTCTTCCTGTACTTTGCGGCCTTGTGTACGTTTATGTATGCGTGCGCGGTCTGTCCCTTTGGCGCGCTCCCTCGCATTTTTAACATACTTGTTTGCCATACCATTCTTTCCCCGTGGTTCGTGGGCCTCCCCTATACCGAGAGCGTGTGCGTGTTTGCGGTTGGGGCGGGGTGGGGTTTCATACCATGTTTCTCCCTGCTCTTGTCTCCGTCTTCATGTACCTTGCGGCCTTGTGTATGTTTGTGTATGTGTGCGTGGTCCGTCCCTTTGGCGCCCTCCCTCGCATCCTTAACATACTTGCTCGCCATACCATTGTTTCCCTGTGGTTGGTGGTCATTCCCTATAGCGAGAGTGTCTGCACGTTGTGTGGGTGGGGTGGGGGTGGGGTTTCATACCATGCTTCTTCTTGACCTTGTGTCCGTTTTCTTTCACCTTGCGGCCTTGTGTACGTTTGGGTATGCGTAATGCGAACCCTTGGCGCCCTCCTTCGTATTTTTAACATACTTGTTCGCCTTTCCATTGTTTCCCCATGGTCCGTAGCCACCCCATACCTTTTGTTGTTTTTTTCCTCGCGGTGCTTGGAGCCTATGGAGGAATAATGGGGATATATGGTTGTGGATCGTGTTTGTCCGCATGCTTCATGGCGTGCGTGTTGCTTCGTCGTTCTTTTTTGCGTGCGGTGTTGTCCCTTTGGCACCCTCTTTCACAACATACTTGGTTTCCTCACCTACGCATGTGTAGCGCGGGATATGTAGGATGCATGGGGTTGTGGCATACCTGTTTGTCATACCTTTGTTTTCGTGGTCGGTGGTCGTGCTTTCTTTGTTTTTGGTTTGGTGCCTCTCCTTTTGTTTTGTTCCCCTCTTTTTGGGTTTTTTGTTTTTTTGACGTGCACAAGTCGCCTAGCTCCTATGGCACGCACTTTGCTAGGTGGTTTGGAGCACGCAATGTTCAAATTCTTCATCGTCGCGGCTCGCTTGTTCTTGTTGTTCTGTGTGTGTCCTAATTTTGACGACCTCGCCAAACAGCGGCGTAAAATGTTTTGGGGCGTTTCTGAGGTCGGAAAAAACAATTTCTCTGTTTATTTCTGTCGGCTGTGCGTCTTCTTCTTGGTTTTTTATTTTTCTCTGCTGCGATTGCGCGCGACGTCCCCTGGCCACCCATAGAGTACGTATGTGCGCGGCCGCCGGGCTGAAGATGCAGACCACCCACTTCGGGCTCTGCTGTCCGCGTTGCGTCACCGCGAGGGTGGCCGCCGGGCGGGCATGCGTGATGGGCCACGCGCGGAGGTCCGGGACATCCGTGGTCAGGATGGCGTCACCTTGTCGCGGCTCCAGACCAGCGTGGGGGGGTAGGCCCGTCCCGGCTCCTGCCGTTTGCTTGAGGTGCTGATGCTGTGTAGCAGGACTGCCAGCGGCAAGGGGTCCGCTGCCATGTAGTAGGCCTTGGTGGTCTCCTGCCGCCAATTGACATGGGGCGGGAAGGCCCCTTGCCTGGCGGTGCCATGCCAGACGGTCCACTGGCCTCCGGTTAGGATGTTCGACCGGTAACCCCCGGCGTGGCCGCGTAGGATGGCCTGTTAGCCCGGCAGCTGTACCACCAGTGCCTCTGCTGGCTGGAGCCTGGGAGGGGATGAGCTGCCGCCCGCGACTCTGACGCGGGTGCGCTCGCGGAGCATGGCGTGCCACGGGTGGGGCGCATGGCGCTACGGGCCTTGTAAGCTGCCCGCGATCTGCACCGGGCCGTGGTGGTTGACAACGCCTTCCCCTCCGTCTGCGAGCAGCGCTGCCGCGACGACGTACAGCTGCTCAGCCGTAGGGAGCGCAGTTGGCGTGTGCCTGGCGGCTGGTCGGCGGGGTCCCGAATCCTGGCAGGGGACGTGGGGCAGCAGGCGCCCCAGCCACGCCACCACGGGTCCCATGGTGACGGCGGCCAGCGTGGACACCAGTGCCATGCGGTCCGCCGGCCAGTACTGCCTGGGTCCCGTGGTGTCCGGGGTGAGGTGTCTGCAGGCCGCGGTCCAGGCAACCAGCCCGCAGTTCGTGCGGTCCGGTTCGGCCCCGTCCGTGTTGCTGCGTCCTCTTTGCTGCACCGCAGTGCTCGCGTTGACCGGGGGTCCCTGCAGCAGTGCCTCATGGCGCTGCCGTGGCGGGAGGGCGGGTGGGGCCGGCTGCGGAAAGCCCTGTGCGCCCAAGCGCTCCGGGTGCGTGTCGTACGGGTTCTGCTGGCGGTGCTCCGGGGTTGCCCGCGGGAGGAAGAGGAGCTGGTGCAGGTACCTATGGCACTGCGCGGTGGACGGGCTGCGGGGTGCCACCCACTGTCTCACCAGGCCTCCCGTGTGGGCGGCCTCGACGCCCTGCTGCATTCCCAGGCGGGCGAGTTGGTTAGACGTACCCGCCGGCGGGATATGGGCCTCCAGGTAGAGCACCCGTAGGGGCTCCAGCGCCAGATCCAGCAACTCGTAGGTGAGCTGTTCCGTTGGGGCTGATGCTCTGTGCAGGACGTGGCGGACGCCGGGCGTGGGGGCCGTGAGTCGCTTGAGCAGCGGCCCTGGTGGGTATTGTTGGCCCGGGGTCGCCATCCATTCCCTCGGGCGGCTCAGTAGGGCCCTCCACACATCCAGCGCGAGGGCGTGGCTAGGGTCCAAAGGGGGGGCTCTTGGTAGAAGGCGGTGGCACGTCGGTGGCGGCCGCATGGGTTGCGGGGCGGCAGCAGTTATCCATCTACACGCCGTGTCAGGCACAATCGCCCCCCATTCCACGGTCCCCATGTCTTGGGCGTGAAGCAGTGCCTGCCCTTGCACCAGGGGGAAGTACGGGCCCGTGCGTCCGTTCTCCTCTCGCCACCGTACCCACGCCGCCCCCACCTGCAGGCTAAGGAGCAGGGCTGCACCGGGGGGCTGGGGCGGCGGGAAGGTCCGTTTGAAAGCTTTGGTGGCATGGGCCAGGGCGTCTGTGGGCAAGTTTCAAAGTGGCAGTATCCGTGGGTCCGGCAGCGGTTGCGGCTCCTCTGCATCCCACCTCCATCCTGAGTCGGGCGGGGCGGCCGGGACCGTAACCTGTCTGCAGGAAGGGGCACGCCCTCCTGTCAGGTTGCCGCTGGAGGGTCGCTGGGAGGCTGAACCCCTCCGCTGCGGGCGCAACTGGGAGACCGCCTTGGGGTCTGCGCCAGGGAAAGTCATGGTCGGCCGACCAGGCGTGGTGGTCCCGGGCGATTTCCTCCGCGTTGCCTGTTGGGGTGCCCTGCGGTGCCTGGTGCCACATGACGGCAAGTACGACCCACGTGGAGAAAGGCCACGCCCGTGGCAGGGTGTACGCCTGGATGATCCACTGCGGGCGCGCGCGCCGCAGTCGGGATGCTTGGAGCACCCCTCGGACCATGTCGGCGGCCAGGACTAGCACCATTCCCGTGGGCTGCATGACGATCTTCTCCGCCGGTCCGCCGTGGCGGCCCCGGATGTGCAGGGCCACTTCTGTCTGGTCCGTGTGGGCGACCCGGTCGACGGCTTCCTGGATGTTCACGCTGCCGCGCGTGGTCTCATCCTGGATCCAGCCCTGCGCTACAGCGGGACGGGCGGTCGGGTATGGAAGAGCGTCCAACCCCGGGCGCCCCACAGCCTGGCAACAGACGCCCCCCCCAGGCTGGTACCCTCGTTGCGCTTCCACAGCGCACAAAGCTAGCTCCCAAGAGCGCGCTTTGGGCTTGCTGACTGGTCCCCACGCCCACACCCCCCGCATCCACAGCGAGTGGGTAGCGGGCCCCGGCTGCACGCCCCAAGGATAGGCGGTCGGGTGTTGGAGAGCGCCGGACTCCTGACGGGCCACAGCCAGGCAAAAGGCCCCAGCCTCCGGGCGCCCTCGTGCCGCATCCACAGCGCGCAAAGGCAGCTTGCAAGGGCGCGTGCTGTGGGGTTGCTGACGGGTCCCGGGGCCCACGGGCCCCCGAACCCTCAGCCAGTGGGTAGCGGGTCCCGGCCGCACGCCCCAAGGATGGGCGGTCGGGCGTGGGAGAGCGCCCGACCCCAGACGGGCCACACCCAGGCAAGAGGCGCCCCCCCCTCCCCGGGCGTCCTCGTGCCGCATCCACAGCGCGCAAAGCCAGCTCGCAAGAGCGCGCGCTGTGGGGTTGCTGACGGGTTCCGACGCCCACACCCCCCGCACCCACAGCAGGTGGGTAGCGGGCCCCGGCCGCACGCCCCAAGGATAGGCGGTAGGGCGTGGGAGGGCGCCCCAACCCGGACAGGCCACACCCAGGCAAAATGCGCCGGCCCCCGGGCGCCATGGTGCCGCATCCACAGCGCGCAAGGCCAGCTCGCAAGGGCGCGCGCTGTGGGGTCGGTGACGGGTCCCCACGCCCACACCCCCCCAACCAACAGCCAGTGGGTAGCGGGCCCCGGCCGCACGCGGCAAGGACGGGCGGTCGGGCGTGGGAGAGCGCCCAACCCTGGAGGCCCCACACCCAGGCAAAAGGCTCCCCCCCCTCTCCGCGCGCCCTTGTGGCGTCTCCACAGCGTGCAGAGCCGGCTCGCAAGAGCGCCCGCAGTGGGGTTAGTGACGGGTTCCCACGCCCACACCCCCCGCACCCACAGCCAGTGTGTAGGGGGCCGGGGCCGCACGCCCCAAGGGCGAGCGGTTGGGTCTGGGACAGCCCCGACCCCTCGGACGCCTCACACCCAGGCAAGAGGCGGCCCCCCCCCCCGGGCGCCCTGATGCCGCCCCCAAGGCTCGCAAAGTCAGCTTGCAAGGGCAGGCCCGCCCGCAGGGGGGCGAGCGACCCGAAGCCAGGCACGGGGACCAAGGAACCGGGCCTTCCCCCTCGGAGCAAAATAGGCGGAGCACGGGACTGGGGCACAAAAACGCGGAGGGGCACGAACCGCCTGAAACCGCCCTAACGGTGCCCTGCACCAGAACCGCGCGTAGTGCGTGCGCCACACCGACACGGGGGGGGGGGGGGGCGAACGCCGCGGGAGCACAAGGGCACCCACACCCAAAGGACACGCGGCGCGGACCTGAAGCGCAACCGGACCGGGCCCGCCGAACGCACGGACCGCATGGAATGGTGTACCGGCAGGCGAAGGGAAGGGACACCCGCACGGGACAACTCGCAACACGGACCGCGAGGGACGGGAGGGAAGGGAGGAGCGAGAACCGGCACCAGCCCCGACCCTCAAGCCCAGCCGCAAGCGCCGCGCACACACGACCAGGGCACTGCACCCGCCAAGGCAGTAGTCACCTATGATTTTACGCGCCAGGCAAAATGTTGCGCCGCGCGCAAACATCTGACCAGTTATTTGGGATTGTGCCAAGTATGTCGCAATTCCAACAGAAGCGATCAGCCACAGCACGTTTTTGTATTCCGTAGAATGTCCCTCTCTCGTAAAATTGTTGTTTAGATATCCAGATCAGAACTTTCCAAACGACTTTTACGTCACTTCTGCCCCTGGAGGCTTCCCAGCGACCTGGGAGCCTCAGACTCTTTTTTTCGTCCATCAGTGCACCAAACCATTTTCCCGTTTTTTGAAATCTTGCCTACCCTCAGGCTGCAGCCCACTACAGGTGCAGTTCTGGAACTCCTGGGTATAACAAGGTGGAGGCTGGGCCCAAAGCCACGCCGAAAAGGTCATCTTGTCTGATTCCGAGGGTTGTGGCCTCCTGGGAGGCTGGAGGCTGTTAGAATGCAATGTAATTTCTTGCACCGGGCTGTTTTACAAAGGGTCTGAGGCTCCCAGGGCACAAGAAAGAGGTGCACTCACAGCTTGGAGGCAGGAAAAGGCACCTTTTCCGCCTTTTTACAAAAAGAAGGAAAAGGTGTGTGACTTTGCGGGTTGTGGGCACCTGGGAGACTCAGAGTCTGAAGAATGCACAGTCCTTTATTGTGCAGAGCCACCTCACAAAAGTGCTGAGGCTCCGAGGTCTCAAAACGCTGTTGCACTTGCAACTCTGCAGCAGAAAAAAGCACTGTTTCTACTCTTTTTACAAAAAAAGGAAAAGGTGTGTGACTTTGCTGGGTTGTCGGCACCTGGGAGACTCAGAGTCTAAAGAATGCACAGCCTTTTTTTTTGCGGAGCCACCTTACAAAAGTGCTGAGGCTCGCAGGTCTCAGAAGGTTGTTGGAATTGCGACTCTGAAGCAGAAAAAGGCACTTTTTCTACTTTTTTTTACAAACAAAAGTTCCAGGTGTGTGACTTTGCTGGGTTGTGGGCACCTGGGAGACTCAGAGTATAAAGAATGCACAGTCGTTTGTTTTACGGAGCCACCTTACAAAAGTGCTGAGGCTCCCAGGTCTCAAATCGTTGTTGCACTTGCAACTCTGAAGCAGAAAAAGGCACTTTTTCCACTATTTTACAAAACAAAAGGTCCAGGTGTGTGACTTTGCTGGGTTTTGGGCACCTCGGAGACTGAAAGTTTAAAGACTGGACAGTCGGTTATTGTACGGAGGCACCTAAAAAAGTTTGGAGGCTCCCAGGTCTGAAAAATGCGGTGCACTTGCAACTCTGAAGCAGAAAAAGGCACTTTTCCTGCTTTGTCTTACAAAAAAAAAGGTCCTGGTGTGTGACGCTGCAGGATTGTGGGCACCTGGGAGACTCACAGGTTAACAAATGTGAAGCCATTTACTGTAGGGAGCCCCCTCTTCAAAGGTCCTGAGGCTCCCAGGTCTCAAAGGGTTGTTGCACTTGCAACTCTGAGGCAAAAGAAGGCACTCCTTTCACTCTTTGTGACAAACGAAAGGTCCAGCTGTATGACTTTGCTGGGTTGTGGGCACCTGGGAGACTCAGAGTTTGTAGAATGCACAGTCATTTACTGTACGAAGCCACCTTACAAAAGTGCTGAGGCTCCCATGTCTCAAAAAATTCTTGGACTTGCAACTCTGAAGCAGAGAAAGGCCCTTTTTCTACTTTTTCACACCAAAAAGGTCCAGGTGTGTGACTCTGCTGGGTTATGAGCTCCTGGGAGGCTCAGAGTTCAAAGAATGCACAGTCGTTTATTTTACGGAGGCACCTTAAAAAAGTGCTGAGGCTCCCAGGTCTCAAGAATTTGTTGTACTTGCAACTCTAAAGTAGATAAAGGTACGAATTCTACTTTTGTTACAAAAAAAAAGTCCAGGTGCGTGACTTTGCTGGGTTATGGGCTCCTTGGAGGCTAGGAGCTCATAAAATGCAACATAAATTATTCGTTGCAGGCTCTTTTCATGGCAGCAGGAATGGATGTGCACTGCCTCGCTTGCCAACCTGAAGGCACAGAAGGTGGGAGAGAGGACAACAGGTTAGTGTGGTGTGTGCGGTGTGTCAAGCGAATAATGTATTCTTTGCCTCTCGCAAATGTGCTTGCTCTCTCACAAGGTTCGAACACTCAAAGCTTCCAAGTAGTGCTCTGTATCAACCAAACGTTCACTCTTTTCGTCAAAGGTACCCACCAAATCTTGCTCAGCCCTCCCTCGGCCACCTCGCCACCTCTCCAAAACCTCGTTGAAACTGTATGAAGGTTGCCGTTGTTTGGAAACCGCTTTGCCCTACACGACACCAGAGGGGCTGGGGTGGGTTTGTGTCAACATATCGGGACAGTACCAGGGCTCCAAAGCACCATCGCATCGGGGGCACACAGCACCAGTCAGGCCCATAGCCCCTCGGAGTGGAACCCCAAAGCTCCCTAGATTCTACGCTTGAATGACTATCACATGTCAGGGGATGCGGTCCCAAACTTTTGATACCCATTTTTTCCCTCAGCATCACGAACAATTCTTATTCTTTTGTTTCTATCCACCACCCAAAAATGCTTGTTTGACTCGGAACTCGTATCAAATCTGATTCAAGTGGAACACTACTTGCTCGTTTGTGTACCTGAGAGAGTGGACAGGTGGACGAGTGGACGAGCATGGGATGGGGCATATGAATCTATGCTGGGGGCTCCTCTGGTCCTCTGGAGGCCACGCGGTCCATGGCTGCCGTTCTTGGGAAATGCTCTCCATGAAAGCTGCAGAGGAGACATACAAGTGACGACGTCAACACGGGGAACCGGGACCTAACAGGTGCCCGGCAAGTTGTGTTCTCTTCCCCTCCCTCCTCCCCTCTGTGACTGGGGCTGATTGGCACGTCCTTTGTCATGGAATATGTCCGTCCCTCATCGCTGAGTGGTGGGACAACCACGAGGGGAAAAGGGCTGGGTTTCCCAGCTGAGATGCATCCCTGGCAGATTCCCCCGGCCAGTTCGGTTGCCACGTGACCGGGGTTGTAGCATTAGCAATCTGATTACAAGCTTCACAAAAATAATGACATTCTGCCCAGGCCATTAGCCTGGTGGGTAGGGGGTGTAGGTTCCGTAGTGGTAAACCTAGGCACAAGCATGTGGCATGCAAAGGCCCTCGTGCTCTCACCTGGTGGCAGTGGTGAAAACAAGATTCAGGCCTGATGCCAGTTTCCACCCTTGACACCGAATGTGAGTGCCCCCCCCACCCCGCTTGCTCATCCTGAGTTTTCGACTCTCTTTCCATGCCCAAGTGCAGTTGGTCATGCGGTCAAGGTTCTGTTTGTGCCTGCTCTTATTGTACTGTGTTCTGTCCACCCAGATTGCAGGAGCGGTGGGTGTTTGGCCGCATCTGCCAGAGTCCTTCCCCATATCTTGTCTCTTCTCCTGTGGAAACAAAATTGGGAATTACAAGCTTGAGCGAGTCCCCATCAATGGTCGCTGATTTACATGCTGGGAACTGCGGATTGGACAAGTGGCAGCCTGTACGACAACGAGGACAACAGCAGCAGCAGCAGCAGCAGCACCAAAGATTGCTGCGATAAGCAACCAAAAAGGAGGACCAATAGGAGGAAGGACCCCTGGCGGTCCTCTGCGGGCACCATCAACACCATAGACCTCGTCGGGACCTCCATCCCCGTAGTATACGTCACCCTCCCAAAAATGCGGGTCCTTCACCGCAGCGGAACACCTTCCTAAAACTTCCCAAATGGCCTCAATACTGCCTCTTCCACCAGTACCTCACACAAACGGCGGGAGCAGCGGGGCACAGTCAGCCGGGAAGCAAAGACATGAAGGCACCCTACGGGGACGTCGAAAAGCAGCACCCCCGTCCCATCCCAGCGACACCACCCTACGCACCCAACGACTCGAAACACGAACCCGTCCCCCCGGTGATGGGCCCAGTCCCACCGCTAACCCTACTGCTGGCCCAGAACGAAGCCAAACCCACACAGACAACCGTCATCCTCCACGGGGCGAAATGGCGCGTACCGAGGCACCACATGACCGCCTGAGACCTACCAAAGGTCCCCCACGACTCCCAGATCATGCTACCCACATGTTGGGCCTGTGATCCGAAGCACCCACCATGCCATGGCTCGTATTGCACCTCATAGCACGCCACCACACCCTACCAACAGCTCAGCTACCACCGCAATCCTACCCATGGGTAGCCCCATGGTTCCACCGCGCCGATGCGAACCCCACGGTGGCGGGGAACCCCGCCCAGAAAACCCCAATGGCTGTTGACCACAACGCCCACCTGGCCCTGTCTCGACGCAGCAGGAATCGCCATCTGTTATAGCATGTACAAACAGGGCAGAACGGGCAAGCAGGAGCACCCCTACTATCCGCTCCACCACTCCTGTCACACACCAGAACACCAAACATAAACCCTCACATGCCGCGACCTTAACCCGGACACGGCCTGCATCCTCCACTACATCTACTCCTACCTCACACAAGGACAGCCAGAACAGGGACTCATAGCCATGTCCCCCCAAGCGAAACACATCATCTCCAAAGGAATAGGGGTGTACACCACCCCCATCCTGCAGCCCACAACCCCGGTGGGCGACCTCACCACGGGCCTCGCCATATAAGCCTACCTGCCCATGAACCGATGCCGCCTTCCACAACCATCACTGGCGGACCTACTCTTCTTCACTGACGCCTCAGGCGAATCCGCCCTCACGCCCATCACCAGGGAAGTTACCCTGCAACTGACCCACACCGGGGGACACTAGCACATGGACCACCACACGGGCCACACCACTTACGGGGCATCCTCCCACGGGGAACTGGGCACCATGGCCGACGCCATCACCGAAATCGCGACCCACCTACCCGCCCACCTTCCGGACGTCGTCTGGGTCTGGTTCGTAGTGGACACCACTGTCGTTACACACCAACTGCTCCGCATAGCAAGACAACCACTCCGCAAAGCCACCCCGATGAGCCTCGGTACTCAAGCACTGGTACTCTGGAAAGCGCTCCGCAGCCTTCCCTCCTACGTCCAACTTCACATCGTGAAACAAGAATACCACAGGCACCAATACGGAAATGGTAAGGTCGACATCCAGTCAGTACACCAGGGCAATACGCACCTGCCGACCCTCCAGGTGCCCAACCCCGGCCAAAACCACACCCACCTCCAACACATACCCCCAGAACCGGAGCCCCATCGGACCCGGGAATGGGTACCAGAGGACGTCCCCTATACCTCACACGACAGATCATACCAGTACCCGAACCCCATCCAAAATCTCGCCCGCGTCCTCGGCACGCAGACAGCCGAGCGCGCATCCAAGAACTCCAGGAGAAACTGACGGTCCCCCTCTACCACTCGGCACTATGCCAAGCAAACCTCCCAGCCCACCTCCAGAAACGTCGCATGCAGCTCCTCAGGGACCAACTACCACTCCTCACCACGGTCGCCGTATGGCTTGCCCGCAAGCACATCCACGTCCCAGAGGCACACACCCGCTGCCCGTGCGACCACACCACCCCGGAGAACTGGGAACACTTCAAGATGTGCCCCCGCCATACGGGCAGGGACACGCTAGTGGGCTGGTCCGCGGCAGAAGCCCTACAGCAACACGAAGGCTGACCAACCCACAGCCACGCACATCGGGCCACCAAACACCTCACACCTGGGATCCCCTGGTCAAGGAAGC
Organism: Eutreptiella sp. 'Long Island Sound 2002'; assembly: GCA_964036045.1. NCBI lineage: Eukaryota > Euglenozoa > Euglenophyceae > Eutreptiales > Eutreptiaceae > Eutreptiella > Eutreptiella sp. 'Long Island Sound 2002'. Next base: position 131,269,359 of record OZ038379.1, read on the forward strand.
CACTATGAGAGGGGCGGTGACACAGGCCCTACACAAACACCTCACCAAAGACTCCGAAAACCCGATGGAGGCAGCAGCGCACCTCCAGCTAGAAGCAGTCCGCAGAGCAGCGGCCCAAATGGTACACCTCAAACACCTCCTGTTGACACACACAGAACAACTGACCGACCCCACCGTCACGGAACACATGCAGCCTCCCATCCATTAGCATGTGGTGCATGACCCAGAAGTCAACTAACCTACCCTGCGCCCGACACACGCCCCCCATCCCCGTCCGCAGGCCTCCAAGACACCACCAGAGCACCCAAGAACGCCTGCAGGCCCCACCACAAGACCCCCCCGCCACAAGCACCCACAGCACCCAAGAGCCCATCTCTCACCCACGGGGCAACCTGGGACCGCCCACCCCAGCCAAACCGGCCCAGGGTCACCCATACATCGACGTGGACCTGCAGGACCCCGGCAGCCCACCCCGCCAAGCACCCCTGGACCTGGAGCAGCCCCCCCTCACAGCGACCACCATCCGCGACCCGGACCTCCTCCGAGCAAACCTTCAAGGCAGGGCCCTGAGCACTCCCCTGGGCTGGTACCGCCTACAAGAGAGCTGGACCAGGCTCACAATCAAAGCCCTCCAGAACCTAGCCACCCGAGGCAACGGCCTCCACCAGGCCATTGTAGACCTCGTACTCTAGCGAGCCCGCCAACACGCCCAAGGCCAGCACGTCTGGATCCCCCCCATCGAGTAGGGTCAGGCCCTGACACATGACACTGAAACCAACGTCACACGTCGAGGGACCACACGCCTACGACCAGCCCGAGCGAAGAAGGACCACCCAGCAGACCCGAACCACCCGGAACAATGGGAACAGGCAACCGCACCAACCTGCGACACCGCCCTCCGCACCGCCGGCCTCCCCACACCAGACGAAGACCTCCCTTGCCCACCTACAGACAGCGACCACCCCCCGCCGGAGGTCTGGTGTACAGTCCTCGAGCGCCGGCACTACTACGTAGTGGCTGCTACAGCAACATCTCCCGGCCCACAATGGCCCGTCAAAGGGACCGACACCATGCGCGCCCCAGGGGCCTCCCCACCAGGGGCAGTAGGGGACCCCACCACCCCGGAGAAAGTCCTCAGGAACGTCCTCCAGCCAGGCGACAAACTCCTGGCCCGCGCCCTGGCCCAAATCACCTTAGGGCGGGCGGGCTACCACATGGGACTGGCCATGCTCTGCCTGACCAATGGATCAAGCCCCGCTGGCCATCCACGGGGACCGTGCCCTGGATCTGGGCCATCCCGGCCGCCCACACACAAATCGAGGCAGGCCCTGACACTCGGCAGGGACCCCCTGCCAGGCCAAAGCACCCCCTCACCTGCGGGTACCACGCCATCCACAGGATCCTCCGCCGCGTAGGCCCTAGCTCAGAGCTAGCATACCCTCTTCCCACAACTGACCAAGAGATGCACGAAATACGCACGCTCATCTGGGAAGTCCTTGCCGCGGCCGCAGAAGACGGCAAGCTTCTCCTCCAAACTGCCCGGCCTACAACAGACCACACAGGCCCGCTGCTGCGAGCGGACACATACACCAACACAACCCCCCCCCTCTGCGCAATCCCCGCCCCTGCCCCTCCCCCCCGCCCACCATCGCGCGCAGCCCCGGGGCCCGCGACACGGGCCTGCCCCACCCGCCCAAACAACCGCACATGCCCGCCACGGACCCACCCGCCGAACACCCCTCACCACCCCCCACACCCGGCAACTCGCACACACCCACCGCAAGGAGTCCCACACCCGTCGGCACACCCAACCGGCCCAATGACCCGCACACGCCCCCCGCACACACCCCCGGAACCTTGGGACAATCCTGCCTTGCCCCCGGATGAAGCCCACGCGAACTGTTTCCCCCCGCGGACGCCACCCCACACAACCTCACGCATTGCAGGACCCCGGCCCAGCCGAGCCCAGAAGGCGAAGACCGCAGCCCCGCGCCTCCCTCCCCGACCACTGCCAACCAGATCGGCACGCCGGGCCCCCAAGTAGCGGCCGGGCCCTGCCAGCCACCCACCCCCAACCTGCGGCCCGAGAAAAATGCCCTCCATCCTCCCCGCCGTGGCCGCAGGAGAAGCCGCCGTGACCCACAAGGCCGCAACCGCCCGCATGACAGCGCAACCCGCGTCCTCCAAAACCACCACTTCCTCCTCGTCCTCATCCTCATCGACGTCCTCCACCTCATCCTCTGACCCCTCCTTCCCAGCCGACCTCATCCACAAAGCCACGGCGAAAGCCAAAGCTGCAGCCGCACGCCAGGCTGTCAGAGACCCCCAAACCCCACAGAGACGACCCAGGCCCCCCGGCAGCACACCGGGAACCCCCCCACAGCCGGCACCGGTGCCCTCGCACCTCCAGGACAAGGTTCTCCTCAACCTCGAACCGGACCCCAAGCTAAAACCCGACCCCAAACCCAAACAGGAACCCAAACGACAACACCACCTGCAGCAGCACCACCACCACCACCACCACCAGGAACAACAAGAGCAACATCACCCGACACAGCCCCCAACACCACCAAAACTACAACGGCAGCACAAGCAACCCTGCCCTAACCCACACCCTAACCAAAACCAGGAACCCCCACCCCCCACATCCCGAGCCCCCATCCCCCAGGCGGCCCGCGCCAGCACAGAGGCGGCCACCAAACACGACCCCGTCAAAACCCTCGTCAACATCTCCATCTCCAAGCGCCAAATCATCCACCCCCCACAAACCATCAACGCCGCTGGCCAGACCGACCCGGGGACGTGGGACCCCTCGACCTCGGTCACCGTTAAGCCAGGCCCCCAACCCGCCCCCACTATCCACCAAGCCGTACGGCGCCAGGGGCTGCAAACGATGCCCGACCCCCTAGCCCCACCGGAGGGACCAGAATATCCAGAAGGGATCCTAGGGCCATACCCGCAGCACCATCACTACCACTACCAGCGCCACCGCCACCAACGCCCCCACCACCACCACCTCCAACACCACACCCACCACCACTACCTCTGCCCACCACCCTACCCCACCGGGCCACAACCACCCCTGCACGAGCAGCACCAGTCCATGGGATGGCAGGACCCGGGCGCTCCAGTCCCATACCCCGGCTACCACCAGGGGCCACCCCCCTGTACCAGGAACCGTATCCGCCCAGCCACCACGTCCACGACAAGGGGGCCCCCTGGGCCCACTCCCACCAGGGACAGTCACTGGACCCGTACCACCAGCCGCCACCGCCGCGGCACCCCTACGCGGCAGATCAATGGAGGGTGGGGGACCCCCCCCCCCCAGTACCAGGCAGCACCACGCGAGGCCCCCCAGGACCCGCCGACGCTTCCTGACGGGCCAGGCGCGCCCCGCGACGAAGCCCAGTCCCGCAAACGGCGGCGCTCCCGCTCCCCCACCACACGGCGGACCAAACCCCGGCGCTCTTGCTCCCCACAGCGCCACCGCGCCTCAGCTGCTCACTCGCGCCGCTCCGGCTCCCTGAGGCGCCACCACGACCCCCAAGGGCCCCGCTTCCGCCGCCCCCGCCCCCCCGGGCGCCGCCTGGGCACGCCACCGCCGTCCCATGTCCACATCCCCCTCCCCCCGCGAGCAGCACCGTGCGGCCCGTGCCGTGGGCTGCCCGTGCTGCGCGCCGCCCGTACGCGTCCTCGACCCACAGCCCCCCTCACCGCCGCACCCGCTCCCCCGGGGCCGCCACGCACGCCACCGCCTTCCCATGTCCGCGTCCCTCTCCTCCCACGAGCAGCACCGAGCTTCCCCTTCCCCGCGCCACCGGTACGCATCCTCCACCTCCAGCCCACGCCACCGCCGCTCCCGCTCCCCCGGGCGCCGCTATGCCCGCCACCGCCGTCCCATGTCCACGTCTTCCTCCCTCCACAAGCCCCAACGAGCTTCTTGTTCCCCCCGCCGCCTGTACGCATCCCGCACCCCCAGTCCCCACCACCGCCGCTGCAGGACCTCGAGCTCGGAGCCCTCCCCCCCCCCAGGCCCCCGCCGACCTCGCCTGGTGATCTGCCCCCGCCTTGCGGAAGCTTCGCCGCTGGGTGAAGTAGGCCGGGGGAGCGGGCAGGCGAGAATTGGTGCACATGGTGCACACTTTCGAGGAGATTCGCACCCGCACCCCCGCCAACCCCAACAAGGCCGCCTCGGAAGCCGCCAGGCGGCATGGGAAGCCCTCCTCCGGGACGCGGTCCAGGGCCTCCGCCCCCCCTACACCCCCCAAACCCTCTGTTGGTGGCTCCGGACCACCCATCCCCAGGCATGGGCCATCGGCGCCCCACAGGTCCCCCCCCCGACCCCATCACCACCACACCGGGAAGGAAAAGGGCACAGGCAAGCTGAGGGCAAGGGACGGGAAGGGACACCCCGGCAAGGGCGCGAGAAGGGGCCCAGGGTAACAGGCAGGCGCCCACAGGGACAAAGCACCTGGGGCGACACAATAAGGAGCATAAAACCAACAACGAGTCAGGAAGGGGAAGGACCAGGGACCGTGGCGCAGAGAGAGAGGACGCAACGGCCAGCACCAGAACGCACAAACAGGAAGGCCATGCTACAACAGAGGGACCAGCACCACCCCACCCCCAGCGGACACCGCGCGACCCCCGGAGGCGCATGCCCGCCAACACACGCCACCGAAGCACGGACCTGACGCCGTACGGACCGCACCGACTCACGCCCACCGGCCAGCGGAACCCGCAGAGGCAAAGAAGGGCACACCCAGACGGGGAGAACGGGCTACGCCCACGGTGGGAACCGCCGAGAACACCGCCGCACAGCCCACCACCACGCCCTCACCGCCAGACGACGACCCCGGTCACAGCAAGGGCCACCACACAGGGACCAGAGGAGGAAGAGGACACGGCCGCAGCACCCAGGGGTTAGAGGCAAGGACCCCCGGAGGACACGGAACCAAAGCACAGGCCCCCTGGGAGGGCAACCCTGCGGACACCTACCCGACCTACCAGCCGAGCGGCACACCCGGACCCCCGCAGCACGGATCCAGCGAGCCACCCCACACTCAACTGCACCCCCCCTGCCACAAGCCAGCCACAAAGCCTCGATTCGCATACCGCACCACGACAGGGGTCAGTCTAATTGCCACCGACCCCATCCCGCGCCCCCACCGAGGCACAACACGAGGCAACACGGCACACCGCACCGCAGCGCACCGCTGTGCAACGCACCACGACAAGGCATGCCAAAACACGACACACCACAACACGAAGCGGAGCGACGCGGCACAGCGCGGCACACCACGGCACGACACTACACAACACGGCACGACAAAGCAGGGCGCACCACATCACAGCACGGACCAGCACGACGCAGGACGGCAAAACACGGCACGACACACGACGGCGCACCAAAGCACACCACAACACCAAAGCAAGGGACACTAACCGAGGGTCTAGCCCGAGCAAGCCGCCGCACACCCCGGAAGACGCCGCACCAGCCCGCCGCACACCGGCAAGGGGCCACCGCACGCCCCGCAACGACAGCAGCGGCCCGCCCACACAAACTGCCACCAGAAAGTTAAAGCCGGCACCGCGGACGCGAAGGGACACGGAAAACCCCAGCCACCCTAACCCAGGGCTTCACGAAACCGCCTGGCGCAACCGCGCAGCCGGCAGAGCCAGAACCTGACCCGACAGGAAAGGCCACCGAGCCAAGCGTGTACATAACCCACCCGACCCATGGGGCTGGGACAAGGCCCAGCAAAACGCAAGCACCAACAGCAACCCAGTTAACCACACCGAATGCCAACCGGTGTGTGCACCAGCCCAGGGAAGGCAGAGGGAGGAACAGGCACACCCCCCCCCCAAAGATCGGGGGGGGGGCACGAGATACGCCCACAGCCATGAAGACGCCCACCCACACCACAGGAGGCGGGCAAACGCTGCAGCCAGACGGCACCGAAGATGGCACCCACGGGGCCCCCCGAAGAAACACCGGAGGACCAACCAACGTAAACTGGCGACACCCAACCGAGAGCAGCGGCCCATCGGAAGATGGGAAACCTTGCACACGCCAACACACACCTCGCTGGGGCAGAGACAGGCAAAAAAATAGGGAAAAAAACACGCAGACGCAGCCCGAACGAGAGGGGAAGGGGGGGGAGAGACCACGAGAACCAAGACCGGGACAGCCAGCGACGGACACCACAAAGCCACGACACGACAGGGCCAAAAACTACACCGCCCCCCCGCAGCCCGAAAAAAAACAAAAAGGGGAGGGGGGGGGGCAAACCCCACCCACGGCAATTCCCGCACACCCCCACGCCACAGGCGGCCCCCCCAGAAGGTGATGGGACAGGAAAGCGGCGCAAACAAGAGGCCACGCGCCCCAGCACCCAAGCCAGGAAAAAACCGGAGAGCAGACAAAACGCAAACCCACACACACACACACTAGCCTGCCAGGAATGGCGGGGTAGAAGCGGGGCACATGCCCGAACAGACACACACCCCAACACCCCAACCAGGAGTGGCGGGGCACAGTTAAAACCCGAGCCCAAGCACACACACCCACACCGCACACCCCAGCCAGGCGGGGCGGGCTACAAGTGGGGCGCGCACACAAACACACACACGCCCCAACACCCCAGCCAGGAGTGCCGGGGCGCGGCTGCAACCCAAGCCGAAGCACACACCCGCGCACCGCACCCCCAGCCATGAGGGGCAGGGGACCAGGCAGGACGCGCACACAAACACACACACACCCCGACACCTGAGCCAGGAGTGGCGGGGCGCAGCCGAAACCCGAGCCCAAGCACACACACCGACACCGCACACCCGAGCCGGCAACGGCGGGGTACAGGCAGAGCGCGCACACAACCACGCACGCCCCAAAACCCCAGCCAAGAATGATGGGGTGCAAGCCAAAACCCAAGCCCAACCGCATACACCACAAACGCCAGCCGGGAATGGAGGGGCGAAACCACAACCCGTACCCATACACACCCACTCAAGACCCCAGCCAGGGTTGGAGGGGTTACCGAAGCCGGAACCCAAGCACAACCCGGACCCAAACACAAACGCCACACAACAGTAGGAAACGCAGTGTCCATAGCCCGGGCACTGAGGCAGCCCGTGCCATGCAGGTGACCCGGCCAAACGAGATCCCGAGACCGGGGGTAAGGCTGCATCCTAAGACCTGCGCTGCTTTGGGACTCGAGGCGGAGCGTGCAACACCCAAGTGCCTCGGAACCCCAGTGACAAGAACATGCATGCATGCCTTGGGAACAGGATACGGCAGGAAGTCCGGTGAACCTCCAGGGTTCCGCCCAAAGGAGGGGACGTGCGCAAGCACGGGGGCACACCCTCCGGGCGAGACAATCATGTCACGCTGGCGGCAATCAGCCCTCCCGGTGTTGCCCAAGGCAACTTTGTTGGGGGCCACCAGTCAGGTCTAGCGGGAGGTAAGCTGCCTCCCCTCTTTATGCGCGTAGCCTCTTTCTGTCTGTCACAGGGGCGACGCCAGGGGGAACCATGGGGCACCTCTCCACGACAGAGTGCACCTCTCTACCTACCCAAGACACATTCAAGGAGCAAGAAAATATGTACCTTCAATGGATAGGAGAGTGCGCAGTTAGCCCTGCACTGTAAAAATAGAAATGATCTCATGGCATTGCCGTACACAACCTGCCTCATTCCGTACAGACCTTGTCGTGATCCGCAGCAACCTAGTCAGCTAAGACGAATAGTCGACCTAAATGTGGTACAATGTTGCTTTGTGCAAGGCAGGGTGCATACCATGGAGACCGGATGGTGCACCACAGCGGTGCGGCTGTTCACAAGTATTCCTAACGTGGCCCATCCATTGAGGAGACCTTGGGCGCTACAGTCATTTGGGTGCACTCATTTGTTTGACAGCAGCTTCAGATTGTAGTACATTGTGCGAGACCGCAACCACAGGGATCGCACATCAGTGGAAGTCATTCAACGCAGATTGTCTCATTGGATGAGCGGATTAGCGTTCCGATGCAGCATCTGTGCGCATTGCGCGCCTTGCCAAATGATAACACCAACGGTGAAACGCGCCGATCTGCAAAAATCATTGTATTGTCAAATTCGTCAAAACAAAAGTTCATGAAAACTTTCCCGTGGAAATGCACAGGATGCCTTGACTGATAAGTAACCAGACTGTGCTGTGGAGCCTGTAGCCCGACCATGGTGGTTGCTGCCAGTTGCAGCCGTTGCAGGGTGTGCATCAAATCATTCAACGCATCGTTCAATTGATCGGTGCCATCCCGTGCCAAGGGAATGTCTGAATAGATTTCAATCTTTTGCCCAATCCAGTGATAAATTCCGTATTTTTTGTCATTTGAACCCAGATGGAGGACTAACTGCGGAATGGTGCAACGGTGCAAAGCAGTGACAATCCAGGGTGGATGAAGGGCAACCCACTGATTCATGTCAGCCTTCGATCTTCACACTTTTTTTTTTTTTAAGCCTGATGTACACTGGGAGGCCTACAACGGTGGCAGTCTACCACTGCAGTACCTGGTTTCAGACTCAGTCAATCCCACGTATCAATCCTACCACAACCAGTGTGGGATCATCGTAGCACTCGACAGCTCTGAACCTTGGTTCCGTGCGCTGTGCACGCGCTGCATGTCCGCTGTGTGAAAAGTAGGATTTTTTCTTATGTAGACCGCAATAACTGCCGTGTGTGTCCCAATGTGTTATTCTTACCCTGCAGAAGTGTGCTTCTCCAGTGGTGGGTGGTTTTCAAGGTGGTCTCCGAAAACATATCTGCCTAATGTGTCGTGCGCACGCACTGCAGGATGGCCTGTTTTATTGGTCTTTGCTGGACAGCAATGTTTTTGAAATGTGCTCCAAAATAGAGGGTCATCCCACATCCCGCTTGGCAACATGAATGGATTCGCAGGGTGGCTGTTGCAAGCAGCTTTTCTGTGTTGCCCACCAAATGCTAGGGCTATTTCTGCATGATTGATCTAGGCTATCAAGTACACGGCTACGTTTCTTTTCACAGTGTTGTGGTCCGTTTTTGCAAGAAACAGCGTTAAGATTTTCTCGTGACATTTTAAAAAAATGTTAGTCAATCCGATATGCTCGGGTAATGGGGAGAAGCGTTTTATTTCATGCGATTCCAGTTGGCAACAATGACACACTTGAAGGTTGTTCGCAGTTCAGGTGAAATTATTCTTCAAGAAAAAGTTTTTTTAACAATTTTTTGATAAACGTTTTTTGAAAAAAAAAGTTTCCAGTTTTTTTCGTGGCGCATAAAATGATAGGTGTAGCACACAGTGCTACGAACCAGCTTCACGGCTAGGCAGCCTCCGCGCCAGGGCATGGGGGTCCCACTGGCGACAAGCCAGTAGCACGGGCCCGGCGACGGCGGCAGCCCGGCGACTACGCATCGGTGGGGCGGCGTAGTGGGTAAGCGCCTGCAACCACGGTTGCTAAGTGACGCACTAACCGGGGAATGGCAAAATGGGGAAGCCGGGGAGGGACAGGGCTCGGAGCCCCGTGATTCCGGGGGGCTCCGCCACCAGGCAGGAGGTGTGTCATGAAGGGGCCCCCAATAGCTCCCGGTGAGGAGGATATCACCTGGCGCGACCAAGACGCCCTCTGGGGGCCGAAGAGCACCTAGTACCCGGAAAGTCAAACCTGAAACCTCAAACCTTCACAGGAGGTTGCCTCTGCTGGCACCAAGTCACCTCATATGAAGTTTCAAAAAACACAAACATTCAGTTCCCTCCAACTTTGAATCCTTTTGAATTCTTGACTGGAACACCGATTCTAGGTGAGTTCTGTGACATTAAAAACATATTTCCAGAAATGGCGCACCCAGGACCGCCAGTATGTCTGACGTCAAGCCCAATCCAGGGTTGCAGGGTTCGGCGCTCTCCACCACACAGGGCCGGGGATGCAATAACGTAAAACCTCGCGCCTGGCAGGTGCAAAATTGCGGCGCCGCAGGCAGCCGTGGCCACGGCTCAGTTCTTGGGCAAATCACCGTTGCATCCTCGAAAACATTGCAGCTTGACCCTTTAAAGCCCAATGTCTTGTAACCGGCGGTCGCGGTTTAGCTAGGTACGCACCTACAAGCCAGTACAAGCGAGGTGTACTCAAGCGATTGAATCAGAACTGGGTGATGGAGGTCATTGAGATCAGCTAAAACAAGTTTACCATAATTTACTGCTTCTATAGCACAAAAGGCTGCCCAAAAACACTCATCTCTCTCGCAATGTATCGTACCATATACTCAGCTTGTGCCAGGTGGTGTGTGTAGCAGTCCGATGATTGAAATTGGTGCCAACGGAGAAATTATCTTCTCAAACAGTACTGATGCTTTTTGTCATATCCATCCCATCGGTGTTTCTGGAGTGTTCATTATGATCCATTACTTAATCAGTTGAGTGTGTTGCGTGCTGTAGAGTAGAGTAGAACTTTGTGATGATGTCAGCACATTCTCTGAAGGATTGGTGGCAGAATCTCGACGGTACATTCTTCAATATGCCTCCATTGGACACCTTGTGCGGCAGGCAGGGGAGGGGGGGGGATTTTTGGGTCCGGTGATCCGGAGCAAGGAGCAAAGCACAATCAAGTCAGACTCTTCAGTGGGCCATAAGACTGTGAAACAGTGAAAAACGGCTGAGCGTGCTAAGTAACTTACAACGCAAAAAACACAGGATCTTGCACCATGAACCACAGTTGTGCCTTTTTGTCTTCAAAGGACTTTGCTTTGCCTTAACGATTCATGTAAACAAACACAGTGAACGATTGGTGGATCATTCATACGCAAAAAATTAAATTAGTGCGCGTGAGTGCGCGATTGCTGAGGTCGCAAAGCGACGGTCAGCCAAAAAATAGAAAGAAAAATAGAAAACAGGACAGACAAAGGAAATTCCGAGCGGTAAAATCTCCCACCAACCCAATCAAAACGACGCCAGGGCCGCTATCTCTGCACCAAGCCAGAGGCATTGGTGAGCAAAGGAGCCTGTCATGGGACAGCATGTCGTCCGCCAGTAGTTGACCCACCGTGTGATCCATGGGCGTGTCTGGACTTGCTTCGCACCGAGTTCAGTCAGGACACTGAGGATGTTGGTGGATTTATCACCCCCATTTCGAGCCCTAATTTCGCATTTTGACGCCAGGCCTAGGCATAACAAAGGTAGCACAGATGGCGCGTTGGGAGACCAAGGGTCTGGCCACCGCTGCACATTGGACCGGGAGATATTTGCCACAGACAGGACCTTAGAATGCAGTTGTAGGTGTATGTCACTTTTGGGGTGCAGGCACAGGGACACCTCAAGCACGTGGATGCACGTGCCCATCTGCTCTAACTGGACAGGCATGCATTAGTATGAGGCAAGAGCGTGCTGAAATTCCGGGAGGAGCTGGAGCATTAGTGACGTTCGGCCAAACAAATAGATATTATCGCGGTAACGGCACGCAAGGATGTGGGGGATGAAAAGGGCAACCGCTGTATTCTTGATCTCCTGCACCGCCATATAAGTACAAGCTAATTGTGCGGAGTTCGGCCCCCCCATCGGCAGACCCCGGACCTGGTTAAGAACCCAGGCCCCGACACGGAAAAGTCCATTTCAGGCGCGTTCGTAATCAATATAGTCCAGGACGAGGTGCAGGGGTATATTTAAGAAATGAGAGCTGGCAGCAGAGCCAAGCCGGTCCTCTGCCTTCGCATTTTTTGAGATAGCGAACCATGAATTCGGGCGTCGGGACCGCCTGACCTCCTGGACTTTGGACAGAGCATACAGGGCAGCATCACGGACATGGGGGGTGGGGATCTCTGTATACATGTTCACAATGTCTGATTCGGCTCTGCACCACTTCATGGGGTCATTGGCAGCCAGGTCGCAGGCATAGGTGAATCGCTGTTTACATTCTTGCATATTCCAGACCTCGAGGTTAGACGACAGTTCAGAGAAAGACTTAATTAACAGGGACAGGCACCGGCCTACGAGCGAACCTTCATTTGAGGAGGGCTCGTGAAATTGGGACACGATGTGGCTAACTTTCATCAAACCCTCACCCTCTTTGCTTTTGTCTTTGAGGAGCATCATACCCGTCGGAGGTATGGGTGCGAACCCAGGGAGGTGTTTTGTGTGCTTAGCCCAGTCGGCTGGTATGCCTAGCTCAGTGGGTGCCTTTGTAATGAGGTCCATCAGTTCTGATTTGGCCTTGTCAGCCGTGTCCCACTGGCGCACTATGTCGTACTGTGACGACATCAAGACTTCTCAAGGAAAAGTTGTGCCCACAGCACTTCACAAACAAGCCAGCACCTGCCGGTGTTTTTGTTTCTGTTGTTTCAGCATCTTTGTGTGATTGGGCATACTGCGTGCGTCCCCGAATCTCATCCCTACCTCTGCGTCATTCCAAGCCAGCAACGCAAGGTGTGTAGCATGGTTTACGATGGAGACCTGGTCTTCACCGGGAATGGACTTCAGGGCCGTGGCGACAGAAGACGCCACTGACTCATAGCACAATTCGGGGGAGGGGAGGGTCGCATTGAGCATGCACTGGCGCCACACTAGTAGTAGGTCCTCCGGTACGAGGCGTGGCCCGAGGGGGTTTTGTGGCCTCAAAACGACATGGTTGAACAGGTGGGGGCAACATAAGTCGGATGTGGAGCATCTAGATCTTATCGCAAACAATTTCTGGAGGGAGGAGGGGGTGTACTCGACAGATTTATTGGTCAGTCGCTGACCCACCTTGGGGCTGCGGGTCGGTGCAACCTGAATTGGACAGCTGTAGTACTGTCGTGCCATCCGGAGTCCCCTGCCGCTGGAGCACGCACTGGACACGTATCGTGCCACGTTCTGGCGGAAAGAGGGTTAATGGTTCGGCACTCAGACTGTCAGGAATCTTTTCAGGCGTATGTTCGTCTCCCTTTTCAGTCTAGCAGACAGTTTAGTGAACAACCCGTTCCACAGGGTTCCTTCCGACCGGTCCTGGGTGCTGTGGAGGAGCCCAATCTGGTCACGGAATGACAGGGGACAGCGAAGGGAAGCAACCTCGCGTGTAACAGCAGTTCAGAGGTCACCAGCAAATGTAGTTGTTGGGTACAGGTAGGTAGGTAGGTATCTTCGGGAGCTCGGGATGCCTTCTTTTGACATTGCAAGAGGAAGGTCTTACCAAGGGGACGTCCTGTCCCTCCCACTGCCCTATGTCAGGTGCCTCTTGAGCCGCTCCCGCATGTGCTTGGGAAGGCATTGTCGCGGCCACCCGGTCCATGTGTCCCAGGTGGGAGGGTGTCCCCACATGTGTCCATGGGTAGGGCCACATGCCCCCTCCTTTGGGCGGCAGCTCTGGGGGCTGCCCAGCCGTGTGAAGTATCTCTCACCACAAGGGGTATTGCTCCCGCTAGTCTACGGTACGACCGCCTCACCCTTGTAGCTTGAGTTGCGGGGCCACTCTGCCTGGCACGCGACCCCCTCCTGGACTGTGTACCGGCTCGCCTGTCACTGATTGCTTCCATGGCTCCGGATGACGTTTGCCATGGTCCCCGATGCAGCCTGCCCGGGCTCGGACCAGTGGCCTTGGAGTACCGCTCCTTCTACTGGCCCGGTGGGTCGGCTGGGTCGTCCCAGTGCGTCCGACCCATGGGATGTTGGTTCTTTCCTGTCCCTCGGCTGCCCTACGTGTGTGCAGTGTCCCCGGCTGCTTAGCTCCTGTTCACCGGTGTGCCTGCGCGGTTTGTTGTGCTGCGTCTGCGGTGTCCTGGGCCACTTGGCTCCCGTTCAACGGTGTGCTCGCCCAGTGTGTTGTGTTGCGTGTGCGGTGTCCTGGGCCACTTGGCTCCCATTCACTGGTGGGCCCGCTGCCTGTGTTGTGTTGCGTGTGCGGTGTCCCGGGCCACTTGGCTCCTGTTCACCGGTGCGCCCGCTCGGTGTGTTGCTTTGCGTGTGCGGTATCCTGGGCCACTTGGCTCCTGTTCACCGGTGTGCCCGCTCGGTGAGTTGTGTTGTGTGTGCGGTGTCCTGGGCCACTTGGCTCCTGTTCAACGGTGTGCCCGATCCGTGGGTTGTGTTGCGTGTGCGGTGTCCTGGGCCACTTGGCTCCTGTTCACTGGTGTGCCCGCTCGGTGTGTTGTGTCACGTGTGCGGTGTCCTGGGCCACTTTGCTCCTGTTCTCCGGTGCGGCCGCTGGGTGTGTTGTATTGTGGGCGGAGTCCTGGACCACTTGGCTCCTGTTCACCGGTGCGCCTGCTCGGTGTGTTTCTTTGCGTGTGCGGTGTCCTGGGCCACTTGGCTTCCTGTTCACCGGTGTGCCCGCTCCGTGGGTTGTGTTGCGTGCGCGGTGTCCCGGGCCACTTGGCTCCTGTTCACCGGTGTGCCCGCTCGTTGTGTTGTGTTGTGCATGCGGTGTCCTGGGCCACCTGGCTCTTGTTCACAGGTGCGCCCGCTCGGCGTGTTGCTTCGCGTGTGCGGCGTCCTGGGCCCCTTGGCTCCTGTTCCACGGTGTGCCCACTCCGTGTGTTGTTTTGCGTGTGCGGTGTCCTGGGCCTCGTGGCTCCTGTTCACCGGTGTGCCCGCTCGGTGTGTTGTGTTGCGTTTGCGGTGTCCTGGGCCACTTGGCTCCTGTTCACCAGGGCGCCCGCTCCGTCCTTTGCTTTGCTCGTGCGGTGTCCTGGGCCACTTGGCTCCCGTTCACCGGTGTGCCCGCTCGGTGTGTTGTTTTGCGTGTGCGGTGTCCTGGACAACCTGGCTCCTGTTCACCTGTGTTTCCCGCTCGGTGTGTCGTTTTGCGTGTGCATTGTCCTGGGCCACTTGGCTCCTGTTCACCAATGTGCCCGCTTGGTGTGTTGTGTTACCCGTGTGGTGTCCTCGGCCACTTGGCTCCTGTTCTCGGGTGCGCCCGCTGGGTGTGTTGTAGTGTTTGCGGAGTCCTCGGCCACTTGGCTCCTGTTCACCGGTGCGCCTGCTCGGTGTGTTGCTTTGCGTGTGCGGTGTCCTGGGCCACTCGGCTTCCTGTTCACCGGTGTGCCCGCTCCGTGGGTTGTGTTGCGTGTGCGGTGTCCCGGGCCACTTGGCGCCTGTTCACTGGTGTGCCCGCTCGGTGTGTTGTGTTGTGCATGCGGTGTCCTGGGCAACCTGGTTCCTCGTCACCGGTGCGCCCGCTCGGTGTGTTGCTTCGCGTGTGCGGCATCCTGGGCCCCTTGGCTCCTGTTAGACGGTCTGCCCACTCCGTGTGTTGTTTTGCGTGTGCGGTGTCCTGGGCCTCTTGGCTCCTGTTCACCAGTGTGCCCGCTTGGTGTGTTGTGTTGCGTGTGCGGTGTCCTGGGCCACTTGGCTCCTGTTCACCGGTGCGCCCGCACCCTCCTTTGCTTTGCTATTGCGGTGTCCTCGGCCACTTGACTCCTGTTCACCGGTGTGCCCGCTCGGTGTGATGTTTTGCGTGTGCGGTGTCCTGGGCAACCTGGCTCGTGTTCACCGGTGTGCTCGCTCGGTGTTTTGTGTTGCGTGTGCGGTGTCCTGGCCCACTTGGCTCCTGTTCACCGGTGCGCCTGCTCCCTGGGTTGTGTTGCATGTACGGTGTCCTGGGCCGCTTGGCTCTTGTACACCGGTGTGCTCGCTCTTTGTGCTGTGCTTTGGGTTGCGCGTGTGGTGTTGTGTGGGCGGGGCGTCGCTGCGGGGCGCTCACTCGTCCATCTGGACGGCGGCTGTTTGTAGCCGGTAGGGGCTGGGTACCTTCCGGGCGCGCACTCGTCCATCCGGACGGCGGCTGTTCATAGCCGGTAGGGGCCGGGTACCCTCCGGGCGCGCACTCTTTCATCCGGAAGGCGGCTCTTCGTAGCCGGTAGGGGCTGGGTACCCTCCGGGCGCGCACTCGTCAATCCGGACGGCGGCTGGTGTTGCTTGGCACCTGGTCCTCTGCCGTGGTTCGGTGCGTGTTGTGCGCGCTCTCCGGGTTTTCCGGCACCCGGCGGCCGTTGTGGCTTGGCACCTGTCCGTGTGCCTTGGTTATGGCCGGCGGCGTGCCTCTCTGGCGTGCCTGGTGGCGTGGTGCGCGTGGTGCGCCGCGCCTCGTCCCGTCCGGTCGCTCTCGGTGCTCCAGTCGGCTTTCCCGACGCCGTGGTGCCTTTCCCCACCCCGGGGGCTTGGGCCCCCGGCTGTAGTGGGCGGCTGCACGGGGCACGCGGAGGCCGGCCGAGAACCGGGCTCATTGTGCCTGCCGCTGGCCCACGCCGAGGCAGGGACGCTGGGCTCGCTCCGCGTTGTACCCGTTTGGGGCTCCGCGACGGGGTTGTCCCTGGCTGGTCCCTCCAGCGCCGGTCTTGGGCTGCGTGCGCTGCGGTGGTTGGCGTGTGTGGACCCGGTCACTGACGCGTCCGGTTTCCCGTACCGTCCGTCGTTCGACAAGTGACTTGGCTGGTGCACCGGGGCTGTTTCGTGTGGACGCCGACACCTCCCCTTGCGGGTCGGAGGACGCCACGCCCGGGTCCAGTGCGTGTGTGCGTGTGCTCGTCCTTCCTGGCCGGGTCAGGCGGCCCGGCCACCCAGGCGCGTTCTTGTGCGCCTTTGTAATGAGGTCCATCAGTTCTGATTTGGCCTCGTCAGCCGTGTCCCACTGGCGCACTATGTCGTACTGTGACGACATCAAGACTGCTCAAGGAAAAGTTGTGCCCACAGCACTTCACAAACAAGCCAGCACCTGCTGGCGTTTTTGTCACTTTTTATGTATCGCACGTTGGGGTGGAGTTGTTTCAGCATCTTTGTGTGATTGGGCATACTGCGTGCGTCCCTGAATCTCATCCCTACCTCTGCGTCGTCCGAAGCCAGCGACGCAAGGTGTGTAGCATAGTTTACGATGGAGGCCTGGTCTTCACCGGGAATGGACTTCAGGCCCGTGGCGACAGAAGACGCCACCGACTTAGAGCACGATTCGGGTGAGGGGAGGGTCACATTGAGCATGCACTGGCGCCACACTGGTAGTAGGTCCTCCGGTACGAGGTGTGGCCCGAGGGGGTTTTGTGGCCCCACAACAACATGGTTGACCGGGTGGGGGCAACATAAGTCGCATGTGGAGCATCTAGATCTTATCGCAAACAATTTCTGGAGGGGAGAGGGGGTGTACTCGACAGAACTATTGTTCAGTAGCTGACCCACTCTGGGGCTGCGGGTCGGTGCAACCTCAATTGGACAGCTGTAGTACTGTCGTGCCATCCGGAGTCCCGTGCCGCTGCAGCACGCACCGGACACGTATCGTGCCGCGTTCTGGCGGAAAGAGGGTGAATGATTGGGCACTCGGACTGTCAGGAACCTTTTCAGGCGTATGTTCGTCTCCCTTTTCAGTCTAGCAGACAGTTTAGTGAACAACCCGTTCCACAGGGTTCCTTACGACCGGTCCTGGGAGCTGTGGAGGAGCCTGATCTGGTCTCGGATTGACAGGGGACAGCAAAGAGAAGCAACCTCGCGTGTAACAGCAGTTCAGAGGTCTCCCACAAAGGTAGTTGTTGGGTACAGTCGGAAGCGGCCCAGTTTTCACCACCTAGAGGTACCAGGCTGTGGCAACCTGTGATTTTGGGGGCGGTGTACGTGCTGAATCCAAAACCGTTCAGTGTGGAACAGTTGGGACAGCCAGCAAAGCTCAATGGGGGTTTGACACCATTGGTGTGTACCTACATTCGCCATAAAACCGTACATCGCATCCGCAGAACGCCGTTTCCGGGATAGCTTCGTTGTGCGAAACATCCGTTGGCGATGTTCCGCACCACGTTTCAGGGGTGGGCGCCCAACGTGAGGCAGTTCCAAGAAAGCCCTTAGGCGGTTGCGGTGTTTCCTGCCCAAGCGTTGCACACGGAAAGATGATTGGCCAACAATGCCAGCTTAGATGTCACAGCACGCAACACTCCACAGCAGGTATACTCCTATAAAAGGGAGTTTCACGGAGTAGGGGGGTGTAGAGTCTGGATCGTTCCGTGGGGACAAAAAATGGCGTACCGACCGTAGAGGGAACATGGATATGACCGCGTCAACGCGGTCCCAGGAGTCTCTGATCGCATTCCAATTTATCCGTTTGTGGTTGACTATTTCCTGGCGTGTCTCAGACTCCGCAAGGCAGGTGTGCCACCACACGTCCCGGATTTGGTATCCACTTGTAGGAGAGAAAAAGGCGCAAAAAATCCGGTTCAAAAGAAGCACCAGATGTGCGTTTGATTTTTTTCCGGAGAGGTGAGATGATGGTGTGTGTATACACAGGGTGTTGGGTTTCGGCAAGGGCATTGTGTACTAGGTGTATGTGGACAATGGTAGGTTGAGACAAGAAAACGGAGCTTCCCACACAGCAAGGGTGGTTGAGTGCTGGAACGGTACACGGCAAGGTGTGTGTCGAGGGCATGCTAGCACTCCATGCCCCCATGATTGACACGGTATGTGGAGCTGAGTCAAGAATGAGCAAAACGCAGCAGAAAGCCTTTTTGTGTCGTAGCTTTTCGAAGGGACCGGTCATTTGCGTCCACGTGTCGTGGTAGGAGAGGGTGGCATCACACCACATGACGCCCCCTTGCAATTTCGGCCGGGTTCTGTTCATCGAACCCCAACACGGGATCGACTTATGCCACACGCTGTAAGAGTAGAAGGGTCTAAGTAGCGGATGAGAGACATGGGAGTGTGGAACCCGAAAACTGGTGCCGCACGTGATAGCCAAGCCCCATCTCCTGGATGTGTGAAAGGCCACGCCATTGAGTAAGAAAAAAGGTTTTCGACTTTAGGTCCAAGTCATGCCATTTCCGGCGATTGTGTTTTACGCACCACAAAGAAAAAGCATTTAGCATGCGTGGGGACTCCTTGAGTTGTGTCTTGAACCAAATCCATTCGGGGTGGGTTGCAAAGTGGTTAGGCATAGGGAGCGTGTGGGAAAAACAATTGCGGGCATTTAGGACAGCAGATAACCGCCACCAAGCATCATCATCCGGCACAACGACCGGATTCTTCAATTGGTACAGCATTGCACGGGTGTTATCCTGGGTGGTTTGTAACCGGTGTTCGAGCGCCGCCAGGTGTTCACACTCGGTAGCCACGTGTGTGTCGGCGGCATCATGGACGAGAGAACTCAATGAGTTTGCACTTTGCTGCCACGTTGTCGGAGGGTTCGTGAGGTCGAGCAGACCGCTGTCGCCGTGTGATCCGATTCGGTAACTACCGTGCGTGGGCCACGGGTTTTCCGCGTTGGTTGTGGGGCCGGTGTCGGGGAGGAGACGCAATTTCCGGCTTCATCAACCGCATCCAACTTCCGTCCATTAATTCTCCGAACGATATCGTCCGCCAAGCCCTTGTATTGGCGAGGCAGGTCCATGAGGTGGTTGTCGAGTTTACCACCAGTTTCCTTTGTCATGCGCATATTTTCCTTGACGTCTCTTTCCAATCCATCCATTCGCTGTGAGTGCGTTTCAAATTGGTTACGAACCTGCTCCACAGTGTGACCCATGGTTCGGTGGATAAAGTGGTCCGTGTTTTTCATGACAGGATTTGTTCTTGTGGCGTCGGTCTCGATGAGTTCAAGAGAATCGGAAGAGGCCAAGGATTCGTGTGCACTCTCTTCATCAACATCCATAGCAATACGAACATGTTTGACATCCTGCTTAGGCACACCATTTTTGGCTTTTTTCTTGGGAGACTTGATAGGACGGGAATCCTGGGTGAGTTCCTTGCCTTCACTTGACGAGTCGGCGTGTTTTCGCTTTGTGGTTTTTTTGTTGGAAGTGTCACCATGACCATCGTCACTTCCGCTTAAGGTGTCATCCTTGGCGTGTTTTTGCTTGGTCTTTTTCCACCTTGCGCGCTTGTCATTGTCATTGGAATCATTTTCGCATTCATCAGAAGATGAATTCGCGGTCTTAGCCCATTCCCGAATAGAGAAGTCACGGGAAGCATCAACGCCGGCCACAATGGACTCGATGGTTCCTCTTTTGGGAATCCACGCCAACACCGGCTCACCATAAGACCATGAGTTACGCGAGGCGTGCTCATTCACGTGGTTAGCGAACGCATTGGCATAGGATTTTGTCTTGAAGACAAAGATGACGGTAACAAAAATGAACACGGAGTCTTTGCGGGTAAAAGGGATAGCGCGACGAAAGCCCCATCTTCAAGATGTAGCAAATGCAATGAGGTCCGCCGGGGCCGTTGCCGGGTCCCAGCTCGTGGTGAGAATCCACTCCTTTGGATCAAAAGATCCTTCATACCCTGAATGTTCCTTTGCAACGGATTTCTTGCGAAAGAGTATTTCTTGCACGCAAAGTTCGGTGGACTGACGCTCAAGTGCAATGCGGGACTTGTCAATCATTTCCTTCATGTAAGAATAATACGCCCAGTTGTATGGGCATTGACAATCCTTCGTGAAATGGGATGCATCACCACATTGAATGCAAGGGTAATGACGGCCCAAAGAGTGGGAATTGCCATGGCCTTTAGCAACCCTTTTGCCACCTTTGCCGGACTTTCCTTTTGCCCCTTTTCCTTTGCGTTTGTCGGCCTTTCCTTTTCTGTCACGGCCTTTGGAGCCGGAGTATGATTGATAGGAATTCCAATAAGGGTGGTCACGCGCATATACAGACTCGTGTTGCCAAGAATCTCCCGAAGACTCGTTCCATGAGGAATCCTAATTGTTGTTCCAAGCCATGAAATGGATGAGTCAAAATGTAGCGTGTTTGCACCTTGCCAAGGCAGTAGAGTTACTCTCACGGGCTATGTCTCCGTGTGATCGGTTCCAGAGCAAAGCACAATCAAGTCAGACTCTTCAGTGGGCCATAAGACTGTGAAACAGTCAAAAACGGCTGAGTGTGCTAAGTAACTTACAAAGCAATAAACACTGGATCTTGCACCATGAACCACAGTTGTGCCTTTTCGTCTTCAAACTACTTTGCTTTGCCTTAACGATTCATGTAAACAAACACAGCGAACAACTGCTGGATCATTCATACACAAATATTTACATTAGTGCGCGTGAGTGCGCGATTGCTGAGGTCGCAAAGCGACGGTCAGCCAAAAAATAGAAAGAAAAATAGAAAGCAGGACAGAGAAGGGAAATTCCCAGCAGTAATCATTTTTGATCCAAGTGGGGATGAGGGGGGTTGAATATCACTTTTGGATCATTCTAGGACCATTTTGGACCATTTTGCTAAATGCGCTTTCAACTTTGTGCCAATGGCCTTGTGGACTTATGGATCATTTTTTGGAAGTTACATTGTTGGAATAAGTGAATTTCCATTTTGGGTTCATTTTGCCATTTTGCCATTTTCGGGCCAAAAACAGTGTTTTTTGGGCTTGAGTGGTCAGTTGATGACCCATCCACCGTATTTCGCAGGTTCTCGAATAAAAAAACATGTGTGGTATTGTATGGGAGCCGGAAAACGGGTGTTTGAAGGCAACCCCCCCCAAAAATGGCCAGTTGTTGCCAAAAAAAAGGCCTAAAAATGCCAGTTTTGAGACAAAAACAGTGTTTTTGGGGCTCCGGTGGTCAGTTCAAGGTACCTCCACCCTATTTCGCAGGTGTTGAATGAGAAATAAAAATTTGTTGCAGGGTTTGGGACTCAGAAAGCCCCCCCAATAAAATCGGCATTTGCTGCCAAAAAACGCCTGAAAATGCCAATTTAGGGCCACAAACAGTGTTTTTCAACCTTGGGTGTTCAGGTCTAGCCCCCCCTCAGCCTATTTCGCAGGTGGTTATCTCTACAAAACATGTGTAGCAGGCTGTTGGAGCCGGAAAATGGGTGTTTCATGGGCGGCCCACCCAAAAAAGGCCATTTTTGCCCAGAAATTGCCTTTTTATGCCAATTTTGGGCCAAAAACATTGTTGTTTTGGATTTGGGTGTTCAGTTCAAGCGCCCCCCACCCCATTCCGCAGGTTCCTGAATTAAAAGAATATGTGGTGCAGGGTATTAGAGCCGGAAAATGGGTGATTCAGGGCCACCCCCCCCAAAAAATGGCCATTTTTTGCCCAAAAATGGCCTACAAATGCCATTTTTTGGCCAAAAACATTGTTTTTTTGGGCTCAGGTCGTCAGTTCATCACCCCAACACCCGATTTTGCAGGTGCCCAACTCAAAGAAACATGTGGTGCAGGGTTAGAGACGGGGAAAACTGGGTAGTTCAGGGCCGCCCCCGCAAACAAAAATGGCCATTTTTTGTTCGAAAATGGCCTAAAAATGCCATTTTTGGGCCCAAAACAGTGTTTTTTGGGCTCAGGTAGTCAAAACGAACCCCCCACCCTATTTTGCAGGTACGTGACTCTGAAGAACATGCGTCGCAGGGTTAGAAACCCGGAAATCGGGTGATTCAGGGCCGCCCCTCTCAAAAAATGGCCATTTTTCGCCCAAAAATGGCCTAAAAATGCCATTTTGGGCCAAAAACAGTGTTTTTGGGGCTCGGGTGGTCAGTTCAACGCCCCTTACCCTATTTTGCACGTGCTTGGCTACACAAATACAAGTGTTGCAGTGTTAGGGAGCCGGAAAAAGGTGATTCGGGTCGCCCCCCCCCGAAAACGTTTCATTTCATTGCCCAAAAATGGCCTAAAAATTCTATTTTTGGGCGAAGAACAGTTTTTGTTTGCATTTGGGTGGTCAGTTCACCACCCCCCAACCCTATGTTGCAGGTACTCAGCTAAAACAAACATGTGTTGTAGGGTTGGGGACCCGGGAAAGTGGTGATTCAGGGCCGTCCCCCCCCTAAAAAGTGGTCATTTTGTGCCCAAAAATGGCCTAAAAATGCCATTTTTGGGCCAACAACATTGACCTTTGGGCCCAGCTGGTCAGTTTGACAGCCCCCACCTTATTTCCCAGGTGCTCGACTCGAACAAACATGTGTTGCGGGGTTGGAGACGGGGAGAATTGGGGATTCAGGGCCGCCCTCCTTAAAGGAAAACATGGCCCAAAAATGGTCTGAAAAAGCCAATTTTGGGCCATAAACAGTATTCCTTTGGGCTCGGGTGGTCATTTCAAGCCCCCCCCCCCTCTATTTGGCAGGACCCTGATGCAAAACAACATGTGTTGAAAATTGTTGGAGCCAGCAAATAGGTGTTTCAGTGCCTCCCCGACCTAAAAAAGGCCATTATGTGTCACAAAATGGCCTGAAATTGCGCATATTGTGCAAAACATCTGTATGTTTTAGGCTTTGGGGCTCCGTTCACGGCCCCCCCCACCCCATCTTGTAGGTGCCGGATTCAC
Organism: Eutreptiella sp. 'Long Island Sound 2002'; assembly: GCA_964036045.1. NCBI lineage: Eukaryota > Euglenozoa > Euglenophyceae > Eutreptiales > Eutreptiaceae > Eutreptiella > Eutreptiella sp. 'Long Island Sound 2002'. The sequence goes on from OZ038379.1 coordinate 131,292,555, forward strand.
CAAAATTGGTTTTCCAGCATGGTTGGCATGATTTTTAAGGTGCAACACAGGTTACCCTGCCATTTTCTTAGTTTTTGGAATAAACTAACACTTTTGCTTTTAAAAACCTGTGTGCTTGGTTATGGCCGGCCGCGTGCCTCTCTGGCGTGCCTTGTGGCCCCGCGTGGTGCGACCTGCCTTGTCCCGTCCGGTCGTTCTCGGTGCTCTGGTTGCCTTTCCCGTTGCCGTGGTGCCTTCCCCTACCTGGGGCTCTCCCCCCCGGAATTACCTGGCGGCTGTGCGGGGCACGTGGTGGCCGGCCGAGAAACGGGCTCATGGTGCCTAGCGCTGGCCCGTGCCGAAGCAGGGGCACTGGGCTCGCACCGCGCCGTACCCGTTTGGGGCCCCACGATGGGGTTGGCCCTGGCGGGTGCCTCCGGTGTCGGACTTGGGCTGCGTGTGCTGCGGTGGTTTGGCCTGTGTGGACCCGGTGACTCGCGTGTCCGGTTTCCCGTACCGTCCGTCTTTCAACAGGGGCCTCCACCAGTGCACTGCAACTGTTTCCTGTTGACACCGACAGCGCCCCCATTGGGTCGGAGGACGCCACGCCCCAGTCCCGTGGGCGGGTGGGAGTGCTTGTTCTTCCTGGCAGGGTCGGGCAGGCTGGCCTCACGGGCGCGTTTTGGTGCACCTCACCTTTTCTTTTTGCTGTTTTGTCTTCCTGCTTTGCGCGCCCCCCTCCGGGCTGGGGTTGCCCTTTTCTTGTCCTTTTGTTCTTTTGTTCTTTATGCCCCCATCGTCTCTGGCTTTTCATGGTTTCCAGCGTTGGCTGCCCTTGGCCTTGGCACCCTGTGTTTTCTTCCGCCCCCCCCCCCTCTCCGCGTTTTGTTCGCACGCTCTCGTTGTCTCTGGCTTTGTCTGGTTTCCAGCCACGGCTGTCCTGGGCCTTGTCGCTGTGCCGTTCCCCCCCCCCCACCTTATTTTCTTATGGGTGTGCCGCGCCTGGTTTTCGCTCCCGGCCTCAACCTCTTTGGTTGCCTGTTTGTTTTCCCCGTCCCCCTTTTTCCTCTTCTGTTTTTACCCCCCTTGTTTTTTCTTGCTGTTTGCGACATTTTGCCCCCCTTCCCCGCCTGAGTGTTTATTTTGTGGGTCTCCTCGACCCTTTGCTCGGCTCTCCTTGTGCTCCCGCTGCTATTGCGTTTTCTGCATGTCCTTTGCACGCTTCCTTGCGGTTGCTGCCCCTTTCTGCTGCCCCCCCCCCCCCCCTGGTGTGTGGTGCGCAGGTGTTGTAGGGATGCCGCTCGGTGTTACGTCTTTTTTCTCTGCGTTTTTTCTCCTGCCTGATTGCTTGGCATTCGTCGGCGATTGTCGCCGCCTGTTGTCCTGCCCACCCCCCTGGTGTGAGTGTTGTGCCCTGTGATGTCTGGTGTCGCCGCGCTGTGCTGGCCTTCCGTCTGGTGTTTTGCGGTGCCGTGTTGCCGTGTTCTGTGCTGCGTGTCGTGCTGTGGTGACCCGCCTTGCTTTATTCTGGGCTGCTGCGCGCTGTGCGGTGTTAGTAAGAAAAAGTCACTACCATGTCTTCCTTGGGGCACTTGATCCAGGCCAAGCCCCCCCTAAAAGCCTTTTATTGATATTGAGACCAACTTAATCATTCTTATCACCCTCTTCAGGTCTAAAGTACACTTCCTCAAAGTAATTAGGGTTATAACCCTAGCCGCCCATGAAGTTCACTCCTACCACTCAACGGAGCGGAGGTATCTTCCTTCATGGAGGTAATACCGAAATAAAGTAGGCACTTTTGCCTAAGGCCTTGTAGGTTCAGCCTAGTGGTGCCCCACCTCAAGACCCCTATACTCAACTGATTCTACCACTTATTGTGGTTCTAAATTGTAACTGATTCTGAATTCAGTTGCTTGACCATGCTGGCCAAGCCATATCCTGTGTCTGGCCCAATTCATTTGCCCCAGATCCCTAACCAACTCCATGTTATCCAAAAGAGTGCACATGAACTGCTTGGTGCTACCATGGAGGCCTGAGTCATGCCAGCTCTCACAGATAATCATCTATTTTGTTTATAAGCCATTGGAGCTTTGTATTTAGATCCACTTATGTCTATTTGCAGAACCTCTTTGTTACGGATGATTTGATTGTGGAAGGACGTATCCTGATTTGATTCATCCGGTGCCTGGACTTGCTCTACATTACATTTGTGTGGACTTCATTTTGAGTAGTGGAAAACCAGCAAGGGTTTTCTAAAACAAATACAAGCAACAAGCACAAGTGTGAGCAAACCAGAATTCTTTTCTGGTAGCAGAGGAAGGCCCTAGAAGACTCAATGGAACACGAAGAACAGCACGAAAAACTTGTTTCCTGACCTGTGAAGAAGTCTGTCCCGCTCAGTGCCAAAACAGTGCTGATCACAAGCACCAGGTCCAAGACTGATGATGTGAGAGCACAACCTACATCCACAAGTCCTGTACCCGTTGATACTGGTCCTCTAGGAGAACTTGCAGTAACAAGAGGGGCGGAAGAAATCACAGAGATAGACACAGAAGGAGTCCGCCCGAGCGCAAGCGCTGAGGCGCCCGGCTTAACGCGGGCAAACCTCAGACGCCTCGAAGTCAAGGACCCTGTGGCAGCCGCCTTAGCTTCTGTCGTGTACTCGATGCCCCCATCCAAAACTACGCCCACCCCAGGGACCGAAGTTGCTAATGCCAAAGTCAAGGCCTGGAGAAGAGCGGCAAGGAAAGGAAAGGGGAAAGGTTGCGCCTCTGGGAATGATATTTGGAGCTACTTGGGGCGAGGAGACGTTCGAGATACCTCACGGCAAAATGGACTGGTCGTCGTCAGCCCAATCATCAGAGCGGGAACCCGACTTGGTGTCTGTAGAACCTACGCCTCCCGAGGAACCAAAGGTGCATGAATGCCTGAAGCCTGGCCTCAGTCCCAGGGGGCTAACACCCGAACCTACGTGCGTGGATCGAGGTTTGCCCCCACGCATGGCAGCCCCAAAGCTTGGTCTCGATAAGACCATGGGGTTGCTTTACCGGGTTTTGGGCGCAGGCGATGAGGATCCAGATTTGAGTGCATTGTGAGCAGCCTTCAAGATGCAATTGGGCCTCTCTGATTTGAAGAAGCCCCATCTACTATGTCCCCAGATGTTGAACTGCTAACCAGGGACGCGAAGAGCTGCAGAGGCATCTGCAGCTCCCCAATGGCCTCTGTCCCAGCCCTTTCCGCCCTCGTGTGAGAACTGTGCCTCTCTGCACCACAGAGGCTGAGATGAAAGGCTATGGTCTGGCAGCACTGGGCCCATTGGCCACAGTGTACCGCCCAGCCCCTTCAGGTGGTATAGGTGACACAGGCGTCCCAGGTAGGGGAATGAAGGCCATCGCTACGGGGAACCTTCGGATCGAACTCCCTGATTTCGATCCCGAAAACCTGCTGAATGGGCTGAGGGGGTTTCTGGGTTTTTGCTCCTCATGGGTCAGCAACACCCTGATGTCCGGACCAAATGCACACTCATTAAAACGTCACGCAAAAAAGAATTCCTTCAGAAGCAGGTTGAGACGGCTATCAGGGCTTCCTGAAAAGACTGGAGCAAATGTATCGAGTCTACAAAACAGACCTGAGTGTCCGAACGGAGATTGAGGAGCTGCCTCCTCTCCCCGAATTCCCCACACCTGCACGCATCTCTGGGTTGGTGGCACAGTTGAAAGAGCTCATGGGGCGAATGAACCCCGCATCGTTTGGGCCGACCCAGCCTCATCTGTGGCTTGTAAGGAGGGTCCCCACCAGGACATGGGAGAAATGCAGAGAGACGTCTGAGAGGAAATCACGGACGCACTCATACGATGACCTCGTCGATCTATTGATCGTATTGGCCATGGAGAGGGAGAATGACTCCCACATGGACAAGTATCTGCGCAAACATCTGCGAAGGGAGAGCCCTGCTGAGAAGTCTCCTGGAGGGAGGTCGCCTCAACCCCAGTCCAACCCTTGGAAGGGCCGTGGTGGGCAGCTGAAGCACATGACTGAGACCCCCCCCTCCAAAGGTAAAGGGGCCCCCAATCTGTTCTACTGTCGTCCTATGGACGATAAGGGTGGACCCTGCCACGTGCCTGACTGTGATCGGCGAAGTGCGCGCATGCTCCAACTGAAGCACACGCAGAAAACCAAACATGGTCAGGAGGTAAAGCACCAAGACCATTTCTGCTCCACGATAACGTGCGCACATTGCGGCAAGAGGAGGCATTATGAAGATGAATGCCACATAAAACGCCGCGATTCCGAAAAGCTTAAGAAAGCGGAAGGTGAACGGCGTAAGAACGCCGGTAGGGGTGGAAGACCTGAGGGGGGGGGGGTAACCCTGGAGGTTTTAAGGGTAAGGGTAACCGTCATGGAGGACTAAGGTCCTCAGCCCCCCCCACTGCCGGAAGAGGAGCACCCAACCCCACACCCAAGGGTGAGCTGTCGATTGAAAAACGGCTAGCCCGCTCCAGCTCCAGTGCTGGTGGCGCCGACAAGAGCAGTGAGAACGGCAAGGAGCGCCGCCTAAATCGTCACTCTAAGTGCCTGCACGGCGCTGGGGTTGAAGTCAAGTTCCCTGCAGAGGGATAGAGCGGCGGCTCCTAGGATGAGGATTTTCTTCTGTTGATCACCGTGAAAATTGGGGATCAGGTCTACAAGGCTGTCTTAGACACGGTCACTACGCTTTTAATTGTGGCCCGCAGACTGCTGAAACAGGCCAAGATCCGGAAAACCAAAAACCGTGGTCATACGGGTTGGGGATGGTCGGACCATCCATTCCCTGGGGGGGGTCGTGGTGATGTGGGCGATGAGCAGGACTCAGCACTGCAAAGTGCGAGAAACCGACGCCTTTGACATTGTCATCGGCACATATTATCTGCGCCGTAACCCGCAGATTTAAAACTGTTGTCTCTGCAACGTCCCTATGCCCTTCACTGCGACTTTGGCAGTGGCCTTTTCTCTGTCCCTCTGGATCTGTCAGGACGAAAAGATTCCGGTCTGCGCTAAGTGAACCGGTCTTATCGAACTGAAAACTATAGGTTGGTGCAGCCCGTCTTGAAAGATGAACTGAGCGCCCTGCGCGTAGACCTGAATGCATTTCAGGTCGAATGGTTTGCGAGTAAAGAGCAGCATATGAGGCAGCTCTATTGCTCACGTTATCTCAATAACGCCTTCTGCTTACTGGAGATCGATGGGGGTGTGCTATGCTACTCCCCCATTCTCTCAACTCGCTAAGGTGCTTACAAAAATCACCCTTGAAGGAGCGAGAGTGGTCCTACGTACCCCGATGGAACCCTGAAGCATGACTACCCTGCCAATGAATCGCGCCTGGTACCTCTTGGTCACTGGAACTGGAAGCGGAATCAAGCACGATCCAACTACAGTACCTACAACCAGCAACTCCTGGCTGGGATGCTCGTGCTTTCTTCCCAGTCCCGTCTACTTGGCACCAACCCTATCGTCCTGCTCGGTGACCAAGAGCCCGTGAAAACGTTCCAGAAGGGTCCCCCTCCTGGAAAAGCGAAACTAAAGCGATGGTGGACCTACCTGAATCAGTTCAGGTGTAATAAAACCTTGCTTCTTGTCTTCTTTCTTATTATAAAAGTTTGACCAAAGCTGGTTTTATTTTGATTCTTGAAATATGCTGCAAAGTGCCGAACACACAAAACTTCTTAGTGGATCTCACCGCAAAACCCTGCTCTCTTGACCAAGCTGCAAAACCTTGCTCTTTTGACCAAGCTGCAAAACGTTGCTCTTCACCGTAAAATGAAATAGTCGCACTGTACTCACAGCAAACCCCACAGAACCATGGCGGCACACGAAGACGAACTGCTTAGTTGAATATTGATCGAGTTGCTGACAAGTTCATTAAATATGCTGAAAGTGCCTGTAATAAATGAGAAGGCACTGCAGCATCACAGACAATAATAAAAACAATAACAGACGCAATATAAAACGGTATTTATCGGCTCTGTTCATTGTCTGTATCATGAACTCACACGCAATCCATGCGTGCGCGCGATCTGTCCTTCTGGCGCCAAAAGGCCGCCGAATAGAGCCTCAGCGCTGCAAAGCAGTGCTCTGCTGTCAAATACAAAAGCTTTTGGCCTTATGGGCACACTCCCATTACACTCCCCTCCTAAGCTTCTGCACACGACCCTTAGAGGAGTGTGCAGACAAGCTGATAACCCATAAACATGGGTGGGTGACCATACATAAAGGCGCAGAAACACTGCTGCCTCAGGCACCAGGCCAACACCCGTACAGATGAACGTCAAACCGTGGTTGGTATAAGCATATGCTATAGTGCTGTGCGGATGGAGTGGTGTGGAGTGCTTGGTGTATGGTGCTCTGCTGTATGGTGCACAGTGTGCCGTGCAGTGCAAATGCTTTATGCATACACAGAAACCTGTGTTATGTGGGACTCACACAGCAGTGTATACCCACTAAAAACTGCACATATATCGTGGCGCGTACAGTGTAGCGCCCAGGAGGGAATTTATAATAATTGTACAAGGCCAATGGCGCGAAACGGACAGCCTAAGGCATTACAATTAAAATAAAGGCAAAGACGACTATCCATGGCCATATACAAGCACGTAGAAAACAAAATGAAGCGTGCTGCGGCCTTGGGTCACCAAGTCGTTTTGAGATGCCAGCAAATCTACATCAGATCTCCTGACATGTGTGCCAAAGGCACATGGCCGCCACCGAGCAGAAAAAATAAGGCATCTTGCGCCTTGGGACACCAGGACTGCCCACAGAAGTGACAGCTCCAGTGCCACGGACGCGTACAGGCCTCTGGCGCCTTGAGGCAACGCCACTGCTCACTGTGAGGGCAGCAGCCCTGTCGTGGACGCCCTGCTCTCGCCACTGACCATGGCACTGAACAAAGTGCCCAGCGCCTAACAGGCCCACGTGGCTTGGCGCATGCAGCGCCTCAGGTAGCAACATGGCGCGTACAGCGCCTTAACCCTTTGAGTGTCGAGCGCCTTTGGCTGGCGCCGCGATGCCGTCCAATATCTCCAGCAAGGACTGTGCTGCCTGACGTCGGCGCACTGCTTGTCCAGCACGTCGTCCTCCTTTGCCCTTGGGACTGGACTGCGGCGTAGCATCAGCGCTCCCCAACGATGAATTTGGCGAAGAGCTGCTCCCAGGGGCGCTTGGCGCCACAGCAACACAAACAGGGGACTGAGGTTCTTCATTTCCGTGAGACTGGACCGCAGGCATGCGCAGCGCTTCCACTTCGCGCCGCAACTGCTCCACAGCATCGTGCACCGCGTTGGAGTCGCTCTGCAGCGCTGACACGTCGCGCTGCACGCTGCGCAACGAATCCTGGACCTGCCAGAAAGCTGCCGTCGCACACCGTCGCAAAAAGGGCTGCAGCAAGATGACCAAACGCTCCAGCAGCACCATCCGCTCGCTGAACTCTTGCTCTGCAATCTTTTCACGTGCCTCGTGCGGCGTACGTACTCCGGGCAGCCAACTCCAGCTATCATGCACCCAGGCCTGCACCTCACGGCTCAACTCCTCTTGTTTGCCCTCTTTCGCCAACTGCCCTATGGTCTCAACATACCCTGAATTCGTCCCAAACTCGAGCGCAGACTCGTCTTCGTCCATCAGGCAATTTAATGAACTGTAATAAAACCTTGCTTCTTGTCTTCTTTCTTATTATAAAAGTTTGACCAAAGCTGGTTTTATTTTGATTCTTGAAATATGCTGCAAAGTGCCGAACACACAAAACTTCTTAGTTGATCTCACCGCAAAACCCTGCTCTCTTGACCAAGCTGCAAAACCTTGCTCTTTTGACCAAGCTGCAAAACTTTGCTCTTCACCGTAAAATGAAATAGTCGCACTGTACTCACAGCAAACCTCACAGAACCATGGCGGCACACGAAGACGAACTGCTTAGTTGAATATTGATCGAGTTGCTGATGAGTTCATTAAATATGCTGAAAGTGCCTGTAATAAATGAGAAGGCACTGCAGCATCACAGACAATAATAAAAACAATAACAGACGCAATATAAAACGGTATTTATCGGCTCTGTTCATTGTCTGTATCATGAACTCACACGCAATCCATGCGTGCGCGCGATCTGTCCTTGGGGCGCCAAAAGGCCGCCGAATATAGCCTCAGCGCTGCAAAGCAGTGCTCTGCTGTCAAATACAACAGCTTTTGGCCTTATGGGCACACTCCCATTACACAGGCTGACTGTCCACCATATCCAGGGTATAAAGAACGAAATGGCTGACTATATATCTCGTAACAATTTGGACACCCTTCTAGGTGAGAGCTCCGAGGCGTTGGCCAAAGAAGCGTTCCAGCGCATGGACGTCCAGCTGGACCGATCCATGCGCACTGCAGGTGTACTGGAGGGCTGGAGTCTGAGAGACTACCATGCTGAGTCCAAATGCGTACTCAACTCCCTCAGTGATGGCCGGGAGGCACGCCTGATAGACGGCGACCGTTGGTATAAAGATAACCAATATCTTTATTATGAGGACCGTATGGTCGTACCTGAGGCACCACCTGATGGTTGCTACACCGGGCCGATCTCAGCTCTGGGCACAGGGTGCAACCGGTCTGTTGACTTTTACAGGGAGCGTTTCTACTCCCAACTAACCTGTGCTGAGCTACATGCTCGTATGCAGTCCATAGTTGACTCTTGTGGCTGTCACGCCAGCAAACAGAGCGACTCACGTGACCGGGGACTGGTCTCCAGTCTGCCTATCCCCTAATGTGCCAATTCTCGGTTGTACGTGTATTTCATCCATCGTCTGCCTAAGTTTAGTGGTTATGACAGTTGTTTGGTTGTCACCTGTGGCCTGACCCGTTTCATCCGTGCGTTCCCCTGCAACAAAAAGATCACAGGGGAACAGACGGTAAACATTTTGGTTGAACAATGGTTCGAACACTATGGGGCACCTAAGGAGGTGCACTCAGACAAGGACGTATGTATCCGGAGTGATACCGGATGGCACAAGCGAGTATTGGACGCCCTGAAATGTCCATTTGACTACAGGTGTGCCCTACACTCACACTTCTAACCCTCTGTGCGAGAGACAGAGCCGTGTGTTGGTACAGAACCTGAGGATTTGGATGAAACAGGAGCGTACCAAAGATTGGGTACGTCTGTTACCCTGGGCTGTTCTAAGGATGAACTCTCAGGAGAGTTCTTCAACTGGCTATACCCCCCATGAACTGTTCCATGGGGGGCGTCCTGCGTGGTTCTTCAAAACCCCATTTCCAGAGGACTACAAGAGCCCCGTAGGGGATTGGCTGGAGCAGAGGCAGGACCCACCTAACCTGGCTAGAGCTAACCCGAAACACGTTCCAGAACGTGAGTTGACTAGGCGTAACCGCACGAGACGTCCTGCCACCATCAAGGTAGGGGACCTCGTGCTGATACACTAGTTGCGATCGCCCACGTGGCCCCGCAACTGTCTGCAGGACCCTACTCTGGGACGTACCGTGTTATAAAAATAGATGGATCCAGGATCCATGTGAGGTGCAGTCCCCGCCTAGGTGGATATTTGCTGTGTGCGCCTAAGCACCACTCGCCTGTCGAACTGTCCTGGGATGAGTGGCGTCTGTCTGACAGAGAGGTCGAGCGCATGGACCTAGAGAACGCTGTGAACCCTGAGGAGGCAGACGACCTGGAAGAGATGACAGCCGCTGAGATGGCAGTCGATGGCTACTACGTGGTTGCAGGTATTGCCCGCCACGAGTATAAACAGGGCTGGAAGTTCCTTACCCTGTGGGACGGACATGGGCTATCAGGGGCGACTTGGGAACCCATGTCCGCGGTTATACAGCCAGATGGGAGTATCAACCCCATCTTTTGCTCCTACCTCGTTGACAACAACGAGGGACAGCTACTAACCCGTGCTGAGACTCTGTCCCAGAGGAAGAAGAAAAACTAATCTCCTTGTGCCTATCCATTTACTGTCCCTAACCGAACTGAGGATGTTGCAAGCTTCGGGAGGCTGTGGTATTCCTCCTCCTGTTGGCAGTCTCCTTCGCGCCACTCCTGCAGGAGTATTTGCTCCCCCCGGAGGTACACTTCCCCCGCACCAAGGGAGAAGCAACACTGAGGATTGTTGGAACATCACGAGGCCGCTTATCTTGTTTGCAGCCCAAAGGTCGGTGTGTCCTATTGCCCCAGCCTGCCACCACACATTCTCCGCGCAGTGTAGTACCAAGAACGCGCCCACGTGCTGGACTAGGTACCCGTAGCGCCGGTTGAGTCCGGGGTGCCCACCTCCATACGACCACCTCAACTCCGGATCACCTGAACACGCCGGCCTACGTGAATAGATTCCCGACAGATTGAGACTTACAGTTGAGGCCCTTTACTCGGAACCCCCTCTGTTTTCTAACTCAGGGGTTGTGAGCACTCTTGTGCTGATAGCTAGGCCTACTCAGTGTGTGTGCCAGGACTGGTTCAGGACTCCTGTAGAGCTCCAGTTACGGGGAATGTACTAATTCCCACCCTCAATCAGGTTCGGCACTCCAGACACCTACACATCCGCGGCTTGCGGAGCACTGCTCCTGCCCTGGCTGTGCCCTGCAGTCCCATGCCTATGGTTACAGTGAAATTGAGCCCCATGGAGTATATATTTTGAACTCAGAATGTACTTTTATTTGAACTCAGAGCAGATTCAGATCATTCATCATCATTCATCATTATCATCATTCATCATGCATCATGTGTCATGTGTCATGCATCATGTGTCATGACAGGCTGGCGCCCTACCATGTGTCTTTCACATTCCAACCCAAAACCTCACTTTCGCTCTGAACTAACACAACCACAACCCCACTCTTATGGGTTCCTAAGAAGGTTATACTATTCATTTTTCACAACTCTTTGAATTTGACCGATCACACTTTTGGGATCATGGATTGTCATGCATGTCATGCATGATCGACTCATTTTGTGAGTGATACCACACATACAACCTTCGAAGGAGTCTATGGATCATAGGACCTCTATTTACTCTACAGCCCTTTTTCATAGTTGTCCCCACTTCTACATGTAGGTTGATCCCTATTTGGTGGGTCCCAAGCCTGTGACGCAGAATCAGACCCTTGGTCTGTCCTGCCTCGATGGCTACTCGAAGAGCCGCCCCAACAGCGTCGAAGAACACGCGCGCACCGCAGAATACAGGCGCACGCTCCAGCGCTTGCGTGTCGTGATCAGGACTCTGAATCGAGATTGTACGATGTATTGCGTGAAATATAGCGTGCATTATGCATTATTATTATTATTATTATGCATTATTGTTTTGTGTGCACACAGCTCGGATTGTGTCATGGAGCAGCAGGACTTGGCAAAAGTCCTTGAACTTTTCGTAGCTGGCAATACGAGTTCAGCACGATGACAGTCTGATGGAGCAGTATGGTGCAACGTGTTCTGTCGCTACTGCCGTGTGCTCTGCTGATTTGCTTTTCTGCGGATGCGTCCCCCAAGCAGGATTAAGCAAAACTCTGGCAGCGTAACTCGAGATCATCGGCTTCAAAAATCATGAACAGCAGGACTTTCGGGTTTTTGCAGTGGTGAAACTGAGGTTCTTTTGCGGCGGCGGTACTTTTGGGGCGTTTGGAAAACCCACAGATGGAAACCAAGGACCCAATTTTCTGTAGACGCAATCCCCGGTACCCTGGCCCTGCTTCAGAAAAGTTCAATATATATTGCCATTTCCGCGCTCAACAACTGACTGAAGATCGTCCGGAACAGCACCCTTGGACGCCAGAAGATCGCCGTTGGGTCCATCATGGTGCGCCGACAACTTCAACTGCGACGCCGGTTGGCGCTGAGAGGACTTTTGGCGGCACAGTGTGACCAGCCTGCAGGTTCGTGGATTTTTGCCTGGAGCACGGTTCAGCGCGTGAGGTAGGACCTGACCAAGGAAACGGCGCCCGCCGTGGAGCCAGCCGGGCCTGGTTGACCCCCGCGAACCGATGGGGCCTGGATGCAACCGAAGGCGGACATCTACCCTGAAGCCACCAGCAGCGCCTCGACCCGCCAAGAGCTGTCACCGACGTTGCCGACGCATTCTCTTGGCTAAACCTATGTCTGGGATTTTAATTATCAACTTTGGTCTGCAGCGCGTGCGGACTACAGTTCAGTCTGTTCCCTGATGCAAGTTTTTTTTATTATATTATATATTCCGCTTTTGTTCATCTGTCGCAATATACAGTATGTATGCAGCCTCCCACGGCTGACATTCCGCAATGACCACACACCACGCCGCAAGGTAACCGACAGCCTTGAGGAGCGAGAGCGGCACCATGGTCGGTGCTGTGAGGTGTATACTATGGCATGTGGGTGTCAGGTCGGCCGGTAGGGAGTTCGGAGCGACCTGCGGACCCTGCAGTTCGTTCCTGAGAGGGGGGTGACGCAGAATCAGACCCTTGGTCTGTCCTGCCTCGATGGCTACTCGAAGAGCCGCCCCGACAGCGTCGAAGAACACGCGCGCACCGCAGAATACAGGCGCACGCTCCAGCGCTTGCGTGTCGTGATCAGGACTCTGAATCGAGATTGTACGATGTATTGCGTGAAATATAGCGTGCATTATGCATTATTATTATTATTATTATGCATTATTGTTTTGTGTGCACACAGCTCGGATTGTGTCATGGAGCAGCAGGACTTGGCAAAAGTCCTTGAACTTTTCGTAGCTGGCAATACGAGTTCAGCACGATGACAGTCTGATGGAGCAGTATGGTGCAACGTGTTCTGTCGCTACTGCCGTGTGCTCTGCTGATTTGCTTTTCTGCGGATGCGTCCCCCAAGCAGGATTAAGCGAAACTCTGGCAGCGTAACTCGAGATCATCGGCTTCAAAAATCATGAACAGCGGGACTTTCGGGTTTTTGCAGTGGTGAAACTGAGGTTCTTTTGCGGCGGCGGTACCTTTGGGGCGTTTGGAAAACCCACAGATGGAAACCAAGGACCCAATTTTCTGTAGACGCAATCCCCGGTACCCTGGCCCTGCTTCAGAAAAGTTCAATATATATTGCCATTTCCGCGCTCAACAACTGACTGAAGATCGTCCGGAACAGCACCCTTGGACGCCAGAAGATCGCCGTTGGGTCCATCATGGTGCGCCGACAACTTCAACTGCGACGCCGGTTGGCGCTGAGAGGACTTTTGGCGGCACAGTGTGACCAGCCTGCAGGTTCGTGGATTTTTGCCTGGAGCACGGTTCAGCGCGTGAGGTAGGACCTGACCAAGGAAACGGCGCCCGCCGTGGAGCCAGCCGGGCCTGGTTGACCCCCGCGAACCGATGGGGCCTGGATGCAACCGAAGGCGGACATCTACCCTGAAGCCACCAGCAGCGCCTCGACCCGCCAAGAGCTGTCACCGACGTTGCCGACGCATTCTCTTGGCTAAACCTATGTCTGGGATTTTAATTATCAACTTTGGTCTGCAGCGCGTGCGGACTACAGTTCAGTCTGTTCCCTGATGCAAGTTTTTTTTATTATATTATATATTGCGCTTTTGTTCATCTGTCGCAATATACAGTATGTATGCAGCCTCCCACGGCTGACATTCCGCAATGACCACACACCACGCCGCAAGGTAACCGACAGCCTTGAGGAGCGAGAGCGGCACCATGGTCGGTGCTGTGAGGTGTATACTATGGCATGTGGGTGTCAGGTCGGCCGGTAGGGAGTTCGGAGCGACCTGCGGACCCTGCAGTTCGTTCCTGAGAGGGGGGTGACGCAGAATCAGACCCTTGGTCTGTCCTGCCTCGATGGCTACTCGAAGAGCCGCCCCGACAGCGTCGAAGAACACGCGCGCACCGCAGAATACAGGCGCACGCTCCAGCGCTTGCGTGTCGTGATCAGGACTCTGAATCGAGATTGTACGATGTATTGCGTGAAATATAGCGTGCATTATGCATTATTATTATTATTATTATGCATTATTGTTTTGTGTGCACACAGCTCGGATTGTGTCATGGAGCAGCAGGACTTGGCAAAAGTCCTTGAACTTTTCGTAGCTGGCAATACGAGTTCAGCACGATGACAGTCTGATGGAGCAGTATGGTGCAACGTGTTCTGTCGCTACTGCCGTGTGCTCTGCTGATTTGCTTTTCTGCGGATGTGTCCCCCAAGCAGGATTAAGCGAAACTCTGGCAGCGTAACTCGAGATCATCGGCTTCAAAAATCATGAACAGCGGGACTTTCGGGTTTTTGCAGTGGTGAAACTGAGGTTCTTTTGCGGCGGCGGTACCTTTGGGGCGTTTGGAAAACCCACAGATGGAAACCAAGGACCCAATTTTCCGTAGACGCAATCCCCGGTACCCTGGCCCTGCTTCACATGTTTCATGTATTCGGGGATCCCAAGAGTATACCTAGGCTTAAGCCAAGCCCGAAACACGAGAGGAGAGGCGCCTGGCGGCGACACCAGGGAGCACATGGTGCTTCCTAGGTAAGTCCTAACTAGGTGTATTTTTACTACACGAGGGATATTTGTATGGTGAGAGTGGAAGAGAGGTAAGGAGTGAACATGAGTGTAAATAATGATTGTGTTTCATAGTCCCTTTTTGCTATGGACTGAGCTGGAAGACTACAATTCTATGAGCCCAATACTTTGCTGTTGTTGAGGAGGGTGCCTAATCTGACTGGTAGCAGAGAAAACCTGCTCAGCCTAAATGCAGTACCCTTTTGATGTAATTTCGATTCAATTCCAGCCTGCAAGGTTAGTAGGGGACGGAGAAGAATTCCTGAACTCAGAAAATCGAGTCTGAAAAATTTAGATGAACCCTGTGATAGCTCCAAGCAGCCTAGAAGCTACGGGCGCTTCTGGAAACGACCTGCAAGTCTTGATACCTGTCTCCGATGAGGAACCAGTCGCGCCTACCATGGCCGGGTTTGGAACCCCAGAAGTACCTCTTGACGGATCTCAATTCGAAAGCCTATCGTTTTCCTGCGCCCACATGTCCTGAGTATGCTGAAGCTGTAGCCCCACGTCTGGAGCCTTCAGCGAGTAACATGACGACAGCTGAACTAGCGAAAGCTATGGAAGTCCTATTGTTGCTCAACCAGAGTGGTCGGTTGCAACAGATGGATCAAGAAGACGAACACCATGAAGGTTCATTTACCAATGCCCCACAGACTCATGATTCGGGGACCACATCGTCTTCGACTAATCCTTTTCAATCCGTGCCATGGCGTTCTAATGTGACTTACGCCACTATGCCTCAACCCCCTATCCATGGAGAACCTATTGTGCACGGAGTGCCTACCGGAGTTCCTGAGCCTAAGTTTTTCTCTGAGTCTCTCGCTCCCAAAAGGCCTCATGTTTTCGAAGCCTCTCCTTCTTCGGAAGAGAGCACTATCCTTTTGTCAACCTTGCAACAACTCAAGGGTCGTCTTGAAAAGTTAGAAAATAGGACGAGTGATAACTTAACCACTAACCTTCGTGTACCTTACCACCCCTCTCCTCTAACCTGAGTGTGCACTGGGCTTGCGGGTGTGCCTCCAGGAGTCAAGTTGTCCTTTGTACCCTGTACCGAAAGACACCCCAACCGATTGCGTGCTTTACCACTACCTACGAAGTTTACACCCTCGACCAAGCCCTCGCCCTAGGACTTGGTCAACTGGCGCCTATGGCGCTACTCCCCGACCCCACACAACCGGTGCCACATACCGGTTGAGGAACCAAAGCTTTTTTCAAACCCCAGACCGAAACCAAACTACCCAAGTTTTCGGGTAGAGACCTCGACGTATACGCCGAAATTTTTTTGAGGTTCTTGAGGTCGACGGCACAAGAAGACCTCAACGAAAGAGCCAAAGCAGACCTTGTTATCAACGGTTGTGATAACAAGGACGCGAAAGAAGTGGTTTTGGGGGCACTCAAGAAAAGTGACTCTTGGGTAAGGTTCCTTATCACGCTCGAAAAGCTGTACCCCACTTCCCTTACTGACCTAGAGCTTATTCAAGAGATAGAGCGTATCCCTCGGTTGAAGGAATACCCAACAACCGCGGATATAGCCCAATACGTCCAAAAGTCTACTACGCTTACGGACCAATTGGCTATGTCCTACTACGACGACTCCAAAGCCCTCCTACACCTCCTACCCCGTGTTCCGCCCATAACCATGGACCAAATACGTGCTACTCCCAAGAGGTTGTCTAGAATACACACTTTCAACTCTCTCGTTGACCTCCTCTACGAGTTGGCCCTCCAAAGAGAGTCGGACGCTACTTTGAAGAACTTGCACTCGATGGCGAAGCTCAAGTGGCTAGACTGCAACACCAAGGCCGACTCGGACGCCCCTATGAACCAAGAAGAAGCCTTTGCCCACTCACTATGTGAGGAGTGCTTCGTATTTTTCCAACAAGCACGAGGACAAGGCAACGGCAACCGTGGTGGTGGTGGTCGCGGCCGTGGAAAAGGTGGACGAGGCAAAAGAAAAGGCCAAAGGCAATGGTATTGGCGAAGGGAAGTCGAGGAGGACAACTCCACCACGCTCAATTCTTTCGCCACCGTGTTTTTCCCCAATTGTGGGACAAAACACAACGTAAGAGACAACGCGTGGCAAGAGAGCCTTGACGCGAGAAAAGAAGAACAAAAGCAAACGAAGAAAGCTCAAGGCAAAGGGGGAAATGACCAAGCGAAAGGTGGAGAAAAATAAAGTGGAGGAAAAGCGAACGGAGGAAAGACGAACGAAGGAAAAGAAGGCAAAGAAAAAGACGACGACAAAGGAAAGCCTCAAGAGAAAAAACGCTTGGAAGAGTTGACAGAAGGAGAGCGAGAAGAGAAGCGAAAGACAGTTCTCAAGCTCAAAAGGCAAGCTAAGAACCTCAAGGACTTTCTCGCGGGTCAAACGCCGAGGGAAGCCTAGGTGGACACCGAGACTCGCCTAGGTATTGCTACCTGTTGGGGATCGCTATCAATGGTGTATGGGTGGACGCATACCTTGATACCGACGCTACAATCTCCCTAGTCTCCTCTAGCTTCGTACACTACGAGGACCTAGTTCCCAAAAATATTTGTGGGGTAAAGACGGCTGAAGGGGGAGTCACTCTCACCGAAGGTGAGATAGAAGGAGAAGTACAAGTGGGGGACCGAAAGGTACTTCGGAAGTTTCAAGCGTTCGACACCAACGCCTTTGAAGCCGTATTGGGGACGGACTTCTTTGCGCAAAACGAGTGGATAAAAGATTTATCGCTTCAAGAGCCCACTCACTTGTTGGTTGTGAACTAAGAGCAAGAATGCGAAGCAATACCCCTCAAGGAGACAAAGTGTCCAAGACCTACGCTCAAGACTCTCAAGAGTTTTCCGTTGGCACTCGATAGCGAGGTGAAGCAGGAGAGTATTCTCGCTACCTTGAGCCTACACCGAACAGAGAACTACACCCTCGACTCCGCCGCCACGCGTCACGCGTTTCGAGAACTTGGCCTTGACCCGAACACGTGTAACAGCGACTTTGTCGAACTCTTTGCGTCAAAAGAGGGCGCCGACGCGGAGTGCTTTTTTACTCCCAAGACCAACCAAGAATTTTTGGAGAAAGTTGGGAGCTTGGAAGATGCTCTACACGAACCCCTCTTCTCAAAAATACTCCAGACGTAGGTGAAAGTCTATGTGGACCAAGCTACGGTCGCTTTGGTTATTCCTGAAGGGAAGAAGTGGTAAGAAAAAGAAAAGGTATGGGGGCCTATACTCGAAACGTTGACGGTGACAAAGTTGCTCTTACCTGATTTCCTCTTTGCCGACTTAACCCAAAAGAAGAGGTTTTGCCAAAGCCCCGTTGGCGAACCGCTATGTACCCAGTCTCTGGGGAAGAATGTGTCCTCTAACCCCATGGAAAACGTGTCTGAGGAGATAAAGAAGTTCGTGCTAAAGCACCACCTTGGGTACGGAAAAGAAGAGAGGATGAAAAGGTTTCCGGACGTGGACGAGAGCAAGGAAGAGTACAAGTTCGAGACACCTAAGTTTCAAGTCGAGGAAGTGGTTCAAGAAAGTCCGAAAGAGGCAAGAGAAACTCAAGAAGAGAGCGGAGAAACCTCCGACGAAAGCAGAAGTATACCCGAAGCTCCTTCCGAGTCGAGTATAACCTTTTCGAACGACTCCTACACCCCTATGGACTACAACAACTTGGTGGCCAACCTGTTCTCGGAAGAAGTAGAACCTGTAGAGGCTCCTTCGACCCCTTCCGAAACTCCTAACCCCGGAAAACTTCTTTCACACGTTTCCCTCCAACTTGAATCGATGACGAGCGAATCAGACAAACGTGAACTCCGTCCCCTCCACGCACGCCCGAGTAAAAATTCGTTCCCTTCTTCAAAAGAAGATTTGGAAGAAACTCCTCTCCTTCTACTAAATCAAACTGTCAGACTCCAAAGACTGGAGCCAAAAGTGAAATGGAAAAACATGGTGTACCTAGACGAGTACGACGGAGAAGATGGGACGTATTTCGATGTCGGCAGAGAATTGGTCATGCTTCACGAACTACACGAAGCATTGGAACAAGAAGAACTAGAAATCGAAGGAGAAGAAGAAAAGAAAGAAGAAAGAAAAGATCAATTACGCCGGAAAGACATCAAGAGGCTAAGAAAGAAAGTCAAAGAAAAGAGGAACATTGATCACCAAGAGAATCAGATGATTTTGGACCCCGAACAGTCCTAGCCCTCAAGAAATTGATGGAGCAAGATGAAATATCTAAGAAACAAGAATTAGGTGCGTCCAATCCACAGGCATCTGAAGACCTCAAGGTTTCACCTGACAAAATGGATGTTGACGAGAGGATCAAGAAAATCATCCTGCATTTCTCTGACATTTTTGGTCCGTTACCTCCACCCGGATCGGTGAAGAAACTCGTGACCATGGACCTAGAACTAAGAGAAGAATTTCTCAAAGATCGAGTTCGATGTCGACCGTACCCAGCATCAAAAGATGACATGGCTGATATTACTCGCCAAATCAAAGAATGCGTGGAGGCCGGTTAGTACAAAGGGACAGACTATCCTAAGCATTGCAGTCCATGCTTCCTGTTAGCTAAACCAGGGAGCACTCCAAAAAAAATTGGTGGTCGACTACAAAAAGGTCAACCAGAAAATGAAAGTGCACAGCGGTTCACTGCCCCTGATCGAGAATACCCTGGAAACCGCTGCTGGATGCAGATACAAAACTAAAATGGACAAGCGGTCCGGCTTCGGGCAAATTGACCTAACGGAGCGTGCCCAATGTCTAACGGCATTCATAGCTCTGGATGGACGGGTCTACAAACGGCGGGTAATGTCATTTGGTACTGCTAATGCCCAGGCGTTGTTCCAGGAGCTGATGAATCAAATCACCGCCCTGTGTAAACCACGTCCGGCCGTCCAAGAGCTCCTACAGCATGGTGCTGTCCTGGAGGCTCACATGGTCAATGTCATCCTGGGAACGAACACCATCGATGACCATCTCCTACTACTCCGAGAATTCTACACCGTCTGTCAAGAAAATCACCTCCGCATCAAGCTGGAGAAATGCGAATTTCTCAAGACGGAAACAGACTACCTCGGATTCCACATCGGAGATGGATGGTGGAAACTGCAGGATCAAAAGATGAAGCCCCTGATGGACTTCGACCTAACGGATTGTATGTCCAAATCCTGAAAAAGTTCAGAAAATCTGACAATTCATCGGATCCTGTAATTTTTACAGGCGGCATCTCCAAAATTTCACGGAAGCCAGCGCACCACTAACGGATCTCATCAAGAAGGAGACTCCATGGCGCTGGGGACCTATTGAAAGGTAAGCAATCCAAGATGTCAAGAAGAAAATCCGAGAATGCCTAGTACTTGGAGTACCCCAACGCTACAGCGAGATGATTCTAATCACGGATGCCAGTAAGGTTGGAGGAGGAGGGACATTATTACAGTGGCAAACGCTAACTACAGATCAATGTAAAGACATTGATTATTGCCTAAGAGTCCAAGGTGTCACAAGAGAAGGATTCATGAAATCTGACTATGACTCTCAAGAATGGCGCCTAGTTCCAATTGGCCACTTGAATTGGAAGTGGAATGCAGCCCGCTCACATTGTCACACCTACGAGCAGGAGCTGTTAGCTGGAGTTCTGGTGTTGGCTAGTCAACACAGGATCCTGGGTACCAATCCCATCACGTGGCTATGTGATCAGGATTCCGTGAAGTCCTTTATGGAAGGACCACCGCCAGATGGAAAACGTCTACGACGATGGTGAGTCAACCTGAGCCAACTACGACTCGCTACATTCCACATCCGGGGAATTAGAAACGAACTCTATGATTATCTATCACGGAATTGTTTTTATTCCCTGGTGGGGGACACCGAGATGAGGGCCCAAGAAGCTTTCGCCAAGATGGATCAACATCTCGATCTCTTTACGAGGAAAGAAAACCTCATGTCCTGGAGTATGAAAGACCTCACGACCGATTACTCGGACATCTTGGACCAGTTGACGATTGGGAGCTCAAGGATCCTGGATGGAGTGCAATGGTCCCGCATGTCAACTCACCTATACAGGGAAGACCTCATTTGTGTCCTCAAAGACCACGAAGAAACTATGTTGGAATGGGCACACAAAACGGATGGTCACCCCGGGGTGGAGAGAAGTCTTTGGTTCTTCCAGAAGTATTTCCTCGCTAAGAGTAGCGATGCATATCTCAAGAAGATTTTATCTAAGATCATCGCTGAGTGTCCCTGCACTAAGGCTAAAGCTAACACTGCAGCAGATCGTCCTGAGGTAAGGAATCTCTCGATTCCGAACCAAATGAACTCCATCCTCTACCTGGATTTTATGGAGTTACCTAAATTCGCTGGTCGTGACTTCACCCTCCTGGTGACAGATGGACTCAGTCGCTACAGCCGGGTAATTCCCCTTACGAAGAAAGTGGATGGTGAAGGAGTACTGAAAGAGATTTTTGAAGGATGGGTACAAGTATACGGATTACCCAGGATTATCCACAGCGATCAAGACATCCGGTTTACCAGCCCTACTGGTTGGTACCGAAGCATCATGAGAGCCATGGGTACGGAAGTCCAGTTCGGAACTCCTTACAAAACAGTCATGAGGATTCTGATGCTGAACGAGAAGAGCCGAAACTGGCTAAGACTAGTCCCATATGCTATCTACTTGATGAATAATCAAGTGAGTAGCAGGACTGGTTTCACCCCTACGGAACTGTTCCTAGGGAGGCCAGGTTTCAACTTCGAATTCCCCTGCGCGAGCGAAGGAAATCCTAAAGTTGATGAATGGCTCACCGAGCAAAAAAGGATCGCCGATCTATGCCGATCACTACTGGAAAGGAAAAGAAGTAAGGAGAATCGTACCAAGAACCGCAAAAGAAAAGAAGCTATCTACCAAATTGGCGACTGGGTTCTGGTACATCACACAAGATTCACGGCCCGGCCGCGTAACACGCTGAACAGCCCTTACTTCCGACCATTTCTGGTCAGGGATGTAGCTGAAGGATCCGTATGGATCAAGACTCATCCTAAGTACGGAGCTCTGGTTGAAGCTTAAGCACTATGACGTGCTAGACAACCTCTACGACTGGGAAGAAGATCTACAAGAAAGCCTGGAAGCTGCAGCCGAAGATCTGGCCGCGGATCCTATGGATGAAGATGAAGAACTGCCGCCTATGGAGGATGGCGGTTCACTACGGATGCCCGAAAGGGATATCTCTCTCTCTAGACCTACTGTACCTACACCTACGGCCGTAGAGGCTAGACCAAAAAGAATAAGCGCTAGTGAACCTGTGACGTTTACTGAATCAGAGATGAAAAAGCAAGACTACTACTTTGTTGAAAGAATCCTCCGCCACACCTACAAACGTGGTTGGAGATTCTATACAAAGTGGTCTGGCTATTCCATCTCTGACTCTACCTGGGAGCCAGTAACGGTTTTCATACTCGATGACGGTAACGTCGACGAGGTTTTTGCCGACTACTGCAAATCTCAGGATTTGCGTGACATTCTACAGTCAGCCCAAAATCAGGCCCGCAAGCGTGCTGGGACGTGAGACTACTCTCTCCTGTTTCATAGCACCTGTGAAAACGGTGTACCTATGGTCCTAAGGCCCTGTCTCACTGAGCAGTGAGTTCACACTCACTAGCCTGGGAGTTGTCGTGGATTTCCAAGGGGACTCCGAGGCTGGGGGACAGGTTTCACCAATCTAGGGAGGGAGAGAGATGAGCGGTGTGTAACTGGCGCGCATGTGAGTGTCAACAGCCCCAACTGAAGTGTGTTGCCTAGGAAAGAAGTGAAACACTACTGCTAAGCAAGCTGATTCTTACGGGTGGTGAACACCTGGTTCGATTTGGGAACAGTCCAGCATCCACTGACGGAGGGGCAGGGTTGGTGTTCCCCAGGGATGGGACCTCCCCCAGGAACTGGGTGGGCTGCAAGACAAGCAGAGTTTGCATGGGCCGCCCAACCACAACTAAGGCTACCCCCTTGGCTACAAACTTCCCCGCCTTTGGCACCCACCGTCAAATATGCTAACGCCTGATCCTACACCGCAAGACACCCCGATCCTACAACTTCCCACACACACGCCCACGCCAAGGCAAGTCAAGTTGTAGCTAACCCCAAGCATCCCTCAACAAACAGTGCAACGCTTTGGGTGCATCTCGCCTCCGGTCCGATGACACCCGAGCAAGTGTGGAGACGGAACCGATGCTCAACGTGATCCGTACAGAGTGAGTGAATGGCGAGCAAAAGTGTGTTGTGTTGAGTATGTGTGTGCAGTGCTGTGCGTGGGTGTGCGGTGCAGGGCGAGCATGTCTGTGAATCTACCTCAGGGTCTCTACCTTGCGGCTACCCAAAAAAAAAGAGAGAGGGTCACAAACGGGGAGATCACGAAAAAAACCGTCAGGGATCAGATGGGCCTGGGAACAAGGGCCAGCGTACGCTGACCAACGCAAACGCCCTTGCCCATTCCAATCCCCTGCCTTCCCAGTCTCCCACTCGCTGATCCTAACGCTCTACAAAGGAGTAGCCCTTTGCTGGAGCGCCCCTTGCTAACGCCTCCAACCCACATCCCACTCTCCACTCCACACTCCTTCCACACTCGTGCAACTCAAACCGAACAACTTTCAAGTGAGGAATTTCACCCCATAGTTTCATTGGACTTTTTGAGTTGCAACGGTCCTACACTCTCTAACACACGCTGCATGTGTGAGCGGCACGGTGAAATATATGAGTGTTTTCAGTGCCTGCACGTGAACATAGGCATGCACAGGACGAGTTACGAAGCATTCCGCCACAAAACCCCACTACAGCTAAACGGGACACTTTGACGCATATAGTGGCGCCTCCGCTGTACATGCATGCTGTCCTAAAGAACGAGCAGGAAAGGTTCTCCCTACCTCCCAGACCTTGAATGTGACCCTTATGACTGTTTTACCCTCTATCCTATTTGGATTCGGAGTTTTTACGTGTGCACGACGCGGCATACACTGCTATTTTGCATGCGTGACGGCCTGTTTTCCTCCTGAATCCTGCCTGAATGCCAGATCAAGCCAGACCTTGCGAGGCACCAAGAGCGTGCAAGAGACAGCAAAGCAAGGTAAAAACACGCTACGCATGTTGTGCAAGCTCTAAACAACACGTATGATTCATTTCTGTTGTGCTATGTGTGGCTGGTGCTCAAACTCGCCTATTAAACGCACAGTGGTGAATTGATGCGCCCAAAACGTACAGTTACCCTATGGCTGTACTGTGCACCCTCCCTGCGCAAAGGTTTCTGCCTGTCTGTAATCCTCACTTTAAAAAATCGCGTTTTTCGCTGCTCGTTGTTTTCGAAATTCTTTGTTTTACAAAACTGCGCTTTTTGCAGCTTCAGAAGCGCTTTTTACAAAAACTTCAAAAGTTTCTCGACTTTGGCGGCTTCGCCCCCAGTGCCGCTCGGCGGACGCGCGCTGTTACGGGAGTCGCCACAACTCCCAGCGCTACACTTTGCGCTGTTCAGGTGTCCAGATACTCTTTGTAGTTTTGGTTTCGGGCGAGTTAGGATCTCAGGTACGCTTCGATTTGCTGTGGATTTCAAGCATTATTCATTGCCGTCTTTCTCTTGATTTTCATAAATTGGTATCTGCATTTGCTATGTAAGGCTTCCCTAAGGATTCCTACGCCTTGTCCATGCTTTATATATCGCTTTGAGCACAATCTTTCGTGAACTTCTGGTATTTGCATTTTTAGCTCCAAACTAATCACCAATCCTGTTGTGGTAAGAGTGGTATAGTAAGAAAGGTAACTCCCATGTATGCCTGCCGAAGTCACTCCACTCATTCCTTACTGTCGTACTGAGGTGCGGTGATCATACTTGCTATTGAAGGTAGTCCAATTCTGGACTGAAAAGTAAATGCTAAGAGATTTCACAGGGCTGCATATGATTATGGCCACAATATCATTTTTCAGCCTATTTTTCTGAGTTTTTACTCCTGAATTCCAGGGCTTCAGTCGGGGGGGGAGCAAAATTAAGCCCCATGGAGTATATATTTTGAACTCAGAATGTACTTTTATTTGAACTCAGAGTAGATTCAGATCATTCATCATCATTCATCATTATCATCATTCATCATGCATCATGTGTCATGTGTCATGCATCATGGAGTATATATTTTGAACTCAGAATGTACTTTTTTTTGAGCTCAGAGCAGATTCAGATCATTCATCATCATTCATCATTCTCATCATTCATCATGCATCATGTGTCATGTGTGATGCATCATGTGTCATGACATGCTGGCGCCCTAGCATGTGGTTTTCACCTTCCAACTCAAAACCTCACTTTCGCTGAGAACTAACATAACCACAACCCCACTCTTATGGGTTCCTAAGAAGGTTATACTATTCATTTTTCACACCTCTTTGAATTTGGATAAAAACATTTTTTTTGGGATCATGGATTGTCATGCGTGTCATGCATGATGGCCTCATTTTTTTAGTGATACCACACATATAACCTTCGAAGGAGTCTATGGCCCCTAAGGGACCTCTCTTTACTCTACAACCCTTTTTCATGGTTGTCCCCACTTCTGAATGTAGTTTAATCCCTATTTGGTGGGTCCCAAGCATGTTTCATGTATTGGGGGATCCCAAAGGTATACCTGGGCTTAAGCTAAGCCCCAAACACGAGGGGAGGGAAGAGGGATAGATATAGGTGAGGCGCCTGGCGGCGACACCAGGGAGCACGTGGTGCTTCCTAGGTAAGTCCTAACTAGGTGTATTTTTCCTACAGGAGGTATATTTGTATGGTGAGGGTGGAAGAGAGGTAAGGAGTGAACATGAGTGTAAATAATGATTGTGTTTCATAGTCCCTTTTTGCTATGGACTGACCTGGAAGACTACAATTGTATGAGCCCATTACTTTGCTGTTGTTGAGGAGGGTACCTAATCTGACTGTTACCAGCGTGAACCAGATGGCCGCTTATCAGGTTTGCAGCCACCCAGCAAGTGAGTGCCTTGTTGACCATGTGGTGCATGGGATCTGTCCTGATGTTATGACCTCTGGGAGCCAGCGAAGAGCGGTGGCTTTCTACTCCAGCCTCCCTGAGGACAAGTGTGCCCACAGTTAGGTCCCCTAACTGGTCCAGACCCATGGGGTTCTACCCTTCCTGACGGGGTTACCATACCCCTAAGTGTGCTACGTATGTCTGTATGTGTCTCACTTCACTCCCGGGAGTGGCTCCCGCGGACGGGCTTCGCTGACCTCGGACCGAAGGTCCTAATCAGGTACTATTACCACTCCTATGGCGCCCAGTTTCTGTGCTGGCGCCTATCCTTTCGGGCAGACGGCAAAAGCCCTACCTACTAGAGTGGAGGGGTGGCCAAGTGTGCTAGAGGCATACAAAACGCCGATTTTTCTAATAGCCAAAAGCTAACGCACTCCCCTACCCGCGAGGAAAGGCACGCGGAGCAGGAGACACGACTACACTACACTCACTAATGCCAGCACGAGCCTTGGAAGGCAGGGTGAGCACAACGGCACTCAATTCCTGCCAGGCTTGCTGCCCTAACCCCTACACACGCTACTGTGTGCCCCTGACAAAGAGGTCTTGAGCCCTATTCGCTCTCCTGTGAGATTACAAGAGAGAACAGCGCCGCTAGGCAACTCTGGCCTGCCTGGGAGGCCCTCGCGCTTTCTCCTGGCAGGGCTTGGAGGGAAGGAGTGCCGTCTGCACAGCGTGTAGTAAGGGTTGTTAATGAAGATGTCGTTCCCTGACACAATTTGTTTGTATGATCTGCGCCCTTTTTAGCTTCGGCAGGAAAATGGAAAGTCGCCGAAGGCAACTGCTGCTGCATCAATCGCCCTGACCTTTCCAAACCGAGAGCAAAGGCAGATGAGGCTCGGTTAGCAGCTGAGGATCCTAACTACCCTTGCTATATTATACAGGTCTTCGGGTAGAAAAAAAAACACTGTCCTCTGACGGAGCTGCAAGCAAGCAAAATTAAGGACTCCGCCCATTCTCTTATGAACGTAGGCCGGAGCCCTGGGTAGCCCAAACAAGGGTTATACCGTGTGCACAGCGTGTGGCCTACATCCCTTTAAAGCATCGTGTGTATGCAGGGAAGAGAGGCGATGGACAAAAATCTTTTTTCCTATCTTTAACCTACTTCAAACGATCATCACGAGACTCAGGCAGGAGGTGAGCTCCTCCTGGGCTTGCCTACCTTACTCACCACGTGCCATGTGAATGCCGAAGAGGACAGGAGGGCAAAGACAACCCTAAGCGTTTACAGAACCCTACGGCGAGTTATAAACAACCCTGAACGATTCATGCATCGTGTGTCATGCATGCCCCTCTTACCTTGTTTCTTGCAGAAGAAGGAGAGGGAATGGCGAGCAACTGCACAGCGCAAAACAAGCCTAAGCGTTTTGAGCAACCCTATTTTAGCGCTACGGCATCACGAGCACGAGCAAGCACTTTTCTTTCTGACCTGTGAAGGGAAGAGAAGGGTAGATGGGTGCTCAGGGAGGGCGCCACAACGTGTGAATGCCTAGATTAGGCACATGCATCACGAGCACTGCGCATACACTAACCCTATGTGCCCGCTGCCTGCCCGATTGGTTTCACCCACCTTTCATTTCCGTTTTGACCTGTGCAGAGCAAAGGAAGTGAGCGCCTGAGGGCCCATCGAACGCAACAGTGACAACCCTAGCGTTTTAACAAAACTACCACCACGAACGCAATGCATGCCTGTGACATGACACTAAAATACCTGAGAAGTGGGTTGTCCACCTGCTCTGTTGTGTGGGTTTCTGTTCAATACTTTTTCCTAAAGTTGATAAAATTTTTGATGCAACCGTGCAATTTTTTTTTGTAAAGCTTTAAAAAGCAAGGCTCATACCTTCTTTTTCAGGAGCCGTTTACCCTTGCACAACTCTTTTTGGGAGTGCGCTTTTGTTGAGCTTGTCGGCAACTTTAGGTTTTAGCCTAAAAATGACGATTTGTAACGTCGTTTCGTTAGGCTTCAGCGATTGAATTTCTTAAATCGCTACCCCTTTCGCTAAACCACAGGATTCACTCCCTGTTGGTTCTTTTTTTTTTTTCAGCTCCTGGATATTTGTGCCCTCCATTGGGAGTAGTGCTCCGCCCTGGCCCTTGGTCAGGACATTCAATAAAATGCTGTTTATACTGCAATCGCCGTCCGCATTAGAGCGTTCGACTGTACCCTAGTGGGCAAGCATACGTGCTCTAGGGAGGTAGTCCTGGGTTCAAACCCCACTACCCCCAAAGTTTTACCAAACGCTTCCACGTCACACTGGCGACTTCTGAGGAATGCCCGATCGAAGAAACATCGTTCACGGTACATTGCACTGTTTTTCAAAGGTACCTACAGTGTGATAGGCTTCTATGAACTGATGGGAGTGTCTTTGGCTGCTTTAATGCATTTTCCGAGGTAGCCTTGGAGGAATTTGAGCCTTTTTCGTTGGTCCTCCTAGCTTGATCCACTAGTACTCCAAGGGGGAGTAAGAAAAGGTCACTACCATGTCTTCCTTAGGGGACTTGATCCAGGCCAAGCCCCCCCTAATAGCCTCTTGTTGATGTTGAGACTAACCTAATCGTTCTTATCACCCTTGTAAAGTTTAAAGTACACTTTCTCAACTAAATAGTGTTATAACCCTAGCTCCCCTTGAAGTTCACCCCTACCACTCAACTGAGCCGAGGTATCTTCCTTCATGGAGGTAATACAGAAATGAAAGAGGTACTTCTTGCCCAAGGCCTTGTAGGTTAAGCCTAGTGGTTCTGCACATCGAGAACCCTATACTCAACTGATTGTACCACTTATTGCGGTTCTAATTTGTAACTGACTCTGAACTCAGTTGCTTGGCCATGCTGGCCTAGCCATATCCCGTGTCTGGCCCAACTCCTTTGCCCCAGATCCCTAACCAACTCCATTATATCCCAGAGAGTGCACATGAAGTGCTTGGTGCTATCCTGGAGGCCTGAGTCATGCCAGCTTTCACATGAAATCATCTATTTTGTTTATAAACCATTGGAACTTTGTATTTAGATCTACTTTTGTCTATCTGCAGCCCCTCTTCGCTACACATGTTTTGATTGTAGAGGGACTTATCCTGATTTGATTGATCTGGTGCCTGGACTTGCTCTTCATTACCTTTGCCTGGACTTTATTTTGACTAGTGGAAAATCAGCAAGGGTTTTCTAAAACAAATACAAGGCACAAGCACAAGTGTGAGCAAACCAGAAACCGTTTCTGTGTTTTTTAGGGCAGTTTTTTGTGTGTTGTGCTGTCTTGTGCAGCGCTGTTGGTTGCTGCTGTGTGTTCTGCCGCGTCTCTGGTCGTGTCGTCCCGCTTTGTTGTTCGCGTTAGATATTTTTTTTGCGTTTTACGCGTTGCTTGCGACGCGGTTTTCTTTGCGTAGAGGGCGTGTTTGACCACGAGGAGCACAGCATGATGTTCGTATTGACCTTACAGCGCTTACAGCGCTTTTGATTCATCTATTTAAGGTGAAAACCTTTTGACGTCATGTTTTAACGCGTTTCGCCGCGCACTTTTTGCCCTAAGCGTTTTTTATGCTAATGAGGTTTATTTTCAGCTATTCAGAAATTTATTTCGACGTGTTTTTCTTCTATTTTTTTCTGGCACCAGGCGCCAGCGCGCGCGAGGTCTGTTGACCCCAGCTTCGCGAGATAGCCGGGACCGTGATGGAGATGGTCCACATCCGCACAAGGATGGATATGAACCGGTGTGCGGGGACGGGGCACGTGAAGACTACTGCCATTGCAGACATGTGGAGTTCCTCATTGGAAGCTATCGCCGGGTGCGCAAAGATGCCCTTATTCAAAGGATGGACAATTCAGATGACACCACCGCTAGAATTCTTGAGGGCCAGGCCATTTTCCACAACGATCTGAAGAGTATTCGATCACATCAAGCGGACTAGGAGTCCAAGCCGGAGACAATGGTGGTACGGTATCAAGGGATGGTGGACAAAATTCTCAACGCCACCGAGACCGTCGTGGACAGGATGAGGGAGTTGGAGAGGCGCGCAGGAGTCCCGGCACCAGGTCTTGATCCACCACGGGATCCTGCCCCGGAGTCTTTGGTGAGGCGGCTGAGGACTTTGCAGACAGCCAGAGAAGGAGTGGCACCCATGGAGGGACCCATGGAGTTGGCGCCATACGGTCCGCCACGGCTGGACCCCTCATTGTTGCGGCCCATCGCACGTTTCTCGGCAAGTGTCATGTTGGGTGAGAAGACACAGGAAAAAAGGCTCAGGGATTGGTGCGCCCAAGCGTGATAGACGTGAGGAGACCGTCGAGATTGACAGGAGCAGCCCGCCAGCCGCTGGGACGTTCGATGCCCGTGTAGCGTATGAGCGCCAGGTAGCCGAAATGGATTCGGAAATACGTGGAGGATCAAGTGGAGAATCATGGACCCAAGATCCGCGGTCGGGCATATGGACCATGGTTGATCGGAGCATGGGAGAATTCAAAACTGGACCGCGAGAAGACATGCAGATCCGAGAAGTTTACTCCCACTCACCAGGCAATGGGAGGGGTGGAAGTATCCGACTTGGGGGCGTCATTGCTTCGGATGTGGGGGACGCTGTACGCATCTAGGACCTCTGAGGTGTGAAAATACCCCATTACGATGCCAAGCACGCCCACTTGGACAACCTCATCTTAGATTCGGAAGACTTTGCCGAGGAAGTCGTGAGTGAGATTCGGTTCGGATCGGATGCCCAAGACGAGTGGGCCTGTCGTACCTTTCCGCACCGTTTGGCTCCGGAGTTGAAGGCGGACTTGCGTGATGCGATTTGAGAGAAGAGGATCAGTACGGAGGAGCAGTGTTTGGACTGGTTGGAGCAGGAAAATGGGGTGAAAACTCCCAACCAAAAGTCGATGACCTGTGGGCAATACCGCTCCATTTGGAACATGGGGAGCTGTGGTTGGGAGAGTAGAGGAGTTATCTCTGGAAGTATCGCTGGGTGCTAAAGCAAGTTGAGGATTGGTCGGAATCGGGCGAGATTGGCCACCCCTTGGGGGATGTCCTTCCAGCCTATTGGAAGAAAAGGGGGGAAGACAAGGATAAGAAGGGGGCCAAGAAAGGTATGGCAGTACGCATCATGTCGCCGGAGGAGAGGCACCCGGGAATACTGGAATATTTCCGAAGGAACCTTGGAGCGCCAGAGCGGATGATCTCGCTCAAGAACTCCGTCTACGTGGAGGTGTTCGGTGAGACGGCGAGAGCAAGTCTCCTTCGCCTCAACAATGTTGAATGGCGACGCCGGGAAAAGCTGAAGTTGCAGATGATACTCCGTCATTCCGTGCGTGAGCGTTGAATTGAAGCTCACCTCCAAAAAAAATGGCATATCAAAGACCGTCACAATCATGGGAACCATGATCGCCGCGAAGATCGACATCATTGGGAGGTCCCAGATGATCAGGGCAGGAGTTCAGAATATGATGGAGGGTCATCCGGGGGTGAGAGCATGACCCTGGAGGATCATGATGAAGCGCACTTCTTTGCGTTAATAGCTTACAACATGAAGAAACTTGGAATGGACAAGCCGAAGCGGAGGAGAGCACCAGCCCTTGGAGGAATGGGGAAACCGCCGCAGAGGATGGGCAATCTGCCGCTCTCCTCCAAGGAATATAGGCGGGAACATGATGGATGCGGGATCTGCTATGGAAAGAATTTGCCACACAAACACGATCATAAGACGGGCAAGAGGTACGCACAGGACAAGAAGGCTTACTTCCAAGCCCACCCCGAGAAGGTGCTCAAAGAGAAGCGTATAGAGGCCTTGAAGCGGTGGCAAAGTGCTGCTGGACGCTGGGGAGGACAAGGGCATGGAGGTGGCTGCCGAATTCGACAAATCCAGGAAATGGCCGATTCGTTAATGCGGGGCATGGAGACGCTCAAGGCCTTGCAGAATGAGACAAGTGCCTCATGGCCAGGGGAATCGCCGCAAGACGGGGCTGCGGTCGACCAAACTTAGAGAAGCCCCCACAGGAGTGGGACAACGGAGGAGTTTCCTCCGAAAATCGGTGGAATCTAATCGAAGAAGGCATCTATGGTGCCGAAGAAGGTTTCGAAGGAGCCAAAGCCACTGAGCTTTGCCAGACCTAATCGATGGGACGCCCTGCCAAGGAACGTACAGGTGGATATTGGCAACTAGGACAAGAAGGTTGGAGACACCACGGGAAGTCCCGTGGATGGGCAGGACCAACTCGAAACCTATGAGATACCTGATCACACGTTGGAAGATCTTTTGCACCCATCCGGGCTAGAGTTGCATGCTGTGAGAGTCGTCCGAACACGACATGGCCATGAGGGGCAATTGCGATTGAAGGTGCGGGGAATCTGCGGACGGGAGGAAGTGGTCGCAGATGTCTTGGTGGATACTGGGGCCCAGGTAAGGTTGGTGCGGAATGGACTGTTTCCGGACACATTTCTGAAGAACAGTGATTGACCAGTGCGCCTCAATGTCACAGTCGGCGGGATCATGGGTGGAGGACCCCATGAAACCGAACTTGGCGTGGAACTTTCGGAGCATGACCAATTGCATTGACCGGACCAAGCAAAACCCTTCATGCTCCATGGTAAATTCTACGAGGCCCATCTTTATGATTGGGATATCATCATGGGCCACAACTTCATGGTCAGCAATTCAGCCAGGGCAATGCCATATTGTCCCACACTCATTCGTGAGGCAAACGAGAGGCTTTCATGGCTATTGACCCACTATGCCCCTCGTGGATCCGAATGGACCGGAGACGAGGAGGAGAAAATTGTTCGGGCGGTGTAAGCAGCGGGAACTAAGTCCAAAGGTGCCGATGGAGAGCACCTTCCACCTAGGCTTTTACCGCAGGCGCGTTTTTGGTACCGGAATGTCTGCTTTGGAGACACAGAATTAAAGGATTTGGATTCCAAATGACGCCGATGGCTACAGGTGTCCATGTCGCACGACGTAGATTTCTGTGATACACACACTGGTGTAATTAGACTTCTCGGATCGTGCGCATTTTGTGTTTGAAAAGTTGTGATCTCAAAGGAATGGAGCGACTGGCTAAGGAAAAATGCGTAGCCATTGAGTAAGAAAAATTGCCTTTCCTGAGGGATGCCTTCTGTTCTGTTGAATGTACATAACACTGCATCGCTGCAGTGTCTGGTGTTGCTGCTTTGCGTGTTAATTCTGCAACCTGAGTCGCGGCGATATTTCATGTCGTTGATGATATTTTCTCTTCATGAAGAACTGATCAGAAATCGACTGTAGACTTCATAGAAATTTACTATGTGTGATTCGAGAATTTTCTGTCTTTGAAAATAGTGTTAGAGAACAAACACTGTTAATTCGCTCCGCAATCTGTACTGATGTCCATTCCCGATTGCATCGCTCATTGAGTTGTTATGTTCACTATGCATTGCATGCCATTATTGAATCTCTGAGACTTGTCATACATACGCCGTGCTTATTCTTTAGCCATGGTAAGACATGTATGGATCAGTGCATGGGGATATCTTGGGATGTACAAGTGGAACGATACTCGTGGAGTATCTTGCAAGACGATGTTGGATTTGTACAAAGAGTGTGCATACCAATGGTTGGAAAACAAGGAGTTGACGGACGTTGCGGTCCTATGGTGTTCATGGCCATCTTATCTTGTTGTCATGTCTTGCTTCGCTTTGTTGTTGTTGTTGTTGATTTAATGTGGGAATATACTCTTTGGGAAAACATGTTCATCAATTCTTTTCACCTTTTTTAGTTAATATCCAAGCATTCTTTATGATGTGGAGTTATCAAATATTTTGTTAACAATTCTTTTGGGAAATGCATCCTCGAATAGATAGCCTTTCACCTTTGTGGCAATCGAATCTTTTATAATCAAGGAGCTGTGAGGGTGCTTTTTTTTTGTGGTAGCAGAGGGTTAGGTGAGTGGAGACCCACACCCATCACCTCATATGGTTTCTAATTTTCTGAGTTTTCCTCACCTCATGATCGTGTAAAGGCTCCATCAAGGGGTAGCGCCAAGGACCAAAAATATGCCTTTTTTGGGCACCCAAAGATGTTCCTACGATATAAATTTTCCCTTGTTGATTACCTTGTTCCTTGAATTGTTCCGATATCTTGTGGTTGATTGCCATCTCCGTTGGGATATTCTACAAGGATTACGGTACAAAGTCCCCATGCACTGAATCCAATGGGTGCCCCCTTTTCTCCTCAACTCAATATGGGATCAAACTATCTAAAGTCCGTCAAGACCGATACGACAATGATGAGGCGGCGCCACGGACGAAATGCGTAGACACGCCTATCATTGGTCCTTTGAGCGGTTTCGGGAACGCTTAACATGAAGGAAGCCTTAGGGTCGCTGCACTTTTGATTTCCGAGTTGTTCATTTGGTGCTCGATACCATGTCCTCTTTCCTCGTTTCTCTCAAGGGATTTGGCTTCATCAAATTGGGAGAAGAATTATTTGCGGGTCTCCGCCGAGGACCATGGTTGTTCGACACTACATGGGAATTGACTTCGGTGGTCACATGCACGATTATACCAATAACAAGTTTGTGCTCGAGCATCCTTGCGAAAATGGAGATTGTGAATTTCGAAGACATGTACGAAGGATGATAAAATGAGTCGTATTTATCACGAATCTTGGATCCCCGATGAGTTCTAAGACTTTGCAACAAGGGGTGCTCGTTGGTCGGCGGTGGGGTGTAAGCCAAAACGGTGTTGATTTGTTGGTCAAAGTGTTTGAATTGGTCCCAACCACCGATGAGAGTAGGAATACTGGTAACCGATGGTGGCAGTCGCGAACGTGGACACTACCTATGACGGCCGTTTGTTGCTTTGTATGGACGATCATCGTTTGAAGCATGTGACGGCTTCTTGCTTTCATTTTGTTGGGATATCCCGAAGCGCGTGTGAAGCGCGGACTTCGAAGTACTGCATATTTCGGGGAAAGGGAGTTCGTTACATTCATACGACGAATTATTTTGCAATTGACGAAATTGACGAATCAAGATTGTGGTTTTGTTATGTCGTTATTTGTGCTCGTCCCTACCTTCGAGGCATGGCATTACCGTACCTACTTACGACAGGCTGGTTGTGTAGGCAAGGATTTGTGTGCCGTCGCTTGGTTTCATCTCTTGGCACGAGCATCGCCTTTGCATGGGCTTGGGGCCGTGACAATCCTCTTTCCCAATATATCCACACTCGAAGTGATTGATCCGGTTGCAATCAGGAAGCAAGGACCGTGGTTACCCTAGAGATTTTTGCCTTGCCTACCATCGGTGTCGTACGGACGGAGTGCGTTGCATTTGTCACGTTGAATTGAAACGCCGTCCCGTTGTCCACGTACCGCATACCATTGATTACCATGCTGGCAGGAATGACAGCGCTTCTGGTGTGGTGCATTGAGATGGTATTCATTCTAGGAGTGACCGACAGACCCTACATGTGCCTCCAATGCCAAAGCGGCACTCGGTATGACGGGCAGTGCCTAGCACCTTTTGGATGCTGTACTGGTCCCTGGGTATTACCTGGCAGCGTCTTTTAACTCACTGTTCCCACTGCGCAGTGCAGAGCAGACTAATGACTATTTGAACCCAGGGGCAGAGCCCGAGCGATCTCCTTCTACACCATGCAATGGTGGTCTCGGGATGTGGCTATTTACCTTTGCCCTGCGGGCTCCATTTGCCTAAGCTTTCGTTCATCTGTACGCGGGCGTTGGTCACTTACAGGCGGTACATTTTATGCCTTCGGGCGGAGTGCTACGCAGGATGGGTACTGCTGGAAAGGATCCATGAACAGCAAACTTCCGTTCCTCTCGAGTGATCAGTGGTCCAGTGAGCTCTGCAAACTGACTGCATGCTCTTTCCGTTGACAGGAATTTCTGTCCCTACCTCAATGCAACAAGAGGACGCAATGGAGAAGGGTTGGCTACATTTGCTATGTTGATGGCGCCGCATTCATTGGCGCTGAGGACCAACTTCGATTCTGAGGTGTCCCGGATCATGAAGGAGACTCAAAGGAAGGCTTTCACGAGGTATCTGTGCGAGGTCATGTTTCATGCTTACACTCCAACTGCGACCTGCCGCAATTGTGCCATTGGTCCTGTCTGGAGATTTTCGCTCTGTGGTGTCAAAATAAAAACCTCTTAGCAACTTCTGGGTCTGAGATTTCAGCAATGTTTGTCAAGAATCCTCTCTAAACGAGCCGTCCAAAATGGAGTACTTGTACAGTGAGTGATCAATAACGCTTGCATTATGCGTTGGACACGGTGGTATCCAGTTGCGTATGAGACCACGTTCATTTATTTTCACAAAGTCCTGAGATGGAACTGGGTACACGTATGAGGTCAACTGTGACTGTTTATCTTTCCTTTGGTCACGACTACATGCTGCGCTACGCCACCATCAGCAAGACCACTCGGAGACCTTGCAGAATTTGTGCCGCTGGCTTCTGCTGAGCCCCTTCTCTGGTTAGATTGCCAGTTGCCAGTTAAGCCCACGACTTGGCTGGAGGATGGGAGAGTTTTGGGTGGTGGTGTCATTCAGACTATCCGGCCTGGTTTATTCAAAATTTCAAAGTTACAAATGGACCAGTTCAACTTGCAGAAGGCAAATGCCGGTCCCCACGTGGTCTGTTTTAATTCAGTGTGATTAATCTGTACATCCAACCCATTGGTGGGTGGATGTCTGACCAGGCTCCAGCCCGATATTACCTCCATGGACGCTTGCGAGTATGCATGATTTGTGGGACCCATAGCAGTGGCAATTTGATTCACTGCAGCTGCGTCTGAGTGCTGTGGTTGGCCAACTATTCTCCTGCTACGTGGAGGCCTCTGAGGATGCTACATACGGTATTGCTCCCTTTGTTGACTCAATGCATCGGTATCATGTCTGGTTGGGTTACTACTAGATCGCCAAGACCTCTGTATTCCCGGAGAACTCAGAGTACATGTTCTATTATGTTTGGCATGCTCATGGCGTATTATAATGACCACCTTCCCACCTGTCAGGTCAGCGACTTGGCTGGTTTTGGACTTGCCACCTCGACTGAAATTCCAGCCCGACTATTGCGCCTACTACCTGTTCACTGTCTGGAACAGACTCCTGCGAGGGGACAGGACTGGGTGTGCTCGTACTCACGTTTGCGCTTCCAGTGATGTACTATCCCTTGAGCAAGCTGCTGCAAATGTGAGGTCCCACGCTTTCCTCGGCTGTATATCCGTCAGGATGATTTTGAAGGAGATTTGCCTGTGTCCAGCTATCATTTGCAGACGTCCTGGAACTGAGCAACTATTCAGTGGCCCAGTTTCAGAACCCTGTACCACAGTACCAGTGTACAGTCAATAGCTTATCCCCTGACTGAACCACAGTGGGGAGCATGTCTGAGCAATTGTTGGAAATGCTGACGCCACACCACGGGCTGGATAATGCGTGTGTGTGACAACTGAACCGGCATCCGAAAACCCGATTCCTTACGTCCCTGTGGAGGAAATGCTCCGAGCGGCCCAAAGCGTCCGTATCCACTGAATGCACACCCCGTCAGTGACTTCAGACAGGGAAGCCCTAGGGCGGAGGAGGGCCGGCAGCAAATGCCCTGGCCCCTGCCCCATGCGGTACAGTGCTGTGGAGATCACAGTGACACAGACAGTGAAGCCCTAGGGCGGAGGAAGGCCGGCAGCAAGTGCCCTGGTCCCTGCCCCACGCGGTATACTGCTCGGGAGATCACCGTGACGGGTCAGTACGAATCGACCCTAAGGAGGGGAAGGAATTTGACAGGTCGTCATTTTACTGGTCCGAGCAACGTCGTTAGCAGGAGTTATGTCTGCGGTACTATTCTTCTGGTGCACTTTGAAGGAGAAGAGATCCTTGAGAAGGAGCGCTGCAGTTGTGAGGCTATTGGTATATTTGGGCGTTATGGCAGCCTTAGGCTCTCCTTCATGGCGCTTCTTTGTACGGTGGACTCCAAGACATGGCCACTGAGCCATACTGAGGTCCATGACAAAACACCAGAGATGGTCGTAAACCTCACCCGGAGTGATACGCAGGAGGAGGTTTTTGAAGGATGGTTTCTGAGATCAGTGGACCCCGAAAGGTTACACAAGTTCAGGGGTTTTCAACATGAGAGCCTAGTTTATGTTCAACGGGCTTCAGGCTGTACTGTTGTATCTCCGGCCTTTCCCAAGGTTTATCATGATGCATCCCACGCAATCGACAACCTGGCTGCTTGCTATGGAGTGTGGAATGTCAATGCGATGCCTAAGGAAAAGACTGAAGCCTTTATTTGAATTCTGACGATTGGAGGCCATGCAGGCTGTATTTGACCAAGGCCAGGGTGTCATATGATTAAGTCCAGAGACGAGAATAATGATTGACTGTGCTACACCCTTGCAGAGCGTTGGACACGGGACAGAATCTTCAGTACCCTTGGGAGGCAGACATGGTTGTCTGCTCGATATTCACCTGGCTTCGACCTAATGTTGTCGGGGCGCGACAAGTGTTCCAGCAGGTGTGCCGCATGCAGGCTATCTTCTGGGTGTCTATGTCACCTTAATGGAAATGCAGCTGGACTCGTTGGACTTCCGTTTCGGCGCCTAGGAACCTGAGGTTGAACTTCACCGCGAAGCCGGGACCTCCTCCTTGACACTGCCCAGCGAACCAGTGCGTCGACATGAACTCGGAGCGGGAAACTAGTCTACTGTGGGTGCCTTTGGAGGGAGCGCCTTCAACAGCGACTCCATGGTCAGTACGCCACCAACAGAGACCAAGCCAGCGCCTGCAACGGGACTATGAGGTTCTGGAGATCGTACAGACGCTCATAATTGTTCTGGGAGCTGGAACTGGACTTCGTCGACAATGCCAGCCAAATTGGGTGCGGATTCTTCCTCCTCAGGATGCAATCCCTTGCTTGCTCAGGAGTTTGCTTGTTTGCTTGTTGGTTTCCTTGCAAAAAACCTTTTGGTGCTACAACAGTTTTTCGTGTAGTCTCCACTGACCTGGACCAGTCTGAACTTTCGTTCATTGAAGCCTACTGTTTATGTGTAGGTGTGTGTATGTGTCAGTGTCACCCAGTGTCCCACAGGAATACTGAGATTGTCTCTCAGGCCTTTGTGGCTGGTGATGGGGCAGGACGCGTATGGGCACTGACACGGCACCAACAAAAGACAGCCTACTTAGTGGGAGGATGTGCGCGTCCTCTGATCCCCTTCACCCAGTGTGTGTGTGTGTGTGCGAAGTTTGAATGCTTACTTCCCCTATAAAACAGGGTGCCAGTCCCCTATGTTTGCTGCTGCCGAGGTCTGCCAAGGCCAGGTTCAGGTGTTTAACTGGACAGCCGTTGGCGGTTGATGATCTCAGGTCTGGTGTACAAAGGGCATACGAGGTATTCTTGTCTGGACCCTTCTTCAGATGTGTGCACTTGCGAATATTCCTCACGCTTCATGTGTCTAGAGCACACGGGGACGCTGTTACCCCCAACATTTGTTGTTATCACAGTCTAAGGTTTGATGCAGCGTGAAGTACCAGGATACAATACAGGGTTCCCACCTTTTTTTTTTGCTGCGATTTTCAAAAAGGCAGGTAACTCAGGAGAAAGCACGCGGCTTGGGGAACGATGGAAAGTACGCAAGCCGAGACTACCCTGGGTGACCCCCCTCTCACAAAAAGGGGGGGGCGTCCACATGAAGACACAGTCCCTACTCCGTTCTGGGCCCCTCATGCAGTGCTTTCCGCTGTCCGTCTTTCACCCTGCGGTGTTGCGACACTGGGAAGCTTACGGGCATGGCTGTTTCGCAATCTGGTATTTGACTCAGCTAATCCGCACCACGTGTCAGACCGGCCACCACAGTAATTTTTGGGATCATGGTAGAACTGGACAGCTCTTCACGTGGATCTGGATAGTCACACACGACCTTCAGCTGGCACCTGTTGCTGTATGGTATGATGGCCCCCGCTTCCTGTGTACACAGGGGTGTCCAGCATGCATGACACGCCTGAGGCCAGTGAACAGCAACATGTGTTTACACCATGTGCAGGCCAGCGTCAAAGTGTTCCGCTTCTGTGGAGATAGGCAAGAAGGAACCTGCAGTTAATGTTGTGTTTAGATACTGAGTTTAGCCTGACGTTTTGCTCCCCACCTCCTTTCTTCCTTTGTTTGGCCGAAAATGACACCCAGGGCCGTGACCATCCGGCCCTTGCTGCTGAGGGTAGGAGCAACGACAAGCACTCTCCTGGTTGTAGGTACTACTGATCGGACCCCTTGTCTCTTCTCAAGCGCTAGCTGGAGCGCTATCCAACAAATCTAGTGTGTCCTGACTTGACCCCCTGTTCCTACTCTGGCGCTAGCTGGGGCGCCATCCAGAAAAACCAGCGTTCAATTCACTGCTATGGAAACCCGTACCTGGGATGCGCTGAGAATACACCCAGTGGTAAAGCAATGCTGCTACATGGGACGGAACGAGTGCAGTCGATCAGTACGACAAACCTACTGTAGGTGAAGGGCCGCATGATTACGATGCTCCTCTCGAGCTGTGCTATCCCTTTGTCAGTTCCATTCTCCCTTGTTCGCTGGCTCTTGAGTGGATGTACGTTTACCAGCACGCCTTAAGGTGGATTGGGGTTTGTCTATTCCTACGTGCAGGTAATGGTATGATACCCCCCTATTTTATAACTGGTGGAGGTCGCCTGGGGTGTATTGCTTTATTTTGCAGGAACGCCTGGTGCAGTATTCTTCGTTGTGCGTGCTCTTTTCAACCAGCTCTCCAGGCTACAACCAGTGCTAGGCAGAAAAGCCAGAAGAGTACTCAGGCTTCGATTTTATACAGGCGGGGACGGAACGAGTGCAGTCGATCAGTACGACAAACCTACTGTAGGTGAAGGGCCGCATGATTACGATGCTTCTCTCGAGCAGTGCTATCCCTTTGTCAGTTCCATTCTCCCTTGTTCGCTGGCTCTTGAGTGGATGTACGTTTACCAGCACGCCTGAAGGTGGATTGGGGTTTGTCTATTCCTACCTGCAGGTAATGGTATGATACCCCCCTATTTTATAACTGGTGGAGGTCGCCTGGGGTGTATTGCTTTATTTTGCAGGAACGCCTGGTGCAGTATTCTTCGTTGTGCGTGCCCTTTTCAACCAGCTCTCCAGGCTACAACCAGTGCTAGGCAGAAAACCAGAAGAGTACTCAG
Organism: Eutreptiella sp. 'Long Island Sound 2002'; assembly: GCA_964036045.1. NCBI lineage: Eukaryota > Euglenozoa > Euglenophyceae > Eutreptiales > Eutreptiaceae > Eutreptiella > Eutreptiella sp. 'Long Island Sound 2002'. The sequence continues at coordinate 131,333,225 of OZ038379.1, forward strand.
GCTTCGATTTTATACAGGCGAGTGCAGACGTTTCCTACGATGCAGGTCTGCATGGCATGCAGCTTAAATCATAAATGACAGTTGATTCTGACCAGACATACTATGCACCACCCAGAGGAGTCATGTCCAATGGTAGGATGCGCAGCCCGTTTTCGTGTGCGATGTACCTTTGCTGTGTGTGGTGTCGAAAAGTTTGCGGGTGATCCTGAAAGTGAAAGATGTCACACGGACTGACGCAGATTTGATTCAGGAAGTCTACTCGCAACCAATCATCTCACGCTCGTGGTCCCTGGAGGACCATTGAAAACGCACCCGAAGGCCGTGAGCCGGTGCGTTGTAAAGAGTACGGTGTACAGTACTTGCTCTCTACCGCGGTTATTCGTGCATGACAATGTCATGAAAGCCATCAATGAGTGAGATGGTGCGTGACTCGCTCTGCCAATGTATTATAGGGTTCCATGTTACAGCCAAGGCGTGCACCACTGAGTTCCCCTAGGTCATCTGTATTCCTTCCGTGTGCCTATAAGTACCCTCACCGAAGGCGAAGCCGGGCACGCTCTTCAGGATAAACAATGATACCCCTTATCTGTTCCGGTTTAACAGTTACCTAGTCACAGGCCTTTGACACTGTAAGATACCTCAGACACTGTTGGCCTGTAGACCCATACCTTCATCCTGCAGGCAAGGGTACACCGAGGACACCCCAAGTTCAAGCTTACACCTCTGGGGTGGTATCCGGAATCTATGGCAGGATGTGGTATGGAGTGATGTGGGGTATAAATGCTGTTTGACACAGAAGCACCCCTTGCAGAGCGTAACCTCTGGAGGCTGGTTCAGGTATCAAACCCTTTCTGCCGGTATGATTTTTGCCCTGGCACCAGACCGGGGAGTCCCTGGGACTGTTTGAAATGGCCCGCAGGGTTTCCGGGACGAGACATGTGTTCTTGCGTCGATCAAACTGTCAAAAGGTTGTGAACGCCTGAGCCCCAGCCGCAAGTTTGCCTCACACAGTACCCCCAATATCACACTCCACCTGAAGGATATGCGGGCTGTGTATGCCCGTAATATTGATCTCAGAAGTTACCTCTTTTCAGGCGTACCTGAGAAGCACTGAGGGAACATTCTCCCTTAGGAATCCACAGTGGATTCCCCACAGCGTGAAGAAAAGCAAGGAGGAATTAGGATAATGTAAGCGAATGAAGCAAGCTCACTGATATCCAATAGGAGAAAAATATTCCTTTACCCGCAATGTGAAGAGCTCCACAAGGGGGAATAAGCCTGTGCTTGTATCCATGCGGTGGTGGGGTGGGCAGCACATTTCTCCTGGTTAACTTGTTTTGATGATTGACAGTTTGATTTGCCTGCAGCCAGTCCAGTTGAATTCTTTGCTTCTTCTGTTGTGCTTTTTCACTGTACAGAACACCGTGCAGTGGACATGATCTTCATTTCATTACGGTGACACTACTTTCAGTATGAAACCGTGGTCGCGCTTTTCTGACATTTTATTGCAGAAACCCGGGATTGATTAGACCAAACTGTCAGTGGTCTGGACATTCAGTGGTCTGGACAGTCAGTGGTCTGGACATCCAGTGGTCTGGACAGTCAGTGGTCTGGACATTCAGTGGTCTGGACAGTCAGTGGTCTGGACAGTCAGTGGTCTGGGCAGTCAGTGGTGTAAATATGTCAGTGTCAGTGTCAGAAACACAGCTCTCCGTTGTTACACCCAATCTCTGTTTTTGTACGGAACATACCCTGCTGACCTCAGTGTACCTTTGAAGGAAGAGTTATCACAGGTTCCGCAGGATACAACTTCAGTTCTGTCTCTTTAACAATTGAAATTGCCCTGAATGGGGGGGGGGGTCCCCCAACGTGAACCACCCCTGAGGCGATAAATGACACTTTGTATTTTTTTGTGGTCCTGGCGAAGTTACCCCTGAAATAAGATTATTTCTTTTCTTGAGCCCATTTAGCTGTCACTGTGCTGAGAGATCACCAGATTTCTCTGGATTATCAAATTTTGCAGATGTTAGGTTTAGCTTCCGTTTTGTTGTGCTTATCCAGGGTTTAAAAGACACAGTCTTCTGGTAAGTATTTGAATGTTTTGTTGTGTTGTGGCAAAATGAATCACCTTCTTCTGATGTATCAACCCAAATGTGTATGTGGGATGGTAGTACACGTGCATTGCGTTTGGACTGAGACCTGGTGTTCTGATTGAGAAGTGGTAGGTGTGATGATTACAGAAGTTACCCCCTGAAGACATGCCAGGTGAGTCATGTCTGGGGGGGAGTAAGAAAAATTGCCTTTCCTGAGGGATGCCTTCTGTTCTGTTGAATGTACATAACACTGCATCGCTGCAGTGTCTGGTGTTGCCGCTGTGCGTGTTAATTTCGCAACCTGAGTCGCGGCGACATTTCATGTCGTCGATGATATTTTCTCTTCATGAAGAACTGATCAGAAATCGACTGCAGACTTCATAGAAATTTACCATGTGTGATTCGAGAATTTTCTGTGGATTTGAAAATAGTGTTAGAGAACAAACACTGTTAATTCGCTCCGCAATCTGTACTGATGTCCATTCCCGATTGCATCGCTCATTGAGTTGTTATGTTCACTATGCATTGCGGCCATTATTGAATCTCTGAGCCTTTTCATACATACGCCGTGCTTATTCTTTAGCCATGGTGTGACATGTATGGATCGGTGCATGGGGATATCTTGGGATGTACAAGTGGAACGATACTCGTGGAGTATCTTGCAAGACGATGTTGGATTTGTACGAAGAGTGTGCATACCAATGGTTGGAAAACAAGGAGTTGACGGACGTTGCGGTCCTATGGTGTTCATGGCCATCTTATCTTGTTGTCTTTGTCTTGCTTCGCTTTGTTGTTGTTGTTGTTGATTTAATGTGGGAATATACTCTTTGGGAAAACATGTTCATCAATTCTTTTCACCTTTTTTAGTTAATATCCAAGCATTCTTTATGATGTGGAGTTATCAAATATTTTGTTAACAATTCTTTTCGGAAATGCATCCTCGAATAGATAGCCTTTAATTTTTGTGACAATCGAATCTTTTATAATCAAGGAGCCGTGAGGGTGCTTTTTCTTTGTCATTGTAAGCCACCCCGCCACAACACGGATCGCCTGCAACCACAAACGTACCACTCGCTGTGTTACAGAAATCCTCCGAACAAATCTGAAGGTCTAGGACAACTCAAAAGGCCAAGGTGAAACGTGGAACTGGTTGTCCCATGCACCAGGTCTGGTTCGCGCAATCCTCGTCGCCGGCCAGCCACTGCCTTGTTTTTGCGTTTGCGGTACTCACCAGCTCAACACTCTGTGAAACACCTTTGCGATCGTGCACTGGGGACACACAGATTATGCACTTTGGACACACGAGTTGTTTCCTGTCTGCCATTTGTTACTCTTTTGGTCGTGTGGTTTTTGTCTTCGCCTTTGCCTGCCTTCACCTTCGCCACCAGCCCTTCACAAATTGAAAACAAGTTCAAGGACGAGGAAGAATTCGAACAGTGGCTGACTGTGTTTGGCAGACACCAGGTGAAAGACCTTTGCGATCGTGCACTTTGGACACACATCGCAAAATCCGTTTGGGCTTGACTGCTATTCCACCGCAGTACAGTGCGTTCATGTGCTTGCAGTGATTGCGAGCTGAGCTGTTTCTTCAATTTATCTCAATTCTGATTAGAATTTCAACGAATTTTGATGCAAATCAACTCCAACGGCGGTTGCAATTTGTTTACAGCGTCATCTCTGCATCAGCTCTGGTTTGACTGCCTGCAGTGTGTCATTCGAGTGCTGCGACACTCTGAGTTGCCAGCATCAAACCCATCAAACACATCAGACACAACTCTCCTGTTTTCTGATTTCAGATTTCAATTGAAGGCTCCCATCGAATTGGGTTCTGAATTGCATTTGCAGTGTTTTCCAAAAAAGGGTTTTGGACAGTTGGGTCAATAACTAGCTTCTCGGTGGGTTGAATGAATAGTTTTGGTCGTCTGGGCAGGAGTAAGGACATGATACAATTCAAAAACATCCGGAAACCTTGGTGAATAGGGTTTGCATGAGTTTCTTTCATTTTTATACACATGTCAAAAGGTTGTATATTCATTCATGGGGTAAAATTAATAAAAATGGGGTATTTCAGGAATTTCACCCCCTGTAAAAGCCTAGGTGTCAGGAGTATGGTCTATCCCGGGATGCTTATTGTCGCATGATGGAAGGCTTGGGTATGGACACACCGTCGACGGATGTCCTCGTATCAAAAGAGGCTCTGAAGTTGCAAAAGTGCGCGAGGTACTGGCACAAGGCTGACTCGGCGTGGAACAAACACTTGGGCGCAGAAAGGTGGGGCCACCTGTATATACACGGAGCCCAACGGGATTCGCAACAGATCGTGAACTAAATTATCGCCGATAGAGCAAAATGAGTCTTGGTGCTGACGGAACTCAGCTCAGGGCACGCCCGTGGCGAAGGTCTAAGATCCAAGAGAAATTCCATCACCTTGAACGAATTTGTTTTTGTGCCGGATGAGGAGATATTTATGGACGCTATGGGAACCTCTTTGCCGTCACCCGGACAGGCATGGTAAACCCACGTGCATTATGTTGACGGCACACAAAGCCATTCTACGGGCGATGAGGCTTCAATCCGGAGGATACAACCCATACCCATGAGAGTCATGCTCGAGGGGAGCAACGCCCCCCAAGTGGAAGTCAAGACCTTGTTGCTTGACGAAAACGATCATGTTGTCCACTACATGAAGGACGGGATGCATCACTGTGTGGGGGCCAAGCAGGGTAGGTAGGTAGGTAAGTAGGTGGGTGCACTCGGTCGTGGTAAGGCGCCCCATGGTTTCCACTGGCGTTGCCGCTCTGGAGAACAGGACGAGGCTCCGCCCTTGAAGAGGGGAGGGGGCTTACATCCCGCTAGACCTGACTGGTGGCCCCCAACAAAGCGGCACCGGGCAACACCGGGAGGACTGATCGCCGCCAGCGTGACGTGATTCTCACGCCGGGAGGGTGTGCCCCCGTGCTTGCGCACGTCCCGTCCTTTTGGCGGAACCCAAGTGGTTCAGCGGACTTCCTGGCGTATTCTGTACCCAAGGCATGCATGCATGCTCCTGGTACTGGGATTCTGAGGTGCTTGGGTGTCGCACGCGCCGCCTCGAGTCCCAAAGCAGCGCAGGCCTTAAGATGCAGCCTTACCCCTGGTCTCCGGGTCACGTTTGGCCGGGTCACCTGCATGGCGCGGGCTGCCTCAGTGCCCGGGCTGTGGAGACTGGGTTTCCTGTTTGAATTTAGATTTCGTGGTAGCCCCGCCACTCCTGGCTGGGGTCTAGGGTGTGTGTGCCTGGGTACGGGTTTTGGTTTTGCCCCAACATTGCTGGCTCGGGTTTGTGGTATGGGTGTGTGTGCTTGGGCTCGGGTTTCTGCTGCGCCCCGCCACTCCTGGCTGCGGTGTTGGGGTCTGTGTGCGTTTGGGTGCGCGCTCCTCCTGTACCCTGCCAATCCTGGCTCGGGTGTGCGGTGTGGGTGTGTGTGCTTGGGCTCAGGTTTCGGCTGCGCCCCGTCATTCCTGGCTGGGATGTCGGGGTCTGTGTGTGTTTGTGTGCGCGCTCCTCCTGTACTCCGCCAATCCTGGCTGGGGTGCGTGGTGCGGGTCTGTGTGCTTCGGCTCGGGTTTGGGCTGCGCCCCGCCATTACTGGCTGGGGTCTTGGGGTGTGTGTGTCGGTCTGCACCCTCTGCCTGTACCCCGCCATTCCTGGTTGGCCTGTTGGGGTGTGTGTGTTTCTTTGTGCGCGCTCCTCCTGTACTCCGCCAATCGTGGCTCGGGTGCGCGGTGTGGGTGTGTGTGCTTGGGCTCAGGTTTCGGCTGCGCCCCCCCCCCTCCTGGCTGGGGTGTTGGAGTGTGTGTAACGGTGTGCACCCTCTGCCTGTACGCCGCCATTCCTGGCTGGGCCGTTGCGGTCTGTGTGTGTGTTTTTGTGCGCACTCCTCCTGTACCCCGCCATTCCTGGCTCGGATGTGCGGTGTGGGTGTGTGTGCTTGGTCTCGGGTTTCGGCTGCACCCCGCCCTTCTCCGCTGGGGTGTTGTTGTGTGTGTGTGTTTGTGTGCGCCCTCCTCCTGTACCCCGCCAATTCTGGATGGGGTGTGCGGTGTGGCTGTGTGTGCTTCGGCTTGGGTTTCGGCTGCGCCCCGCCACTCCTGGCTGAGCTTTTGGGGTCTTTGTGTGTTCGTGTCTGCACTCCTCCTGTCCCCCGCCAGTCTCTGCTTGGGTGTGCCGTGTGGGTGTGTGTGCTTGGGCTAGGGTTACGGCTGCGCCCCGCCATTCCTGGCTCCGGTTTCGGGGTGTGTGTGTGTTTGTGTAATGGGCACATGCATGCATGGGACCGGAGCACACGTGCACAGCCCATGCACAACACACCCACAACAGTGAATGCGATATTCTGTTGCTGAATCCTGGTATTACATTAATGTTCATGCATTATCATTCTATGAATGTGTCTGACATGCTGTGATTGTACCTCTGCAGTATGTCGCATTTTTAATGCGTACTCGGAGTTCTGATACCGCCGAAGAAGCTCAACAATGAGAAGCTGTTATGGAGACTGCTGTGCTGTGTTTTGGGGATTGGGATATGTCCTGCTGAGTGTCTTGTTAGGAGTTCTGCAAAACTGACAAGCAGTGCACTAGAGGAGAAGGAATGGACACCAAACTCTGAAAGTATTAGAAGACGCGACATACATCCTTGTCCAGTACACTGCCAGCCGCCGCCACGTGTACAACACCAAGCAGCACTTGTGTGCGGCGCCCAAAGATCAAGCACGGCCGTTGGCTCTCATCTCCTATCTGGCCCGCTGCTGCTCAGGAGTGGCATCGTCGTAGCAATGGACACCCTCCTTCCCTGTTGCCGTCTCCCGTCGCAGCATTAGCACTGCTCTCATTTCGTTCGGTCGCGCTCCTCTTGCAGCGCTCTTACATCATCAGCCCAGTTGGAAGTCCTGAGAACATCCTTGACTCTTTGATTCCCTTGGACCATACTTCTGGAGTGCCCGGCTACGTCTATGGCTGAGTTGATCTACACCCGCTGGGTTATCTTGGGCATTTTGGTTACGCCGTTCCAACGTCCCTGAGCCAGCGCTTGCAATCTGAGTTAGAGATCCCACGTTCGTTTACACGCTCATCTGCCCGCCTCATTTGCGCGCCTCCTCTTCGCCAGCGCGCCTGACCTTCGCCAGCGCGCTTTGCATTGGTTTTTTTTGTCACCGCGCCTCGCTGTGGCCCCCGACGCGCTCATCTATGTTTTTGACGCGATTGCTGCCTCAGAGCTTCGTCGACACCCAGACTTTTGCAGCAGCTCGGGTCGCATTTGAGCAAGGTTGGAATAATCCAAGCTCAATGGGCTCAATGGGCAGTTCTCTTGGGTGTTTGGGCACTATGTGTTTTGGTTTGTTGCTTTTGCTGCCAGTGGCGCTAGACGCTGTGGCCTCGCCCCACAATCATTTGATCAGTGTTTGGTGGCTTTGATGGCCTTGTTTTGAGACTTTTTCTGAATGAGCAGTCAGTCATTCGAAACTACTGTCAGTCAGGAACTGTCGGCATCAGCATCAACCCTCAGCACGTTCAGAAGGTGTCTGTGACACCACTGTCAGTCCACCAAATTTACGTTGTCAGTGTCCAGAACAAGTGATGCCCTGTGTTGTGGGGCCCTGTCATCATCAGTGTGTTCCCCAGTGTGTGTCTGTATGTGTGTTGCTTGTGCTACGTGCCTGTTGAGAGTTGCCTACCCGTTTTGTGTGTGCGCGCCCCTTGGTGCCCAGTTGCTGCTTATGTGCGCGCCACTGTGGTGTGTGATGCCAAGGCAGTGTGAGCGCGGGTACGTGGTGCCTACGTGCGGGTGTGTTTGAGCTTGTGTGGTGCCAGGTAAGCAGCAGTGTGGGCACATTGTGGGCGCTGGGACAGCATTCGCTCTTCTTGTTGGGTATTCCCTGTGTGGCCGCGATTTCACCCAGGCTTCTCCACCCTCCTGTAACATGTACAGGTGGTCTGGCCCTTGCAGATGGATTTTCTTGGGAATGGGGTTTCTTTATAGCCGGGCAATTTACAGGCTTTTCCCCCAACCCCAAACTGAGGGGTAGGTACACTACACTGCGCGCCCCCCACACGTACACCTAGTGTTACTGGGTATGATATCAATACCTTAGTGCCCCCAGTCCTTTCCGCAGGCGTAGGGAATGAGGGGCAGCCCTGTGTTCAGGGCTGATACCATTATCATAGGTGCGCACAGCAGTGACACACCCAGGGGTGGGTCGGAAAGCTAATGCGCCAATACCAACCCCCCCCCCCCTGTCTGTGCACGCACACCATGCGCACGCCATTCCTGATCCTGGATGCCATACCTTTTTTTCAACGGATCCGTTTGTTTTCTAACTTCCAGCCAGAGAGAAGTTGAGCCGTGTGTTTGGGCTGAGGGTAGAGGCGACGTGCCCCCCCACAGAGTGAAAAGCTCCAGGGCACCTAAGGCCAGGTGGACGCATGGGTGCCCACCCCACGGGACGATAGGGAGCCCGAGCGTATAGGGTAGGCCAGGAGGAGTAACCACACAAAGGCAAGCACAAACATGCATAGGGGTATAGGGAAACTGTGGGTGCCCCCCTGGTTGACTGGACTCAACGCGTGCCACAGGGGTATAGGGTACACCAGGGAAGACCCCCCCACAATACTTCAGTGGATGGAGGTGTATATTTCAATGCACGCTTTGTGCCCGTTATTTGTTCTTTTTGTCAATCGCTCCATCGGTATGTCGGGTTTTGCGAGGGGTGTGTGAAGGGCAAATGCATGCCTGGGACAGGAGCACACGCGCACAACGCGTGCACAACACGCACACAACAGTTAATGTGATATTCTGTTGCCAAATTCTGGAATTACATTAATGTTCGTGCAATCTCATTTTCTGAATGCATTTGACATGCTGCCATTGTACTTCTGCAGTATGTCGCATTTTCAATGCGTACTCAGAGTGCTGATACCGCCGAAGAACCTCAACAATGAGAAGCTGTTATGGAGAGTGCTGTGCTCTGTTATGGGGACGGGATATGTCCTGCTGGGTGTCTTGTTATGAGTTCTGCAAAACGAAGAAGCAGTGCAGTAGAGGAAAAGGAATTGACACCAAACTCTGCACGTATTACAGTTTGTGTGCGCGCTCCGCTTGTACCCGGCCAATCCTGGCTGGGGTGTGCGGTGTGTGTGTGTGTGTGTGTGTGTTTGGGCTCATGATTTGGCTACGCCCCGCCACTCCTGGCTGGTTTGTTGGGGCCTGTGTGTGTTTTTCTGCGCGCTCCTCCTGTACTCCGCCAATCCCCGCTGGGGTGTGCGGTGTGGGTGGGTGTGCTTGGGCTCGGGCTTCGGCTGTGCCCCGCCATTCCTGGCTTGGGTGTGTGTGTGTTTGTGTGTTTGTGTGCGCCCTCATCCTCAACCCCGCCTATCCTGGCTCGGTGTGCGGTGTTGATGTGTGTGCTTGGGCTCTGGCTTTGGCTGCGCCCCGCCATTGCTGGCTGCGGTGTTGGTCAGTGTTTGTGTTTGTGCGCGCGCTCTGCTTGTACCGCGCCAATCCTGGCCCGGGTGCGCGGTGTGGGTGTCGGTGCTTGGGCTCGGTTTTCGGCTGCGCCCCGCCACTCTTGGTTTGCTTGTTGGGGTGTGTGTGTCGGTGTGCACCCTCGGCCTGTACCGCGCCTTTCCTGGCTGGGGTGTTGGGGTGTGTGTGTGTTTGTGTTCGCCCTCCTCCTGTACCCCGCCTATCCTGGCTGCGGTGTGCGGTGTGGGTGTTTGTGCCTCTGCTCCGGTTTCGGCTGCACCCCGCCATTCCTGGCTGGTGTGTGTGTGTCTTTGTGTGTTTGTGTGCACCCTACTCCTCAACCCCGCCTATCCTGGCTGGGGTGTGCGGTGTGGCCGTGTGTGCTTGGGCTCCGGTCTCGGCTGCGCCCCGCAATTCCTGGCTGGGGTGTTGGGGTGTGTGTGTGTGTTTGTGTGCGCGCTCCTCCTGTACCCTGCCGTTCCTGGCTGGGTGCGCGGTGTGGGTGTGTGTGCTCAGGCCGGGTCTCGGCTGCACCCCACCACTCCTGGCTGGGCTGTTGGGATGTGTGTGTCGGTGTGCACACTCTGCCTGTACCCCGGCACTCTTGGCTGGGGTTTCTGGTGTGTAGGTTGGCAGTTGCATGGCACCTGTTCCTGTGCCGCAGTTCGTTGCAGGTAGTGCGCGCTGCCCGGTTTTTTCGGCACCCGCTGGCTGTTGTTGCTTGGCCCTTGTCCGTGTGCTCTGGTTGTGGCCGGCGGCCTGCCTCGTGGTCCCGCGTTGGTGCGCTGCGCCTCGTCCAGTCCGGTCGCTCTTGGTGTGCTGGTGGGCTTTCCCGACGCCGTGGTGCCTTTCCCCTTCCTAGGGGCTTGCGCCCCCGGATTTACTGGACGGCTGCGCGGGGCACGTGGAGGCTGGCTGAGAAACCGGCTGTCTGTGCCTGCCGCTGGCCCCTGCCGAGGCAGGGGCATTGGGCGCGCTTCGCGTCGTATCCGTTTGGCGCCCCGCGATGGGGTTGTCCCTGGCGGGGCCCTGCGGCGTCGGTCCTGGGCTCCGCGCGCTGCGGTGGTTTGCGTGTGTGGACCCGGTCACTGCGGCGTCCGGTTACCCGCAGTGCCAGTCTTTTTACCGGCGACTCGGCCGCCGCACCGAGGCTGTTTTGTGTGGACGCCCACACCGCCTCTTTCAGATCGGAGGACGCCACACCCAGGTCCCGAGTGTGTGTGCGTGTGCGTGCCTCTCTTGGCCGGGTCGGGCGGGCCGGCCTCCCGGGCGCGATTTGGTGTGCCTCACCTTTTCCTTTGGCAGGTCTGACCGTGTTCTTTGTTTGCACGACCCCTTCATGATGGGGTTGCCCTCTTTGTGGTTTTTGCTGTGTTTTTTTTTCCTTTTGTGTTCCCCTCTTGTCTGTGGCGTTCTGTGATTTCCGGCCCGGGCAGCCTTGGACCTTGGCGTCTTGCTGTCCCTCCGCCCCCCCCCCTTTTTTATATTTCTTTTCCTTCTCCCCTCCCCCCTCCCCGGGTTTTTTTTTTGCGTGCCTTCCTTTTGTTCTCTTTTTTCTTTCTGCTTCCTTTTTTTTTCCTGCCGTGGTGTGCCGGTTGTGCGGTGCTGGGCCCATCTTTCTGTCCTGGGCTGTGGGGTGTGCCGCTGTGTGTTGCTGTAGGCGTTGTGTCCCGGCGGGGACCGGTTTGCCCTTGCGCTGTGTCGTTTGGTGCTCCCTGGTTGTGCCTGCTCTCTGTGTGTTGCTGCCTGTCGTGTTGCTTGTGTCCGGTTGCGCCATGCTGTCGAAGTTCCTCTTCCCCGTGCTGCCTCTGGTGCCCTGCTTGTGTGCTTTGTCCTCTGGTCTTGTTGTGCGGCACTAGCGGCCTGTCGTTGCCCTTTCGTATTGTGGTGGGGTTGTGCTGTTGCGCCGGGTCTTGTAGTGCTGTTTCACCCTGCATTGGTGTGTGTTGTGTTGGTCTCTTTGGTGTGGTGTTTTGTCCTGTTGTGGAGTGCCGTATGGTGTTGTCCCCCCCCCCCCCCCCGCGCCCTGCGGGTGCTGTGCGGTGTTTGTATTTTGGGGTGTGTGCTGGTTGTGCTGCCACCCCCCTCCTGGCTGGTTGCGGTGCCCTGTGTGGTGTGTTGTCGTGCGTTGAGTCCTGTGGTGCTGCGGTCTGTGGTGTGTTTTGTGTTTTGCCAGCTGCTGTGTGGCGTGGTTGTGTTGGGCTGGGTTCTTGCGCCGTGCTGTCCGGCGCAGAACTTTGCTGGGTCGTGCTGTTTTTTTTTGTGTTCTGCTGTAGTGTGCTGCTGTGTTATCTGCTGGTGTTGTTTTGCGCTGTTCCTTGCCTTTCCGTGGTGCTCCAGGCTGTCTCTGTCTGTGTGTTGCTCTGCCGTGCTGCGTCTTGCTGTTAGGCCTGGCCCTCTTGCGTTGCGTATTTGTGCTGGCTTCTGCTACGCTGTGCCGTTGGGTGCTCTGTTGTGCCGTGGTGCGTCTCTTGGTTCTGTGCTGTGTTGTTTGTTTCGTTGCGGTGGTTGGGTTGCGTCTTGCCTCATCCGCTGCGGTGGCGGGTTGTTGTGCTCTGTCTGTCCTTGGGCGCGGTCCTGTGTCATCCCGCTGTGTTGCCTGTGGTGCGGGTGCTGCCGTTCCTTGTGCAATGTTTCTGGGCGCCTCCCTTTTCGTGGCACCTCGTGTGCGGTGTTGTGTTGGTGTGCCTGCGTGGTTGCTCCCTGTGCGGTGCTCTCTCGCCTCTGTGGCGCTGGCTGGTGTTGTCTGTTGTTGCCTGTTGTGTTTGGGTCTTTGCCGTTGGGCCTGGCTGTCGTCTGTTGTCTCCTGGTGGGTCCGCATGGCTCCTGGTAACGTGTTTCGCTGGTGCTGTCCCTGTCTGGCCGCGTGGCTCGCCGCCATGTGGTTTGGTGTGGTGTGTCTTGGTGGTCCGCTCCCCTGTGTTGTGTTCTGTGGTGCTGTGCTGTCGTGTGCTGGTGTGCTGTGTTGCTCTGCTGTTTGTTTGCGTTGTTACCTGTGCATGTTGTTTTTTCCCTGCTCTATCGTGTCCTCGGGCGCTGTCGGTCGCCCTGGGGTCGTGTGCCTTCCGGCGCTCTGCTTTGTCGTGTTTCTCCGCGCTGTGTGCTCTGTGTTGTGTATGTTTTGCCGTGGTGATTTGGTTTGTGCTGCTGTTTGCTGTTGTCCTTTGTGCTGCATGTGCCCTTGGGTGTTGTGCTGTGCGTTCCCTGTCCTCTCTGCTCTGTGCAGTGCTGCGCTGCGCTGTCCTGGTGCGCTTCGTTGTGCTGTTCGACAAAGAAAAAGCACCCTCACGGCTCCTTGATTATAAAAGATTCGATTGCCACAAAAATGAAAGGCTATCTATTCGAGGAGGCATTTCCCAAAAGAAATGTTACCAAAATATTTGATAACTCCACATCATAAAGAATGCTTGGATATTAACTAAAAAAGGTGAAAAGAATTGATGAACATGTTTTCCCAAAGAGTATGTTGCCACATTAAATCAACAACAACAACAACAAAGCGAAGCAAGACATGACAACAAGATAAGATGGCCATGAACACCATAGGACCGCAACATCCGTCAACTCCTTGTTTTCCAACCATTGGTATGCACACTCTTCGTACAAATCCAACATCGTCTTGCAAGATACTCCACGAGTATCGTTCCACTTATACATCCCAAGATATCCCCATGCACTGATCCATACGTGTCACACCATGGCTAAAGAATAAGCACGGCGTATGTATGACAAGTCTCAGAGATTCAATAATGGCATGCAATGCATAGTGAACATAACAACTCAATGAGCAATGCAATCGGGAATGGACATCAGTACAGATTGCGGAGCGAATTAACAGTGTTTGTTCTCTAACACTATTTTCAAATCCACAGAAAATTCTCGAATCACACAAAGTAAATTTCTATGAAGTCTACAGTCGATTTCTGATCAGTTCTTCATGAAGAGAAAATATCATCGACGACATTAAATGTCGCTGCGACTCAGGTTGCGGAATTAACACGCACAGCGGCAACACCAGACACTGCAGCGATGCAGTGTTATGTACATTCAACAGAACAGAAGGCATCCCTCAGCAAAGGCAATTTTTCTTACTCCCCCCCAGGCATGACTCACCTGGCATGTCTTCAGGGGGTGACTTCTGTAATCATCACACCTACCACTTCTCAATCCGAACACCAGGTCTCAGTCCAAACGCAATGCACGTGTACTACCATCCCACATACACATTTGGGTTGGTACATCAGAAGAAGGTGATTCATTTTGCTACAACACAACAAAACATTCAAATACTTACCAGAAGACTGTGTCTTTTAAACCCTGGATAAGCAGAACAAAACAGAAGCTAAACCTAGCATCTGCAAAATTTGATAAGCCAGAGAAATCTGGTGATCTCTCAGCACAGTGACAGCTAAATGGGCTCAAAGAAAGAAATAATCTTATTTCAGGGGTACCTTCGCCAGGACCACAAAAAGAAAACAAAGTGTCATTTATCACCCACAGGGGTGGTTCACGTTAGGGGACCCCCCCCCCCATTCAGGGCAATTTCAATTGTTAAAGAGACAGAACTGAAGTTGTATCCTGCGGAACCTGTGATAACCCTTCCTTCAAAGGTACACTGAGGTCAGCAGGGTATGTTCCGTACAAAAACAGAGATTGGGTGTAACAACGGAGAGCTGTGTTTCTGACACTGACACTGACATATTTACACCCTTACTGCCCAGACCACTGACTGTCCAGACCACTGACTGTCCAGACCACTGAATGTCCAGACCACTGACTGTCCAGACCACTGAATGTCCAGACCGCTGACTGTCCAGACCACTGAATGTCCAGACCACTGACAGTTTGGTCTAATCAATCCCGGGTTTCTGCAATAAATTGTCAGATAAGCGCGACCACGTTTTTCATACTGAAAGTAGTGTCACCGTAATGAAATGAGGATCATGTCCACTGCACGGTGTTCTGTACAGTGAAAAAGCACAACAGAAGAAGCATAGAATCCAACTGGACTGGCTGCAGGCAAATCAAACTGTCAATCATCAAAACAAGTTAACCAGGAGAAATGTGCTGCCCACCCCACCACTGCATGGATACAAGCACAGGCTTATTCCCCCTTGTGGAGCTCCTCACATTGCAGGTAAAGGAATATTTTTCTCCTGGTGGATATCAGTGGGCTTGCTTCATTCGCTTACATTATCCTAATTCCTCCCTGCTTTTCTTCACGCTGTGGGGAATCCAGTGTTAATTCCTAGGGGAGAATGTTCCCTCAGTGCGTCTCAGGTACGCCTGAAAAAAGGTAACTTCTGAGATCAATATTACGGGCATACACGGCCCGCATATCCTTCAGGTGGAGTGTGATATTGGGGGTACTGTGTGAGGCAAACTTGCGGCTGGGGCTCAGGTGTTCACAACTATTTGACAGTTTGATTGACGCAAGAACACATGTCCCGTCCCAGAAACCCTGCGGGCCATTTCGAACAGTCCCAGGGACTCCCCGGTCTGGTGCCAGGGCAAAACTGTTACCGGCAGAAAGGGTTTGATACCTGAACCAGCCTCCAGAGGTTACTCCCTGCAGGGGGTGCTTCTGTGTCACACAGCATTTATCTCCCACATCACTCCATACCACATCCTGCCATAGATTCCGGGTACCACCCCAGAGGTGTAAGCTTGAACTTGGGGTGTCCTCGGTGTACCCTTGCCTGCAGGATGAAGGTATGGGTCTACAAGCCAACAGTGTCTGAGGTATCTTACAGTGTCGAAGGCCTGTGACTAGGTAACTGTTGAACCCGAACAGATAAGGGGTATCATTGTTCATCCTGAACAGCGTGCCCGGCTTCGCCTTCAGTGAGGGTACTTATAGGCACACAGAAGGAATACAGATGACGTAGGGGAACTCAGTGGTGCACGCCTTGGCTGTAACATGGAACCCTATAATACATTGGCAGAGCGAGTCACGCACCATCTCACTCATTGATGGCTTTCATGACATTGTCATGCACGAATAACCGCGGTAGAGAGCAAGTACTGTACACCGTACTCTATACAACGCACCGGCTCACGGCCTTCGGGTGCGCTTTCATTGGTCCTCCAGGGACCACGAGCGTGAGATGATTAGTTGCGAGTAGACTTCCTAAATCAAATCTGCGTCAGTCCGTGTGACATCTTTCATTTTCAGGATCACCCGCAAAATTTTCCACAGCACACACAGCAAAGGTACATCGCACACGAAAACGGGCTGCGCATCCTACCATTGGACATGACTCCTCTGGGTGGTGCATAGTATGTCTGGTCAGAATCAACTCTCATTTATGATTTAAGCTGCATGCCATGCAGACCTGCATCGTAGGAAACGTCTGCACTCGCCTGTATAAAATCGAAGCCTGAGTACTCTTCTGGCTTTTCTGCCTAGCACTGGTTGTAGCCTGGAGAGCTGGTTGAAAAACGCACGCACAACGAAGAATACCCCACCAGGCGTTCCTGCAAAATAAAGCAATACGCCCCAGGTGACCTCCACCAGTTATAAAATAGGGGGGTATCATACCATTACCTGCAGGTAGGAATACATCCACTCAAGAGCCAGCGAACAAAGGAGACTGAAACTGACAAAGGGATAGCACAGCTCGAGAGGAGCATCGTAATCATGCGGCCCTTCACCTACAGTACGTTTGTTGTACTGATCTACTGCACTCTTTCTGTTTCATGTAGCAGCATTGCTTTACCAGTGGGTGTATTCTCAGCGCATCCCAGGTACAGGTTTCCATAGCAGTGAATTGCACGCTGGTTTTTCTGGATAGCGCCCCAGCTAGCGCCAGAGTAGGAACAGGGGGTCAAGTCAGGACACACTAGATTTGTAGGCTACCGCTCCAGCTAGCGCTTGAGAAGAGACAAGGGGTCCGATCAGTAGTACCTACAACCGGGAGAGTGCTTGTCGTTGCTCCTACCCTCAGCAGCAAGGGCCGGATGGTCACGGCCCTGGGTGTCATTTTCGGCCAAACAAAGGAAGAAAGGAGGTGAGGAGCAAAACGTCAGGCTGAACTCAGTATCTAAACACAACATTAACTGCAGGTTCCTTCTTGCCTATCTCCGCAGAAGCGGAACACTTTGACGCTGGCCTGCACATGGTGTAAACACATGTTGCTGTTCACTGGCCTCAGGCGTGTCATGCATGCTGGACACCCCTGTGTACACAGGAAGCGGGGGCCATCATACCATACAGCAACAGGTGCCAGCTGAAGGTCGTGTATGACTATCCAGATCCACGTGAAGAGCTGTCCAGTTCTACCATGATCCCAAAAATGACTGTGGTGGCCGGTCTGACACGTGGTGCGGATTAGCTGAGTCAAATACCAGATTGCGAAACGGCCATGCCCGTAAGCTTCCCAGTGTCGCAACACCGCAGGGTCAAAGACAGACAGCGGAAAGCACAGCATGAGGGGCCCAGAACGGAGTAGGGACTGTGTCTTCATATTGACGCCCCCCCCTTTTTATGAGAGGGGGGTCACCCAGGGTAGTCTCGGCTTGCGTACGTTGCATCGTTCCCCAAGCCGCGTGCTTTCTCCTGAGTTACCTGCCTTTCTAAAATCCCAGCAAAAAAAAAAGGTGGGAACCCTGTATTGTATCCTGGTACTTCACGCTGCATCAAACCTTAGACTGTGATAACAACAAATGTTGGGGGTAACAGCGTCCCCGTGTGCTCTAGACACATGAAGCGTGCGGAATGTTCGCAAGTGCACACATCTGAAAAAGGGTCCAGACAATAATACCTCGTATGCCCTTTGTACACCAGACCTGAGATCATCAACTGCCAACGGCTGTCCAGTTAAACACCTGAACCTAGCCTTGGCAGACCTCGGCAGCAGCGAACACAGGGGACTGGCACCCTGTTTTATAGGGGAAGTAAGCATTCAAATTTCACACACACACACACACACTGGGTGAAGGGGATCAGAGGACACGCACATCCTCCCACTAAGTAGGCTGTCTTTTGTTGGTGCCGTGTCAGTGCCCATACCCGTCCTGCCCCATCACCGGCCACGAAGGCCTGAGAGACAATCTCAGTATTCCTGTGGGACACTGGGTGACACTGACACATACACACACCTACACATTAACAGTAGGCTTCAATGAACGAAAGTTCAGACTGGTTCAGGTCAGTGGAGACTACACGAAAAATTGTTCCAGCACCAACAGGTTTTTTGCAAGGAAACCAACAAGCAAACAAGCAAACTCCTGAGCAAGCAAGGGATTGCATCCTGGGGACGAAGAATCCGCACCCAATTTGGCTGGCATTGTCGACGAAGTCCAGTTCGAGCTCCCAGAACAATTATGAGCGTCTGTACGATCTCCAGAACCTCATAGTCCCGTTGCAGGCGCTGGCTTGGTCTCTGTTGGTGGCGTACTGACCATGGAGTCGCTGTTGAAGGCGCTCTTCCCAAAGGCACCCACAGTAGACTACTTCCCCGCTCCGAGTTCATGTTGACGCACTGGTTCGCTGGGCAGTGTCAAGGAGGAGGTCCCAGCTTCGCGGTGAAGTTCAACCTCAGGTTTCTAGGCGCCGAAATGCCAGTCCAACGGGTCCAGCTGCATTTCCATTAAGGTGACATAGACACTCAGAAGATAGCCTGCATGCGGCACATCTGCTGGAATACTTGTCGCGCCCGGACAACATTAGGTCGAAGCCAGGTGAATGTTGAGCAGACAACCATGTCTGCCTCTCAAGGGTACTGAAGATTCAGTCCCATGTCCAACGCTCTGCGAGGGCGTAGCACAGTCAATCATTATTCTCGTCTCTGGACCTAATCATATGACACCCTGGCCTTGGTCAAATACAGCCTGCATGGCCTCCAATCGTCAGAATTCAAAAAGAGGCTTCAGTCTTTTCCTTAGGCATCGCATTGACATTTCACACTCCATAGCAAGCAGCCAGGTTGTCCATTGCGTGGGATGCATCATGATAAACCTTGGGAAAGGCCGGAGACACAACAGTACAGCCTGAAGCCCGTTGAACATAAACTAGGCTCTCATGTTGAAAACCCCTGAACTTGTGTAACTTGTCGGGGTCCACTGATCTCAGAAACCATCCTTCAAAAACCTCCTCCTGCGTATCACTCCGGGTGAGGTTTACGACCATCTCTGGTGTTTTGTCATGGACCTCAGTATGGCTCACTGGCCGTGTCTGGGAGTCCACCGTACAAAGAAGCGCCATGAAGGAGAGCCTAAGGCTGCCATAACGCCCAAATATACCAATAGCCTCACAACTGCAGCGCTCCTTCTCAAGGATCTCTTCTCCTTCAAAGTGCACCAGAAGAATAGTACCGCAGACATAACTCCTGCTAACGATGTTGCTCGGACCAGTAAAATGACGACCTGTCAAATTGCTTCCCCTCCTTAGGGTCGATTCGTACTGACCCGTCACGGTGATCTCCCGAGCAGTATACCGCGTGGGGCAGGGACCAGGGCACTTGCTGCCGGCCTTCCTCCGCCCTAGGGCTTCACTGTCCGTGTCACTGTGATCTCCACAGCACTGTACCGCATGGGGCAGGGGCCAGGGCATTTGCTGCCGGCCCTCCTCCGCCCTAGGGCTTCCCTGTCTGAAGTCACTGACGGGGTCTGCACTCAGTGGATACGGACCCTTTGGGCCGCTCGGAGCGTTTCCTCCACAGGGACGTAAGGGATCGGGTTTTCGGATGCCGGTCCAGTTGTCACACACACGCATTATCCAGCCCGTGGTGTGGCGTCAGCATTTCCAACGATTGCTCAGACATGCTCCCCACTGTGTTTCAGTCAGGGGATAAGCCATTGACTGTACACTGGTACTGTGGTACAGGGTTCTGACTCTGGCCCACTGAATAGTTGCTCAGTTCCAGGACGTCTGCAAATGATAGCTGGACACAGGCAAATCTCCTTCAAAATCATCCTGACGGATATACAGCCGAGAAAAGCGTGGGACCTCACATTTGCAGCAGCTTGCTCAAGGGATAGTACATCACTGGAAGCGCAAACGTGAGTACGAGCACACCCAGTCCTGTCCCCTCACAGAAGTCTGTTCCAGACAGTAAACAGGTAGTAGGCGCAATAGTCGAGCTGGAATTTCAGTCGAGGTGGCAAGTCCAAAACCAGCCAAGTCGCTGACCCAACAGCTGGGAAGGTGGTCGTTATAATACGCCATGAGCTTGCCAAACGTAATAGAACATGTACTCTGAGTTCTCCGGGAGTACGGAAGTCTTGGCGATCCAATGGTAACCGAGCCAGATATGATACCGGTGTATTGAGTCAGCAAAAGGGAACAATGCCATAAGTACCATCCTCAAAGGTCTCCACGTAGCAGGAGAATATATTGACAAGCGTTGGACAACCACAGCACTCAAACGCAGTTGCAGTGAATCACCTGGCCACAGCCACGGGTCTCACCAATCATGCATACTCGCAAGCGTCCAAGTAGGTAGTGTCGGGCTGGCGCCTGGTCAGACATCCACGCACCAATGGGTCAGATGTACAGATTAATCACACCGAATTAAAACAGACCACGTGGGTACCGGTATTTGCCTTCTGCAAGTTGAACTGGCCCACTTGTAACTTTGAAAATTTGAATACACCAGGCCGGATAGTCTGAATGACACCACCACACAAAATTCTCCCATCATCCAGCCAAGTCGTGGGCTTAACTGGCTACTGGCAATCAAACCAGAGAAGGGGCTCTGCAGAAGCCAGCGGCACAAATTCTGCAAGAACTCCGAGGTGGTCTCGCTGATGGTGGCGAAGTGCAGCATGTAGTCGTGACCAACGGAAAGATAAACAGTCACAGTTGACCTCATACGTGTACCCAGTTCCATCTCAGGACTTTGTGAAAATCAATGAACGTGGTCTCATACCAACTGGATACCACCTTGTCCAACGCATAATGCAAGCGTTATTGATCACTCACTGTACAAGAACTCCATTTTGGACGGCTCGGTTAGAGGGGATTCTTGACAAACATTGCTGAAATCTCAGACCCAGAAGTTGCTAAGAGCTTTTTGTTTTGACACCACAGAGCGAAAATCTCCAGACAGGACCAATGGCACAATTGCGGCAGGTCGCAGTTGGAGTGTCAGCATGAAATATGACCTCGCACAGATACCTCGTGAAAGCCTTCCTTTGAGTCTCCTTCATGAAACGGGACACCTCAGAATCGAAGTTGGTCCACAGCGCCAATGAATGCGGCGCCATCGACATAGCAAATGTAGCCAACCCTTCTCCATTGCGACCTCTTGTGGCATTGCGGTAGGGACAGAAATTCCTGTCAACGGAAAGAGCATGCAGTCAGTTTGCAGAGCTCACTGGACCACTGCTCACTCGAGAGGAAGTTTGCTGTTCATGGATCCTTTCCAGCAGTACCCATCCTGCGTAGCACTCCGCCCGTAGGCATAAATTGTACCGCCTGTAAGTGACCAACGCCCGCGCACAGATGAATGAAAGCTTAGGCAAATGGAGTCGGCAGGGCAAAGTAAAATAGCCACATCCCGAGACCACCATTGCATGGTGTAGAAGGAGATCGCTCGGGCTCTGCCCCTGGGTCCAAATAGTCATTAGTCTGCTCTGCACTGCGCAGTGGGAACAGTGAGTTAAAGGACGCTGCCCGGTAATACCCAGGGACCAGTACAGCATCCAAAAGGTGCTAGGCACTGCCCGCCATACCGAGTGCCGCTTTGGCATTGGAGGCACATGTAGGGTCTGTCGGTCACTCCTAGAATGAATACCATCTCAATGCACCACACCAGAGGCGCCGTCATTCCTGCCAGCGTTGTAATCAATGGTATGCGGTACGTGGACAACGGGACAGCGTTTCAATTCAACGTGACAAATGCAACGCACTCCGTCCGTACGACACCGATGGTAGGCAAGGCAAAAATCTCTATGGTAACCACGGTCCTTGCATCGTGATTGCAACCAGATCCATCACTTCGAGTGTGGATATATTGGGAAAGAGGATTGTCACGGCCCCAAGCACATGCAAAGGCGATGCTCGTGCCAAGAGATGAGACCAAGCGACGCACACGAATCCTTGCCTACACAACCACCCTGTCATAAGTAGGTACGGTAATGCCATGCCTCGAAGGTAGGGACGAGCACAAATAACGACATAACAAATCCACAATCTTGATTCGTCAATTTCGTCAATTGCAAAATAATTCGTCGTATGAATGTAACGAACTCCCTTTCCCCGAAATATGCAGTACTTCGAAGTCCGCGCTTTACACGCGCTTCGGGATATCCCAACAAAATGAAAGCAAGAAGCCGTCACGTGCTTCAAACGATGATCGTCCATACAAAGCAACAAAGGGCCATCATAGGTGGTGTCCACGTTCGCGAGTGCCACCATCGGTTACCAGTATTCCTACTCTCATCGGTGGTTGGGACCAATTCAAACACTTTGACCAACGAATCAACACCGTTTTGGCTTACACCCCACCGCCGACCGACGAGCACCTCTTGTTGCAAAGTGTTAGAACTCATCGGGGATCCAAGATTCGTGATAAATACCACTCATTTTATCATCCTTCGTACATGTCTTCGAAATTCACAATCTCCATTTTCGCAAGGATGCTCGAGCACAAACTTGTTATTGGTATCATCGTGCATGTGACCACTGAAGTCAATTCCAATGTAGTGTCGAAAAACCATGGTCCTCCGCGGAGCCGCGCAAATAATTCCTCTCCCAATTTGATGAAGCCAAATCCCTTGAGTGAAACGGGGAAAGAGGACATGGTATCGAGCACCAAATGAACAACTCGGAAATCAAAAGTGCAGCGACCCTAAGGCTTCCTTCATGTTAAGCGTTCCCGAAACCGCTCAAAGGACCAATGATAGGCGTGTCTACGCATTTTGTCCGTGGCACCGCCTCATCATTGTCGTATCGGTCTTGAAGGACTTTAGATAGTTTGATCCCATATTGAGTTGAGGAGAAAAGGGGGCACCCATTGGATTCAGTGCATGGGGACTTTGTACCGTAATCCTTGTTCGTAAATCAAATCTTCGTAGAATATCCCAACAGGGATGGCAATCAACCACAAGATATCGGAACAATTCAAGGAACAAGGTAATCAACAAGGGAAAATTACATCGTAGGAACATCTTTGGGTGCCCAAAAAAGGCATATTTTTGGTCCTTGGCGCTACCCCTTGATGGAGCCTCTACACGATCTTGAGGTGAGGAAAACTCACAAAATTCGAAACCATATGAGGTGATGGGTGTGGGTCTCCACTCACCTAAGCGTCTGCTACCACAAAGAAAAAGCACCCTCGCGGCTCCTCGATTATAAAAGATTCGATTGCCACAAAAATGAAAGGCTATCTATTCGAGGAGGCATTTCCCAAAAGAAATGTTACCAAAAAATTTGATAACTCCACATCATAAAGAATGCTTGGATATTAACCAAAAAAGGTGAAAAGAATTGATGAACATGTTTTCCAAAAGAGTATGTTCCCACATTAAATCAACAACAACAACAACAAAGCGAAGCAAGACAAAGACAACAAGATAAGATGGCCATGATCACCATAGGACCGCAACGTCCGTCAACTCCTAGTTCTCCAACCATTGGTATGCACACTCTTCGTACAAATCCAACATCGTCTTGCAAGATACTCCACGAGTATCGTTCCACTTATACATCCCAAGATATCCCCATGCACTGATCCATACATGTCACACCATGGCTAAAGAATAAGCACGGCGTATGTATGACAAGTCTCAGAGATTCAATAATGGCATGCAATGCATAGTGAACATAACAACTCAATGAGCGATGCAATCGGGAATGGACATCAGTACAGATTGCGGAGCGAATTAACAGTGTTTGTTCTCTAACACTATTTTCAAATCCACAGAAAATTCTCGAATCACACATAGTAAATTTCTATGAAGTCTACAGTCAAATTCTGATCAGTTCTTCATGAAGAGAAAATATCATCGACGACACGAAATGTCGCCGCGACTCAGGTTGAGGAATTAACACGCACAGCGGCAACACCAGACAATGCAGCGATGCAGTGTTATGTACATTCAACAGAACAGAAGGCATCCCTCAGGTAAGGCAATTTTTCTTACTGTTCGCTTGGTCTGTGCTGTTTCTCGCGCCTCGTGCTGTGGTGCGTTGCTGCGTGGTGTGCTGTCTCCTTCAGTGTCGTGCTGTGCTGCTGCGCGCTGTAACGTGCCGTCCTGTGGCCTGTCCCGTTGTGCTGCTGCCTGCAGCACGGATGGCTGGCTGCCCTGTCGTGTGGTGCAGGTTGCCGTGCAACTCTGCTCTCCCTTGGTGCCCTGCTCCCCTGTGCTGTGCCCCGTGGTGCTGTGCTTCCGTGCAGTGCTGTGGTGCCCTGTCGTGCTGCCTTGTTTGGTTTGTCGCCTGTGTTTGGTTGGTTTCCCCTTCTTTAGAAAACCACTGCAAAGCCCGCACTATGTTTTCCCTGCCCCTTTTCCTTTGTAAAATACAATCATACACACCCCAACACACGCGGGAGCAGCACGACCATGTAATCCTTCTCAACTTACTTGTTACCCGCCGTTGCTGACGATCACGTGTCGTTGTCGGCGCCAGTGTCTTTCTTGGTGTTGTTATTGGTGGTGGTGCTCTTGAAGTTTGCTAGGGTCTGACCGCATCTTCCCCAAGGACGCCCGCCTAAACTGACGGAGAGGAGGAGAGGGGGGGGGACAGGAAAGGGAAGGGAGGACCATGGAGACGAAAGAAAAGGCGAGACGTCGACGAACGGGAACGCAGCGAATTAGAAATTTTCTTTCGAGTTTTATGCGCTGCTCGCGACACGTTTTCTTGGCATAGACCGCACATATCACAACAAGCGACACGGCGTTATGCTCGTCTTAGCAAAATAGGTGAATCGTTAACACGGTAAGCACTGTAGCAAACTTAGGAGTACAGCGTGACCCTCACCCTCTAACACGCCGTATAGGTAAAGAAAAACGCTTCGCGAGCAGCGCGTAAAAACCGAAAAAACTTTTTCTAACGTGCCACGCCCTCGGTCTTTGCCGGCCACAACCAAGGCACACGGACAGGTGCAAAGCGACAACGGCCACCAGGTGCCGCAAACCTGGGAGGCGCCCACAACATGCAACGAACCACGGCACAGGAACAGGTGCCAGGCAACATTCAACCCACAGACCACAAACCCCAGCCAGGAGTGGCGGGGCGCAGCCAAAGCCCGAGCCCAAGCATACACAGCCACACTGCAAAGCCCAGCCAGGAGTAGCGGGGTACAAGCTGAGCTCGCACACAAACACACGCACGGCCCAACACCCCAGCCAGGAGTGGCGGGGCGCAGCCGAAACCCGAGTCCAATCACACACACCAACACCGCACACCCCAGCCAGGAGGGGCAGGGTACAAGCGGAGCGCGCATACAAACACACGCAGACCCCAACACCCCGGACAGGAGTGGCGGCGTACAAGCGGAGCGCGCACACAAACACACGTAGTCCCCAAAACCCCAGCCAGGAGTTGCGGGGCGCAGCCGAACCCCGGGCCCAAGCACAGACAGCCACAACGCACACCCCAGCCAGGAGTGGCGGGGTACAAGCAGAGCGAGCCCACAAACACACACAGCCCAACACCCCAGCCAGGAGTGGCGGGGTACGAGCAGAGCTCGCACACAAACACACACAGACCCCAAAACCTAAGCCAGGAGTGGCGAGGCGCAGCCGAACCCGGAGCCCAAGCACACACAGCCACACCACACATCCCAGCCAGGATAGCGGGGTGCAGCCAAAACCCGAACCAAAGCACACACATCCACACCGCACACCCGAGCCAGGAATGGCGGGGTACAGGCAGAGCGCGCACACAACCACACACGCCCCAAAACCCCAGCCAGGAATAGCGGGGCGCAAGCCAAAACCCAAACAAAACCGCACACACCACAAACCCCCAGCCAGGAATGGTGGGGTAAAACCAAAACCCGTATCCAAACACCAGCACCCAAGACCCCAGCCAGGAATGGCGGGGTTACCGCGAAACCCGGACCGAAACACAAGCGCCACACAACGGTAGGAAACTCAGTGTCCATAGCCCGGGCACTGAGGCAGCCTGTGCCATGCAGGTGACCCAGCCAAACGAGATCCGGAGCTCGAAGGTAAGGCTGCTTTGGGACTCCAGGCGGAGCGTGCGACAACCAAGCACCTCGGACCCCCAGTACTAAGAACATGCATGCATGCCTTGGGAACGCGATACGCCACGAAGTCCGCTGAACTTCTAGGTTTCCGCCCAAAGGAGGGGACGTGCGCAAGCACGGGGGCACACCCTCCCGGCGAGACAAGCACGTCACGCTGGCGGCGATCAGCCCTCCCTGTGTTGCCCGGGGCCGCTTTGTTGGGGGCCACCAGTCAGGTCTAGCAGGATGTAAGTCGCCCAAGTCCTTTCCTTTCGCCCTGTGCAGGGGAGGGAGGAAGGAATGAGGGCAGACAGAAAGCGCAACAACGCGTGACTCTCTACATTTAGCACATGCGTTGTGAGCACGGCACCTACCCTAAACCTGCGTGCGCGCGCTGCGCGCCCCACTCTATGGCATACCTTTGATTTGCCGTTTTGCCTGTGCAGAACAAGGATGCAAGAACCCAAACCCTCCATCAAAGGTAGCGCTGACAACCTCATCCTTTCAATGAAACTAACCACACAAACACAATGCATGCGCGCGTCATGACAGTAACATACCTGAAAGGCGGGTTGTTCGCCTGCTCTGTGGTGTGGCTACTTGTTTCATTCTTTTTCCCAAAATTTAAAAAACATTTTATGCAAGTGTGCAAAAACTTCTTTTAAAAGCTTTAAAAACCACAGCTCATACCTTCTTTTCCTCGAGCGATTTGCCCCTCCGCGCCTGTTTTTGTGAATTCGGTTCAGTTGCGCTTGTCTGCGACCAGAGGTCTGAAACAAAAGATGAAGATTTCTACCGCGTTTTCGTCGACATTTGGCGGATTGACTTCTGCAATCCCTAATCCTTCGGCTAAACCACAGGATTCATACCCTGTTGGTTACATTTTCTAATTTTTTCCAGCTACTAGAGTTTTGTGCACTCCATCAGGAGTATTGCCCCGCCCTGACCTTGGCCCAGGACGTTTAATAAAATGCTGTCTATACAGCGATGGCTGTCCGCATTAGAGTGTTCGACAGTACCCTAGTTGACAGGCATGTACACTCTACGGAAAAGGTCCTGGGTTCAAACCCCACTACCCCCACATTTTTGCGGAAGGCTTTCGCCGCACGCTGGCGACTTTTGAGGAATGCCCTTTCGAATGGATATCATTCACGGTACATTACACTGTTTTTCAAGGCTACCTACAGTGTGCTAAGCTTCTATGAACTGATGAGAGTGTCATTTGCTGGTTTGGAGCATTTTCTGAGTTAATTTTGGGGGAATTTGATCCTGTTTCCTTGGTCCTACTAGCTTCATGAACTAGTACTCCAGGATGGAGTAAGAAAACGTCACTGCCATGTCTTGATGCAGGCCAAGCCCCCCCTAAGCCTACAGAAAACTATGTAGACTAAAATTAAATTATTTTTATCACTCTTCTTGAAGGTTTAAACACATTTTTCGAAGTAACCAGATTTAAAACCCTAGCCCCCCTTGAGGGTCACCGCTACCACTCAGGTGAGCGGAGGTTACCTCCTTCATGGAGTTAATACCGAATTAGAGTAGACACTTCATGCCTTGGGCCCTGCAGGTCAAGCCTAGTAGTCTCCCCCTCCCGGACCTTTATACTCAATGGTGGCACCTACGTATTGTGGGCCTACTTTTTAACTGATTCTGAATTCAGTTGCTTGGCCATGCTGGCCAAGCCATATTCTGTGTCTGGCCCAGCCTACTTGCCCCAGATTCGTAAGCAACTCCATTGCATGTCAGCAGGTGCACATGAGGTTCTTGGGACTATCTTTGTGGCTTGACGTGTGCCATTTTTCACTAAAAATCAATTGTTTTGTCCATATGTGACTGAAGCGTTGAATCTAAGCCTGCACTGTCTATGTGCAGCCGTTCTTTGTTAAGCATGTTTTGAGTGTGGAAGAATGTATCCTAATTTCATTGATCCGGTGCCTGGACTTGATCTACTTTAGCTGTGTGTGGACCCTATTTTGAATTGGGGAACATCATTAAGGTTTACAAATACAAGGAACGAGGACAAGTGTGGCCAAACCAGAAACCTTTTATCAGCCTCCTGGATGATGTGCCTTGCACCGGCGGCGGTCGCCTCAGCGTGTTATGCTACTGCTGCAGCCTCTTCGGCGTTGGTGCCGGCGGCTTTGATGCTTGCGGCTGCTGGGCTGCACACTTGCGTTGCCCCTGCGGCCTTGGCCCTCAGCGGTTGCTTTTCGGCGCCTCCGCCGGCGCCTTGTCGTACTGACTCAATCTCCACCTGGAGAGAGTCCATCACGGCCCACGTTCTACGCAGGACTTTGACCGCCTGCACAGCTGACCACACGCTGTTCGTGATGGACTTCACCTCGTGCTACAATGCTGTCACGGGGACGGAGATGGCTGCTGGAGGTTGCGGGGCCGGGCGCTCGTCCAATGTGATTTGGAGGGCCTCCACGCGGTTCTGCAGCCTGCTGATGGCTGCACTGTGGGTCGTGGTCTCTTGTTGGCGCGCCTGTGCCTCAGTGTCAGCGCTATTGTATGCTGACATTGCCTTTGCGCTCGCGCCTGCAGCTTTTGCCACCGGTCGCTCGGCCGCCGTGGCAGCCCACGTCGCCTCGTTGTGCGCCTCGGCTGCTTTTTTGTCTGTTTCGGTCACCCGGTTTACCGCGCACTCTGTTGTTTCTTCCAACTCACGTACAAGACGAGCAGACCGAGACACTGTACACCTAAAGGTTGTGAAAACGACACTGAAATCGTTGATGTCTGCCCTAATACCGCCTAAGACTCCGTCCTCATTTTGAGGAATTCCCACGGAAAATACAGCACTAGATGCCATGGGATCCTCTTGCTCACCGCCTTTAGATTGTCCCCATGGATCTGGGGACGGGCCTCCTTGGGCCTTCCCAATGAATGTGCCGAATGACCCTCCTCACAAGGGGTTTAAATGCTTGAGGTGGCATACAAGAGCTCTCCTCGGGGGTCCCATCCTCTGTCCTAAGGCGCTTGCCGGACCTAGTGGCTATACCATAATAGAGCTCTATGTCATCCTTGGTACCCTTACCCTTATCGTGACCGTGACTTATCCTACAGGACAAGGGAGGAGACGGAGGAGAGGACTGGGACATACCCTTGTATCTTGGGGCTGAGTCGGACTGGGTAGAGTGCTTCGCAAGCTTCCGTAACAATGGGGGGGAAGCTTTTGGGAGGCGAATAGATTCGATGCCACTGGTATCCTCTAGCCCAGCCCCTAGAGGGGAACCCGACCTGCTACCATGTAATACGGTAGGTGGTGACTGTATTGTTTCCTCCGTATTCATTTCAGAAAAATAAACAATCGAAAAATATTTGACTATTTATGGAAGCACCTTTTCTTTATAGGAACCAAGGGCACAGGATTAATGTTTTACCACCAAAGAGGAAAACCTCTTGCAGAGCTTTAAAAGACCAATACTGCCCTATGCGTGTGGACGGGTGGGGATTTCTCGAAGACCTTCAACCCCAGGACACAAGGCAAATGCACAAATGCAAATGAATGGACGTGTGGGTCGTCAGTCGGTGAGTGTCTGAGTGCCGAGTTACCTTAAACGTTGAACTCGCGACCTCGATGAACTTGAGTGGAGTTAATCACGACCTCATGATACAATAACGTGGACAATGGAGGTCCTATGAAGAGACATCCACAATAATAAGAGAAAAAACTAAATCGGGAGACAGTGGGGAAGGCACACGACCCATACACAGTTTTACACCACCAACCATTGGAGCTTGACAATGGTTGAGGGGTGTAGGTGACGACGAAATGATGGAAAACCTGATTGGAGATGACATCGTGAAAATGCCAATATCTTCATATCCGTGAGTTGGGAGGAGAACACAACACACACAGAGTGCACATGCATGTAGCAATGTAGCAATGGCTCCCAGAGAGGCGGCTGTCAACTCTATGTACGCTTGGAGGTATGTTCAGTTCGTATACATAGACCATTTTGCCCATGGTGCACCATAATAGCAAGGACATATCTCTTAGTTCTTTAGCAGTTGACACATATGGTTTGCACAACATCAACATTGAAATATGGGCAACATGTATTGTTTCTAGTTCATTTCAGCTCCACTCATGCGTGGTGATCCATTCCAAAAAAGCATTTTCATTTGGACATAAACCCGAGCCATTGGTTGGTTATGTATCTCCAGGCCTGATGGTAATGGGGTTGGTTCATGAAAAATGGGAGTCAAACATAGTAACCAGTTGATGTACAATCAATTACCTATCGCAACTCGAGATGGGTTTGGAGATAATCAAATGGATTGAAAAATCGAAATCAAAGAATGAAATCTTTTGGGGTAGTTGGGGTATGCAACACCCATCCCATTCCCTTGAATCCCAACTGAGGCGTTACCAAGCCTCAATCACTTATGAGGAGAGGAGAACAATCCTTGACCTTCTCTCATCCAGTTCTCAATGTCTTCACAATGTCGCCACTCAGACAATTGGGTTCCTTTAGACCTCACTCCATTCAATACCAACGGTATGACCTGTTTATCAGGCTACTAGCCTTCGAAGCGATTTCACCTAATCATACCCACACCCTTCTAATAAAGGACTCCACAATTGAGATGCATTGGAGAACCTATTTTCCTTTTCAAGTTGATCACATCCGCTCCGCACAAAGCATCATCTCACAAGGTATTCTGTCGCGCATCGGAAAAAATGCGAACACACTGGAACGTACACTCACATCACGAAGCTTCCTGCATGACGTGATATTTTCCATTTGCCTTCTCATGTGGATTTCCTTCACTCATTTCCTGTGTGTCAAGATTTTGGTTCATCCAAGCCTCGACCGATTACTTAGTTACACGCCCCGTGTGACTCTGCCCCTTAATCTGCAACCACATGGCGTGGTTGATTTCTGTCATGACCGCATGAAGGGTTTTGCGCTCCTGGTCCTCTCCAAGTGGCTTTTTCCCCTCAGCTAAGACCGTCCATGTGGCTCCAAACCTACTCTATGGAAGTGTCCGTGTCTTGCAATTGTTTGCAAATGCTTCCTTCTTGACCCCTTAAGTGGCCGTTTCCTTTCGGGCCACGACGGCCACTACGGCTTCACGGTAATTTTGGGGACGTGTCAAGATCGAGGAATGATTTGGAAGTGGTCTGACTTTAAAACGTGGTCCCATCTCTCTCATCAATATGACACCGTCAATTGATATCCCCCTCCCACCGGGAGTACCCCAACCACCAAGATCTGCTAATAACATTCACAACACCCCTCAACCTACCACACCAACAGACAACTTAATCCACTCTAAAACACATTTAATACTAACTTCTCATAACACCCCAAAAAACATTGACAACCTAGACGCCATAATACTACGACACCAACAAAAAGGAACCGACATACTTTGTTTGCAGGAAATACCTACCACCCCCTCCTTACATTCACTCCTAAACCTACGCACTTTCACAAACATTTCTTCTTGCAAATCCAACAGCACAGCGATCGTTATCCACTCTTCCCTATCTCCCTTCGTCACACAACTCAAACACGACAAGGTCAACGGATGCCTTATTGCCATCGACCTTACCATACCAGGCTACCACACGCTTCGTATCATTAACGTGTACATTTCACATCACGCTCATCTCCGACACAGACTAGAGAAAACAATCTCTGCCCTCCAACAAGACCAGCCGTGCCACATCATGCTCGGCGACTTCCACACATATCTCCAACCTTCTTCAGACACGGCTAATGTTAAACACAATAAATACTGGCCATGGCTCCACAACCAGGTACACCCCACCAATCCCACAACCACACCAACCCTCATTGACCTGTATCGTAAAGACCACCCAGAGACAAAACAGTGGACACGCCCTGCAAACACAAGGCTCCCATCTCACACACGCATCGACCTGATACTCTCTTCCCCTTCTTCTAACACCATTTTCAAACCTTTCAACACCTTCATTGACACTCACAATGACGTCTCCGACCACAGATCTGTATCGGACTCCATAGCCATCCCCACTAACCCGATGAACATATACAACATCCCACACAATTCCATTCACTACCGCCCCCTGAACAAAGAGGAAAAATCACACTTTACATCCCTCAGTAAACCCCTCAACGACTGGCTCTCCAAATACCACGACACTCTCATCCAACAACCCATTGAACAACTTATCCCTCTGACAGACCTTCTTCTCGGTCAACTAGTCACTACTTACAAAAAAGTCACTCATCAAGCTCAGGATCACAAACCAACCAGCGTGGAGAAACAGTTCCTTGACATTATAAAAAACTTACCTTCTTCTGCCTCCAATGCACACACAACTAAAACACTTCAAACATTACTCAATCACTGCACCTCAAAGAAACAAGCACAAACGCACAAGAAACTTCACCACTCCCTCATTTCTCACAAACGCATAAAAAAAACAATCAACAACATTCTCAACGCCGGAAACACCACCTCCATCTCTCTCTACAACCAAACCGGTCAACTCACCACCGACCCTTAGAAAATGTGCAAATCTATGGGACACACCCTATCTTTCTTGGGAGGCCCCCCAGACTTCAACATAGACCCAGCCTTCTTCGACACACTTATGACTAACTCCCCAAAACTACCAAACGACGCTCCACAACCACACTTTACCAGAGACTTCTTTAACCTTCTTTTGTCGCGCGCTAAACCCCACACCGCACCTGGTTTCGACGAAATCTCTCTCTACCTTATCTCCGTCTGCCCCCCCGACATCCAAACCTACATTTACAACTTGTGTCCCCTCCTTATCACCGACCACATTCCCTTTCACTGGCTAAAGGCAAAAACATTTCTACTTTACAAAAAAGGTGACCCTCATAATCCTATAAACTACAGACCAATAGCACTCCTTAACACACTGTACAAAATACTACCTTCTTACGGAGCACACACCCTCACCTACTACGCCACAACTTACCACCTCACCAACAACACACAATATGGCGGACTCCCTAACCACAGAACCACGGACCACATATACACAATGATTGCCAACCTATCTCTGCACCCTGACATGTATCACTTATACCTTGACCTAGACAAAGCCTTTAACTCGGTTCCCCACCAGGCCTTATGGCAAATACTCTCCAACTACAACATACCTCACTCCATCATCAATCTCATCCAAAACCTGTACGCCTGCCCCCATGATTTCCCCATCGTCAATGGCTTTGCCCTCTTTGCAGCCAATTGCATAAGAGGACTTAGACAAGGATGCCCCATGTCCCCATACTGTTTAACCTTTTTGTCGACCCCATCATTAACCACATACAATCTCTCCTCCCTAAACACGAATCCAACGACCTCTTCTCCTTCATCGACGACATCGCCCTCCAAGCAACCTCCCATACCACACTACACAACGTACTTCACTTCCTCTTTATCCAAGCGCCCCGCTACGGCCTCTCCTTTAACACTACAAAATCCGCACTCCACGACCTCAACAACGCTACCCACATCACCATTCGCATTAGTCCTACCCAACACTTCAGCACTTTTACCGACGACGGTAGCCCCAGAGGTTTTTATAAATACCTGGGCACCTACTTTTTCAACAAACAACAAAACCCCAGCATGCTCCAACTTCTACTCAGCACCATACACGCTTTTTTTGCCAACATATCCGGCCTCCCTCTCACGCACAACGAAATCATCAAACCATCCAACATACAACTAATACCTACCCTCGCTTACCGGTTCATCTACAACTCACTTCTGCAAACTGACCTTGACAAACTGGACATCACAATTTGGAGCCATATCTCCAAATTAGGTAAACTATCCTTAACACCCGCAATAAAACCAAATACTCTCCCCCACACACACTAGGTCTAAACATCAGAAAATTTCTATCGTCACCTACATCCAAGCCATCAACCGTATACTTCGCTACACACATAACGACGGACCTTCCGACGCCAATGAAAGAGTCACGTACACCCTTCGCCACAAATCCACTAAACCCAACACCATACAACTCATGACCGCTCACTCAGCCCTTTTCTAAGGCTTCCACACTCACAACATACCCAGAGTCAATCCATGTCTCCCTTTTCAAATCCCTACGCACACAACAATGGAAGTCGCCTTTATTTACTACCAGTCAAACAGCAACCCGCCAACATATTCCATTACGAAAAACACCACCAACACCACAAAAACAACCCTATGGTCCCAAGGCACAGTCGACCCCCACCTGCCTCAGAAAACCACAGTTACGTTCCCTGACATGTCCACAATCCTCACCCCCAACCACCAGTTTTGCTTCCTTACTCTCCCCACCTCCCAGGATATTTCCAAGTCTACCAACCCTCTCTCACTACCAGACACAACCGACTTCCCTTTTTCTTTCACTGGCACCAAAACCACTCAAAATTTCATTCAATTTACCCTAAAAAATAATCTCTCTTCCCCAAAATTTCAACACCTACATTATTGGGGATGCCACGATCTTTTAGCCGCACTCGAAGCCTACCCCAACGCTACGGTCGCTTACACCGACGGGTCGCATGACCCCACAGTGGACACACCATTGGGTGCCGCCATCACCTTTACCAGTACACCGCAAACAGCCATCTGCAACATGTCGCCCATAAAAGGATCTTACCCGGCAGAAATTTATGCCATTATCTTGTTTACCTACCTCCCACACATAAACACCCTCTCTCAACCGATAATTTTTGCCATTGACAACCTGTCGGTTTGCTCTACACTCCACCAAATACAACAATCAAACGTTAAACCCTTCGCTTCAAACGCTAATTGCTTCGCTCTTTGGTACAACCATATTTGGAATTTTCTTCACAACACCCACCTTCACATAATTTTCACCTGGATCAAAGGACACGCTGACTTCGATGGCAATGAACATTCTGACAAAATTTCAAAATGGGTCTCACTCAACCTCCCTCAGCACCCAGAGAATCACAACCCTGACACTTCTCACTTCATATACCACAATCATACACCAGTACCAGGGGGCATTAAACGCAAAACTGTCAAACACCTACTCCCAAGCCATAAACACAACAACATACACCTACCTTCTAGCACCGACTTCTACGCTCACACATCATGGTTCTCCAGACTACCTTTCAAATGGACTAACGGACTGTACTGTTGCACTGGTTTTCTTCCCCATTACAAACTCAACACGTATCACTGTCCCAAATGCCACACTCGTCACCCCCTCAATCCCATAACTACGGTGACCGAGTGCAAAACAGCGAAACCTATTCGTGACCTCTTTTTTTAGGTCTGGCAACAACCTTTGAAACAAACAGTCACAAACTGGTGGCAACATGTAACAAAAGGAGAACGACGAAACTACATCCGCACAATCATTCTCAACTCACTCAGCAATGCACTAAGAGATATCCCACCCAACACTCCCCACTTCCAACACCAACAAAATCTAAAAACAGCCTTTAAATACAGGAGAAAAAGACTCGAAACAGCACTACAAGAGGCACAAACATGGCTCGGACAAAACCCAATTAACGTTCTGCACTTACTTGAACCAGATTCCGCAGACAACCCATGGAACAACCAATACTCCACTTACAGCACTTCATCTCACAACCCCACCTTATTGACTTACCCAAAACGGACAAATACAACAGTCGCCAATAAACACCTCGACAAACACAGACACATACACAACAACAACAAAAAAACCACATCCCAATTACTACATTAACCTAACTACCCACATAGAAACACGCTACCCTAAAAAGCCATCGCGAAAAGAAACTAAGCTCCGCAAGCGACTGGGGGGCTTCTGCCCCGCTTTGATCTCCGGGTAACGAGTTTCTCCCCCCCTTATTTTTTTCTCTTTTTTCACTGTCCTTCTCATCTTCGGCTCCTGCGATCTGCACCCCCCCCTCCTAGTCTCTTGATGCCATCTGACAGATCGCTTGAGATGGGACCTCGTTTTCATGTCATCGATTTATCTTTTCGTCGTTCGATTCCTGATCTTTTTGCCCCGGATTACTCTCTGCGCACCACCCTCAGGATTTTGGAGATCGGTGGACTCCTATTTTATTACTCTGCGGTTCGACTGTCATTTCCTTGGATTTTTTTTGTCAGTGGATTCCATGGATATCATCCTTGATTCTCAGAAACCTATCTGATCTTTCCCCAGACGACTGGAGGTCATTGAAGTCTAATGTGGACTTTCCCCAGATGTATGGAGATCAGTGATGTCCAAGGTTATCCCTGGAGGTTCAGCTTTATATCTGAGGTCACTGCAGTCTTGCGAATGGAGATCAGTGGTTTCCATCTATCCTTCATCATCTTTCCTCAGTTGACTGGAGGTCATTGATGCCCAATCACAGAGGCAACTATCCTCTTTTGCATGTTTGGCGATTCCCTGTTTGATTTTCCGAAGTATCCGAATTTTCCCCAGAGGACTGGAGGTCTATGGAGTCTAGTGGAGCGAAATCAGTGGATTCCATGTTTATCACTTGACTAGAAGTCCTTTATGGTGACGACTTTCCTTTGTATGTATGGAGATCAGTGGAGGCTACCTGATGTTTCCCCAGACATCTGGCGTTAATTGCGACTTTTTTGCTTTTTTCTGACGTCGGTTGCCTTCTATATATATAGATTGAGGGACACAGTTGCACAGTCCCTTCTTCCATTCGTATCGCGCCATAACACCGACCATAGGGCCAATGGCGAAGCCACAGCCCACAGTAACGAGGCCTTTGGTGCATTCTGGAGCAGGGTCAAACCCCCTTAGTTATTGTACATATGGCTGCTGTCCTTCGATGAAATTCGGCTCGCAATAAACGCTCAATTGCCCGTGGTCAGGCTGCTTATGTGCTATGCTCGCCGGGGGGCAACCCCCATGCATAAAGGAAACACCATCCTTGACCTCACCATAGTCTTTTTAGGCCATGTTGACCTTTGAGTGAACCTATTCATGGCGAATGGGCTCAGCATTAGTTCGGAATGACTAGGCATGAACCAAGTTAACAACAACACCAACGTAACACATATTTTTTGAAGACGCTTCATCATTGAACTGGACACTCAATGTGGTCCAAGGCGGTTCGGACCCAAACCGGCCGGGACCTGGCGGATCCCCTAGCAAATCCGGATCCTTATGATATAAGGAAATGATCGTAATCTGTCACATTGAAGAAAGCTTTGAAATCCGCAAAACTTAAAGACGCCATCGCTGACAGGGCACGCCGATCCCGACCGCCGCATCCAGCATTCAAAATCTCAGATTTCAAGAGAATTCTGAGATTCTTTGATCAAAATTACCCTCGAAGCCCAATTTTATCACACCAAGTCCGAATGTCTTGTTGTCATGGTTAATTGTTTCGCCTCTAGGCAAAATGTTTGAGAAGTTGTACCCTTCTCTCTTTTAGGTCTTAGCTTGGCTGCTTGCTTGTCTTTTCGTCATTAAGGTTTGCTAGCCTTTGTCATCGGGATTTACTCCTACTTGAACTCCGAGTTGTTCAACCATCGGAATGCCCTGGCAGATTTCCGCTTAAGGACACGAGATTGGAGCTCTGAATGCTCCATGGATGAAGACCACCCCATCTCTTGGATGAAGAACACACCATCTTTCCCTGTATACGTGCCACTCCATTGTGATGAAGGGAGCTCTTGAGGCGGAGCCGCATCATCCCCAATTAGCAATGGCAGTGTCCTTCCATGGCACCCCGATGTTCAATCTTGAATTCTGACGGCAAACTAAAGCATTGAACCTTCGACAAAGCCTAAGCTTTTCCCTCTACCAAGAATTGATGAGTGCAAACAAGGAGAAATTCCTGTAAGGCTGCATGTTCAACAGAATCAAACATGTCGTGAAAGCCGAACCGGTTCCGGAACAAATTGCCTCAAGTAGGTAGGTAGGTAGGTGCACTCGGTCGTGGAGAGGAGCTGCATGGTTCCAGCGGCAGTTGCCGCTGTGACGAACAGGATGAGGCTGCTTGCATGAAGGGGGGG
The DNA here is from genome assembly GCA_964036045.1 of Eutreptiella sp. 'Long Island Sound 2002'. Classification (NCBI taxonomy): domain Eukaryota; phylum Euglenozoa; class Euglenophyceae; order Eutreptiales; family Eutreptiaceae; genus Eutreptiella; species Eutreptiella sp. 'Long Island Sound 2002'. Next base: position 131,370,956 of record OZ038379.1, read on the forward strand.
GGCGACTTACATCCCGCCTAGACCTGACCGGTGGCCCCTAACAAAGCGGCCCCGGGCAGAACAAGTCACTCCGCCATTTTCCTAGTTTTCGGAATAAACTGACACTTTTGCCTTTAAAGACCTATGTGCCGGGAGGGCTGATCGCCGCCAGCGTGACGTGCTTGTCTCGCCCCGAGGGTGTGCCCCCGTGCTCGCGCACGTCCCGCCCTTTGGGCGGAACCCTAGAGATTCACCGGACTTCCTGGCGTATCCCGTTCCAAAGGCATGCATGCATGTTCTTGGTACTGGGGTTCCGAGGCGCTTGGGTGTCGGACGGTCCACCTGGAGTCCCAAAGCAGCGCAGGCCTTAGCATGCAGCCTTACCCCTGGTCTGCGGATATCGTTTGGCCGGGTCACCGGCATGGCACGGGCTGCCTCAGTGCCCGGGCTATGGACACTGGGTTTCGAAATTGTTGTGTGGCATTTGTGTTTGGGTCGGGGTTGTGCTTGGGCTCATTTTTCCTTAATCCCGCCTGACCTGGCTGGGGTCTTGGGTGGGTGTTTTTGGGTACGGGTTGTGGTTTCGCCCCTCCTCCCCCGGCTGGGGTTTGTGGTGTTTGCGGTTGGGCTTGGGTTTTGGCTTGCACCCCACCATTCTTTGCTGGGGCTTCGGGGCGTGCGTGGTTGTGTGCGTGCTCTGCGTGTACCCCGCCGTTCCCGGTTCGGGTGTGCGGTGTGGGTGTGTGTGCTTAGGCTCGGATTTCGGCTGCGCCCGGCAGCTTCTCGCTGAGGTGTTGGGGCGTGTGTGTGTTCCTGTGTGCATCCCGCCCGGTCCCCTGCCCCTCCTGGCAGGGGGTGCGATGCGGGGGTGTGTGCTCGGGCCTGGGTTGCAGCCGCGCCCCGCCACTGCTGGCTGGGGTGTTGGGGCGTGTGTGCGTCTGTGTGCGCGCCCCGCTTGTACCCCGCCACTCCTGGCTGGGGTGTGCGGTGTGGGCCTGTGTGCTTGGGCTTGATTCTCGGCTGTGCCACGCCACTCTTGGTTGGGGCGTTGGGGTGTGTGTGTGTTCCTGCGTGTGCCCCGCTTGCACCCCGCCATTCCTGGCGGGATGGTGTGTGTGTGTGTGGGTTTGGGTGTCGTCTGCTCTCCGGCTTTCTCCTGGCTTGGGTGCTGGGGCGCGTGGCCTCTTGTGTGCGCCGCGTCTGGTTCCCATCACCATCTGGGGGGCCGCCTGTGGCTTGGGCATCTGCGGGTGTTGCCGTGGGTGGGGTTTGTCCCCCCCCCTCCCCTTACGGTCTTTTTTTCGGGTTTGGGGGGGGGTGGTTTTTGGCCCTGTCCTGTCGCGGATTTGTGGTGTCTGTCGCTGGCTCGCCCAGTCTTGGGTCTCGTGGTCTCTGTCACCCCTTCCACTCTCGTTCGGGCTACGCCTTTGTGTGGTTTTTTTTGCCCGTCTCCGCTGCAGCAAGGTGTGTGTTGGCGTGTTTGGGGTGTCCCTTCTTCCGCTGGGCTGCTGCTCTCGGTTCGCTGTCGCCGGTTTCAGCTGGGTGGTCCTCCGGTGTTCCTTTGGGGGGTCCCGTCTTCGGTGCTGTCTGGCTGGGGGGTTTGCCCTCCTCTTGTGGTATGGCTGGGCGGTGTCGTGGCTGTGGGCCTTTCTCGTGTGCCCCCCCCCTTTTTTTTTGGGGGGGGGGGTCCGCCTGTTCCTCCCTCTGCCTTCCCTGGGCTGGTGCACGCACTGGTCGGCACTTGGTGTGGTTGACCGGGTTGCTGTTGGTGCTTGCGTTTTGCTGGGCCTTGTCCCAGCCCCATGGGTCGGGTGGGTTATGTACACGCTTGGCTCGGTGGCCCTTCCTGTCGGGTTAGGTTCTGGCTCTGCCGGCTGGGCGGTTGCGCGAGGCGGTTTCGTGAGGCCCTGGGTTAGGGGGGCTGGGGTTTTCCGTGTCCCTCCGCCTCCGCGGTGCCGGCTTTAATTTTCTGGTGGCGGTTTGTGTGGGCGGGCCACTGCCGTCGTTGCCGGGCGTGTGGTGGCCCCTTGCCGGTGTGTGGCGGGCTGGTGCGGCGTCTTCTGGGGTGTGCAGCGGCTTTGTTGGGTTAGACCCTCGGTTAGTGTCCCTTGCTTTGGTGTCGCGGTGTGCTTTGGTGCGCCGTGCTGTGTCATGCCGTGTCTCGCCGTGCCGCATCGTGCTGGTTCGTGCTGTGATGCGGTGCGCCTAGCTTTGGCGTACCGTGTTGCTCCATGTCGTGCCGTGGTGTGCCGCGCTGTGCCGCGTCCCATCGCGTCGTGCTGTGGTGTGTCGTGTCTTGGGGTGCTTTGTCGTGGTGCGTTGCACGGTGGTGCGCTGCGGTGCAGTGTGCCGTGTTGCCTCGTGTTGTGCCGCGGTGGGGGCGTTGGGTTGGGTCGGTGGCGGTTAGACTGGCCCGTGTCGTGGTGCGGTATGCGCGTCGAGGTTTTGTGGCTGGCTGGTGGCTGGGGGGTGCGGTTAGGGGTGGGCTGGCTCGCTGGATCCGTGCTGTGGGGGTCCGGATGTGCCGCTCGGGCTGGTGGGTCAGGTGGGTGTCCGCGGGGTTGCTCTCGCTGGGGGCCTGTGCTTTGGTCCCGTGTCCTCTGGGGGTCCTTGCCCCTAGCCCTGGGTGCTGTGGCCGCACCCTCTTCCTCTTCTGGTGCCTGTGTGGTGGCCCTTGCTTTGGCCAGGGTCGTTGCCTGGCGGTGAGGGCGTGGTGGTGGGCTGTGCGGGGGTGTTCTTGGCGGCTCCCTCTGTGGGTGGAGCCCCTTCTCTCCGTGTGGGTGTGCCCTCCTTCCCCTGTGTGGCTTCCGGTGGTCGGTTGGCGTGAGACGCTGCGGTCCGTACGGCGTCTGGTCTGTGCTTCGGCGGCGTGTGTTGGCGGGCGTGCGCCTCCGGGGTTCGCGCGGTGTCCGCTGGGGGTGGAGCGGCGCTGGTCTCTCTGTTGTGGCATGCCCTTCCTGGTCCTTCCCCTTCCTGGCCCATGGGTGGTTTCCTTCTCTCGTGTTGTGTCGCTCCCGGTGCCCTGTCCCTGTGGGCGCCTGCCTGTTACCTTTGGCCCCTCCTCGCCCCCTTGCCCGGGTGTCCCTTCCCGTCCCTTGCCCTTCCCTTGCCTGTGCCCTTTCCCTTCCCGGTGTGGTAGTGGTGGGGTGGCGGGGGGGCCTGTTGGGCGCCGATGGCCAATGCGCGGGGCTGGGTGGTCTGGAGCCACTGGTGCAGGGTTCGGGGGGTGTAGGGGGGGCGGAGGCCCTTGACCTCGTCCCGGAGGAGGGCTTCCCAAGCTGCCTGAGGCATGGCAGCTTCCGGGGCGGCCTGGTTGGGGTTGCCGGGGGTGCGGGTGCAGATCTCCTCGAAGGTGTGCACCATGTGCACCCCTCCTCGCCTTCCTGCTCAGCTGGCCAACTTCACCGCGCTGCCGAGCTCCTCCAAGGCGGGGGCAGACCACCAGGCGAGGTGTGCGGGGGCCTGGGGGGGGGGGGGGGGCTCCGAGCTCAAGGTCCTGGAGCGGCAGTGGCGGGGGATGGGGGTGGAGGATGCGTACGAGCGGCGGGGGGAATGGGAAGCCGTGTGCGGCTCGTTGGGGGAGAGGGACGTGGACATGAGACGGCGGTGGCGGGCATGGCGGCGCCTGGGGGAGGGGGAGCGGCGGTGGTGGGGGCCGCGAGTGGAGGATGCGTACCGGCGGCGCAGAGAACAGGAGGCTCGGTGCTGCTCGCGGGGGGAGGGGTACATGGACATGGGACGGCGTCGGCGTGCGTGGCGGCGCCCGGGGGAGCGGGAGCGGCGGTGGCTGGGGAGGGGGCGGAGGACGCGTACGGGCGGCGTGGGGAACGAGACACACGGTTCTGCTCATGGGGGGGGGGGGAAGGGGACATGGGACGCCGGTGGCGTGCGTGGTGGCGTCTGGGGGAGCAGGAGCGCTGGCAGGGGGGCCCTGGTTGGTCGTGGTGGCGCCTTGGGGAGCGGGAGCGGTGCGAGGGAGCGGCTGAGGCGCAGTGGCGCTGCAGGGAGCGTGAGCGCCCTGAATGGGTGCGCCGTTTTGGGGGGGAAGAGGGAGCGCCGCCGTTTGCGGAACCAGGCCTCGTCGCGGGGCGCGCCTGGCCAGTCAGGGGGCGCTGGCGGGTCCTGGGGGACCCCGCGTGGTGCTGCCTGGTACTGGGCGGGGTGGGGGGGGGAGTCCCCCACCCTCCATTGATCTGCCGCGGGGGGTGCGCCGGCGGTGGCGGCTGGTGGTACGCATCGAGTGACTGTCCCGGGTGGGGGTGGGCCCAGAGGGCCCCATTTGGCGTGCACGTGGTGGCCGGGCGGATACGGTTCCTGGTATGGGGGGGATGGCACCTGGTGGTAGGCGGGGAATGACGCAGGAGCGCCCGGGTGCTGCCATCCCACGCGCTTGTGCTGCTCGTGCACGGGGGGTTGTGTTGTGGCCTGGTGGGGTAGGGTGGTGGGCAGTGGTAGTGCTGGGGGTGGTGTTGGTGGTCGTGGTGGTGGGGGCGTTGGTGGCGGTGGCGCTGGTAGTGGTGGTGATGGTGCTGCGGGTATGGCCCTAGGGCCCCTTGTGGATATTCTGGTCCCCCCGGTGGGGCTGGGGGGTCGGGCATCGTGTGCAGTCCCTGAGGCCGTACTGCTTGGTGCGTAGTGGGGACCGGGTACGGGGCCGGGCTTAACGGTGACTGAAGTCAAGGGGTCCCACGTCCCCGGGTCGGTCTGGCCGGCGGCGGTGGTGGTTTTTCGGGGGTGGATGACGGGGCGCTTGGAGATGGGGATGTTGACTAGAGTTTGGACGGAGTCGTGTTGGGTGGCCGCCTCTGTGGTGGCGGCGGCTGCTCGGGGGAGGGGGGCTTGGGATGTGGTGGTCCTGGTTCGGGTAAGGGTTTGGGTTAGGGCGGGGTCGCTTGGGCTGCGGTCGTAGCTTTTGTGGTGTTAGGGGCTCTGTGGGGTGGTGTTGGTGGTGGTGCTGTTGCGGGTGGTGTTGTCGTTTGAGTTCCGGTTTGGGTTTGGGGTCGGGTTGCGGGTTGTCGTCTTGTTCGAGGTTGAGGAGGACCTCGTCCCGGAGGTGCGAGGGCACCGTTGCCGGGTGGGGGGGGTTCCCGATGTGCTGCCGGGGTGCCTGGGTCGCCTTTGTGGGGGTCGGGGGGCCTCCGGTAGCCTGGCGTGCGGCCGCAGCTTTGGCTTTGGCCGTGGCTTTGTGGATGAGGTCGGCGGGAGGGGGATGTTGGGGGATGAGATGGAGGACGTCGATGAGGATGACGACGAGGAGGAAGTGGTGGTTTAGGGGGACGCGGGTTGCGCTGTAATGCGGGCGGTCGCGGGTTTGTGGGCGGCGGCTTCTGCGTGGCCACGGCGGGGAGGATGGAGGGCATGTTCTCGGGCTGCAGGTTGGGGCTGGGTGGCTGGGGGGGCCTGGCCGCCACCTGGCGACCCCGCGGGCCGATCTGGTCGGCAGCGATGGGGGAGGAAGGCGCGGGGCTGCGGTCTTCGCCTTGTGGGCTCGAATAGGCCATTGTCCTGCAATGCGTGAGGTTGTGTGGGTTGGCGTCTGCGGGGGGAAACAGTTCGCGTGGGCTGCATTCGGGGGCCGGGGGGCCCGGGCCTGGGGTTCCGGGGGTGTGTGCGGGGGGCACGTGCGGGTCACTGGGCGGGCTGGGCGTGCCATGGGGCGTGGGGCTTCTTGCGGTGGGTGTGTGCGGGTTGCCGGGTGTGGGGAGTGGAGAGGGGTGTTCGGCGGATGGGTCCCTGGCGGGCTTGTGCGGTTATTTTGGCGGGTGGGGGATGCCCGTGTTGCGGGGCCCGGGGCTTCGCTCGATGGAGGGCGTGTGTGGGCTGCCAGGAGGGTGGCAGGGGGGGAGGGGCAGGGGCAGGGATTGCGCGGGGGGGGTGTTGTGTCAGTGTATGTGTCCGCTTGCAGCGGCGTGCTTGTGTGGTCAGTTGTAGGCCAGGCGGTTCGGAGGAGAAGCTTGCCGTCTTCTGCGGCCGCGGCAAGGATTTTGCAGATGAGCGTTCCTATTTGGTGCACCTGTTGGTCAGTGGTGGGAAGAGGGTATGCTAGCTCTGGGCCAACGCCCACGCGGCGGATGATCCTGTGGATGGCGTGGTACCCGCAGGTGAGGGAGTGCTGTGATCTGGGGGAGGGGTCCCTCCGCGTGTCCTGGCCTGCCTCGAATTGCGTGTGGGCGGTGGGGATGGCCCAGATCCAGGGCACGGTCCCCGTGGATGGCGAGCGGCGCTGGATCCGTTGGGTCAGGCGAAGCATGGCCAGTCCGAGGTGGTAGCCTGCCCGCCCTGAGGTGATTTCGGACAGAGCGCGGTCCAGGGGTTTGTCCCCCGGCTGGAGGACGCCCCTGAGAACTTTGTGCATGGAGCTGGGGTCCCCTACTGCCCCTGTTACGGCAGCCCCACGGGCGAGCATGGTGTCAGTCCCTTTGACGAGCCATTGTGGCCCGGGGGATGTTGCTGTAGCGGCCACTACATAGTAGTGGCCGCGCTCAAGGACTGTGCACCAGATCTCAGGCGGAGGGTGGTCGCTGTCTGTAGGTGGGGGAGGGAGGTGGTTGTCTGGGGTGCGGAGGCCAGCGGCGCGGAGGGCGGTGTCGCGGGTTGGTGCGGTGGCCTGTTCCCATTGTTCCGGGTGGTTTGGGTCTGCTGGGTGGTCCTTCTCCGCTGGGGCTCAGCGCAGGCGTGTGGTCCCTCGACGTGTGACGTTGGTGTTGGTGTCCTGTGTCAGGGCCTGACCCAACCCGATCGGGGGATCCAGACGTGCTGCCCTTGGGCGTATTGGCGGGCTCGCCAGAGTACGAGGTCTACGATTGCCTCGTGGGGGCCGTTGTCTGGGGTGGGTAGGCCCTGGAGGCCTTTGACGGTGAGCCTGCTCCAGCTCTCTTATAGGTGGTACCAGACCAGGGGAGTGTTCAGGGCCCTGCCTTGGGTGGTTGCTCGGAGGAGGTCGGGGTCGCGGATGGTGGTCGGTGTGAGGGGGGGGTGCTCCGGGTCCGGGGGGCATGGCGGGGTGGGCTGCCGGGGTCCTGCACATCCACGTCGATGTATGGGTGGCCCTTGGTGGGCTTGGCTGGGCTGGGCGGTGCCGGGTGGTCCCTTGGGTGCGAGGTGGGTTCTGGGGTGCCGTGGGTGCTTGTGGCAGGGGGCTCTTGTGGTGGGGCCCGCTGGCCTTCTGTGGTGCTCTGGTGGTGTCTTGGAGGCCTGCGGACGGAGATGGGGGGGCGTGTGTGGGGCGCGGAGTAGGTAAGTTGACTTCTGGGACAGGCACGACATGCTAATGGATGAGACGCTGCATGTGTTTCCTGGGGGTGGGTTCGGGTAGTTGTTCGGTGTGTGCGTCAACAGGAGGTGTTTGCGGTGTACCATTTGTGCCGCTGCTTTGCGGACTGCTTCTAGCTTGGGGTACACAGCTGCCACCATCGGGTTTTCTGTGTGTTTGGCGAGGTGTCACTGCCCCTCTCATAGTGGCTTCGTTGACCAGGGGACCCTGAAGAGGTGTTCTGTGGCCTGGTGTGCGTGGCTGTGGGTTGGCGAGCCTTCGTGTTGCTGTAGGGTTTCTGCCGGGGACCAGCCCACTAGTGTGTCCCTGCTTGTATGGAGGGGGCATATCTGGAAGTGTTCCCAGTCCTCCGGGGTGGTGTGGTCGCACGGGCAGCGGATATGTTCTTACGGGACGTGGATGTTCTTGCGGGCAAGCCATCGGGCGACCCTGGTGAGGGGTGGTAGTTGCTCCCTGAGGAGCTGGATGCATCGTTTCTGGAGGTGGGCTGGGACGTTCCCTGGGCGTAGTGCCGAGTGGTAGAGGGGGACCGTCAGTTTCTCCTGAAGTTCTTGGCTGTGCGCTCGGCTGTCTGTAACGCCGAGCACGCGGGCGAGATGTTGGATGGGGTGGGGGTAATGGTATGATGTGTTGTTTGAGGTATACGGGGCGTCCTCTGGTACCCAGTTTGGGGTTTGATGGGGCTCCGATTTGGGGGGTATGTGTTGGAGGTGTGTGTGGTTTCGGCCGAGGTTGGGGACCTGGAGGGTCAGCAAGTGCGTTGTGCGCTGGTGTACTGCCTGGATGTTGAAGTTACCATTTCCGTATTGGTGCCTGTGGGATTCTTGTTTCACGATGTGAAGTTGGACGTAGGGGGGAAGGCTGCGAAGGGCTTTCCAGAGTAGCAGTGCTTGGGTGCCGAGTCTTGTTGCGGTGGCTTTGTGGAGTTGTTGTCTTGCTATGCGGAGGAGTAGGTGTGTGTCGACAGTGGCGTCCACTACGAACTAGACCCGGACGACGTGCGGGTGGTGGGCGGGTAGGTGGGTCGCAATTTCGGCGATGGCGTCCGCCATGGCCCCAAGTTCCCCATGGGGGGAGGCCCCGTAGGTGGTGTGGCCCTTGTGTCCCCCGGTGTGGGTTAGTTGCAGAGTGGCCCCCCCGGTGATGGCTGTGAGGGCGGACTCGCCTGAGGCATCAGTGAAGAAGAGTAGGTCCGTCGGTGATAGTTGTGGGAGGCGGCATGGGTTCATGGGCAGGTAGGCGTATATGGCGAGGCCTGTGGTGAGGTGGGCCACCGGGGTTGTGGGCTGCGAGTTGGGGGTGGCGTACACCCCTATTCCTTTGGAGATTATGTGTTTCGCTTGGGGGGACATGGCTATGAGACCCTGTTATGGCTGTCCTTGTTCTGAGGTAGGAGTAGATGTAGTGGACGATGTAGGCCGTGTCCGGCTTAAGGTCGCGGCATGTGAGGGTCTGTGATCGGTGTTCCGGTGTGTGGCAGGAGTGATGGAGCGGATAGTAGGGGTGCTCCTGCTTGCCCGTTCTGCCTGGTTCGTACATGCTCTAGCGGATGGCCATTCCTGCTGGGTCGGGGCGGGGCCAGGTGGGCGTTGTGGTGAGCAGCCATTGGGGTTTGTGGTCGGGGTTCGACGCCACCGTGGGGTTCGCATCGGCGCGCCAGAACCATGGGGCTACCCATGCGTAGGCTTGTGGTGGTAGGTGGGCTGTGGGGTGGGTGTGGTGGCCTGCTATGAGACGCAATACGGGCCATGGCGTGGTGGGTGCTTCAGGGTCACAGGCCCAACATGTGCGTGGCAACCTCTGGGAGTCGTGGGGGACCTTCAGTAGGTCTTCAGCGGTCATGTGGTGCTTCGGTATGCGCCATTTTGCCCCGTGGTGCATGACAATGGTCTGCGTGGGTTCGGCTTCGTTCGGGGCCAGTAGTAGGGTTAGCGGTGGGACTGGGCCCGTCAACGGGGGGACGCGTTCGTGTTTCGAGCCGTTGGATGCGTAGGGTGGTGTCGCTGGGATGGGACAGGGGTGCTGCTTTTCGAAGTCTCGGTAGGCTGCCTTCATGTCTTTGCTTCCTGACAGAGTGTGTCCCGCTGCTCGTGCCGTCTGTGTGAGGTACTGGTGGAAGAGGCGGTAGTGAGGCCATTCGGGAAGTTGTAGGAAGGGGGTGTGGTGTGCCCCGCTGTGGTGAAGGAGCCGCATTTGGGGGAGGGTGACCTATACTACGGTGATGGAGGCCGAGGTCTATGGTGTTGATGGTGCCTTTGGGGTGATGGTGCAGGTCTGCGCAGAGGACCGCCAGGGGTCCTTCCTCCGGGCATGTGTGGTTGGTGAGTATGGCGTGGTGCGGAAAAGGGAGGAGAAGCTGCAGGTGGTTCCACAGGGGCGTGTTCATGTTGGTGGGCATATTCGTCTGGTGGAGTATCCAGCGTGGGCATGTGTTGCGGGCCCGCTGTGCGGCTTCGAGGCGGATTGTGGCGACTTCGGGGACTTCCGGTGAGTGGTTGTGGATCATGCAAAGAAGGAGGAGGGCGGTGTGCCTTGTGTAGGCCGCTTTCACCTCGTCCCCTATGGTGTCCACATAGTGGGGCCATGCCGCCTGGATGGCGCGAGTGGGTATGGAGGTGGGCCAGCCCCCGTGTGCTTCCCATGCCTTGGTGACGGCGCGTGTGGCTGGCTGGAGGGCAGTGGTGGGGTGTGTCAGGTGGATTGCCTGGAAGCTTATGGAGGTTTTCAAGGCCCCAGTGAGGTAGTACGCCAGGCTCTGGTGGGATAGGGAGAGGGCCTTGGTGGCCGGAGACGCATTTCTGGGGAGATGGGTCAGGTGTGACTGCATCTTGGGAGGGAGGGTGGTATCCTCAGGCCCGGCAGCCTGCATCACCCCCAGGAGGGTGGTGGTTTCCACGACTTGCATGGGGGCTGTGGCAGACCCCTTGATCTTGGCCACTGACTTTGTGGGGTGGACGATGAGGTTGTTGCGGGAGAGGTAGGAGATGGTCACGTCCAGTAAGTTGCTGGCTTGCTGGGTGACTGTTGGTCCGGGGTCTGGGGTCTGGGGTTCGTGTGGGGTGTGTGCGACCGTGAGGTTGGTGTCGTCCGCGAAGCCCACCAGAGGGGAGAGGAGGGGGTAGGGTGCGTAGGCCGGGTAATCCTGTTCGATTGTGAGGGCCAGGGGGAGTGTCACGAGGAGGTACAGGAAGGAGCCTTCCGCTCCTCCTTGGGGGACCCCGCTGCCTGGCTCCAGGAAGGGGGTGAGGCCTGCACATATGATTTGACGATGTCGCCATCCCAAACGTCAGTTGCCGCAGTATTGCAGAAACCGCTGCGGTCGCGATTTGGCCGCCGCCGCCACCACCTTTGGCTCCTTTTGCGAAATATGTGCCAATTCTCTGCGCAGTGAAGCCGATTTAAGAAGCGCAAAATCCGCCAATCGCAATCATATCCTGCTCCTGTAACCAAATGATGGTCATCCCATCCACCCTTCGGGAGATATTTCCAAAATACCGCCTTTCTGGGCCTTTTTTGCCACTTTTTCACAAAGAAAGTGGCATAAGTGGATTTCAGGGAGGTCTAGTGAAATTTGAAATTGGTCAAGGTTCTCCCTAAGGTTAGTTTGGCCTTTCCAAACCACCATATGTGACCCTAAATGGTGGTGCATCAAGGTAATTGAGTGGCCCTGGCCCTGGCTCAACGGTCACCTATCAGAAACAACAGGCACACTACTTGACTGCTGGCGCACCAAACATCCGCTGGAGCGCTCTTACACAAGATATTCGACTGCATACCGCACAAGCCAGTCACGTATTGATTTCTTCCTTGCACCCCCCCTCACACTTTCTGTTTTTCCACTTTTGAGCTCTGAGATCGAATGCTGGAACAAAACTACAGATCACTACCCAGTCAACCTCATCATGCGTTCACCGGAACTACCAACACACTCAGAAACCCCACCAAAACCAGACCTACTGAAAAAACTGAACTCACAGGATGCACAAGCACTCAAACACAAATTGGAGCCACTGAACACTTGGTGCGCAGAGCACCTGTCACTCCTGCCTAACATGTCACCAGACATAGTCATACAATACACTGACACACTCATACACCAACTCACGTCCGCATATTACTCTTTCACAAACCCCTCACCACACAAACCCTCAAAACTGGAACACACCTTCGCACAACTCGTCCCCTCACCCCCCCCCCCAGACGATCCCAGTTTCCTGCACAAGATATCACAGCTGCATGACACATACTCCCGATGGGAAAAACAAATTTCCAAAAACAACACAACCAAGCTACACAGAGCACTAGTCAGAGGTTCACAAATCAAAAGGACTCTGAATGAAGCACTGAACCCACAGACAAAAGGAACAATGGCACTGAAAGACCCAACATCATCCGAGCCAGCAACATCAGTCCCGCAGAAATGCTCTGAAATTATGACCCACACATTATTACACCTAGGTGGTGACCCACACTTTTCCCCACCAAAATAACTGCTTGATACTCTTCTGCTCAACTCACCCCAATGCCCCAGTGAAACAAAACATTCAGCTCCCCAGCCCATGAGTTGGCAATTCTTCACACAGCTACTTTCCTCAGCAAAGCCTACTAAGGCAGCAGGACTGGACAAGTCCAATCTGTACATATTCCATCTCTGTCCGCAGAAAATTCAGGAGTGGCTCTGGAATGTGTGCAATCTGTTTCTGCACTCGCCACTGCCCAGACACTGGACAACAGCCCTCGTCTTCCTGCTGTACAAAAAAAAAGATGTCACAGACCCACGGAATCACAGACCAATATCACTACTCCACAGCATATATAAAATAATGGCAACACATATACGGGAACAGCTATCACACCACGTGGAGAAGCACAAAATCATGCACCACAGCCAACACGGAGGCCTGGCAGCACATCGCACGGCAGACCACATATATCACATAAAAGCACTACAAATCAAAGACAAACAAGCATATCACCTATACATCGACTTCAACAAGGCTTTCATTAGCATACCACAACAGGCACTCATCTACACACTACAATACTACAACTTACCAACACACTTAATAGACACTTTGAAACACTTATACACACACCCCTACGAGAGGCCACTCATCAATGGCCAACATATGGGTGAACACAAACAAATCAGAGGAGTGAGACAGGGCTGTCCTCTCTCCCCATTGCTCTTCAATCTCTACCTAAATATCATATTACACACCGTTTCAAAGGTTTGTGCCTTCACAGAGAGTGATACTATCCATTCATACATTGATGACATACTTATACGATCAAACAGCCCAAACATAATCCAGAAAGTATACACATTTTCTCACACAACAGCCAGACAGTTAGGTCTAGACATGAACACAGACAAAACAGAACTACACGCCATGAATAAAATACCACACATAGAACTGCGCATAGACCGAACAACAACACTGTCAACGAAGGACACAAACGGTAAACCACACACACATTACAAATATCTGGGCATACACCTATTCACAGAAGACTCACCAAGACTGCTACACACACTTCTCATCAATGAAACAAACAGCTACTTCAACAACCTCCAGTCACTTCCCCTCACACACTCCGAATACATATCTCTGATCAACACTGTGTTAATACCTACATTACAATACAGGCTCTTGGCACACAACATACATATCACACAGCTGCATTCCATCCAATCCCTGATCTGGCGTCGCCTGTGCCAACTGGGACACTTGTCGTCAGTGACGTCACCAAAAGATATATACCAGCGAAGGCCACTGGGTGGTCTCGGCCTGAAGCACTTTCTGTATGCATATCATGTCCAGAATGTCAATCAGGCTACACGTTTTCTGAGCGGTGAAGGACCAGCGAGTTCTACACAGACGATTTGCAGCACACTACTCAGTCCCAAAACTAATTTCCTTCAGGAAGCCTTGGTTGATTCATGCTATGCACTCAACCTCCTGATCCATGGTTTCGGTACCTGGAATCCCTGCCCCGTGTCTGCATTATCACCAGGGGCCAACATATATGTCGATTTCCAAGTGGTGGGCCCATGCTTGGGCACGGTTTCAGAAATCCAGGGGAAAAAAGCGAAGGTTGACTTCTCAGGCTACTCAGCAGAAATTGCAGACAAACACAATTTCTCCTTCTCATACCCCCACAGCAACCCAAAACCCATCTCACACTTCTCCCTCTCAGAACTCTCGCCTACTCCCAATGCCAACCAATCCCTCTCTACCTCTGCACCCGCACCACCATTCAGCACGGCAATTTCAGACATGTCCAGCCTGGGAGCCACAGTTCACCTGCCTGCAACACATCACGTCCTCCTACCATCAGATCTCCTGAGCTGGAACTGCACAGGGGCGCTGGAACTACTTCAGGACCCCCTCAGCTCATCAGCTGCCTGGACATATCTCGATGGTTCTGCATCCTTACCTCACTTCGGGTCAGCGTTTGCTGTTTTTGAAGGTTTGAATGCGCATTCTTGCAACGTCACCGCATCAGTTTCACCTCTACAGTCATCAGGGGGCTCAGAATTCTGGGCCTTACATTTGAAATTACATCATCTGCAAACACACCCAAACCCTAACCCACTGCAATTTGTCCTCTGCGACAATGCGAATGTGGTAGATTGCTACAGGCTTGCCAAACACCCAGACTTCAATTTATTTCACAAGCATCCTTCAGGACACTGGATCAAGTCATTCAGGTCAACCATCGTGCAGCTTTCTGCTCAGGGTGTGCGAGTACAGGTAAGATGGATCAAGGCCCACACAGGATTCAAAGGAAATGAAATTGGGGACGCTTTTGCCAAATGGGCGAGTTTTGCAATTTTACCACCCTCACTGATCCTTCCACAACCCCAAAAAGGAAGCATCACATGGCAAGGCATGCTTGTCCTTGGTAAACTTACACAAAAATCATACAGTCATCTCCTCCCCAAGCACATGCACACAGACATCAAGCTGCCCGAGTGCTATGACTGGTTTCAATCTACTTCCTGGTTCTGGAGTTTGCCATTCAAATGGTCTGCGGGTATATTCTGCACTAAGGGATACAACCCACATTTCAGAATGGAAAAACACCCTTGTCCAGCCTGCACACACCCTCACCCCATGGACCCAATATCTGTCACAGCTCTGTGCACTAAGGCAGCTCACCTCCAGCATGAATTTATTCACGCATGGCCAGCACCATTCCAGGCCTTGGTGTCAGAATGGTGGCATACGGCACCCTCAGCCAGACACAAACGCAATTTCATCAGAACATTTCTTCCAATCCCACTATATAATCATCTATTTTCCCGCATGGGCCTAACAAAAAAATCATTCAACAGCCAGTTGAGGGCAGCTTTGAAAGAAAGGAGAGACAAGACAACAAAGGCAGTCAAAGCAGCCAAGGATTGGCTGATTGAAAACCCATTATGCTTCCCACTCTCTCCTGCAGTCAGCCTGAGTTTATGGAGTATGAAAGGTTCACAAATGGGCACATCCTTTTCTTCCGCCCCAAAGCGTAAGCCACAGTACCATGAACCTGAACCCCTGCCCCCGAAGGTCACACATAAAGCAGCTACCAGGACACCAAAGAGGGGCACAAAAACACCACACAGGCCACTAATTCAGCCTGCCATGCGCCAACAATCATTGCCACCACCTCAACCATTCTTCTCTCCTTCCCTCTGGGACATTTTTCAGCTCAGGCCACCACCAGAACCACCTCCAAGTGGGGTTACTGTACATACTTAAATGTACATACGGTAATAACGGTGTGACATGCACAATGGGACAATGATGATGACGTTATGGGTGGCGGCCAACGCCGTGGGAAAAAAAAGGTAATTGAGTGGCGGGTGCCAAAAATGCCCCGAAAACAGCCATATTTGCCGGATTTAACTTGTATTTCTCGCATAAGTAGATTTCGGGGAGGTATCATGAGATTTCAAATTGCTCACCCTTGTTGCTAAGGTTAGTTTGGCCTTGGCAAAACACCATATGTGACCCTACATCCTTTTGCATCAACACATGTCAACGGCGGGTGCCAAAATTCCCTCAAAACAGCCATATTTGCCCTTTTTGACGTCTAATTCTAATATAAGTAGATTTAGGGGAAGTGTCATGAGATGTCACAGTGCTCAACCTTGTTCCCAAGGTTAGTTGGGCCATGGCAAACCACCATTTGTGACCCTAAATGCGGACAACGCCGTGGGAAAAAAAAAGGTAATTGAGTGGCGGGTGCCAAAAATGCCCCGAAAACAGCCATATTTGCCGGATTTAACTTGTATTTCTCGCATAAGTAGATTTCGGGGAGGTATCATGAGATTTCAAATTGCTCACCCTTGTTGCTAAGGTTAGTTTGGCCTTGACAAAACACCATATGTGACCCTACATCCTCTTGCATCAACACATGTCAACGGCGGGTGCCAAAATTCCCTCAAAACAGCCATATTTGCCCTTTTTGACGTCTAATTCTAATATAAGTAGATTTAGGGGAAGTGTCATGAGATGTCACAGTGCTCAACCTTGTTCCCAAGGTTAGTTGGGCCATGGCAAACCACCATTTGTGACCCTAAATGCTCTTGGCTCAAGACAAATGAATGGCGGGAGCCAAAATTGCTTCAAAACAGCCATATTTGCAGTATGTAATGTGTAATTCTCGTATATAAGTAGATTTAGAGGAGGGATCATGAGAGTTCAAATTGCTCAACCTCGCTCCTAAGGTTAGTTGGCTCTTGGCAAAACACCATATGTGACCCTACATGCTCTTGCATGAAGATATATAAACGGTGGGTGCGAAAATTGCCTCAAGAGAGCCATATTTGCCCTGTTTGACGTCTAATTCTAGTATAAGTAGATTTAGGGGAGGTATTATGAGATTTCAAATGGCTCCACATTGTTCCTGGGGTTAGTCTGGCCTTGGCAAAACACCATTTACAGCATTTACCACGAAAGCTCCATTTACAGCATGCATATTGACCAAGGTTTGCCATTTTTCATGAGAAAACAGCCAAAAAGGGCCTTTTGGGGGTTCGAAAATTGATTTTTTCGGCCTCAGATAAGCAGTCGAAGACCCCCCCTCCCTATTTGGAGGGTGCTGGATGCCAAAAAGCAGGGTGTAGAGGCATATGTATCACCAAAACTCCATTTACAGCATCCGTATGCACCAAAATTTGCCATTTTTCTTGGGGAAAAACGTCCAAAATGACCGTTTTTTGGTCAAAAATTGGGTTTTTTGGCCTCAGACAGGCAGTTGAAGAACCCCCTTATTTGGAGGGTGCTGAATGCGGAGAAGCAGGTTCTAGAGGCACATAGATCACAAAAACACAATTTACAACCTGTGTATGCACCCATTATTAATGGAAAACATGGCCAAAAATGGCCATTTTTGGTCAAAAATCTAGTTCTTTGGCCTCAGACAAGCAGTCGAAGACCCCCCCCTCCCTATTTTGAGGGTGCTGGATGCACAAAAACATGTTGTATGGACACACAGAGCGCCCAAACACAATTTACAGCATGTTAACTACTTAAAAAGGTGTTTTTTTTTATGCTGCAGGTTTTCGGATTTTTGGACGTCATAAAATCCTATGTGCCGGTGCGGACTGTGTATTTGCGGGTGCGGATGTAGTCGGAGGCGAAGTTGTAGAAGGGGAGGCCCATGCGTTTCCACACCGCCTCCAGAAGGAGCCAGGGGGTGTTCGGGAAGGCTCCTTGACGTCGAGGGAGGCTATGATGAGGTCTACCGGGTCCACGTTGGCGATGGTGTCCTGGAGGAGGATGGCATCGTGTGGGGACCGGCCCGGGATGGCCCAAGAGGCTGGCGGGTATGCGGGGGTGCAGATGGGGGCGAATGCGGCGCAGGAGGATGGTCCAGACAATTTTGACCTCCTTGACTGCACAGCCTTTGGGGCGCCAGTTGTCTGGGTTGGCCCAGTCCCCGTTTTTGTAGAGGGGGCGGACAATGTTTGCCCAGTCTGGTGGCAGGGGGGTTCGCCCGTGACGATGTCCCAGAGGCGGTGGGCGAGGATGCGGAGGAGGTGGGCGGGGAGATGGTAATATGCCTCCGCAGGGAGGCCGTCGTAGCCTGGAGTTTTGTGTTGCCGGAGACTGTGGATGGCCTTTCTGACTTCATGGATGGTGAAGGGGCGCTTTTCTAGCTGCCTCCTCCTGGCGTGGTTGAAGACCTGGGGGAGGCGCTCGACTTTGGCCTGGGTGTCCTTGTCCAATGTGTCTTGGGTGGGCGTGTGTTGATGGAGGAAGCTGTCTTGGGTGGCTTGGAGCACGGTGGCTGGGTCGCTGGTGAAGGAGCCGTCACCCTGCCTGACCGTGGTGATGGTGCAGTGGCCGGTGTCGGTCATGGCGTCGTTGACGTGGCAGATGGCCTTGTAGGGGAGTTCATGTTGCGCATACCGTTCATGCTCTTGGGCGATGCGCTGTTGCCTGTGGATGTGCCACTGTTGCAAGTCTCCCCTGATGCGGGCTGTCTGCGTCCTGCGGTGGTGGATGTGGCGGCGGGTTTTGGGGGGTGTCGGTGTGGAGGAGGGTCGCCAGTTGTTGCTTCGCATGCCAGAGGTCATGGAGCATGTCCCCCAGGGCCTTCGGCGGCCGGTCCTCCTCAGCGTGGGGGTGCTGCTGGAAACCGCAGGCGGCGGCGGCTGTGCGCATGGCTGTGAGTAGGTCGGTGGGGTCCGGTTGGATGCGCCGGGCGCGGTCTATGGCCCTGTGATATCGGGACCAGGCCCGTTTGTTGTGCAGTGGGGGCATCTTCAGGGGGGCTGGTAGGCCTTGGTCCGCATCCTCTGGGGGGGTGGGGGGAAGATTGGGGATGGTGAGGCAGATACGCAGGGGGCTATGGCCCCTGGGTCCCAGCAGGAGGGGTCCGTATTGGACCTCTGCCCGGATAATGGTGGCCGGGCCGCCATAGCATACGTCGATGCGGGAGTGGGCCGCCTCCCTTTGGTGGGGGAAGTGGGATGTTTGGCCTTCGAGGTTGGCCGTCAGGTCCACGAGCACCAGCATTTTGATGGTGTCGCGGACTGCATGGTCCTGGGCTGTGGCCTGCCCTCCTCGGTCCGCTGGGGTGGGGGCAGCGTTTATGTCACCGATGATGATGCTAGGGGCGAGCATTGCCATCTGGCGGTATACTTCGGCCAGGGCTTGGAGAAAGGGTTCCGTGGCGTCGCCGAAGGGAACGTGGGCGTTGATGACGTTGAGTTGCCATCAGTCCCCGACGACCTCGTAGACGAGTAGTCTCCCTGGGATGCTGAGGTTGTGGATGAGGTGGACGTGGATGCCGGCTCAGGCCTATAGGGGGGTCCCCTTGTGCCAGTAGCATTTGTACGCTTTCTGGTCCGAGGTATATATGGGGGTGGTCTCTGGAGGGTCGTCGCGTTGTAGGCCTTGTCCCTGGAAGGTGAGGAGGTCGGGAACCCACTCCGCCCCCCCTGCCATCGGAAGCTCCTGGGGGGCGGCTGTGGCGTCCTTGGAGTATGTGATGGCCGGGTGGTTGAGGTCGAGGAGGTTGACGGTGGCCTCGATGGGGGCGGGCCAGGGCTGTGGAGGCTTGCGCCCTTGGCCCTTGCCCCGTCAGGGAGGGGGATTGGGGCTCGGGGACTCTTTGCCTGGTGGTGGGCGCTTGGGTAGGCGCGGTGGAGGGGGGGGCTCGCTCCACTCAGAAGGGAGCTCCCCGGTGTACTTGGTACCTCTGTGGGCCTTGTTCTCGGCGGTGAGGAGCCGGATGGGTGGGGCGCTGTTGAGCTCCAAGGTGTGGCCTTCTGGCTTGTCCGGGGCGCTGTTGCCTTGGTCTACGTCTTTTTGGCGGTGCCAGATCACCCGGATTTGCATCCCATTGTTGGGGCCCAGATCCCGGAGGCGGTACTGGATTGTGCCCTCACACCAGATCCAGTCGCCCATGTGGTTGTTGCGGAAAGGCTGCTGGACCTTCGCGCCTTTTTTGAATTCTGGGTATGCTTCAGGTTGGGGCGTCGCTGGTGACGGAAGGGAGGGTGGTGAGGAAGCTTGGTCCGGGTGGGGTGATGGTGGTGGTGGTGGGGAGGATAATGGGGATGCTTGGTCCGGGTTTGCCGGGAGTGTCCGGGGCGGTGCGGGGGGTTGGGAGGTTGTTGCCCTGCCGTGTTTTCTGGCTTGCTGGGGGTTGGGGGCGGGTGCGCCTCTTTTCCGTCTCGCTCGCTTGGGTCGAACTGGAGGTGGTGGGGCTGGGGGGGTGTGGGGTTGGATTAGGGGGAGCGTAGCCTGGTGGCCCGGGTCCCTTAGCGGGGGTTCTGCTGGCGTTTGCACGGTCGCTTTCGCGTGGCTGCGTTTGAGGTCGGCGAGCTCGCGTACGGTCTCCGGTGGGTCTGTTGGCCATGTCAGTGCGGCCGGGCTGTTCTCGAAAGGGTGGTGGAGGTGGTAGTTCCTCATGGGCTTGGCCCGCATGACCCAGGCCTCCGTGGGTTCTGGTGTGTGTGGACCGCTGGAGGATCCTTGAGCCCCGCAGAGTGCTGTATGGAGGGCTTGCCGCGGGGCGCCTTCGCGGCCTGTGAGGGTGGTGGCTTGGAGGAGTCGCTGTTGGCCTCGTGGGGGGTCTTCCGGGTCTATTTCTGGGATGTAGGCCTGGGCAGCCATGAGGACTCTGTGTGCCCAGTGGAGGGCCCACCATTGGGCGTCCGCTTTGAGGATTTGGACGGCGGGTTGTTGGGGGGGCGTGTCCAAGGTGTCCCACGACGCGATGGCTAGTTCTATTATGGAGGGGTGGAGGTGTGGGGTGGCCCTGCGGTTTAGGAGTTGATCGATGTGGAAGGGGGTGACGGGATCTTTGGGGCCTTGCGGTGGTGGGGACATCGCTGGGATGGCTGTGCGGTCCCAGTGGTGTTCAATGGCGGCGACGGTGTATAGGGCGGCGGTGAAGATGTAGTGGGCTTGTCCCTCCGGGACGATGTGGCGCTCCGTGCCGAAGTCCTTTGGTAGGTGGGCTGTGGAGTGGACGGTGATGTGGGCCAGAGCGCGCTGGTGGGCCTTTTTTCCCCCGTCTGGCGCCTGCGACCGTTTGTCCCCCGGGATGTGTTGGTGTTGGTGTTTTGGTGGGGGCAGTCCAAGGGCGAGGGACTCTACCCCGTGCAGGGGAGTGGCGTGTTCCCTGGACCTGTTGGGCAGGATGTATATGCCCGGGTCCCCTGGTACGGTGCCAAGGTACATGTTGCCCGTGATGGTGGGGGCCGGGAGCGGTTGGCGCAGGGGCGAGGTACACGGGCTGGAGCAGGGCGGGTCATGGTGCTCACACCGGGGCAGGTTGATGCCGTACGGGGTAATGTGTACGGCGAAGGGTCCGACGGCGCGCTGTAGTTTGTGGGGTTGGATGTTGTTGAGGCGCGCCACCGCTCGTGTGTGGGAGCGCCCTTCGCTGATACACACGGCGTCTGCCCATGATGCCGCCGGGTTCAGGCAGTCCGTGATGATGCCTGTGATCGTGCGGTTGTGGGTGGCATTGGATACTCTGGCGGGGGGGGCGCTGATGGGGGGGATGATGTGGTCGTTGTGGCGGGTGCAGGCCTTGCGCATTGCGTCACGTCGGTGCTGGGCCTCCTGGGTGGGAGTGTGTATGCCTGTGTGTTTGGGCTTCTTGTTGGGGCAGTCTACCGTGTGGAAGGGGGTGGGCCAGGAGGGGGCGTGATGGAGGGTGGGTAGTGGGAGGTTCCCCCGTGTTGTCCACTTGTACAGGGTGGTCGCGGCGGTCCTCTCCGCCTGTATGGTGTATTGCTCGTCGTGTCGGCGATGGGTGACAAGGACGTTTGGGGCTGTCAGGTCATACACCTGTGTGGTGTGGGGGAGGTGGCGGCTGACGGTGATCTTGGCGGCGTTGTGCTTGCGGGTAGTGGTGTGGGGGATGAGGTAGTGGGTCACCCATTCTTCGTGAGAGGTGCGCTCCACCGTGTCCAGCTTGAGTGGGGGCTGCAGTGTTTTGGGCGATGGGGGCTTTTCTTGGGCTTTCGCGTGGGGCGCCACTTTGTTTTCGACCAGGTATTGCGGGTTCCAGGTTTCCAGGGCCCCTACCTGGGTGGCTGTTGCTGCTGCGGCCTGGAGGAGGGCGGTGGTGTTGGTGTCCGGGGGGGGGGGGGGGCTGGTTGGGGGGTGAGGGTGCCGTGGTCTTGATATGCCGATCAAATGGTGTAGCCTCGTTGGGTGTTGCGGTGCGGGGTTTGGGTCTGGGCTTGCTGGATGGACAGCGTGGTCCTGACGTCCTTCGCTGCTTGTGAGTTTATGGGTGTGGCGTACGCCCATAACCCCGGGGTGTGTATGCCGTGTGGTGCTTGGCCTACCCTCGTACCGGGTTGAGGGTGTGGTGGGTGCGTGTGAGCCCTCGGTGTTCCTGGAGGAGGTCCCCACGGATATCCTCCCACCTTTGTTGCCAGGTGTGTGTGTGGTCGTTGGGGCGGGCTAGGTGATGACGATGGCTTGCCATGGGCCGGGCCCCGGGTGCACCGTCATAGGTGCCGATGATGCTTGTGGGGGTACGTGGACGGCGTGGGCGGGGGCTGCTGTTATGGGGTCTCTCTCCGTTGGTGTGACGGCGGCATCCCCTTCGACGGTGAGGAGGAGGTGGTCGCGGTCCGTCGGTAGTGTCCAGGTGGTGGTGGGTTCCGTGATTGATTGCAGGCGGATGGCCTGGAGCCCCGGTATGATTTCGTCACACCAGATCTTGCCATTGTGGACCGCCCATTCTCGCGGTAGGTTCCGAAACCAGTTGCGGTCCAGGGTGATGCGAGGGGGCTCCATTGTGCTGACGGGGCGGGTGAGTGGCTCTTGGTGGGGGCTCTTCTGTGCGGTTGGTGGGGACGGTTCTTGGGGCATCCTGTCGTCCGGTTGTTGTGGGGCTTTCGCTTCTTGCAGTTCTGCGCTGATTGTGGCGAAGACGTCGTGGAGGGTGGGGGAGGCGGGGGGGTGTTGTGCCCGATCGTTCCAGGTGACATGGTGCCCCGCTTGGTTCCCGGGGTCTTGCTGTATGGTGATGGCGGCGGTGGCGTCGTCTTCAGGCGTCCATCGGTGCGGATTGTGGTCGAGGGGGTGGAGGGTGATGGTGTGGCGGTGTTTCGAGCTGTGGAATGCAAGGAGGGCGTGGAGGCCGTGCCGGATGTCCCTGGGCGGGCGGGGGTAGGTCGCGGCTGCCGCTTCCAGGAAGGTGTCCATGGTGCCTTTCCAGGTGTCTTCCCAGAGAAGGTCGTCCTCTGGGCCCCGCTCGTTGTTGCCCCCTCTCTCCTGTCTCCATTCCTGGAGGGTCGCTTGGTCCGCTGGGAGCTCTCGATAGACGGATTGGTAGTACTGCTCGGCGTCCATTGGGTGGGCCAGAGTGCCGGCCACTGTGGCGTAGATGTCCTTTTCGGGGGGGGGGCGGCGAGGGCGTGGCGGCGCGGTCGGGTTCCTGTTGCTGGTGTTCCGCGTTCTGGTTCGCGGTGGCTGCGGGGGATACGGGGCGGGGTTGCATGGGGTGGTCGGGTTCCTGCGGTTCCGTGGCTTGCTGGTGGGCGTGTGGGCGCGGGGCCGTGGCTTCGAGTAGGTGCTAGATGGCCGGGAGGACATCGTAGTTGTCGTCCCACGGGCAGTGGGCTGCAGCGCACGTCCTGTCGGGGGAAGCGGGGGGACGGTGTGGCTGCAGTGTTAGACAGAATTTCTGATGTCCCTTGCTTGTTGTTGATATTGAAAACCTTGATTGCTTTTCAAAAGATGTTTCCCCAAAACTGCAAAAGGGTAAAGTCCACGAACAAGGAACACCACAAACAGGATCAAAGTCAGAATTGTGATAGTATTCTTCCAAATCAAAGCATTGTAAGCAAAGAGGGGCTGCATATAGACAAATGAGGAATCAAATATGCAAGTCAAAGGGTTTACAAACAAAACAAATGATTTCATGTGAAAACTGGCATGACTCAGGCCTCCAAGATAGCACCAAGCACTTCCTGTGCACTCTTTTGGATGAAATCAAGCTGGTTAGGAATCTGGGGTATGGGAGTTAGGCCAGACACAGGAAATGACTTGGCCAAGCAACTGAATTCAGAAACAGTTACAATCTGGAACCACAATAAGTAGTAGAAACTTTTGAGTATAGTGGGAGATCACTAGACTTAACCTACAAGGCCCAAGGCATGAAGTGCCTACTTTTTTTCGGTATAACCTCCATGAGGGATGGTACCTCCGCTCCTTTGAGTGGTAGGGGTGAACTTCATGGGGGAGCTAGGGTTTTAACCCTAGTTGCTGAGAAAGTGTACTTAAAGCTTCATAAGAGAAACAAAAATGTTTAAGTGTTAGTCTCAGCACTTTCTTAAGCAAAAAGGGGGGCTGTAGCCTGGATCAAGTACCCCAAGAAAGACATGGTAGTGACTTTTTCTTACTCCCCCCTGGAGTACTAGTTAGCTAAGCTAGTAGGACCAAGGAAAAAGGCTCAAAATACCCTGAAATTACCTCAGAAAATGGTGTAAACCTTCACAAAACCTCCTCATCAGTTCATAGAAGCCGTTCACACTGCTGGTACCCTTTAAAAACAGCGTAATGTACTGTGAATGAAGTCCCTTCGAAGGGGCATTCCTCAAAAGTAGCTGGCGTGAGCGTATTTTCTTGGAAAAACAGTTTCGGGGCAGTGGGGCTTGAACCCATGACCTCCTCCCTAGAGTTTGCATTGCTACTTACTAGGGTATGATCGAACGCTCTAATGCGGACGGTCATCGCTGGATAAACAACGTATTTTAGTAATCGTCCTGACCAACGGCCAGGGCTGAGCAATACTCCTGATGGAGCCCACAAAACTCCAGGAGCTGAAAAAAATAGAAGTGAGGACCAACAGGGAGTGAATCCTTTGGTTTAGCGAAAGGTTGAGCGACCTAACAAGTCTAATCGCTGAAAAGTGACGACAAGACGTTAGAAATGGTCAGGTATAGGCCCAAACTCAAAGTCGCAGACAAGTGCAACAGAACCGCGCCCAGAAAAGGGGCTAACGGCACTACAAGGCACTGGAGTAGAGAGGTGTGTGCCGTGCCTTGACAGAGAGAAACCAAACATTTCTGCATGGTTGCATCAAAATGTTTAAAAAATATAGGGACAAACCTCAAAAACACATACAGAAGGAAGAGCAGGCGAAAAAATCGCCTCTCAGGTATGCCAGTGTCATGACACACGTACGCATTGTGTTCGTCGTGGTTGTTGCGTTAAAACGTTAGGATTGTCTCTGTCGTGTCTCCGGGGGGTTGGGCGACTCCTGCATTCCCCCTGCACATGTAAAAACAAGGTTGAAAGGTATGCTCGACCAATGGTGCACGTAGTGCGCACATAGGGTTAGAGAAGACGAAGTGCTCGCGATGCATGTGCCAGATTCTGACATACACACGTTGCCACGCTTACTTGTGCATGCAACCACCTTCCCTTCTCTTCACAGGTCCAAAAGAGAAGTGTGTGCTCGTGTGTAGATCGTTTGTGCGTTAAAGTAGGGTTGTTCAAACGCTTAGGTTTATTTTGCTTTCCCTTCACTTCGGCATTCACACGATGCATGGTGAGTAAGGTAGGTAAGCCCAGGAGGAGCTCACCTTCTGGTTGAGTCAGTGTGGTTACAATGGTTTTCGTCTCGCCTCCCTTCCCTGAATGCGTGCACACGATGCATTAAAGGGATTTGACAGTAGGCCACGCACTGTGCACACGATATGAACCCTTGCCAGGTTACCCAGGGCTTCGCCTCATGTTCCAAAAGGGAACGGGCGAAGTCCTTAAGCTTGCTTGCTTGCAACTGGGTTCAGGAACAGTGTATTATAGGGCACACTAAGATGCGTATAATACGTGGAGTGTGTCTTGGTTCCTCTGTCTTGAACCCAGTCCATTGGCCTCTGTTGTACAGGTGGGAGGATCAGGGTGAAATGATGCAGTCCCTTGAGCCGTGCTAAAATGTACGGCGCTGATCACACTATCAATTGACTGCGCCTCAGCCAGGGACGGCAAGGGCAGTTCGACTCCATCGACATCCGGGCTGTGTACGCCATCTGTGCGCCCTTCCCCTCCAAGCCCTAGCAGGGAAACGTGTTGTGACGTCCCTGTTAGGCCACAGTTGCTTAGCAGCGCTGTGTTCTCTTGTCTTCTTCACAGGAGGGTCATTAGGACCCACGACTTTATCTTCAACACCACCCAGTAGAGCGTGCGTGTAGGAGTGGTAGTCCTGCGTGGGGGCTCCAGCCAGTTGCAGTAGCGCTCACCCACCAGGATGGTGCCACTGTAGGGTGTGTAGGACCTGTAGTGCGTGTGTCACAGTCCCACCCGTCTCCTGCATTTTTAGCAGGGTTGGTGGGCTGTGGCAGTGGTTAGGTCAGCGTTTTGGCCAGTTAGCAAAATGGCATTTTCATGCCTTCATAGATTTTGGCCACCCCTCCCTTTAGTAGTCAGGTAGGTAGGAAAAACAATACCTGGATTAGTACGCTGGGTATTCCCCCAAGGTTTTGCGCCAGCACAGAAATTGGGCGCATAGGGGAGGGGAGACCCGGGGCGTACCCCGTGGCATCAATAAGACAACCCTCCAGGTTTAGCAAGCGTGCAGATTTGGGTATAATTAGGACACCACTTCTGCAACTTGCTCTTAGGACCTCAGGCATAGCACACTCACATACCTAGGCAGACATGTATAGGGACCAGGTTAGGAAGGGTAGAACCCCATGGCTCTGGACCAGTTAGGGGTCCTAACTGTGGGCACGCTTGTCCCCAAGGAGGGTGAACACACCTTGCTTGTCATTCCACCCTGGTCATTAGAATAGCTAGCCACCGTTCATCGTTGGCTCCCCAAGGTCATAACATCAGGGCAGGTCCCATGGCACAAATGGTCAACAAGGCAAACACTCGCTGGTTGGCTGCAAACCTGATAAGCGGCCATCTGGCTCACGCCGGTAACCATAGGCATGGGACTGCAGGGCACAGCCATGGTTGGTTCAGTGCTCAGAGTGCTCACCGACCCTGGGAGGTTAGTTCCTCTTCTTACGCTGGGACAGGGTCTCAGCACGGGTTAGCAGCTGCCCCTCGTTGTTGTCAACGAGGTAGGAACGAAAGATGGGGTTGATACTCCCATCTGGCTGTATGAAGGCTGACATAGGCTCCCAGGTAGCCTCTGATAGCCACGAGCCATCCCACAGGGTCAGGAATCTCCAGCCCTGTTTATACTCGTGGCGTGCAATACCTGCAACCACGTAGTAGCCATTGACTGCCATTTCCTCGGCAGTCATCTCCTCGAGTTCGTCTGCCTCCTCAGGGGTGGCAGCGTTCTCCAGGTCGATACGCTCGACCTCAAAGTCAGGCAAGCGCCACTCATCCCACGATAGTTCATCAGGGGAGTGGTAGTGTCTGAGTTGCTTAGGAGCACACAGCAGCTCCCAACCTAGACAGGGGCTGAACCTCACATGGATACTGGATCCATCAATCCTGATAATACGATAGGGCCCAAAGTAGGAGTCCTGCAAACAGTTGCGGGGCCATGTGGGCAATGGTGAGTGGTATACAAGCACCAGGTCTCCTACCCTGAAACTGGCAGGACGTCTCGTGCGGTTACGCCGGGTTAGTTCGCGTTCTTGAACGCGTTTCAGGTTAGCTCTGGCCCTGTTAGCCAGGTCCTGCCGGTGCTCCAGCCAGTCCCCGACTGGGCTCTTATAGGCCTCGGGGAAAGGGGTTTTGAAAAACCACGCAGGACGCCCCCCATGGAACAGTTCGCGGGGGGTATAGCCGGTTGAAGAACTCTCTTGAGAGTTCATGTCCAGAACGGCCCAGGGTAACAGGCGTACCCAATCTTCGGTGCTCTCCCGTTTCATCAGAATCCTCAGATTCTACTCCACCACACGATTCTGTCTGTCACACAGAGGGTTAGACGTGTGCTTGTAAGGTACACCTGTGGTTACCTGGACGTTCAGGGCGTCCAGCACTCGCTTGTACCAACCGGTATCACTCCGGATGCGTACATGTTCATCGGAGTGGATCTCCTTAGGCCCCCCATAGGGCTCAAACCACTCCTCCACCAGGATCTTCACAGTCTGCTCTCCTGTGATCTTCTTCTTGCACTTGTGAAGCGGGTTAGACCACAGGTGACCACCAAACAGCTATCATAGCCACCAAACCTAGGCAGACCGTGGATGAAACCCGCGTATAACAGGGAGTTAGCACAGTACGGTATGAGGAGACTGGAGACCAGTCCTCTGTCACGTGAGTCGCTCTGTTTGTTGGCGTGACAGTCACAGGAGTCCACTATGAACTGCATACGGGCACGTAGTTCAGACTGGGTTAGTCGGCAGTAGAAACGCTTACTGAAAAAAGCAGCAGACCGGTTGCACCCTGTGTGCCCGGAGCTGTGGTGTGCTCACTGCAGACAGCCGTCCGGTCGTGCCTCAGGCACAACTATGCGGTCCTCATAGTATATGTACTGGCTATCTTTATACCAGCGGTCGCCATCTTTTAGGCGTGCCTCTAGGCCATCACTGAGGGTACTGAGTACACACTGGTACTAAGCCTGGTAGTCTCTCAGGCTCCAGCCCTCCAGTACACCTGCCGTCCGCATGGATAGGTCCAGCTGGACATCCATACGTTGGAACGCCTCTTTGGCCAACGCTGCAGAGCTCTCACCTAGGAGGGCGTCGAAGTTATTACGCGAGATGTAGTCAGCCATCTCGTTCTTTATACCTGGTATATGATGGATGGTCAACCTGAACTGACTCAGGTATGTCCACCATCGTTTTAGTTTCGCTTTTTCAGGAGGCGGGCCCTTCTGAATTGTCTTCACGGGCTCTTGGTCACAGGGCCATACAACAGGGTTAGTACCTAGAAGACGGGATTGGGAAGAGAGCACGAGCATCCCAGCCAGGAGTTTCTGGTCGTAGGTACTGCAGTTGGATCGTGCTTGATTCCAATTCCAGTTCCAGTGCCCCAGAGGCACCAGACGCCATTCATTGGCGGGATAGTCATGCTTCAGGGTTCCATCGCGGTTAAGACCTGAAGTGTGAAACTGGCAGTGCGACAACTCATTGGGGTTCAGCTCCTGCCACTGGTATAGGGTACCACCCCCCCCTACGTCACACGCATCCGTGACGAGTATTATCTCGCCCTTAGGGCGGGGCACCCCCAGGCAGTTGGTGGAAGATATTTTCCTCTTCAACTCCTGGAAACAGGCCTCCTCCTTGTCGGTCCACCGCCAAGGGATGGTCTTCTTTATAAGGCCAGTCAGGGGGGCCGATGAATACGTAAAATTGTGGATATGGCGTCGGTAAAAATTGCAGGCGCCAATAAAACTCCGCACATCGTGTAGACCCTTCTTAGGGTCGTCACGTAACTGCATGTCCTGTAGGGGCTGCATCTTGGACGCGGCAGATTTCCACCAGCAATACCCCACGTCAAACCCTAGGTACTCCATCTCCTCTCGCATAAACTCACACTTCTCGAGTTTGATGCGGAGATGGTTTTCCTGACAGACGGTGAAAACCTCTTGCAGGAGGAGGATATATCTCCTCCTGGGTATTAGTACCCAGGCTCACGTCGTCGATGTGGGCCTCCATCTCAGCCCCGCGGGAAACCAGTTCCTGCACAAGGGGTCTGCGTCTCAGGATATATAGGATTTTGTTCATCAGCTCCTGAAAGAGAGCAGGGGCATTCGCGACACCGAAGGGCATGACCTTCCAGCGGAAGACACGGCCCTTAGGGGTTACAAAAGCGAGCAGTTCCTGGGCTGCTCGGGTTAGGTCTACTTGCCAGAAGCCACTGCGCTTATCCATCTTGGTCTTGAAACGACACTTAGCGACTCTCTCCAGGGTGTTCTTCATCTTCAGGATACTCCCTGAGTGGTTCTGGGTCTTTTTATTGACCTCCCCATAGTCAACAACCAAGCGCATAGCAGTGGACCCAGGTTTAGCAACCAGAAAAAGATGGCTACAATGGTGGGGGTAGTCCCCGTGCTTATACTCCTCCGTTGCAACTTCGTGGCCGCGGAGGTTACCGAGATTTCCACCCTCACCTACACAACTTCTTGGTTACGACCACTACCGGCTACTTGGTCACAGCGTACTGGATGCCCTCATTGACCAGAAAACAAATCCCAACAACCAACTGAAACAGAAACTGGATGCTGTTGTGGGGCGGAGAACAGATATGGATGCCGACAGACAGGAAGCAGCAACACGCAACGTGCGGCAACGCTTGGGGTAACTGACGCCTGCAGTGCGCGAGGCCTCGCGCACTAAATGTTACGAAAAACAGGTATGTAATGCGATGCGAGTGCGCGAGGCCTCGCGCACTGAGTAGTTCGCTCAGGGCCGTAGATTAAGTCACAACAAACACGGTTGTGGAACAGATTTGCGAAAACGACCTGCAAAATACCGTTTCGACTGATTTCAGAGTTCAAATGACCGTGTTTCATGTCATGCAATTTGCCCTTTTTAGGTATTTTTTGGCATCATGAGTGAACCAGGGTCGCCAGAACGTCCAGCACCAGACGCAGAGGCCATGGAGTCGTCACCAGGGACCAACCAAGGGGACACGTTGAAAGAAGGACGCAACAAGAAGGGTGAGAAGAAGCCAATACGACCAGGCCAGCATCTATACACTCTTGGATCTGGCGTTCGATCTCGCCGATTTGATCTTGTGGGGCGGGGTATGGACGCCGCCTCACTACCGACCCTTCAAACTCTGGTTTGAGTTTGAGGTCCATCTGATCCAGTTCCTTACAAGACAGGGGTGGGGGCAAAGCTCCAAAAACCTCTTGATACTTGTGGATGAGCTTAGTGAGACGGGGGTCGAGATTCATGCTCTCCACGTTCTGGAAAAACTCCTCCTCAGCGCGGAGGTTACTCTTCCCTTTATCCTGCTTTTTTATACGCCCCACCGTTTCGGGGGGCAACTCATCCTCCCAGTCCTTGCTTTCCTGGGCATAGTGGAGGGAGTATACCAGAGGGGTCTCAGGATCGGGGAGGGTCAACTCTTCATCATCCTCCTCGGACCAAATAGAGGTTTTCCAGGTCCTCTTGAGGAGGTCCAGGCGGGTCCGTCGCTCGATACCCTCGGCCTTAGCCCACAGGACCTGCTGTAGTTCCTGCACGTCATACCAAGAGACGGGCATGTTATTGGGTGAGGGTTTAGCGCCAGGTACCTGACCTGAGGGGCCATCAGTGGCCCTCCTAGAGAACACGGCGTGATCATTAGACCCACCAGGGGCGGACTCGCCGAGATCCACCTCTTCCATGAGCAACTGCGCTAGGAAGGCGCTATGCCTCAGTGTCACAACCTCTGGGTCGACCGGGGGTATTACACTGGCGATATCGCTCAGGCGGTCGTCAGCATCAGCGAGCGGAGTAGAGACTGCTGGTATCTCTGGCTCATCGGGGCACTCACCACTCGTAGTGGTAACTGAAGGGTACTCAGATCTATTCTTGAGATCATGGAGGATAAGGCCCTTGTTTTCGGCCATCAACTCCTTCAGTACAACCTGATCAAGGTCACTCACGGGCACGGGGTTTAGAGCACCATCTACGATGGATAGGAAACTGCCCCATTCAGGGGCGGGCATGGTCTCCTGAGAGTCCTCAGGGACGTAGATGGGACTGTTGGGCAGTTCAGTCCTTCCCACGGTCATACGGTCCAAGAGGCGCCTGCAATAGGCATGTTCACCTGTGATACCCGAGTCGGGGGTGCACAGGACCACTCTCGCTCCTTCGAGGGCAATTTTGGTAATCACCTTGGCGAGCTGGGAGAAAGGGGGGTTTGCGTAGCACAACCCCATTGATTTCCAGTAAAAGCGGTACGCATTGTTTAGGTTCCGCGAGCAGTAGAGCTGCATCACATGCTGCTGTAACTTGGGAACAGTTCTACCTGAATTTCATTCAGGTCCAGCTCCAGGGCGGCCAGTCCATTTTTCAACACTGGCCGCACCAAATGATAGTTCTCAGTTCTGTAAGACCGGTTCACGTAACGTAGACCGGATTCTTTCAGACCTGAAAGCTCCAGAGGGACAGAGTATAGGCCACTTCCAAAATTGCAGTGAAGGGCGTAGGGACGTTGC
This sequence comes from Eutreptiella sp. 'Long Island Sound 2002', assembly GCA_964036045.1. NCBI lineage: Eukaryota > Euglenozoa > Euglenophyceae > Eutreptiales > Eutreptiaceae > Eutreptiella > Eutreptiella sp. 'Long Island Sound 2002'. Next base: position 131,402,250 of record OZ038379.1, read on the forward strand.
AAGGACAGCAACCTCACCTGGGGGTTGAAGCGCAGAAAATCAGTGCCAATGACAATGTCAAAGGCGTTGGTGTCAAGCGCTTTGCAGTGCTGCGTCACCTCCTCATGGCCTAGACATACAGTCACATTCACCCCCCCCAAGGGAATGGATGGTCCGACCATCCCCTACCCTTATGGCCACTGATTTGGTTTTCTGGATCTTGGCTTGTTTTAGCAATCTGCAGGCCACGATTGAGAGCGCGGCGCCCCTGTCCAAGACTGCTTTGTAAACCGGATCACCTATTTTGACGGTGATCCAGAAAACCAAATCTTCTTCCTCGGAGCCGCCCCCCTATTCCCCTTCAGGGAATTTGGTTTCAAAGCGCGCCGCCTGCAGGCACTTAGAGTGCCAGTTGAGGCGGCGCTTCTTGGTGTTCTCGTTTCCCTTGTCGGCGCCACCGGCGCTGGAGGTGGAGGGTACATTTCGCTTCTCCCCGGGCTGCTCACCCTTGGGGCCGGGTCCTGGATTTCCACCTGTGGGGCGTGCGGAGTTTCCTTGCGCTCCTCCAGGGTTACCTCCACCGGGAGTTCCCCCAGGGGTACTGCCTCCCCCCCCCTTACCGGCGTTCTTACGCCGCTCTTCCTCGGCCTTCTTTAGCTTCTTGGACTCGCGGCGTTTTATGTGGCACTCATCCTCGTAGTGCCTCCTCCTGCCGCAGTAGCCACACGTGATAGTGCGGCGGAAATGGTCCTGGTGTTTGACCTCCTGACCATCCTTGGTCTTCTGCGTCCGCCGCAACTGGAGCATACATAAGCTGCGTCCATCGCAGTCAGGGGCGTGACATGGTCCCCCCTTGTCGTCCGTAGGCTGGCAATAAAAAAGATTTTGGGCCTCCCTTGCCTTTAGCGGGGGGGGTCTCCTTCATATGCTTCAGTTGCCCTCCCTTACCCTTCCCAGGGTTAGAGTGGGGGTTGTGGGGACCTCCCTCCCTGAGGCTTCTCAGCAGGGGCCTCCCTCCGCAGATGTTTGCGCAGGTATTTATCCATGTGAGAGTCGTTTTCTCTCTCCATGGCGAGTTCGATCAGAAGATCGACCAACTCATCGTAGGAATGAGTCCAGGATTTCCTCTGGGACGTCCCATTACAATTCTCCCAAGTCCTGGGAGGAATTTTACCCACGAGCCACAGATGAGGCTCGGTGGGCCGGTATGAGGAGGGGTTCATCCTCCCCATTAGCTCCTCCAGCTGCGCCACGAACTCAGAAATACGGGCAGCTGTGGGGAACTCAGGAAGTGGGGGTAGTTCCTCTATCTCCGTACGGACACTCAGGTCCGTTTCGTAGACTGGGTACATTTGTTCCAGTCTTTTGTCATGAATGCATTAAACAAACACGCCTACTCTTGGGCGTCGCAAAAGACAAAGAGTCCGCAAACCAACCATTAAGTAGCATATGCCGCCATACAAGCATTAATACACGCTTACTCTTGGGCGTCGCAAAAAAGAAAGAGTCCATGACATAAAGAATAAGTAGCATGTCATGAATGCATTAAGCAAACACGCCTACTCTTGGGCGTCCCAAAATGCAAAGAGTCCACAAACCGACGAGTAAATAGCATACACCGCCATGCATGCATTAAGACACGCTTACTCTTGGGCGTCGCCAAAATCAAAGAGTCCAGGATGGGAAGAATAAGTAGGACACCATAGGATGCCGGACGCCTTGGTGGCCGGGATGCCAGTGGCGGGATCGCTGCGGCGTTCCCCACGGTGTCTAACCATGTGTAAACAAAAACAAAGAGTCCGCAACGTCGCTGCAACGGTATGGCACACGCGAGCGCGCACCCACACCCACACTGCACACACCACGCAACACAACGAGCACGCACACCGGTGAACAGGAGCCGCGTGGCCCAGGACACCGCACACAACACACAACACACCGAACAAGCACACAGCACGCCGGTGAACGGGAGCCACGGGGCCCAGGACACCGAACACGCGACACAACACACGCCACGCGGGCACACCGGTGAACAGGAGCCAAGTGGCCCAGGACACCGCACACACCACGCAACACACCGCACAAGCACACCGGTGAACAGGAGCCAAGCGGCCCAGGACACCGCCCACACAACACCACAAACCAAGCGTGCGCACCCGTGAACAGGGGCCGGGAGGCCCGGGACACCGCACACGCAACACCGCACACCGGACACCAAACACACCGCAACACACCGCGACACTGGAGAACACGAAACAAGTGTCCGAGGACACCACACACACAACAAAACACACACCACAAGAGCACACCAGCACAAAAGGGCCAAAAGGCCCAGGAGACCACACACACGACACCGCACACAGAGCGGGCAAGCCGGAGGACAGGAGCCAAGATGCCCAGAACACGGCACAAACGACACAGCACCAGGAGCACGCGCACCGGAGAACAGGAGCCAAGAGGCCCAGGACACCGCACACAGAACACCGCACACAAAGCGTGCACACCAGTGAACCGGAGCCAAGGGGCCCAGGACGCCGTACACACGACACAGCACACCGGAGCAGGCACACAGGTGAACAGGAGCAAAGCGGCCCAGGACACCGCGCACACAACACCAAACACAGAGTGCGCACCGGTGAACAGGAGCCAGGAGGCCCAGGACACCGTACACGCAACACCACACACAGAGCGTGCACAACGGTGAACAGGAGCTGGGAGGCCCAGGACGCCGTACACGCAACACCACACACAGAGCGTGCACACCGGTGAACAGGAGCCAGGAGGCCCAGGACACCGCACACGCAACACCACACACAGAGCGTGCACACCGGTGAACAGGAGCCAGGAGGCCCAGGAGACCGAACACCCACCACCACACACAAAGCGTGCACACCGGTGAACAGGAGCCAGGAGGCCCAGGACGCCGTACACACAACACCACACACAGAGCGTGCACACCGGTGAACAGGAGCCAGGAGGCCCGGGGCACCGTGCACAAAACACCGCATAGAGAGCGTGCACACCGGTGAACAGGAGCCAGGAGGCCCAGGACGCTGTACACGCAACACCACACACAGAGCGTGCACACCGGTGAACAGGAGCCAGGAGGCCCAGGACACCGTACACGCACCACCACACACAGAGCGTGCACCCCGGTGAACAGGAGCCGGGGGGCCCAGGACGCCGTACACACAGCACCGCACACAGAGCGTGCACACCGGTGAACAGGAGCCAAGCGGCCCAGGACACCGCACACGCAACACCACACACAGGGCATGCACGCTGGTGAACCAGAGCCAGGAGGCCCAGGACACCGAACACGCGGCACGGCACACCACACCAGCAACCCGCCCCCAATACGAACCCAGCCCACGCCGCCCTGCAGGAAAGAAACACCATGTCAGACCACCAAGACCAACCGTCCAGCCAAGGCCAACCCAGCGGGTACGAAGAGGGTAGGCAGGCAGGGCGGGCCGGCGAAGAGGGACAGAGGGACAAGGCGGGGAAGGCGAGGGGAGAGGAACCAAACCCCCCCCCCCCCCCCCAACGTACACACACCCCACTGCCGCGCACCGGGCCGCAGCCGGGCGCCAACGGGGCCCGCCATGGAGCCAAACGGGCCCGCCAGAGAGAGGGTGTGTCCCCCCGCCTGCGCAACAGCACGCCCGGGCAAGGAGCGCGCGCCACACGCAGGCCAAGCAGGGCACACGCGCAGCACCACACGCCAGCACGCACCACAGCACAAAACACGACACCACCACGGCAAACACCCACGCCCGACGACGAACGAGCCGCCAAGAACAAGTCCAAGCCCCGCAGTCCCCACAGCGCAACGACCGCCGTCCGGATGGACGTGTGTGCGTCCGGCAGTGAACCCAGCCCCTGCCGGCTACGAAGCAGCCGCCGTCCGGATGGACGTGTGTGCGCCCGGCAGTGAACCCAGCCCCTGCCGGCTACAAACCAGCTGCTGTCCGGATGGACGTGTGTGCGCCCGGCAGTGAACCCAGCCCCTGCCGGCTATGAAACAGCCGCCGTCCAGATGGACGTGTGTGCGCCCGGCAGTGAACCCAGCCCCTGCCGGCTACGGAACAGCCGCCGTCCGGACGGACGTGTGCGCGCCCGGCAGTGAACCCAGCCCCTGCGGGCTACGAAACAGCCGCCGTCCGGATGGACGTGTGTGCGCCCGGCAGTGAACCCAGCCCCTGCCGGCTACAAACCAGCCGCTGTCCGGATGGACGTGTGTGCGCCCGGCAGTGAACCCAGCCCCTGCCGGCTACGAAACAGCCGCCGTCCGGATGGACGTGTGTGCGCCCGGCAGTGAACCCAGCCCCTGCTGGCTACGGAACAGCCACCGTCCGGAGGGACGCGTGAGCACCAGGCGGGCACGCACTGCCTGCCGGACGAGCTACCGGACCACCGGGCCCACGCCACCCGGAGGGGTGAGTGCTCAGTTATCGCAAACCACACGCCCAACGGTACAACACCCAACCCCACCCGCAATGACACACCATCGCCACCACCATACACGCCCAGCCGCCACCACACACCCAAGGCCCATCATCAAGGCCGCCCACCGACAGCACAAACACCAAGCAGTCCAGCCACAACCACCACCACCACCCAGCCCACACCGGCCCGACCACACCCGCCACCAGCCGGCCACACACGTCAGAGAACTCACCATCACGCCCGACCACACCGCGCAGGCGACGCACCCACATCTAGCACCCAACCCCAAGCACCCACAGCGGCAGCATCCACGCAGAAGATACACCAGCCACGCACCATCAGACAACACAAGCTGCCCACCAAGTACACGTCCACGCGCACACCCGCACCCAACCACGCCCACCAAGCGCCCAGCGCACCGACCCCCACCACCACCGCGACACACTACGGCACAAACCGCACACAGGCAGCCACCCAACGCCGGCACCAACTCCACGGGCACAAAGGCGGACAAACCGCCGCCATCAACACACCCGCACCAACAAGCGCACCTAAGATACCCGGCACAGGCCACACACGCCGAGCGCCACACCACCAGCCGCACCCACCTCCGGCTGACCACCCACACCTGACACCATCAACGTCACCAACCCTGTCGCCGCCCGGCGCATCACCTGAAGCACCCACGTCAACAACACCAACCTGTTTCGACGCCTACAGCACCCCCCCCGTAGGCGTCATCTGCATCTCCTCGACCCCTTGCATCGCCCACAGTGCCCCAGCTCAACCCACCGCACCTTCGGCGCACACATACCCGACACCCACACAAACCAGCCACGCCCACACTGCCCACCACCCCATCAGCCCACGCCATAAACACACCCACACGCGCGCCCGCGCCCGGCCACGCCACCCAGGCACTACCCAGGAGCCGCGACCATCCACGCAAGCGCCACGCCACCACTGCCGCCAACCACCCGCCGTCAGCACCCCCCGGACCGGCGCCCTGGAAACCAGAAGCCTGGGGGCCGGCGCACACACAGGGAACCCAGAGCGCAACAGCCACCCGACCCCCGTCCCCCACGACACCCACGCCCACACCAGCACCGGCACCGGCACACACCCACACCCACGCACAGCACCCCAGCCAGCCCCGCCCCCCCAAAAAAAAAAAGCAAAAGAAGCCAGCGAAAAGAGAGGAGCAAGGGAAAGGACCGCGGGGAGAGCAGAAGGCAAACACACAGGCCCACACACGCGCGCCCCCCCCCCAAGCCAACCCGACCCCGCATGTCCCGCACCCTCCTAGGAACCGCCAAGCCCAAGACCACCCCCCAGGGACCACCACAATAGACCACCCTGAGGAGCTGCCGAGGACGACACACGACACACTGCCGACAACCACACGGACGACACCCACACAAGCCCCACCCCCACAACCCACCGCACCCCGCGCTGCGGCGCGCCAACACACAATGGTGCCCCCATGGATGCGGTACACCCCAAAAACCCCCTTCAGCCAGCCGACCAGAGACCACCACGGGACGCACCAAGGGGACACCGCGGAAGACCCACCCACAGTGAGGGCCCGACACCCGCTACCAGCCGGCAGCCTACCACGGGCCCACCCCACACCCGAGCAAATAGCCCCCCCCCCACCGTGGAAACGATACACCCCAGCCACACACCGCCACTCACCTCCCGCGGGCGCCGCACCGGGGCCACAACACGCCCAAGATGCCGCGACCCACCGACCCGCGGACCCCGCAAACGCAATAGCCCGCGCGTGGCCCATACACGGCGCTCCCCGCACCACTGGGCCCACTCAACGGTGGGCCGACACCCCCAAGCACCACACCACCACACCCCCCTGGTTGCGACACTCCAGTCCCACACACCCCGCACCAGGGGACACCAGGCCCCACGCCACACCGACCCCGCACGGCCCACGTACCGAAACATGCCAGGAGGACGACCAAGAGACCGCGCGGGGCTGCCCCACACCGCCAGAGGACCAGCCACGGGCGACAACCCACCCCACCAGACCTGGACACGGTGCCCCCCCCCCCCAGTGGGAAGGCCACCACACAACACAATACCACCATACCACACCACACCCCCCTCCCCCACCCGAGGACATGGGACACCACAGCCCACCAACGCTGGAACGAAGCCGCGCCACGCCGACTCCGCACCCCACCCCACCGGCACCACCCCTGCAAACCCAGCACACCTCACGCCAGCTCAACGCCCACCACCTGCCACAACCCGAAACCCACACAGGGGCAACACCACCGGCCAGGACAGTCACCAGCGAGCAGCCACACACCACAACCACGCCAAACGGCGCGCTTCCCCGGACACCGGCGCACGACCCCGCAGCGGCCGCCGCACGTGCCCCGAGCACCAGCATCACACGCCCACCGTGCCATGAGGCAGTACCCCAACACGTGAACACACACGATGACCCCATGGCCCTGGACATTGACAGCCTGCTACAGCTGGAGCTCCAACACACGGAGGACACAGAGCATCATATGGACCACACCCCGCCGGAGCTCGAGCCCGCAGCAAGCGGCCCCGCGGACTCCAGCCCACATAATGCCCCCCCGCGCCCCCCCCCCCCCCCCGCGAGCGGGCGCCCTGGACGCACCTGTCCAACGCCCTGCGGCGCCACCACCCCACCCATGAAGCCAGCAAAGGGCCCGCCGAGTACCAAGCGTCCCTCGAGCACGACCTGCCCGACGTCACGGGGCCAGGGCTCCACGGGTACACCACCACCCCCCCCTCTCCAGGCACCCCCACACAAGAATGGGAGGACAAGTACGCCGTCGACGTCACCAACATGACGCCATACGTTGAAAGCGCGGAGGACCCGGAGCAAGACACCGTCCTCAGCTTCCTCGCCTACCACAGCTGGAGATGGGGCCACCAGGTCACCCTCCACCGACCGCAGGACGGACCCCACCAGTGGTCCCCAGAGCAGACGGCGAAGTGGGACATCGTCCTCCAACTCACCCCCGAGGGCTTCTACATCCTCACACACAGCGGATTACCCCATGCCACAACCAATGCACAGGCGCTGCCGCTAGCCCAGCCCCAGGAGGACGACGCGGACGCACCCCACCCCGGAGGAATGTAATTGGGACCCCCCCACAGCCACGACCGAACGCATGCCGCACCGGCTCACCAAACGTCAGCTCCCCCACGACTACCATGCCACCAACGACTCGCGGGGACGCCGCACACTGCCCCTGCAGTGGGCATCACCCGAAGGCACCTTCACGTGGGGGGAAATCCTCCCCGGCACCGTGGCGCTCACGTACCTGTGGCTCAGGGACGCGAGGACGCACACGCAGCCCCCCGGCACACACCTCCTCGTCACCCTAGAGGGAGAGGCCGCCGTCGAAAACGTCCACACAGCGGAGGGAGAGGACTACGTGACGGCGAACGCAGACACCGCAGTATGGCTGCACGCTCACGAGCACACCACACCCCCCACCGTAGTACCGGGGTCACACCCCTGGCACGTGGACATCGTGCGACTGCCCACAGGGGCAGACACAGGAAGCACCCAACAGGGATGGGCGGACAGGTGGGCACACGTGCGCGCCTCCCTGCACGAAAGGCTGCACAGACGCTCCCTCACCAGTCACACCCTCGAGCCGGCCCCCACCACAGCCGAATCCCACACCGGGGCGGCCCCCCGCACCGGAGTCTGGGCCTACACGCGCACCCTCCACCGCGAGGCAGCGGAAGCACTCAAGACCGCCATCTCCAACCACCAGGGCCTCGTGCACACCCCCCACGATAACACGCAAAAGGGCTACACCCTATGGTGGCACCACCCCTCACCAGAAGGGGGCCTGCAGCCACCGGCAGACCAGCCTGGCATCAGCCCAGACCTCACAGCGATTGCCCACGCCGTCGCCGCCATGGCCCAGCAAGTTGGGGCGCCAGCCCAATGGGCACCGTCCATCATCAAAGAAACGGCGGCACGCCACAACCCAGCTTTCGCACACTTCCGGGAACGCCCCATTCATCCCACCCTACCGGAACTCGACCTTCCTGCCCACGATGCATGGGCCGTCCACATCCTCGTGCCCCACGACACCGCGCCCAAAACGGGGGACACAACGGCATGCCTCACCAAACAACTACCCTATACCGCACTCCACTACAACATACCAACGCCAAACGTCATCGTCACCCACAACACGGGTCGCGACCACTACTACCTCCAGGCCACGCATGAGTGCTCCCCCGTCACCATATACACCTTCACCACCTACCCTGGCCTCCAGCCACCGCCACAACACTCGCACCCGGCATGGGAGCATCCACTACACGTCGCCCTAACCCCGCGCAAAAGGCCCACCCACCACGCGCCCCCTCCCGCCGACAGCACGACCCTCCACACAGCCCGCAGACGGGCCGCGGCACACCACCAAAACCACCTGCTCCCACGCATTAACGCTGGACCCGGCACCGTCACCGAGGCCACGCACAATGGCACCTTGAACCTACTGGCCCGCAAGCTACGCCCCAAAATGGCACTGGAGGACACACTCGGGATATACTATGGGCAAAGCCGCACGGCACGGGTGGCGGACCTCCGCACCATCATGTAAGTGCGGCTAACCCCCATCTGCTCAGATTTTCACAGATCTGCCCCAGATTGACTACATTTTGGTCATTTTCTTTGCTTCGGCGGAATCGCCGCCTCGCAGCTCAGTCTCAGGATCAGACCTATACATTTCTGATATGCCGGATCTGATTCCGCGGTCCATTCTCCGTAAATCTGCCGCGTTTTGATCATTTACCTGGAATTGCCATTTGCCGCTGACGCGCGCTCGCGGGCCAGATCGGCCAAATATTTTTCATAATCGGATTTATATAAATCTTTTCAGATTGTTTTGGACACTCAGATGTACTTAGGATAATCCGCATCAATTTTCTTCATAGACTGGGATTTTCTGCCGGATAACAATCAGCATGGATCTTGCTTCCGTTGTTGCTGCTCTCGCCTCCGTTGGTGTCCGTGTATCCGGTTCTACCCCCAACAGCAGCGTTCACGTCGACTCCTCGCGTGCCTGCCCCACTGGTCTTGCCGGCCCCGAGCCCTCCGGCACCATCAACGACCCAGGGTAGCACTTTCATGGTAGCAGAGGCTACCTGAATGTTGTTCCTTTGGCGTCCCAACCACAGTCAGCTCCCCAGTACGGCCCCGTAGACTCCGCCGCTCCTGGAGACGTAACGATTACGCTGCCATGGTGCTGCGCGAACGAGGCCTTGAAAGGAATGCCTTGCGCAAGTCCAAACTGCCCAAGAAGGGCACACATCAGCAGCTGTGGAGACCCAAATTACTATAATCCCAGTCGGAATTAGCCATCGAGCAGCTGGAATCCGCCAGCCTACGGCGATGGCAACGCTCCGGTAGACCTTACGGAGCTGGCAGGTACGAACATTCCTTACCAATGTCCAACATTTGAGACCACGGACGCCGATCTTGACGACATTGAGATGGGTGGTCCAGGTGAGGTACCTAGCTATACTTGACCAGCCTCTTGGGCACAATGGGACGACCATTTGTCCCTAGAAGTGACCCGTAACCTTGAGGCCCTTGAGGCCCTTTGTCTGTTAGCCACGTCTAAGCTGATCGGACAAGAAAGAATCTCCTCTGATTTTTTAATGGAATATTTTTTCCTCCTTCAGGACGAAATTAATACCAGGATGTGGTGGCGTTCTCAAGAAGATGACTCTTTTGCCATTTTTTTGCAGATCTGGGAGGCAAGTCCCTTCCCGAAGGAGAAGACCAAGGCACCTGTTGCCGGGCCCTCCGCCCCTCATCCCCCTGTTTCCATCCGCGACGATCTAGCCGCCGTGGTTGAGGAAGGAATTTTAGAGGCGGCCAGGCAGGCAAGCCTGGAAATTAGGGCTGAAGGAGCTCCCCAAGTGGACTCCTGGCTGCAGACCACCGAGATCAGCGGTCCGACAGCCTGCTCAGGCCCTTCAGGACACGGTATGTACTGTCCTGCCGACTGCTCCTGCAGATTCCAGCGAGATGCTGAGCTCCAAACGCTCAAAGATCAAATGCACCTCATCATTGAAACGCTGGGAATAAAAAATCTTTTCAAGACACACATGCGGTCTGAGGGCGCATCATCGCTGGAACAAGCAACAGAACCGTCGGAGGAGGCGACAGAAATTTTTTCAATTGCTCCTTTGGTGGACTCCAAGACCACCGATGCAAGGATCAGCAGGACCAAGCTAAAGGAAAGGGTTAAAATCTCTCGTTCTGAGAGTAGGACGGCGAAGGCTAGGACTGAGGCTCAGAATGCCAAGCGAACTGCCTCCCGTACTGCCCCTCCTGCTGCTGATTCCAATGCCTTAGCCCAGCTGTTGCTCGCCCAGACCCTCGCCAGAGCTGGTGTTGCGAATGATGCCGCCAAGGTGTCTGCCATTACGGCCGGTGTTGGGCTGGATTCGCTTCTTAATCCTACTTCATTGCGACTTCGTCAGGTTGCCAAGCAACCGAAGTATAATGGGAACCCCAGACGTTGGCCTCAGTTCCAACGGGAATTTAAACTGTGGGTTAAGACTCAAAAACTCCAGGATGATCAGTTCCTGATGGCCCTCTTGGATTGCCTTGAGGGAGCGCCGGCCAACACTTGGCTCAGGACTTGGAGTGATCGTGAGGATTCAAGTTCCCCCCTTACCTTTGATGAGGTGTGGGAACAGTTGGAGGTACGTGGATCCCGGCTGCCAGAGGACCATTACCACCAGATGTTGAAGAATTTTCCTTCATTCTCGCGATTAATCTTGCACGAAGTGCAAGACAAAAGACAGCGCTTCTGGAATTTAGTGGAAGAAGCTGAGCATTCAGGCGAAAAATTTTCTAGTGCCGAGCTGAAAAATCTGATTTTTGACAAGATCCCCTCAGAAACTGCCGCCACCCTTCGGAACAGACAGTCCGAAGAAAAGGTCAAGACCTGGTGGGCGGAGGTGGACGGCTTCGATGCCTCTGCCAATAGGTTTTCCGTCAGGGAAGCACTTCAAAAGTGCTCCCCCACGTCCTTCTCCAAGGTGAAATTCACTGAGGAGACGTGGAAAATCAAATTTAATGAACACGAGGATCGGGACTTGTTTGTCCAAGTCCTCAACAGGGGAGTAAGCTTCCATGGCCATCGCCTGAAGGCCAAAAACTGGGTGTTTTTGTTCACCCCGAAAGAACTCTGGGAAGAGGTTGAGCGGCTCGCCGACGCCGCCAATCAGAATTTCCATGAGGGTCTGGGGGGAAACAAGAATACCCAGCAAAACACCCAAAATGGGGCCCAAAAGGGCAACAAAAAGGTGAATGACACCCGGAATGTTCAGGATCACTGTAGCATCTGCCTTCTTTTAGGTTCTACGAACCGAGCTAAGACGCATTCTACTGGTAATCACCGATGGTCTCCTTACGATCACAAGGTGATTGGTGAAAATATCAGTAATCCGCAGAATTCAGACAGGAATGACAGACAGGTGCATGGTGGGAAGGCTGGAAAAGGGAATCCGACCCCCTCCGGTGGAAACAAAAATCCTGGAGGTCCTGGCGGGTCCCAAGGCACAGGAAATCGGACTCCATCCGGCTCCGGTGGGCAGCCGAACGGCCAGAAAAATCCGAATCACAACGGCCGGAGGCGGAAATCGAATTCCAGGCCAAACCCCTCAATCCGGTACAAACAAGGGAAATGCTCCAGGATTCCAGGGTAAAGGTAAGGGAAATCCTTCTGGGACCCCTTTCTCTGGTAAGGGCAGAGGGCGTGGCGACGGTGGAGGTCCATCATCCGGCAGCCGTGGCCGTGGACGTGGAAAGGGCAACCATCGTGTGGATCAGGTCTCAGGTGCGGATCAGGTGTCCGATGCGGATCGAGATTACGTTGAAAATGCCTTGAATCCAGCAGATGATCCGCTCCAAGATGAGTGGGTCGACGAATCAGGGTGTGTTCACAATGTTAACGCAGCCACTGGAGGTCAGAACGCCTAGGGGAGCCACGAAAATCGCCCCTCCCCAGGCGATTTCAGGCATGATCCCCAGATTCCATCTCGACCACTACTTGATGTAGGGTCGCTTGTCTCCTCTCCCCTGGATCCGGCAGCGGATCCTTCTGTTGTAGTGGACGAGGTTGGTGTACAGTCCAAGCACAGGGCCCGTTAGTTTGTCACAAAGCTGTGGGTCTCTGATCGCAAGGGAAATTTCCACCTCGCCACTTGTTTGTGTGACAATGGATCAGAGGTAAATCTCCAATCCAATTCTTTCTTACCCGACGACTGCGTGTTTGAGTCGCCTCATCCTGTTACCCTCGAGGGAGGTTCTGGACATTCTCTCGCAGGTGGGCAACGCGGTTGTTATATATCAACTCATTTGGTCGCTCAAGACCTTTGGGAAGAAGGCAATGTGGAGGAAGTTATCCTTAAGGATGACTACATTTATCGTGCCGACATAAAGTATGACCTTTACTTGGGCCATCCTTGGCTTAGCAAGAACAGGGTGGCGCCCGTAGGTCATCGGCGTTGTTTTTTGCTGGAGTCAGGTCCCTTGGAGCGTCCTGAATTTCGTTTTTTGCACGCAGGGTTTAAAAGTGCAGAAGAATTTTTGAAGCGAAAGGTTACACCAAAATTTGGCGAAGATGTCACCATTGCAGAGGTGAATGGGAGTGCCGATTACTCCCGAGAGTTAGAATGTCTTCGTAGGGACTCCCAGCCACGACGCCCTTCGCGCTGGCACTCTTCATCCTACAGAGTTGTCGACAAATGGCGCGATACAATTTGTGAATATTTTTATGAACACCATTCCTTTTGGCCACAGTATGATGCCTTTGCTAACCGCGAGAACAAGCGCTTGGACCCATAAATGGGACAAGAAGTTGTGGATTAATCCTCCGTTTCACTTAATCCAGCAGGTCATCCACAAAATCAAGCAAGATAAAACCCAGGCGATTTTAGTTGTGCCCTTGTGGGACGACAAGCCTTGGTTTCAGGAATTGCAAGACATTTGTGTAGATTACATCGAACTTCCCAGGAAGATTAAGCTGTATGCCAGGGACGACACAGGTCCTCTGCCACAGCGGTCCTGGAGTTCGCTTGCATTCCTGGTGGATGGAAAGCTTTCTGACTCTGATTCTGCTGATTCTCGTACTGATTCCTGTGTTGGGTCTGAATCTGAGGTTGAGCGTGGTACTGATGATGAATCTATTTTTTCTGATTTTTGTCCGTCAGATGTCCAAGGAGATCCAACGTCAAATGGATCCGCCTCGTCTCCCTCTTCCCCAATACGATCTACATCCAAAAGAATCTTCAGTGCACAGGCTAAGAAAAATTTTTCAATCGCGCCGCAAATTCAGAGTTTTTTATGAAAAACCCCGTGTGGAAGCTTTCATAGATCCTTTCGAGGAGCTGGATCACGAAGAGAATCTCTGGAATGTCGACACTCGACCCACCTATCTTCAAGAGGCAGTTGATACGGACCTTTTTAGGGACATCCGTAAGAAGATTCTTCCTGCCAAGGCCGAGAAAATCGCCAAAGTTTTTTCGACAGTAATCCCTGGTGATCAGGTGGACACTGAGTTGTGTTCCAAGAAAAGAGACAAGATTTTTGAGGAACGGAAGGACACAACCCTTTCGGGGAAGTTGATCAAAGACCCCCCTGTCCGTGGGCAGTTCGGCGAAGCCTTCATCGAGCTTCGTGAAGGTTACAAGTCGAAGAAACAGCGTCCTTATGAGAACCATGGACACAAACATGAGATACTCAGAAAAATAATCGAGAGAAATCTCAGGGAATTTGGTTGGCTTGAGGGTTGTATGACCAGTGAGTGGTGCTGTGCACCCTTCACAGTCCCGAAGCCGCCGCCTGCAGATCAGAACACTATTGATGGTTGGCGAATGGTTGTTGATTTTCGCAACCTCAACGCCGAAACCAAGGCGGATTCACACCCCCTGCCTCTCATTGAGGAGGAAATCGCCAAGAGGGCAAGAGGTCGTTTGTTTTCTGTGCTGGATCTCCGTCACGGCTTTCACCAAATGCCGTTGAGGAAGGACAGCCGACCTCTCACCTGTATGTGCACGCCATGTGGCCCAGTCCAGTGGACAGTCATGCCCATGGGCCTGAAGAACGCCCCTTCGTTTTTTCAAAGAATGATGGAAGATGTGCTTTTTACAGCTCATCCTGAGCTTCGTGCCTTCGTGAGCGTGTACATAGACGACATAATCATCGCGACAGAGGGGGATGTACTGACCGAAGCCGAGCTGGTGGCCCTACATGAAAAGCAGCTGAACCAGGTTTTGGACATTCTTGATGCCAATCAGCTGATTTGTGGGCCAAAGAAGGGAAAATTATTTTTAAAATCAGTCGAATTTTGTGGTTCACTCCTTGAGAATGGCACCCGACGACCCAGTCCAGGGAAGCTCGTCGCTATTCAGAAGTGGAAGCGCCCTTAGACGATCACGGAATTGAGAGGATTCCTGGGTTGTTGCAATTTTTACCACACTTTTGTGCCGAATTATGCCAAATTTGCTGCCCCCCTCACTGAATTATTGAAGGTAGGGAGAGATGCGGGCAAGGCAGGTTCAAAGGTTCGTGTCAAGTGGACTGACGAGTGCGAGGAGGCCTTCCATCACTTGGAGGCGGCCCTCTGCGAAGTCGCCACGTTGCATGTGCCCCAATTTGACCGACCCTTCTACATAAGAACCGACGCTTCTAGGTACGCGATCGGAGCTGTCCTTGAACAGGTTGATGAAGCCACAGGTGATCATTACCCTCTTGCATTTTGGTCTCGGAAGCTAGCCCCACGCCAAATGCAATGGTCGCCGCGTGAGCAAGAAACATATGCCATAATCTGCGCTCTAAAAAAGTACCAATCGGGGGTTGGCACCAATCGAGTCGAGGTCCTGACGGATCATCGATCTCTGGAGTATTGGGCCACCGAACACATTGATACTGTCGCGAGCCCAGCTGGTCGACGGGCCAGATGGCACGTATTTCTCAGTCTGTTTGACCTCCATGTGTCGTATTTGCCTGGAAAACACAACACGGTAGCTGATGCTCTGAGCCGATGGGCTTACCCCGCTTCAGAGGGGCTGCAAAGTACCAACATCCATGGTACGGAGCAGGACCGCCACGTCGTGATCGAGTGGGATCAAGAAGAAAAAAAGCTCATCCGACGTGAATGCATGCAATGCACTGTTAAACAGCACGCATGCCCGTGTCACGACATCACGGCCTTTTCAGATCCGGCGCATGCTCATGAGATCTGCACCAAAACACTGAAAGTCGTGGAGAAAGTCACCGATCCTTCCTCAGGGAGTGTGAAACAGTTTGACTATACCCGACGTGTAAGTGGATTTCGGTTGATCCAGGGCATTAAGCGTCGAGATCCGGCCAAAACTCCACCCCTGCCGAAAGATTCCTTGATCATCCGTGACTGGACGTCCGATTATCTGCATGATTCCATGTTTAAAGAGGTCTTTGAAAATCTCAAATCCAAAGATGCTCACAAGGATGGAATTTTTGCAGAATATTCGTTGGATGGGGGGAAGCTGTGGATGGAGGGTAAATTGTGCGTACCAGACGCCCTGGCCCCCCGAGTGTTAAACTGGTGGCACAAATGGGAGTTCCCCCACGCACATGACCGTCGATTATGGTCGATGAATAAACATAGGTTGTTTGGCTCAAGGCTATATACTCATTGCATTAAAGTAGCCGCCGGATGTGCCCAATGTGCTGTCTCGACGCCCCCCAGCGCGAAGAAGCACGGCCATCTGAGGCCACATCCTCTTCCGGAGCGCCTCTTTAACAGAGTCACCAGTGATTTTTTCTATCTTGGTGAGCTTGATGACGAAGAGTGCCATTGGACGAATAAAAAAGTCAATGGTGTGCTCCTTATTCAGTGCCGTCATTCCGGCTATATTCAGGTGTTGCCTTGTAACATCGAGTCGATGACTGGCAAGGCTGCCGCCAAATGGTGCGCGCAGACCTGGATGGGAGGTTGGGACGTCCCATCCGAGGTGGTTACGGACTCAGGCAAAGAGTACACCTCCGAATGGTGGAGAGAATTATGTGCTCGCCTTGGAATCCACCACCTCCGATGTGAAATCCACTCGCATCGAGCGCTGCCTGGCGAAAGAGCCGGCCGCTCTGTTATAAATATGCTTCGTAAGGAGCTCGCGAGTGAAAAAGATTTCCATTGGCTTGAAGTTCTCTTCGCATTGCTTCGCCGTTACCACAACACGCCTTTGTATCATGGCCTTTCTCCAAATGAAATTGTCTTTGGACGAAAGAAGTGTTGGTGGAACATGCCGTTGAATAATCCTCGCCCCTGTAAAGATGCTTCGCTGTTTCTGGATGAAATCCAACGAGCAGAGAAAACTGTCTCGAAATTAATCGATAAGCATCAAGCTGACTGGCTTTGGGTCCAGAATCAAGGCCGAAAAAACCCCCACAATTTTGAAGTCGATGATCGAGTTTGGCTTCGAAAATCCGAAACCACCCTGGACGGAGATGACAAGCTTCTTCCCTTGTGGGAGGGGCCATTCGCTGTTACAGCGCGTCTAGGTGAGAACAGGTGGAGGATTCGTGTGGATGTCAGCAGGGAAAGTGACGTTTCGGGCGATCGCCTCAAGAGAGAGATCCCCTCCCCCAAGGATCGGGTTAAACCCCTTTTTTGGACTTCGAAATTTTTGTCCGATCGGGTCATCGAAGGGGGGAAGTACGAACTCAAGAGGATTTTAGAAGCAAGACGTGACGGAATGGGCGAATGGGAATTTCTATGTGAGTGGAGGGGCTTTGATTCCAGTCACAACAACTGGGAACCAGCCCATTCTTTTGTCCATGGGTACACCAAGGGGTTCATTGACTTCCTCAAGAAGCACCCCGAAATTGGCGTACTCCTGACAGACTGTTTGTCGAAACCAGACAGACAGGTGGAGAGCGACGGAAAAAGACCTGTGGTGAATCGAGATCCAGCCTTTTACGGCCCTCAGCAGCCACATTCCAGGGCTGATCCGTCGATCCCCCCTCCTGCGGTCAGGCCAGCCCAGGAACCAAATGAGCACCAAGCTTCGAGTTCGGCCGCTGATTTGCAGCGCCCAAGCCGTACGAGGGCCCCACCAGACAGGTTGGTGGTCACATCTATTCGTGCTTGGCCGAATTCAGGGAGATCCGTCGTGACTTGAGTCGCCGACGCCATAGTCTGGGTAACAGTCGTCTAGTCCAGGGCGTCATGGCACTCGTCGCTAGGTCTCAAGGGTGTAGGTTCGAAACCCTTGCATGTCCAACTCCTACAAAAGCTCCAGCCTCGCCCCGTCGACCACTTATTCCAATGTGAGTGTTCTGACGACTTGAAAGAACCACATTCTGCTTAATCCACTGTTCATTCTTGTTGATTACATCATGATGTGGAGAACTGCAAATGTTTGATAATTTGACGTCAATCAACTTTTCTTTGGTCTCCGTTCGGCAGACAAGGCGTAGATACGCTGCCGAAAGCCACGGAGTGTGCTGCCGTGTTCAGAAAAAACCAAACTCAGGCTTAATTAAGGCAGATTTGGGGTAATCTTGTCTCTGTTGGTCTGTGCATCTTTGGAATTTGGCTACTCGTGCAGATGGAAGCAAATGTACATAGTAAAAACGCTGGCCAGCGACATTCTCCCGTACAGGCACCCCCTGTAGTACTGGCTGCACCAGATGCGACGCCAGGAACTCAGATCTTACCTTCATTTGCCGTGATGCGGAAGCCAAAGTCCAGATTCAGATCCAGGATCCTCAAATTTGCCTTGAATTTCTCAGGTTTGTCCTTCATTCTGCCACTGTTGCACGAAACCCAGACGTGAATTGTTCAGACAACCTTCACATAGGAGCTCTAGGGACTTCTAACAGCAACCTCTGAAGTCCGTAAGCTTCGTTGTAGTTTTGGCACACGCCAATGTGAGCTCAATCCGACCTGAAACTGTCGAAAATGGTGAATCCAAGTGTCTTGTGGGACTCAATCGAAAGATGGGCCTTGTCCAAGTCGATTGACACCGTCGCCACTGTAAATAAAGAACTATTTGGTGTCTCTCAGTTATATACTGTCAGTAAAGCGCCTTCAGCGAACCTTCGGCGCGTTACATGCCAAGGATCCAGGGCTATCATGTCCCATCATGATGCATCATCACATGATCCACATTTTGATGGAATCTGTTGGATGCTCGCGAACCAATGTGCCGGAAAGCACAATTGAGCTGAATAAACGACAATACATATTAACTCTAGTCTAAACGAAAGTGTTAGTAGTTTCAGTTCTAGACATTCCGCTTCATTTCACCTTCATCTTAGGGAATTTCCTCATTTTAGGACAATTTAGGTTGATTTCCTTGTCATCTTCTCTGATTCCCCGAAGATCTTTGCCTAACTTAGTGAACAGAAAAACATCCCTACTTTCTTTGGTTCACTTAGGGCCTGCAGACTTCATTTGTATTTGTTTTCCCTCTCTGTGATTGTTTCATCTCCTTAATCTCTGCTCAAATTGACTCTCAATCTTGCTGAATCTTGTGATCATCCACCAGATGCGCCAAATCTGAAGCACATGCTGCACTTTTCAGAACGAGAAAAGCGGGAGTAACACGATGTAGAGTTCGGCGAGGACACCGTAGCGTGCCCGCGACAGCGAAACTGTGCCAGAGCGCTGAGATGTCACTCCATTTCTTGATTCCCCCACTCAATCCACCAATAATCTACCTCATTCTCAACCAGTGCATGGTTTGGTATCGATTCTCGATACGTTTACATGCTTTTTAGCCCTTAACCTAATGTTTTACTGCACAGAGGACTGTTCGTCACTCCTCATTCCGTCTCATTTCAGGTTCATCCATCCTGATTCAGTGCCAATTCAGCCCAAATCAGGTCAGATCAAGCAGATTTCGCCCCATCGAGGCTACATTTCTATTTTTTTCTGGGATTTACCCGCACTACGTTCTTCGTTGACGTAGCGACACACCCCAGTGTGTTTTTGGAGCAGGAGTGTAAGTGCGGCTAACCCCCATCTGCTCAGTTTTTCACAGATCTGCCCCAGATTGACTACATTTTGGTCATTTTCTTTGCTTCGGCGGAATTGCCGCCTTGCAGCTCAGTCTCAGGATCAGACCTATATATTTCTGATATGCCGGATCTGATTCCGCGGTCCATTCTCCGTAAATCCGCCGCGTTCCGATCATTTACCTGGAATCGCCATTTGCCGCTGACGCGCGCTCGCGGGCCAGATCGGCCAAATATTTTTCATAATCGGATTTATATAAATCTTTTCAGATAGTTTTGAACACTCAGATGTACTTAGGATAATCCGCATCAATTTTCTTCATAGACTGGGATTTTCTGGCGGATAACAATCAGCATGGATCTTGCTTCCGTTGTTGCTGCTCTCGCCTCCGTTGGTGTCCGTGTACCCGGTTCTACCCCCAACAGCAGCGTTCAGGTCGACTCCTCGCGTGCCTGTCCCACTGGTCTTGCCGGCCCCGAGCCCTCCGGCACCATCAACGACCCAGGGCAGCACTTTCACATCATCCCCCGCCACATCCAGCGCGCGGTAGGGCCCTTCACCGTGTACGCGGTACCGCACCCTATAACAGCCCAATGCACCCACTGCAACCCCCGGTGCGCGCTACCATGCGCAGGCGCTCTGCAGCAACCCCTGCCCACCCCAGCCTACAGGGGGGGCATATACCTCGGCACTATACCCGGGGACCCACACCCCTACCTGCTGCCCGCAGCGGACCGCCACCACGCCATACCGCTACACCTTGTCGAGCACCTGCGAGTGGGACCATCCCCCTTCCAGAAGCGCCCCCCCCCACACCCCATCCGACGGACGCCCGCCAGATGAGCCGACGCACGCCACACCCGGACCCAAACGCGCCATCGCACTCCTCACCCTAAAGGCGGAAGCCACCATCCCCCGAGACCTGGAGGGGGAAAACCACCTCATGGTGGAAGGGCTGACGGAACACGTCCTGATCGCAGCCATGTACGCCACGGCGTCCGCCTCCTGCCTCTGGGAGGACCGCCCCTCCCCACCTCTAGCCCAGGCAGCGCAGGACGCCCCCGACACGGGCCCTACCGCCGAGGACATCCACCAAATCCTCAACATGCGAGCACCCCCGAACACCCATCACCAAGTCCGCCCCATCCAGCTCGTCAGCTGGGACGCCATGGACGCCCCCCCGACCACCACGGAGGTCCACATCCTCAAACACTGGGACACCTGGTGGACGGTGGAATGGGACGACCACAGCAAGGTCAGACGGGCAACGGCACACGCCCCCGATGACAAAGTCCCGCACCCACCATGCGGAGGGGACCGCTTGTGACTCGCCGCACGCATCCTCCACGCCCCAGAGGCAGCCTGGGAAGCGCTGCACTACGCTGTCTACTGGGCGCAGGGGGCGCCAGAAGGCCCCCTCCCCCCGGAAGCACCCCAGCGTGGACACGCCACGCCACCCGCTACACGGCCCACATGCGCCGCCACGGGGCAGGCACCGGGCACCGGCTCCTCACCTGGCCCACGAACCCGCCTGACGCCCTGCAGGAGGCGGAGGAAGTGCTTGGCCTCATGACCAAGCAAGTGCTCCAGCTGAAGGACCCCGTCCCCACGTCCAAGCCCGACGTCCCAGCCGCACGCGAACACCCCGTGTTTGCACCGGGCCACGCACCCGTACAGCAGCCCCAGGGCGCACCTCCCCAACAGGGACAACCAGCTGCCCGGCGCCGCCAAGGTGCGCAGAATCGCAGGGCCCCCGCGCAGGCCAAACCCGCGCCCAAGCCAAGAGCCAAGTCAAAGAGCTGGACCAAAGAGGAAGCCGCTGCCCTGTATCCCGAATACGCCATCGGTACCCGGGTGCAGCTGCCCTTCGAGTACGCCACGGCTGCGGGCCCCTCCAAGTGGATATGGGCCGCAGAGGGCGTCAAGCACCGGTACCTCGTCACCGGGGACCACCAGGGGTTCAAGATCCACGTCAAGTGGGACCCGGCCACCCCCAATGACAAGAAGTTGGGGCGCACCATCGAACTCTGGCGAGACCGAACCGGTCGTGAAATGGTCCCCATGCAGCTGTGCACCCCCGACACGGAGCACCTCACCGGCACCGAGTACACGGGCGAAGTCCACAAGGCATGGCCCCTACCCCAGCTCCAGAAGCGGAACCGCAAGGCACCCGCAGCTCAGGCCGTCATCGACCTCCTCGACGCCTGACGGGGCCAGGGCCGGACACGGCCCGCCTCCCCAACTACCGGTCCCCAGAAACCGGCACCTGCGGAAACCCACGCCCGCATCAACATCCTCAACCAGCCTGCGGTCACCTACGACCCCACCAAGGCCGCCACACTGCAAGCCATGCCCGGGCCACACCCCCAAGGCGCAGACCTCCTGGGGTTCCTGGAGCAAGCCCTCCGCAGAGCGGACCAACCCGAACCAGCACCGATCCTGGACCCGGAGGGGAACAAATATCACGCCCACTGGCATCGCGGGGTGCCCCTCTACCACAGGACGTCCGTCACGGTGCATGCCCAGCCCGACCTCGGAGTGGATGGTCGCCTCGGAGCATACGAGTGCGTGGGGTCCGGATGGCAGCTAAACGTGCTACTCACGCACGTCCCATTCGCAGAGGGGACAAAGGACTTCCTGGACACCCTGAGCCTGGGTAATCGCCGACTCTCCCTCCTGGTACCCACCATCATCATAGGTGACCTAAACGCCGCCCCCACCGACGACGACCGCACCGGCCCACCCACAGCCACCGACATAGCTGTCCGGGACGCCATGCACCAACTGGGCCTCACCGACCTCACGGCAGGACTCACCAGCACACCCTCCCATTACCCCTACCAACCCGGCACCCACCCATCCCGCATCGACACGTGCTACGGGGACCCAACCACGGTGCGCGTCCACGAAGCAGCCTACGGGGACCTCCCGCCCACAGGCACGGGCCACCGACCCCTCTACATCGACCTCATCATCCCCAACCTACCCCCATCCGCGGCCACCCTGCCAGACGACACCCTCCCACCCACACTGCAGTTCCCGGCCGAGGACGACCACGGCGCCTGGCACAGGTATAACAGGGCCCTACACGCCATCGTGCGCCGCCCGGATGCACCGACACTCACCACCGCCATGAGCCGGACGGCACAATCATGCGGCATGGAGCGTGACACCAGCCACGCGGGAGCACCACCAGACCTCACCCTCCAACAACTCGTCCATGACATCTGGACCACGATAGAGGAACTCGCCACCCTGCTACGCCCCAGCACACCGGAGGCACGAGACCGGGACGCCCACCTCCGTGCGCTCCTCACCACCCGTCGCCACCAACTCCAGGAATGGCACGGCCACCGCATAGCGGCCGCAGCCCAGGAACGCGAAAGATACGGCAGAAACGACACGCCGTACAAGTCCCTGCGGTACGTCAGCCGCATCCTGGAGGACACGGGGCGCCGTAGCATCCACGCGGTGCGCACCCCCGAGGGGGGCCTCACCAATGACCCCAACGCCGTCCTCCAGGCAGTCCTGGACAGCTTCCAGGCACAACACGGGGACGCCCTCCCCGAGCTCGACCACCACACCAGAAACACCATCCGCGAGCATGTCCCCAGGGTCTTCAACCGGGAACAGCGGCGCGCCATCGAACACGACCCCTTCAGCATCTCAGAACTGCAACGCACCCTAGACCACCTGAAGAAGGGGGTCGTGCCCGGCGTCGACGGTTTGCCGGTGGAAGCGTACCAACGCCTCACCCTGCCCGTCAAACGCCGCCTGGCAGCCCACCTGTGGGACATCGTCACGGGCGCCACGCCCATCCCCCCTGAATGGGCCAACCTGGTCCACCCCCTCTACAAAAAGGGGGACTGGGCACAGCCAGGGAACTGGCGGCCCATATTCTGCGCCACCACCGAGGTCAAGCTGGTGTGGACGCTCATCCTAGGCCACATCGCGCCGGCGGTCTTCGCCCACGTGCCCGCCAGCATGTGGGGAGCCATGGCCGGCAGGTCCCCCCACGAGGCCATCTTCCTCCAGGACACCGCACTTGACATGAACCCCTACGAGATGATCATCGCCTCCCTCCATGTGCAGAGCGCGTTCCCCCACACCCCACACCGGCTCCTCACGGAGGTATGGGATGCCATGGGCCTCCCTTTCCTATCCTTCATGACCAGGTACATCCAGACCCGACTCTACGCCGTCATCACAGCCGCAGGCCTCAGCCCCTGGACCGGCACAGACAGCGGGGTCCCCCAGGGAGGTTTGAGGTTTGAGGTTTGATTTTGCGGGTACTAGACGCCTTTCGGCCTTGGGGGGCCACCTGGTCGGGCCAGGTGATATCCTCCCCACCGGGTCCTAGTGGGGGGCCCTCCAAGACGCACCTCCTGCCTGGTCGCGGAGTCCCCCGGGTTCACAGAGCTCGGAGCCCCGTCCTTCCCCGGCGTCCCCGTTTCGCCACTCTCCGGTCAGTGCATCGATTCGCAGCCGTGGCTGCGGGCGCTTACCCACTGCGTCGCCCCCCTAATGCGTGGTCGCCCGGGGCGCCGGCGCCGCCGGGCCCGTGCTACTGGCTTGTCGCCAGTGGGACCCCCTTGGGCTGGCGCGGAGGCTGCCTAGCCTAGGGGTTGGGGCGTGGCGCTGTGCGCCACTACTGCCTTGGCGGGCGCAGTGCCCCGTCTGTGTGTGCGCGGCGCTCGCGGCCGGTTCAGGGGGGTTCGGGCCGGCACCTGGCGTCGTGTCTCTTTCGTTTCCCCCTCCCCGCCCCGCGTGTCCCGCGCTGCGTGTGGCGGGCCGTCCCGTCCGGGTGTCCCTTACCCTCGCTCGCTGGTACGCCATTCCATGCGGTCTGTGCGTTCCGCGCGCTCGGTCCGGTTGCCCTTCCGGTAGTCCCCGCGTGTCCCTTTCGTGTGTGTGCGCTCGCGCTCTCGCGGTGTCCGCTTCCCCCCCCGCTGGGTGGTGTGGCGCGCGCATCTCGCGTGGTCCCGGCACTGGGCGCTGGTAGGGCCGTTCCACGTGGTCCGTGCCCCTCCGCGTGTCCTGCCCCGGTCCCTTGCTCCGTCTGGCGTGCTTGGGGGGGGGCGGTCCGGTCCCGGTTCCCCCCTACTTGCCTTGGGGTTGTGGGGGCGGCGGCAGGGCGTCCCCGGGGGGCTGCCTTCGACCGTTGCGTGGGGCGTCTGGGGTCTTGCGCTCCTCCTCCCCCGACTGCCCGTCCACTGGGTGGGCTGTCGGGGTCTGGCTTGTGGGCGCGGGCGTGCGGGTGTGGGGGCCCTGCTCTGTCCCTGTGGGGGCTGCGCGCCGCGTGGCGGGTCCATGGCGTTCTTATGCTGGGGGGCGGGCTGCGGGGGGGGGGGGGGCGTGCGCCGTTTTCTCCGGCTGTGCGGCCGGGGCGGGGCCTGTAGGGCGGGGGGTCGCTCTGCCTCTTACCGTCCCTCTGCCTTCCCTGGGCAGGCAACAAAGCGGGCGTCACTGGCGTTGTGCTGTCCATGGGGGGCGTGGCCCCCCATACCACTCCGGTTCGTGCTCACCCGGCTTCTCTGGGTACGATCTGTGCGGCGATCCGGTGCGCAGACGTGGGCCCGCTTGTTCTTCGCGTCCCCCATGTGAGCCGGCGGCTTGGGCGGGGGGGCGGGTCACACTCCGGCTCCCCTCTCGGGCGGGGGGGGGCCATCCCCCCTGCCTCGGAGGGTGGGGGCCGGGTTTCCCGCATCTGGCGGGCTGGTGGGGGGGCGGGGGGGGGGGGTGTCGCGCCGCGGCCTCCCTGCGCTCGTTCCGGGCGGCGGCCTGCGGTACTCCTTTCTGGCCCTCTCCGTGTCGCCGGCGCGCTCCCTTCCGGCGCACGCGTGCGGTCGGGGCTGAAGTGCCGCCCCGAGGTGGGGGGGGGTGAGGGGCGGCCCGTGGACCGCTCCCCCGGGGGCCCCAGCTGACCTGAACCCCCCCTCTGTCACCTCGGAGTACCAACGCCTCACCCTGCCCGTCAAACGCCGCCTGGCAGCCCGCCCTGTGGGACATCGTCACGGGCGCCACGCCCATCCCCCCTGAATGGGCCAACCTGGTCCACCCCCACTACAAAAAGGGGGACTGGGCGCAGCCAGGGAACTGGCGGTCCATAGTCTGCGCCACCACCGAGGTCAAGCTGGTGTGGACGCTCATCCTAGGCCACATCGCGCCGGCGGTCTTCGCCCACGTGCCCGCCAGCATGTGGGGAGCCATGGCCGGCAGGTCCCCCCACGAGGCCATCTTCCTCCAGGACACCGCACTTGACATGAACCCCTACGAGATGATCATCGCCTCCCTCGATGTCCAGAGCGCGTTCCCCCACACCCCACACCGGCTCCTCACGGAGGTATGGGATGCCATGGGCCTCCCATTCCTATCCTTCATGACCGGGTACATCCAGACCCGACTCTACGCCGTCATAACAGCCGCAGGCCTCACCCCCTGGACCTGCACAGACAGCAAGGTCCCCCAGGGAGGCGTCGAAGGCCCCTTCCTCTACCTCCTCGTCACCCTACCACTGGCATTTGAGCTAGCACGGGTATACCCGGGGTACGCCCCATACCCGCTACGGTCCCCCCTCATCATCTTCGCGGACGACAACCTCCTAACTACGGCCACCCGCCACCGCGACCCTGAGAACGCAGGGCTACCAACGACCACCGAGCAAGCGTCCGCCATTCTCCAACTCACCACAACCTACCTGGACGCCCACCAGCTCCTAGTGCACACCCGCAAATCGGTCGGGCTGGCCGACGCCAGGACCCCCACCCCCCACATCCGGAAAGGCGAACCCCTACACCTGGAAGACACCACAGTCCACCTGGGAGTCACACAGGCCACACGGCACCACCACATCACACTCCCAAGCAAGCTGGAAAAGCGCCTCGCCCGGCTCCCCCAAATTGCCCGGGGGGGCCTCCTGTCTACGCAGGGCCTGGCGTACTTCATGGAAGCGGTGCTCAACACGGCCATCGGGTACCAAGCCCTGCACCTCCCGCGCCCCCAAGACGCCCTACGCCACGCTCGACAGCAAGTGACCAAGGCATGGGCGCAACACGGAGGCTGGCCCACGTCCTTCCCCAAGGAGGCCATGATGGCCCACTGGTGCTACTACGGAGACAATACAGGCGCCCTGGTCGACATGGCCTATGCCAAGCACGCAGCGCACCTCCTACACAGGGTGGCACACAACCACCAACCTGAAGTTCGCGAGGCGGCAGCCATACGCATAAAAAAAGGGCAAATGGCCCGCAACACCTGCCCCTGGTGGATACTGGCGCAACAAGGCGTCTCCACCTCCGTGGGCACTGGCATCTGGGCCCAGCTACAACTCCTCCTACCGCATTACCCGCACGCCATCCTGACAAACCACCACTGCGATCAACAGGGGCCACCCGTGGCCACGCACACCGACATCCACGAAGAGCCGGCAGGCGAGGTGGACGCCCTACGCTTCGTGGGGGCCACCGTCACCATAGTGTATATCACCCCAACACAGATGAGGATCATGGCCCAGTGCGACGCCCACCACGCCCCGTTCCTTTCCGACCCACAATGGCCAGCACGCCACGTCTTCCAAGCGTACCTCCGCGCATGTGCTACGAAGGCAGGGCGCGACATGCCGGGGCCCAAGGACATCGACACGGCGTACAAAGCCTTCCACCTCCAGCACCCCCGGCCCCGCCCGAGCGAGCACAAGACCTCCAACGACAGCGGCAAAACGCAGGAGGAGCCCACCCCGTCAACCAAAGGCTGGACACCACCCACCATCCTGCTACTAGCATCAAACGGCCACAAACATGCTACCCGCACTGTCCAGCGACACCATGCCCCCTGGTCCATCCCCAAACACAATGCACCGGAGACCGATGTACCACTAGTCAGACACAGTGACCAGGGCATACCACGCACGTGCTGGCACTGCGGCCCGGCAGCCCTCGACACTCCGTGGCCCCTGCTACACCTCATCTCCACCAACTACCACACCCCCACCGCCACCGCCACCGCCGACCAGCAGGCATGGCTCTCCCCCTGGTTTCACACGGTACCCCGTGACCACCCGGCGCACGTAGCCTGGACCCGAACACCCACGGCGACATGGACGTTCACCAACGAGCGGGCAGACCCAGACAGCGTGGCCATAGAGTACGACCGCTGCGACCCACACTACGCAGGACCTCAGGAGGCACCCATGCGCCCCCTACAGCACAAATGCCCCACCCTCCGCGGCGACAAAGACGACAAGGAGCGGCTACAGACCATCACGTGCCAGAAGCTCCACCCCAATACGGGATACCTCTTCCACCTGATGTACGCGTATATCACCCAGGGAGGCCCAGACAGGGGCCTCCTCCGCCTCACCCCACGAGCCCAGGCCATCATCACCCAAGGGATAGGCGTCTATGCAGCGCCGCTACTACAAGCCACGCAAATCACCGCCAAAACCGCCCAAGGGAACCCCATCTACGTCTCTAACCCCACAGCAATTGCCCGCCTACCCATACCCAGCGACACCGACATCATCTACTTCACTGATGCATCCGGCACCTAGCAACGCACCCCCACGGTCGGTTGCGCCTCCGTACGCATCACCCCGCACGCGGACGGCCTCCACGTGGAACACCACACCGGGGCCACCATCTTTGGGGCGTCCTCCCACGGCGAACTGCGCACCATGGCAGACGCCGTCACCGCCACACCGCCAACAACAACGATGCGGCCCCGCAACATCTTGGTAGTCGTGGACGCCACGGTTAACATCCATCTCACCAGGCGCCTTGCGGACCTGCCCCTCCACAAGGCACTCGAGTCCGGCCCTACCACACAAGCGTTGGGACTATGGATGGCCTTCAGGGGCATGCACCCCCAGGACGCCCTACACATCTTCAAACAGGAGTCACACCGCTACGCATACGGCAATGGACGCGCAGACACGCAGGCCAAACACCAGAACACCAGCCACACCCCAGGGCTCGAACACGTGCGACTGGACACCCTACACCACAGCCACCTGCAGCACCTGCCCTCGATACCCCCGGCCACACAGCCCCCCCAAAGGATGCCCGAGGACACGCCGTACACAGATCGAGACAATCAGTACCACTACCCCACACCCATCCAGCAACTGGCCACCACACTGGGCCACCCAGCGAACACCGAACTCCTCCGACGCCTCGAAGACTGCGTCCACACCCCCCTCTACTACTCCGCCCTGCGCCCGGATAGCCTCCCAGCACACCTATAAAAAACCCGACTCCAACTCGGCCTCGAACAGCTTCCCCTCCTCACCCGATACCACCGATGGTATGTGTGCCGCTCGATCCACGTCCCCGCAGGATACACCAAATGCATCTGTGGCCACGCGGAAGAAGAAACCTGGGACCACTTCAAGGTGTGCCCCCTGTACAGAGGACTGGACACCCTCACAGACTGGAACCCAACCGACACCATTGCACAGCACGCCAGATGGCTGACGCAGTCCCCGGCGACCCAGCAACTCACCACCGTCCTCAAGCAGACGGAGGTACTCGAGGCAGTCCGCAGGGGACTCGTCCCCACTGCCGTCTACACCTTGCTACGCACCCACGCAGAGGACCCCCAGGCAACGGCGGCGCACATGCAGCAGACGGCCGTTGCCAAGACAGCGGAGCAGCTCACATACCGCACCCACAAATACCTGCAGCATGCAGCAACCCTGCCCCAAACAGACCAAGCCCACCTCCTCAAACTCCTGTTCTACCAACCATGAGAACCTACCCCGTGACATACCAACACGGAACCACAACCACGCCTACACACCATCCACCGAGCACAACACTGGCACGGCACACACGGGCACCACAGACACCACACACACGCCCACCAGCATGCGCCCGCCACCAGCCCCCATCCCCCCACGCCACCGTCCGTCCACAGGTACCACCAACCGCCAGCCACCGCATGTCCCCTCTGCGTATGCCAGCGGCTACCACAGACGGCCCTGCCCTGCAACCCAGACCACTGGGTCTGCCTGGGAGCCCCGCACCGCGTCACCCACTGCCCCCACTGCGGCAACCTCAACCCCCACCACCGCGAGCGGCCCGTGGCCCCAGCCGCACCCCCCCCCGCCAGCCACCCCAGCTTCTTCGGGCCACTCACCGACACCCTCCGGGACCACCTGGGAGGGTACTACGTGGCGGACGCGGCGGACCACGCATGGACCATAGCCGTGGCCACGGGCAGCACACCCCTGCCCCCCCACAGCCC
This sequence comes from Eutreptiella sp. 'Long Island Sound 2002', assembly GCA_964036045.1. NCBI lineage: Eukaryota > Euglenozoa > Euglenophyceae > Eutreptiales > Eutreptiaceae > Eutreptiella > Eutreptiella sp. 'Long Island Sound 2002'. The sequence goes on from OZ038379.1 coordinate 131,431,970, forward strand.
ACTCTTCGCCACAGCGGAGGCGGCTTGAACGTGGCGGCCCGCCACATCCTCCTCGCCCTATACCGCCACCACCGTGACCTACACCTTCCAGACCCACAACTCCCGGCCCCTCAAGCAGCAGCCCTGACGCCAGAGGCGTGGGCGGACACGGCACCAGAGGAGATAGCAGCCTACCTCCGAATCACTTGCCGCCGGTTCAACACCGCCCTCGGCCGACAGAAAGGAACACCTTACCCACTCAGCGCACTCCTCCACCCGGCAGACCACCCCCACCCCGCACAACTGAAGCCCCCGGAGGACTGGGCGTCCTTTTGGGACGCCCACCTGGCCGCCGCCGACGAGGCCACCGCCACACGGATGGGCCTCACGGACCAGCGCACCTACGTCAGAGGCCTCGAGACGAGCCTCCGAGAGGCACACCACTGGCACGCCCGCTCCCCGTCGCCCCCACGGGGACAGGGGGGTTTACCCGGCCCCGACACCCACCAGGCCAAGAAGACCAAGACAGGTCAGGGGGCCCGCCAGCGCGGCCGCCAGCAGGGCACGACGCCCCGACCAGGGCCCGGGTCCAGCCACACCGCACCACCCCACGCCCAGACCCCCGGGGCACACCAACAGCACCGCCCCCGCCAGCGCCCACCACCACCACCGTACCGCAGCACCCAAAGCCTGCAGCCCAGTTAGCCACCACCGCCCGCACACGTCCAGACCATGCCAGGACCACCATACGCGCAGAGCCAGGGGACATGGCAACACCAACACCACCACCACGCCCCCGTCCCTCCCAACCCCTACCCCCTAATGCCCCCATGCTACAGCGACCCCCACCACCTACATCCCCACCACGCCCCAGCACAACCAGGCCCCACAAACCACCCACCCCACAGGGCACACATCACCGCACCACACCATCAAATATTTCACCACCACCAGCCCCTACCACCACACCCACCAACGCCGGGGTACCACACACAACCAGCACACCCTCAACACCACCACCACGCGGTCCAGCACCACCCGCCGCCCCCACTACACAGGCCCACGACAAACGAGCCACGGTACACCCCCATGGACCCGCGGGGAGCCGCGCACGCACACCAGCAGCACGAGGGCCTAGTAAGAGCGCCCCACCACCAACAGCAGCCCCCCCACCCACACCCCATACAAGCGAGCACCATCCACCAGCAGCCAACCATTACATACGGACCACAGCCCCACCCGGACGCCCATGCGGCCGCCTCCCACCCACACCCCGGCACCACAACCAGTCAAGAACCGCAAGGACCGCACGGCGCACACACGCAACACCCACGAGACCCACAGGGACGCCCAGACCCCCAGCCAGCACAACACCCACCCCCGCCCCCCCCACCACCAACAGTGCCACCCCCACACAACCCCCCCCCGCCCGCTCCCCGAGACCAGGCCACGGACGCAACACGCGGCAGCCAGCACCAGCCAATTGACGTCAATGCCCCCGCCGACACACGCCACGGCGAATCCCCCCTCCCACGACCGCCACAAGAGACCCCATCACCGGACCCCACACGCGACAACGACAACCACCCCCCCCAACCCACACCACCCACCCCATCACACCCCGCACCACCAGCCGCCGCACCGGCCGAACCCTACGCCCTACACAACCCCGCAGCGGTACGGCAGCACCTCCGGGGACTCGGGGAACAGGACGAGCTGTGCCTCCGCACCTCCGGCACCACCCAGCGCATCCGGGCGACCACCCTGGTCCAGGCGGCCACCCTGCGGGAAGGCATCCGAGACTTCCTCTTCGACGCCTTCCTCCACGTCGCCCGACACGACCGCCCCCCACGCGCCACCCCAGACGGCGAGAGCCCGCCCCCCACGGGGAGCCGGATCTGGGTGCCCCCCCTCGACTGGGGGCGACACCTAGTCGGACACCCCGTGCCGGAGCGGGACAGCACCCAGGGCCGCACCCGCTACCGCGAGCCCAACATGGCCCACCCCCCACCCAGCGCCACCCCCGACAACACCAAAGAGTGTGAGCGGGAAACATGGGTAGCCCGGATGGCCTCCCTGGGCAACTTCCGGCACCACGTCCCGGGGGACAACCCCACCCCCGACGACCGGCAGCCAACCCCCTCCACGTACATGACTCTCATGTACAATCTGCACTACACCCTCTCCACCACCCACTACCACGCACCAACTGACCACTGGGTGGTGCACGGCACCGACTCCCTCCTCCCCGCCGACTAAGCCCCCCCCCCACACAACCCAGGCCTCGACACGTACGCGAGGGGGGACGACCCGGACGACCCCCACATCTGGGGCACGTGGGAACACTAATCCCTGGACACGCTGCTCTCCATCCACAGCGGCAGCCAGGGCCTTAGTAGGGTGATGTATTGCCTCGCCAAGTGGACCCAACGGACCTGGGGGATCCCCACGGACCGGTGGGTGTGGGTGGTCACGCTGCGTCCCCAGCAGAGGGAAGCCCCCCCAAACCGCAGGGGACCCACCCCCCCACGCCCCACCACCCTACAGCTCTGCCCATACATGGTGGTAGCCCGCCTCATGGCGCTGCTGTGGCAGGGCCCAGACACCCCCACCCAACACTACCCCCACCTCACAGAGGAGGACATGCCCGGCATCCAGCGATGCTTCTTCCGCACCCTAGACTACCTCCAGCAAACACACCCGCACGTCCTGGAGCAGAAATGGCCACCCCCCGGGTAACCCACGTGCCCGCGCAGCCAAGATAACGCCGCCACACCAGCACCAGCACGCACGGGTCAGCAAGGAAAAACGCGCGCACACGCCCGGCGCCCGAACCCGCACCCTCGTTCTCGCTACTTGCAGGACCCAGCATCCTACGCCCGCCCTCGAAGCCCAGGGCCCTCCGCCGTCTCCCACAGCCCTCTTCTCCGCCTCCGACTCCACAACCTCCACCACCACGACCACCTCATCCACCACCACCACCACGTCCTCATCCAGCACTCCACCCCCCAGGCCGCGGGGGACACCTCCCAAACGGGCCCCCAAACCCGCCCGCACCGCGAGCAACCCCGCCGCCGCCAAGGCCCACGCCCGGACGAGGCCCACACCCGCGACCCAGCCAAAACCCAAGACCGCCGCCAAACAGCCAGCCAAACCCGTCAGCGCGCCACGACCGCAACCCGCAGCCAAGCCGAAACCTAAGTCCAAACCCGGCGCCACGACGGCAGCGCGAGCCCGACCCCCCGACGACGTCCTCTATGACATTCGGCCCCAGCCGTCCAGGGCCCGGAGGCAGCAGCGCCCAGCAAGGCGCCCCCCCACTGTCACCGACGCCGCCGCCACCACCTTCATAGCGGAGCGCGCCGCGGCGGAAGCACGACGCACCTCGTCCAGCCACCTCTCAAAGCCCGCACCCCAGGCCCACGGACCCCCCCCCGACCAGGCCAGAACAACGCCAGGGTCCGCCAGCAGCGTCCCCGCCCCCCTACCAACCCTCAATGACAGCCCACATACAGCGCATGCCCCGCTACCGCCGCCGCCTCGAGTCCCGGCCCAACCCCGAGGCGGAGACCGTGCGCGCACAGCCACGGGTCCACATCCGCTCGCGCCCCCACTCCCCGCGCACCCCCATGGTACAGGACTACGAGGAATCTCCCGGGCCCGCTACCGCCACCGGTCCCCACGACCCCGTCACACCCACCCACGCCCACTCCTCCGCCCAAGACCGCGGCCCCGCCCAGGGACAGTGGTGGCAGCGCTGCACCCACACGCAGCTCTGGGAGCTGCGAAAGTGGGCCCGGGGAGAGCCCTCCCTCGAGGGCCTGGTCCACCGGCCCCGCAATGGGGTCGGTGGAGAACTGCCGCCTCCGGCCGGCGGGGGGCCGGATGCCGCAGGCCGCATGGGAAGCCATGCTGGCCGATGCGCTCCACCCCCTGGGAGTCCACCCCCGCAGCCTTCCCGCCCCCCAGGACCACCCGTATGTCCTCAGGCGCCTGCGGGAGACCCTCCAGGAGACACAGCGAGACGGCATCCGCCTGTGGGACATCACCCAAAGCCCAGCCCCGCATACACACACACCCTCACCTACCCACAAGCGTCGGCGCACCGACACCGGCGGCACCCACAGCACCCCAGAAGCCCTGCGCACCACACAACACGACGCGCCTGACCCCCCGGCCAGCGGCGCCGCCACCTTACCCCGTTACCCAGCAAACCACCACCACCGGGCGCCACGCCAGGCCCCGCCCAGAGGTCACCAAAGGAACCGGACGCCTAAGGACGCCAACGCACACGACAACGGGCACCACTACGCCCAAAGGCACCAAACCCAGGCCCGCTACCGTCGCAACCGCCTAACCGAGCCAAAATCCAAACACAAATCGAACCCGAGCCACATCCCGAAACCGCTAACCCTTGACTCCTAACCAGGCCCGCCGAGGGAACAACGTAACCACAGCCCACACCGGCAGCCCACACAGCCGCCTAACCAGCCAGCTCCAGAAGCAAAGAGACACCTAACCAAACCCACCCTGGCCCATGCCCGTGTACATCAGGACGCGCGAGCCGCACCCCTGGGGCGCAACCGCCGCCACAGCACCGACGACACACGCCAGAGGACACAACACTATTGCACCGCCGCACCAGCTGCCCGTGCCTCTGCCAGCAGTGTACGCGGGCCCTGTTTTTCTTTTTTTTTTCTTCTTTTTCCATCAAAAAAAAAAACCAAAAAACGAAAATTAGGGGGGGAGGAAGAGGGACACAACCACCAATGGCACACGCGCACCGCACACAGCGCGCACACCGGTGAGCGGGCGCCACGAGGGCCAGGACACCGCACATTCGCATGCACCGAGGGCAACAAAGGGACGAGACACCACGGCTTGGCACACCGGTGAACAAGAGCCAAGAGGCCCGGGACACCGCGCACGCAAAGCAACACACCGAGCGACCACACCGGTGAACAGGAGCCAAGTGGCCCAGGACACCGCACACGCAACACAACACACCGAGCGGGGACACCGGTGAGCGGGGGCCAAGGGGCCCAGGACACCGCACACGCAACACAACACACCGAGCGGACACAGCGGTGAACAGGAGCCAAGTGGCCCAGGACACCGCAGACACAACATAACAAACCGCGCGGGCACACCGGTGAACAGGAGCCAAGTGGCCCAGGACACTGCACACGCAACACAACACACCGAGCGGGCACACCGGTGAACAGGAGCCAAGTGGCCCAGGACACCGCACACGCATAGCAAGACGGCGAGCGGGCGCAGCGGTGACCAGGAGCCAAGTGGCACGGGACACCGCACACGCAACAGGACACACCCAGCGGGCGCACCGGTGAACGGGAGCCAAGTGGCCCAGGACACCGCACACGCAACACAACACATCGAGCGAGCACACCGGAGAACAGGAGCCAAGTGGCCCAGGACACCGCAGACGCAACACAGCAAACCGCGCGGGCACACCGGTGAACAGGAGCCAAGCGGCCCAGGACACTGCACACACGTAGGGCGGCCGGGCGACAGGAAAGAACCAACACCCCATGGGTCGGACGCACTGGGGCGACCCAGCCGACCCAGCGGGCCAGTGGCAGGAGCGGTACTCCAAGGCCACTGGTCCGAGCCCGGCCAGGCTGCATCGGGGACCATGGCAAACGTCACCCGGAGCCATGGAAGCAACCGGTGACAGGCGAGCCGGTACACAGTCCAGGAGGGGGTCGCTCGTCAAGCAGAGTGGCCCCGCAACTCAATGTAGGTAGGTAGGTAGGTAGGTAGGTGCACTCGGTCGTGGAGAGGCGCCCCATGGTTCCCCCTGGCGTCGCCCCTGTGACGAACAGGAAGAGGCTCCGCGCGTGAAGAGGGGAGGCGGCTTACATCCCGCTAGACCTGACTGTTGGCCCCCAACAAAGCGGCCCCCGGCAACACCGGGAGGGCTGATCGCCGCCAGCGTGACATGCTTGTCTCGCTGGGTGGGTGTGCCCCCGTGCTTGCGCACTTCTCCTCCTTTGGGCGGAACCCTAGAGGTTCACCCGACTTCCTGGCGTATCCCGTTCCCAAGGCATGCATGCACGTTCTTGGTACTAGGGTTCCGAGGCGCTCGGGTGTCGCACGCTCCGCCTCGAGTCCCAAAGCAGCGCAGGCCTTAGGATGCAGCCTTACCCCCGGTCTCCGGATCTCGTTTGGCCAAGTCACCTGCATGGCACGGGCTGCCTCAGTGCCCGGGCTGTGGGCACTGGGTTTCCTACTGTTGTGCAGCGTTTATGTTTGGGTCCGGTTGGCGGTTTGGTGTGGGTTTTGTTAACCCCGCCAGTCCTGGCTGGGGTCTTGGGTGGGTGTGTTTGGGCACGGTTTGTGGTGTTGTCCCTCTAGTGTCGGCTGTTTGTGGTGTTTGTGGTTGGGGTTCGGTGTCGGCCTGCTTATGGGACGTGTGTGGTTTCGTGGGTGCCCCGCTTGCCCCCCGCTGTTTCCAGTTCCGGCGTGCGGTGTGGGTGTGTGTGCTGGGCCCGGGTCCCGGCTGTGCCCAGCCCTTCTTGGCTGGGTTGTGGGGGTGTGTTTTTTGCGCTTTTGTTTTTTTTTTCTCCCTTTTTTTTTTTTGGGTGTTCCTGTCCCGGGCCTTGTGGTCCCTGTCCCCCCATCCCCTTTCTTTCGGGCTGGGCTGGTGGCTCTCTTTTTTTTTTTTTCTGCTTGTTTCGGTGTCCCTTTTCCCGGTGGGCCGCTGTTCCTGGCTTGGTGTTGCCGGTTTTGGGTGGGTGGTCCCCCTGTGCGCACCGGTGAACGGGAGCCAAGTGGCCCAGGACACCGCACACGCAACACAACACATCGAGCGAGCACACCGGAGAACAGGAGCCAAGTGGCCCAGGACACCGCAGACGCAACACAGCAAACCGCGCGGGCACACCGGTGAACAGGAGCCAAGCGGCCCAGGACACTGCACACACGTAGGGCGGCCGAGGGACAGGAAAGAACCAACACCCCATGGGTCGGACGCACTGGGGCGACCCAGCTGATTCACCGGGCCAGTGGCAGGAGCAGTACTCCAAGGCCACTGGTCCGCGCCCGGCCAGGCTGCATCGCCGGCCATGGCAAACGTCACCCGGAGCCATGGAAGCAACCGGTGACAGGCGAGCCGGTACACAGTCCAGGAGGGGGTCTCTCGCCAAGCAGAGTGGCCCCGCAACTCAAGGTAGGTAGGTAGGTAGGTAGGTAGGTGCACTCGGTCGTGGAGAGGCGCCCCATGGTTCCCCCTGGCGTCGCCCCTGTGACGAACAAGAAGAGGCTCCGTGCGTGAAGAGGGGAGGCGGCTTACATCCGGCTAGACCTGACTGTTGGCCCCCAACAAAGCGGCCCCGGGCAACACCAGGAGGGCTGATTGCCGCCAGCGTGACGTCCTTGTCTCGCCGGGAGGGTGTGCCCCCGTGCTTGCGCACTTCCCCTCCTTTGGGCGGAACCCTAGAGGTTCACCCGACTTCCTGGCGTATCCCGTTCCCAAGGCATGCATGCACGTTCTTCGTACTAGGGTTCCGAGGCGCTTGGGTGTCGCACGCTCCGCCTCGAGTGCCAAAGCAGCGCAGGCCTTAGGATGCAGCCTTACCCCCGGTCTCCGGATCTCGCTTGGCCAAGTCACCTGCATGGCACGGGCTGCCTCAGTGCCCGGGCTGTGGGCACTGGGTTTCCTACTGTTGTGCGGCGTTTGTGTTTGGGTCCGGTTGGCGGTTTGGTGTGGGTTTTGTTAACCCCGCCAGTCCTGGCCCGGGTCTTGGGTGGGTGTGTTTGGGCACGGTTCGTGGTGTTTTCCCTCTAGTGTCGGCTGTTTGTGGTGTTCGTGGTTGGGGTTCGGGGCGGCCTGCTTATGGGACGTGTGTGGTTTCGTGGGTGCCCCGCTTGCCCCCCGCTGTTTCCGGTTCCGGCGTGCGGTGTGGGTGTGTGTGCTGGGCCCGGGTCTCGGCTGTGCCCAGCCCTTCTTGGCTGGGTTGTCGGGGTGTGTTTTTTGCGCTTTTGTTTTTTTTTCTCCCTTTGTTTTTTTTTTGGGTGTTCCTGTCCCGGGCCTTGTGGTCCCTGTCCCCCCATCCCCTTTCTTTCGGGCTGGGCTGGTGGCTCACTTTTTTTTTCTTTCTGCTTGTTTCGGTGTCCCTTTTCCCGGTGGGCCGCTGTTCCTGGCTTGGTGTTGCCGGTTTTGGGTGGGTGGTCCCCCTGTGCGCACCGGTGAACGGGAGCCAAGTGGCCCAGGACACCGCACACGCAACACAACACACCGAGCGAGCACACCGGAGAACAGGAGCCAAGTGGCCCAGGACACCGCAGACGCAACACAGCAAACCGCGCGGGCACACCGGTGAACAGGAGCCAAGCGGCCATGGACACTGCACACACGTAGGGCGGCCGAGGGACAGGAAAGAACCAACACCCCATGGGTCGGACGCACTGGGGCGACCCAGCCGATTCACCGGGCCAGTGGCAGGAGCGGTACTCCAAGGCCACTGGTCCGAGCCCGGCCAGGCTGCATCGGGGACCATGGCAAACGTCACCCGGAGCCATGGAAGCAACCGGTGACAGGCGAGCCGGTACACAGTCCAGGAGGGGGTCGCTCGCCAAGCAGAGTGGCCCCGCAACTCAAGCCACAAGGGTGAGGCGGTCGTACCGTAGACTAGCGGGAGCATTACCCCTTGTGGTGAGAGATACTCCACACGGCTCGGCAGCCCCCAGAGCCGCCCCCCAAAGGAGGGGGCATGTGGCCCTACCCATGGACACATGTGGGGACACCCTCCCACCTGGGACACATGGACCGGGTGGCCGCGACAATGCCTTCCCAAGCACATGCGGGAGCGGCTCAAGAGGCACCTGACATAGGGCAGTGGGAGGGACAGGACGTCCCCTTGGTAGGACCTTCTTCCTGCAATGTCAAAGGAGGCATCCCGAGCTCCCGAAGATACCTACCTACCTACCTCCAGTCTTTTAAGGAAGTCTCCCCAACTGGAGCTCTTCCTGATGGCAGTTTTCACCTGCCGCTAAAGGAACTTTTTCTTGCACGACTTCTTGATGAGCATGCACTTGGTCCGGACATCAGCATGTTGCTGTCCGGTGAGGAGTAGAAACTCCGAAAGCTCTTCGGCCCATTCGGGCAAGTTTTTAGGATCGAACTCAGGGAGCTCGATCTGAAGGTTCGCTGTGGCAATGCCCTTCGTTCCCCGACGTGGTACACCAGTGTCACCTTTTCCACCTGAGGGGGGTGAGGGGTAGACAGTGGCAAGTGGCGCCAGTGCAGCCAGCCCATAGCCCTCCATCTCAGCCTCAGTACAATCCCCAAAAGTGCATACAGGAACAGTCCTCACACGAGGATGGAAAGGGCTTGGACAAGTGTCCTAGGGGGTGCTGCGGATCCCTCTGCAGCTTTTCACGCCCCGGGTCAGGAGTCCAACACCCGGGGACGTGGTCGAGGGGGGCCTCTCCAGTTCAGACAGCCCCAGTTTAGCCTTGAGTTCCGCAGACAGTGCACTCAAATCAGGATCTTCATCCCAAGCCCCCAGAACCCGGGAAAGGAGTTCCATGGTCTCATCCAGACCGTGTTTAGGGGCAGCCATACGTGAAGGTAAACCTCTTTCCAAGCGCACGGGCTCGGGGCACACCCCACGAGGCGAACGTGATCTTGGCCTCGAAGGTAATGACGGGGTAGGCTCTCTAGATATCCAGTCCTCCTCCCATTCCGAGGAGTCATTGGACGTCGTGGCAGATATTTCCCCATAAGGTGCTTCGAACCCCTCACCCCACGTGGTGCCGAACATGGGATACGTCTTCATCGGTTCTTTCTCCTGCTCCTTTCTTCCCGCTTTTCTCCAGGCTTTCACCTTGGCGGTGGTGACCTTCTCCATCGCCGCCTGGGCTTCCTTAGCGGCTAAAGAATCAGGATCGAGGGCATCCTCAGAGGGAGGTAAGGAAGATACGACAGACAGGAGGGCAGCCGCCATTGGATCCCTCCCTTTGAGGCTTCTGAGGCGTTCCTGGGTTAACACAGGCGCCTCAGGGGCTTCTCTCATAAATTTTTCTTCCGCCCCTCTTGCTTGGTGCTCTCCGCGCCAGCCAGTAGTGTCCACAACGACGGTATCATCTCTTCCGCTCAGGGACATAGCCCTGGAAGGTCCTGCTACAGGCGCCGCCGTTGGCTGGGACCTGTTTGGCAGGGTCGTGGCGCTCAGTGTAACTGATGGACGTGACATTGCTCAATACGCTGTGGATTTCTTGTGCTTTAGCTTGGCGAGGGTGTTGTGCTCTGCTACCAGAAAGAGTTTCTGATGTCCCTTGCTTGTTGTTGATATTGAAAACCTTGATTGCTTTTCAAAAGATGTTTCCCCAAAACTGCAAAAAGGTAAAGTCCACGAACAAGGAACACCACAAACAGGATCAAAGTCAGAATTGTGATAGTATTCTTCCAAATCCAAGCATTGTAAGCAAGGAGGGGCTGCATATAGACAAATGAGGAATCAAATATGCAACTCAAATGGTTTTATAAACAAGGCAAATGATTTTATGTGAAACCTGGCATGACTCAGGGCTCCAAGATAGCAGCAAGCACTTCATGTGCACTCTCTTAGATGAAATGGAGCTGGTTAGCAATCTGGGGCATAGGAGTTAGACCAGACACAGGAAATGACGTGGCCAAGCAACTGAATTCAGAAACAGTTACAATCTGGAACCACAATAAGTAGTAGAAGCCTTTGAGTATAGGGGTCCTGAGGTGGGAGACCAGTAGGCTTAACCTACAAGGCCCAAGGCATGAAGTGCCTACCTTCTTTCGGTATAACCTCCATGAGGGATGATACCTCCGCGCCTTTGAGTGGTAGGGGTGAACTTCATTAGGGAGCTAGGGTTTTAACCCTAGTTGCTGAGAAAGTGTACCTAAAGCTTCAAAAGAGAAACAAAAATGTTTAAGTGTTAGTCTCAGCACTTCCTTAGGCAAAAAGGGGGGCTGTAGCCTGGATCAAGTACCCCAAGAAAGACATGGTAGTGACTTTTTCTTACTGTGTTGCGGGGCGCTGTACGACAGGGTGGGCGACATGTGCGGATGGTGGCGTGCTTGCTCTGCTGTTCTGTTTCCCTTGACCTCTGACCCTTGGGGTGTGATGTGTTGCGCCTGTTGGCTCGTTTTCCCCGGGGGGCGGAGTCCCGGTCCTGGGGCGGTCCGGTGAGGTCCAGTGGGTGTTTGGGTGTTTCCTCTGTGTGGGCTGTTGGTAGGTGGCGCGGTCGTTGCAGGTGATGTGGTGGGGGGTGCTGGTGATGCCGGTGGTGAGGGTGGTGTGGGTGATGCAGTGGGTGATTGGGACGCCGGTGGTGCCGTTGGTGAGGGTGGTGTAGCCCATGGTGCAGGTGAGGGCGATGTAGGCAACGTGTCAGTTGATGGTGAGGTTGCTGGGTCAGCCGGTCACTGTTGTCGCTTTCACTGTCGCTGGTGGTGTTGGTGGCGATGGCGGCCCTGGTGGTGTTGGTGCTGCTGACGGTGAGGGTGGTGGTTCGGTTGGTGATGGCGAGGGTGCTGCTGGTGACGTAACAGGCGTTGGTGTTGCCATTGATGCCGATGGTGAGGGTGCTGTCCCTGGGCGTTGGGGGTGTAACGTATCGGGGCCAGATCGCTGCAACCGGTTTGTGGTGGCGGTGGTGAGGGTGCTGTAGGTGACAGATCGGGTGGTGGGGCCGATGTTGCAGGTGGTGGAGGTGCGGTAGGTGATGTGGTGGTGAGGGTGGCGTAGGAGACGCCCCGAGTGACAGTGAGGGTTGTGTGGACGACGGTGAGGCTGTTGTGGGTGATGTACCGGCTGGTGGTGTCGCTGGTGGCGGCGGTGGTGGGTGCCGGTGGTGCTGGCGATGTGGCCCCGGGGGTGGTGGTGTTGCAGTTGGTGGGGGGTGATGGTCAGGGGGAGCAAAGCTGTCCTTGGACTGCGGGTAGACCCCGTCCGGTGATGGTGGTGCTGGTGGTGTCCACGTTGAGGCTGTTGGAGATGCCAGGCTCCTCGTGTTGCGCGGGGTGATGGTGCTGCTGGCGAGGTCGATGGTGAGCGCAGGTGGTGCCATGGGCGGCGGTGCAGGTGGCGACGGCGTTGCCGATGATGTCACGGGTAAGTGTGCTGCTGGTGATGCTGACGGCGTGGGTGCTGTGGTGGTAGTGATGTGGATGATGGTTCATCGAGGTTGGTGGTGGTGATGGTGAGGGCGCTGTTGGTGTCTCCCCGGGTGTCGGCGCCACCAGTGACACCGATGGTGGGAGCAGTGTGGGTGTCGCACGTATCGGGGTTCGGCGTCGTCGGCGGTGGGGTTGTTGCAGGTGGTGTTACGGTTGACGGTGTTGGTGATGTTGATGGTAGGTCATGGTGTAGGTGCTGGTTCTGGGTTTGGGTCTATGGCCTGTTGTGGGCGCTGTTGGCTGGCTTGCCTTCTGGTCCTGGCGGTGTTTATCGTCTTCTGGTCCTGTCGGTGCTGGGTGGCCGTTCCTGGCAGAGGGTGATATCGTTGGTGGGGGTACTGCGGGTGTTGCTGCAGGGTTTGGGTGTAGGTGAGGTTTAGGGTGTGGTTTTAGCGTCGTTGGTGACGCCGTTTTGTGATGGTGGGTGCTGCGACTGGCGGTGGTGGCGCTGGTTACAGCGGTAGTGGGTGTGCTGGTTGTTGGTGAGGTTGCCGTCGCTGGTGCTTTTGGTGGTGCTGGTGATGGCGCTGCTGGCTTTGTGGCATGTGGGGGGTGCAGGCGAAGCTGCCGTTGTTCGTGGGAGGGGGGGATGGAATGAGGGAACTGTATTCAGCTGGTGGTGCCGCCTGTGGCGCGCATAGTGAGGGTGATGTGGGTGATTGATCGCTTGATGGTGCTGCTTGCGGTGGTGTTGCTGAGGGTGGTGTAGGTGACGCGCTGGGTGTTGGTGTTGGTGATGCCGGCGGTGTTGTCGGTGATGGCCCGGTTGTTAGTGCCGTTGGTTATGCCTGCTCTGTTTGCGAGGGTGCTGCAGAGGCTGGTAGGGCTGCCGGTGGCGCTGGTGATGATAACAGTGTGGATGTTGTAGGTGATGGTTCTGGGCGTGAGTTCGCGCATGGGTGGTCGTGGGTGTGGGCCCTCGCCCTTCCTGGCGGAGGGCTTGGTGGGCGTTGTGGTTGGTTGGTTCGCCAGTCCTGGTGGTGTTGGCCGCCTCTGTTGTCTGGGCATGTCCTCGCCGATCGTGGCGGGTGCTGCTGATGGTGGGGGTGGTGCAGGTGACGGTGTTGTTTATGTTGGTGACGTCTGCGGTTGCAGGTGGTTCACCGGGCTACGTTGAGGGTGAGGTTGGTGTAGGTGATGACGGTGTGGGCGGCGTCATTGGTGTAGCCGCCGTTGAGGGTGGTGCCGGTGACGGTCCAGCTGACGCGGTTGGTGTCGGCTGTGCGGGTGCCGTGTTGGGCGTTGGTGCTGTTGGTGACGCTTATGGTGATGTTGGTGTCGGTGGAGCTACGGGTGTCGGCGTCTTTGGCGACGCAGATGGTGATGGCGCTGCTGGCGATGCTTTGGCGGTTGGTGCCGCTGGTGGTGCTCCGAAAGTGAGGATGCCGGGGGTGTTGGGTGCGGGTCCGCGTCGTCCGGATATCTCCTCGCCACTCCTGGCAAAGAGTGCGGTTGGTGTTGCTGCTGAGGAGGGTGGTGGATGTTATGGTGTCGTTGACGTTGATGGTGCTGCCTGGGGTGGTCGCTAGTGATGCTCCGGGTGATGCCGATGCTGCGGCGGTTGCAGGTGTTGCTCCAGTTTACGGTGTCCTTGGTGATGCAGATGGTGAGGGTGTTGTACATAGGTGGTGTGCTGTTCTCCGGTGCCGCTGGCGTTGATGATGGTGAGGATGGTGGTCCCGTGTGTGGGCGGTCTCTGGGCCTTGTTTAGTGTGTGCTGTTGCTATTCCTGGCTGGGGGCCCAGTTGGTGGCATTGGTGGCGTTTGTTCGCCAGTCCTGCTGGCGCCCGTGGTGACGCCAACAGTGAGGGTGCCGTAGGCGATATACTGTGCTGGGGTCGTGGCGAGCAAAACAGGGTACGGGACCAAGGCAGGAGACGCGAAGGGGCACGGACCGCGTGAAACAGCCCTACCAGCGCCCAGCACCGGAACCGCGCGAGGTGCGCGCGCCACACCGACCCGGGGAGGGGGGGGGGCGCGGACGCCGCGAGAGCACGAGCGCAGGCACACACAAAGGGCACGCGGGCAATACCAGAAGGGCAACCGGACCGAGCCCGCGGAACACACGGACCGCATGGAAGGGCGTACCAGCGAGCGAGGATAGGGGACACCCAGACAGGACGGCTCGCCACACACAGCGCGGGAAACGCGGGGCGAAAAGGGGGAAACGGAGAAGACACACAACCCAGCACCGGCCCCAACCGCCCCCAAACCGGCCGCGAGCGCAGCGCACACACAAACAGGGCACTGCACCCGCCGAGGCAGTAGTGGCGCACCGCGCCACGCACCAGCCCTGCGGCTAGGCATTTTCCGCGCTAGCCCAAGGCGGTCTGACTGGCGACAAGGCAGTAGCACGGGCCCGACGGCGCCAGCACCCCGGGCGACCACGCATTAGGGGGGCGACGCGGCGGGTAAGCGCCTGCAGCTACGGCTGCTAAGTAATGCACTGACCAGAGAGTGGCGAAAAGGGGAAGCCGGGAAGGGACAGGGCTCCGAGCCCCGTGAACCCCGGGGACTCCGCCACCAGGCAGGAGGTGTGTCATGAAGGGCCCCCCACTAGGACCCCGTTGGGAGGATATCACCTGCCCCAACCAGGTGGCACCCTGGGGCTGGAAGGCGTCTAGTACCCGAAACCTCAAACCTCAAACCTCAAACGTGTGCTGGGGTTATGGGTGTTGGTGATCGTGGGGGTGTTGTAGGTGACGTATCATGGTTGCTGTCGTTGCCGGCGTTGTCTACGGTGAAGGTGTTGTCGGTGATGCTCCGGGTGACGTCGTCGGCGGGGGTGGTGTGGGTAGTGCTGGGGGTGTTGGCGTCGCTGGTGATGCCGACAGTGAGGGTGTCGCAGGTGATGCTTTGGTGGATGGCGTTTCTTGTGGTGGTCTGATGGTGAGGGTGTTGGTGGTGATGGTGCTGGGTGTCAGCCCGAGCTTGGTTGGTCGTCGGCGGTTCTGGGCCTAGTGTCCCGCCACTTCTGGAAAAGGGCCTGGCGTGCGCTGGTGGTCTGCTCGTGGTCGGTTGGCTTGCGGTCCTGGTGGTGCTGGTTGGCCCTGGTGTTGCAGTAGTTCCTTCGCCAATCCAGTTGCACCGGTTGTTGTCAAGGGTGTCGATGCTGTGAGTGGGTGGCGGTGTTGCTGTGATGCTGAAGTTTGTGGCGCTGGTGATGTTGTTGGTGAGGGTGCTGCCGGTGGAGCTCCAGGTGTTGGCGCTGCTGGTGATGCCGATGGCGAGGGCGTTGTAGATGATGCCTTGGTGGATGGTGTTGCTGATGGTGCTCTGACGGTGCCGTCGGGGTGGGCCCCCACCACTCCTGGCTCAGGGTCCCGTTGGTGTTGCTGGCCGGTGCGTCGGTCCTGGCGGTGTTGGCCGTGTCTGGTGTCCGTGCAGCTCCTCGCCACTCCTGGTGTTGTTGATGCCGACGGTGTTGCAGGTGTTGTACCCAGTGATGCCTAGGGTGAGGGCGCTGTGGGTGGTGTTGCTGCGGTTGCTGTCGATGATGCTCCAGGTTGCTGTTGCTGAGGTCGCATTGTTGGTGGTGCTGTTGTTGATGCTGGTGGTGAGGGCGTTGCGGGTGATGTTACGGTTTACGGTGTCTCCGGTGTTGATGATGATGTGGGTGCTGCTGGTGGTTCTGGTGTGGGTCCGTGTGTGGGCGGTAAGTGGCTTGTGTTCGGGCGTGGGCCGTCTCTGTTCCCGGGTAGGGGCCTGGTGGGCGGTGGTGCTGGCCGGTCCCATTGGCTCTCGGGGGGAGGGTGCGCGGTAGGTGGTGTGGGTCGCTGGTGATGCCGATGGCGAGGGTGTTGCAGGTGATGCTCCGGTTGATGTTGTTCGTGAGGGTGGTGTAGCCGGCGCTGGTGGTGGCGACGGTGTTGGTGCCGCTGGTGATGGTTTGGTAGATGGCGTCTCGTGCGATGCTCTGGTGGCGAGGGTGTTGTTGATAATGGTTCCGGGCGTGGGCCCTTGCCAGCCCTGGTGGCGGGCTTGGTGGGTGGAAGTGGTTTGTTGGCTCAGCGGTCTTGCTGGCGTTGTCTGCTTCTGGTGCCGGAGGGTGCCGCTGGTGACGTTGATGGTGGGGTTGGTGCAGGTGATGGTGTTGTTGATGCCGTTGGCGTGGGTGCTGTAGGTGTTGTACCTGGTGTTGCTGCGCGTAGGTGCCGCAGGCGTGGCTGCGGACGGCGGTGCTGCCGGTGATGGCAATGGTGAGGGTGTTGCAGGCGCTGGCATGATTGTTGGTGGTGTTGGTGATTCAGATGGTGAGGGTGCTGGCGGTGGCGGCTTTTGGTGCGGGTCTGTGCGTGGCCCCGGTGTGGTCGTTGGCCGGTGTTGGGTGTGGCTGGCTTCTTGTGTTGATTTGATGTTGGCGAGTATGTCTTAGGTGTTATGCTGGGTGCTGGGGTTGCTGGTGTTGCCAACGGTCGGGGCGTTGTGCTGGATGCTGGCGCTGGTGAGCGTACCATTGGTGATGTACTGGGCGCTGTTGCCGCCGGTGTCGCTGTTGGCTCCGGATGTTTCCGTTGGTGAGGGTGTTGTGGGTGGCGTTCGGTTTCGGGTGCTGTTGGTGGCGCTGCTGGTGTGGGTGCTGCAGGTGTTGGTTCTGGGTGTTGGCCTGGGCGTGGTTGCTCGTTGGGTGTTGCTGGGCGTGGGCCCTCGCCATTCCTTGCTGAGGGCTTGGTGGGTGGGGCTGCTGGTTGGTTTACGCGTCTGTCCTAGTGGTGTTTCTGGCGGCCCTTCAAGTCTCCTGGCGGAGGGTTGTTGGCTTCTCTGGGGTTTCCTGTGTTGTGTGCGTTTGTGGTGCGGGCGATGCTCGCGCCTTTGTGTGTTGTGTGTGTTTGTGGCGCTTGTGTTGGTGGCGGGCGTGGCAGTGTGTGTTGCGTGTGCGCGGGTGTTTGTGTGGTGTGTTGGTGGTTCGTTTGGGTGCCTGCCCTCGCCTCTCTGGGCTTGGGTTGGCGGCTCTGTGTGGGTGTGGGGGCTGTGTGTTGTGGTCCCTCGCCTATCCTGTCTGAGGTGCCTGGGTGTGGTTCCCTGCCACTCCTGGCTGCGGTCTGGTGGTGGTGATGCGTTCCCCCGCCGTCCCCTTGCGTGCTCTCCCCCCTCTTTCTCTTGGCTGCGTTGCCTTTCGTGCTGCTCCCCTGGTGTCTTGTCCGGGACTACCCGTGCTGTGGTCGGTGTGCCGCGGGGTTGAGTGGGGGGGGGGGGGATGCGTGATACTGGCTGGGGTCCCTCCCCCTGGTGTTTGAGAGGTTGTACCCTGCTCTCTTTTACGTCATGGCTTGGCTTGTTGCTTGTGTTTTCGTCATTGAGGTTTGCTTGCCTTTGTCATCGGGATTTACTCCTACGTGAACTCCGAGTTGTTCAACCATCGGAATGCCCTGGCAGATTTAAGCATGAGGATACGAGATTGGAGCTCTGAATGCTCCATAGATGAGAACCACCCCATCTCTTGGATGAAGAACACACCATCTCCTCCTGTATATGTGCCAGTCCATCGTGATAAAGGGAGCTCTTGAGGCGGAGCCGCATCATCCTCAATTAGCAATGGCAGTGTCCTTCCATGGCAACCCGATGTTTAATCTTGGACTCTGATGGCAAACTAAAGCATTGAGTGTTTGGTAAAACTTACGCTTCTTCCTCTACCAAGAATTGATGAGTGCAAACAAGGGAAAATTCCTGTAAGGCTGCATGGTCAACAGAATCAAACATATCGTGAAAGCCGAACCGGTTCCCAAACAAATTGTTTCATCATATGGCGACGATTGGAGGCCATACTCGTCTTAACATCGGAGTCCGTTCCCATGAAGGACCATCGTGATGAGTTCCCTTTGTGATTCGGTGTCCCATCGTGTGGTGACTTTGAGGTATCCCACATTTGAAGAATTTGACAGGTTGGGAGAATTAGATGTTTGTTCATACTCAATGGAAACGAGACCTGTGGCTTTAAAACCACTGCTAAGTCTGTTGTCTCGCCGCCAAGCCAGGGAAGAAGGTTAGCCTGCAGGACGGGCAGCGGGCGAATCCTGGTTTTCTTTCTCACAACTTCTTCGGTCCATTGGTCAGTTTTGTGGTTGGTTGGTTGGTTGTTGTGTCCTTCCTTGTAGAACGTTGTTGTGTTGCAATTTCCAGCATTGGCTACGCTAACCGACTCTCAGCCTGTCTTGAAGTGCCGATATTTTGCGTCTTGTTTTTGTTTTTGCCGTGGCATTGCTGCCAACAACCTCCTCCGTGCACCGTGACCCGCGCATACAAACAGGCGCACAAACACATACACTCCTGAACTTAACCTTGCATTCTTTTGAACAAGCGCTAGCTCGGGCGCCGTCCAAGAAAACCAGTGTGCTCTGATTTGAACCCATGAACCTGCTCAACCGCTAGCTGGCGCACTATCCAAAAAAGAATGTCCAGCGTGTGCCTTTTCGCTCTCTTGGTTACGTCAGACTTCAGTGTACCCAGGGTGTTGCAGTGGCTCAGGCCATGGCTCAGGAACCCATGGATTGGCAGAGCTGAAGCTACGTAGATAGGCTGAACAGAAAACATGTAACACCGGGGCTCCAGCCGCGTGGTGTTGAATTCATTGCATTCCATTCAAGCGCCTGCCACCAAGCCCCAGTAACGTCGTGCGGATTTCTAGTGAACTGCAGCCCCTTGCATTCAGGGAAACATACAGGTGTGGCAGTCTTCAAGTGCATACTTTGGTTTCAAATGATTTCCAAGTAAGTTTGAGACTGCGGTGTACTCTCTGAAGCAGGGTGCATGCGTGTTTGCGACCCTGTAGTTAACGGTGATCAGGTAGGTAGGTTGGTATCTTCGGGAGCTCGGGATGCCTCCTTTGACAATGAAGAAAGAAGGTCTTACGGAGGGGACGTCCTGTTCCTCCCATTGCCCCCGGTCAGATGCTTCTTAAGCTGCTCCCGCAGGTGCTTGGGAAGGCAGTGTCGCGGCCACCCCGTCCAGGTTTCCCGGGCCGGAGGGCGTCCCCAGATGTGCCCGTGGGTAGGGTCACATGCCCCCTCCTGTGGGCGGCAGCTCTGGGGGCTGCCCTGCTGTATGGAGTATCTCTCACCACAAGTGGTATTGCTCCCCCGAGTCTAGGGTACAATCCCCTGACCCCTGTGGCTCGAGTTGCCGGGCCCCTGCTGCTTGGCAGGCGGCCCTCTCCTGGGCTGCGTGCCGGCACGCCTGTCATCAGTTGCCCCCATGGCTCCGGGTGACATTACCCATGGTCCCGGATGCAGCATGGCCGGGCTCAGACCAGTGACCTTAGAGTACCGCTCCTGCCATGAGCAGATGGGCCCGGTGGGTCAGCTGGGTCGCCCCAGTGCGTCTGACCCTGGGGGTGTAGACCGTTGCGTCCCGGCTCTGTGCTGCCCTCGGTGCACGTGCGTGTGCGGTGTCCTGGCCCACTTGGTGCCCGTTCACCGGTGCGCGCGCTGTGTGCAGTTTGTGTCTGCTGTTGGTGGTTGTGTCCCCCCTCCCCCCCCCCCCCTAATTCTCTTTTTTTTTTGCTCTGTATTTGTTTTTTTTCTTTTTAGTTTTTGTTTAAAATGGAAAAGGGGGCGCGTACACGGTGCAGGCACAGGCATGAGCAACTGGTGCACCGGTACAGTAGTGTTACGTTCTCCGGTGTGCGTCGTCGGTGCGTTGTCACCGGCCGCGCCCCAGGGGTGCGGCTCGCTCGTCTTGATGTACATGTGTACGGGTCAGGGTGGGTTTGGTTAGTGATCTCTTTGAGTTCTGGTGCTCGCTGGCTTGGCGGCCGTGTGGGCTATGGATGTAGGCTGTGGTTACTGTGCACCCTCGGCAGGCTGGGTTAGTGGTCAAGCAGGTCAGAGGTTATGTGGTGTGGCTCAGATTCCTCGACTCGTGATTAGGCTTCTGCTGGGCTTGTGGCAGGTTAGGCGGTTCCGACGGTTGCGGGCGTAGGTTCGGCGCTGTTGGGCATCCATCGGCTTCAGGTGCACTTGGCTTCTTCTTGATAAGGTTTGGCGTGACATTCTGCGACGGTGGCGGGCTGGGTAGTGGCTAGCGATGGGCCACTGTAGGGCGTGGCGTTGGGCGGGTTGTTGGGCTGGGCCGGCCCCTGGGCTGCTTGACCGGCGGGCGGGTTCGCTGTTGCCGGCTCGACTTGGGCGGGTGCACGGGCTGTTAGGGTTGCAGGGAGCGTCCTCTGCGTGCGGCCTGGGCGCGACCAAGGGAGTATCCCCCCTTGGGGTTAGGTGGTGGCGCCGCTGGCTGGGGGGTCTGGCGCGTCGTGCTGTGTGGTGCGCGGGGCTCCCGGGGTGCTGTGGGTGCTGCCGGCGTCTGTGCGCCGACGCTTGTGGGGTGGCGAGGGGGTGCGTCAACGTGGGCATGGGCTTGGGGTGATGTCCCACAGGCGCCTTCCTTCTCTTCGCGTCTCCTGGAGCTTCCCATGCGGCCTGTGGCATGCATCCCCCCGCCGGCCGGAGGCGGCAGTTCTCCGCCGACCCCTTGCGGGGCAAGTGGACTAGGCCCTCGAGGGAGGGCTCTGCCCGGGCCCACTTTCGCAGCTCCCGGAGCTGCGTGTGGGTCCAGCGCTGCCACCACTGTCCATGGCCGGGGCCGTGGCCTTGTGCGGAGGTGTGGGCGGGGGTGGGTGTGGTGGGGTCATGGGGACTGATGGCGGTGGTGGGCCCGGGGGAGTCCTCGTAGTCCTGCCCCGTCGGGCTGCGTGGGGAGCGGGGGCGTGGGCTGACGTGGACGAGTGGATACGCGCGCAGGGTCTCCGCTTCGGGTTTGGGTTCGGATCCGCGGTGGCGGCGGTAGCGGGGCATCTGTTGGATGTGGGCTGACATCCGGTTTCGGTAGGGGGGCGAGGACGCTGCTGCTGGCCCTGGCGCTGCTCGGGTCTGGTAGGGGGTGGTCCGTGGGCCTGGAGTGCGGGCTTTGAGGGGTGGCGGGACGAGGAGTGTCGCGCCTCGGCCGCGGCGCGCTCTGCCATGAAGGTGGTGGCGGCGGCGTTTGGCGCTGCTGCTGCCAGGTCTGGGATGGCTGGGGCCAGAGGTCGTAGAGGACGTCCTCGGGGTGTCGGGCTCGCGCTTTCGTCGTGGTGCGGGGCTTGGGCTTGGGGTTGAGTTTGGTAGCGGGCTGAGGCCGTGGTGCGCCGATGAGTTCGGGTGGCTGCTTGGCGGCAGTCCTGAGTTTGGCCGGGCTGCGCGCGCGGGCTTCGCATCGGGCGTGGGCCTTGGCGGCGGCAGGGGCGCTCGCTGTGGGGACGGGTTTGGGGGCCCGTTTGAGAGGCTGTCCCCGCGGCTGGACGAGGATGTGGTGCTGGTGGGGGATGAGGTGGTTGTGGTGGTGGAAGTTGTGGAGTCGGAGGCGGAGGAGAGGGATGTGCGGGACGACGGGGAGTCCCGGGCGGCGGGGGCGGGCGCCGGATGCTGGGTCCTGTGTGCAAGGAGGACGAGGGTGCGGGGTCCGGCATCGGGTGTGTGCGCGCGCTTTCCCTGCTGTCCTGCGTGCCTGCTGGTCCTGGTGCTGTGGGTGGTGTCATGTGTAGGTGTCGGCGTGGTGGCGCTGTCTCGGCTGCGCGGGTAAGTGGATTATCCCGGGTGGGTCCACTTCAGCTCCAGGACGAGTGGGTGTGTTTGCTTGAAGTCATGGAGGGTGCTGAAGAAGCATCGCTGGATGCCGGGCATCTCCTCATCCGTGACGTGGGGGTAGTTTTTGGTGGGGGTATCTGGGCTGGCCACAGCAGGGCCATGAGGCGGGCTGCCACCATGTACGGGCAGAGCTGTAGGGTGGTGAGGCGCAGGGGGGTAGGTCCCATGCGGTTTGGGCGGACCTCCGTCTGCTGGGGACGCAGTTTGACCTTCCACATCCACCGCTCCGCGGGGATCTCCCAGGTCCGTTGTGTCCGTTTGGCAAGGCAATACATCGCCTTGCCAAGGTCCTGGTTGCGGCTGCGGATTGAGAGCAGCGTGTCCAGGGACCTGCGCTCCCACGTGCCTCAGAGGTGGGGGTCGTCAGGCTCGTCCTCCCTGGTGTACGTGTCGGGGCCCAGGTTGTGCGGGGGGGGGGCCTAGTCGGCGGGGAGGAGGGAATCGGTGCCGTGTACCACCCAGGTGCCAATTGGTGTGCGGTAGTGGGAGGTGAGGAGGGTGTAGTGTATGTTGTACATGAGGGTCATGTACGTGGAGCGGGCTGGCTGCTGGTTGTCGGGGGTGGGGACGTTGTGCGGGACGTGGTCCCTGAAGTTGCACAGGGAGGCCATTCGGCCGACCCACGTCTTCCTTTCCCACGCCATGGTGTCGGTTTAGGTGGTGCTGGATGGGGAGTGGGCCATGTTGGGCTCGTGGTAGTAGGTGCGGCCCTTAGTGTCCATCCGCCCCGGCACGGGGTGTCCGACAAGGTGTCGCCCCCAGTCCATGTAGGGTACCCACACTCGGTTCCCCGTGGTGGGCGGGCTCTCGTCGTCAGGGCTGGCGAGCGGGGGGCGGTCGTGACGGGCGAGTCGGAGGAAGACGTCGAAGAGGAAGTCTCAGACGCTCCCCCCCAGGGAGGCCGCCTGGACAACAGTGGCCGCACGGATGCGCCCGGTGGAGCCGGAGGTGTCAAGGCGTAGCACCTCCTGGTCTCCGAGGTCCCGGAGGTCCTGCGGTACCGCTGCTGGGCTGGGTAGGGCGTAGGGCTCGACCGGTGCGGCGGCTGGTGCTGCAGAGTGTGGTGAGGGGGGTGGTGTGGGTTGAGGGAGCGGTCGTCGTTGTCGCGTGTGGGGTCTGGTGATGGGTTTTCCCTTGGTGGCCGCGGCAGGGGGGACCCGCGGTGGTGTGGGTTTGCAGGGGTTGGGGGTGGCGGGGGTTGGTGGGGGTCTCCGCTTGGTGCGTCAGTGGCCTGGTCCCGGCGGGGGAGCGGGGGGGGATGGCTTGGGGGGGGCACTGCTGGTGGTGGGGGGGGCGGGGGTTGGTGCTGTGCTGGACTGGAGTCTGGGCATCCAGCCGGGTCGTGTGGGTGTTGTATGTGCGTGCCGTGCGGTTCTTGCGGTCCCTGGCTGGCCGCAGTGTCGAGGTACGGGTGGGAGGTGGCTACCTGGGCATCCGGTGGGGCTGTCGTCCGTAGGCAGCGGGTGGCTGCTGGTGGATGGTGCCTGCTGGCATGAGTTGCGGGTGGGAGGGCTGCCGGTGGTGGTGGGGCGCTGCTTTTAGGCCCAGGTGCTGTTGGTGCGCGTGCATGACCCCCCGCGGGTCTACGGGGGGGTATGGTGGCCTGAATGTTGCGAGCCCGTGCAGTGGGGGCGGTATGTGGTGCTGGACTGTGTGGTGGTGGTGGTAGGGGTGTGTCGGCTGTGTGTGGTACCACGGCGCTGGTGGGTACGGTGGTAAGGGTTGGTGGTGGTGGTAGGTGTGCCCTTGGTACACGTGATGGTGCGGTGCGGTGTGGTGCGCCGCGTGGGTTTGGTGGCCTGTGGAGTCCGGCTGCGCTGGGGCGTGGTGGTAATGGAGCTTGTGGGGGTCACTGTAGTATTCGGGCATCGGGGGGTATGGGTCGGGGGGGATGGGGGCGTGGTGATGGTCCTGGTGGCGCCATAATCCCTCGCCCTGCGTGAATGGTGGTCCTTGTATGGCGTGGATGCGTGCGGGCAATGGTCCTTCGCCGGGCTGCCGGGTCAGAGTGCTGCGGCACGGTGGCGGTGGTGAGTGCTTGTGAGGGTGGTGCGGTTGGTGTGCCCCGGGGGTCTGGGAGTGGGGTGGTGCGGCGTGGCTGGGCCTGGGTCCCGGCCGGGACGCCGCGCCTTGATGGCGGGCACGCTGGCGGGTCTCTGGCCTGTCTTGGTCTTCTTGGCCTGGTGCGTGTTGGGGGCGGCTGATCCCCCCTGTCCCCGCGGGGGTGACGGGGAGCGGGTGTGCCAGGGATGCGCCACTCTGAGGCATGCCTCGAGGCCCCTGACGTATGCGCGCTGGTCTGCGGGGTCCATCGGTGCAGCTGTGGTTTCGCTGGGGGCGGCCAGGTGGGCGTCCTGAAAAGACGCCCAGTCCTCCCGGGGCCTTCATTGTGTGGGCTGGGGGGGTTGTGTCGGGTAGAGGAGTGCACTGAGTGGGTAGAGTGTTCCTTTCTGCCGGCCGAGGGCGGTGTTGAACCGGCGGCAAGTGATTCGGAGGTAGTCTGCTACCTCCTCTGGTGCCGTCTTCGCGCACGCTTGCGGCGCCGAGGCTGCTGCTCGGGGGGCCGGGAGCTGTCGGTCTGAGACGTGCAGGTCACGGAGGTGGAGGTCAAGGGCGAGAAGGATGTGGCGGGCCGCCACGTTCAAGCCGCCCCGGACGTGGCGTAGGGTCGGGCTGTGGGGGGGCAGGGGTGCGCCGCCCATGGCCATGGCTATGGCCCACGCATGGTCCGCGGCGTCTGCCGCGTAGTGCCCTCGCAGGTGGTCTCGGAGGGCGTCGGTGAGTGACCCCAAGGCGCTGGAGTGGCTGGCGGGGGGGGCGCGGCGGGGGCTGCGGGCCGCATGCAGTGGTGGCAGTTGAGGTCCCTGCAGTGGGGGCAGTGGCTGAGGCGCTGTGCGGCTCCTAGGCAGACCCAGTTGTCTGGGTTGCAGGGTAGGGATGTCTGTGGTAGCCGTTGGCGCACACAGAGGGGGCACGTGGTGGCTGGCGGTTGGCCTTACCTGTGGACAGACGGTGGTGTGTGGGCATGGGGGCTTGTGGCGCGCGCATGCTGGTGGGAGTGTGTGCGGTGTCTGCGGTGCTCGTGCGTGCAGTGTTGGTGTCGTGCTTGGTGGATGGTCTGCAGGCAAGGGGGGGGGGTCCCGTGTCGGGTGGTATGTCGCAGGGTGGGCTCTCACGGTTGGTAGAACAGGAGTTTGAGGAGATGGGCCTGGTCCGCTGGGGGCAGGGTGGTTGCATGCTGCAGGTATTTGTGGGTGCGGTAGGTGAGTTGTTCTGCTGTCTTGGCAACGGCCGTCCGTTGCATCTGCGCTCGCGTGGGTTGTTCGCGTGGGTGTGTAGCAGGGTGTAAACGGCAGTGGGGACAATCCCCCTGCAGACCGCCTCGAGTACCTACCTCTGTTTGAGGATGGTGGTGTGTTGTTGGGTTGTCGGGGACCGTGTCGGCCATCTGGCGTGCTTTGCGATGGTGTGGGTTGGGTTCCAGTCTGTGAGGGTGTTGAGTCCTCGGTACAAGGGGCACGTCTTCAAATGGTCACAGGTTTCTTCTTCTGCGTTGCCAGAGATGCATTTGGGGTACAGTAAGAAAAAGTGCTTTTCCATTGCTTTGAGGCATACTCTAGTTGTATTAGAGATGCACTGAGCATCCATGCATTTTTATCTTAGTATTGGTCCAACCAAAAGTGGTGATAACACATTTTGACCTATGGAACCAGAGACCCAATCAGGATATGGAGTGGACCCCTTAATCCCCTTTCAATGTGAAGTAAAACATCTTTTCCTGAGTTGACTGAGCACTGACATACCTAAAGTAGAGCCTATGAATTTCTCTATGTTTTTCCATGAATTCTTAGCTATCCTAGTGGTATGCACCCTAGGGGGCTGGGCACCTCTTTTTGAGAGGTCCTGGGTTCAATTCCTGGTCAGCCTAGCTAAGTAGGAAGATCCCATGTGACATGGCAGTGACCTCATCGCCACATACCATGCCACCTCAGCACATATGGGACCCAAAACAAAGAGTGCACATCTCCTAAGATGGCACTATGGAGAGAGAGTGATCCTGAGGCAGTTTTCTAACTCTTTTCCAAACACATTTCAGCTATCTTTGTGAATATGCATTCATATGTGACCTGAGTTGCAGTTTCTGTGAATATTCAATCATCTTTCACTGTTTACACTGCAGCCCTTCATGCTTTGATCCTGAATTACCTTCTCCTTGCATACTATTGGCTTGGGCTATCCTGGATTGACTTGGCTTTACTGTATTTCAATAAACAAAAGCTTTTCATCATCCAAAACAAGCAGCAGGAAACCCTACAGCAACAACAAGCAGCAGGAGAAGCAAAAACACACTGCTGAAAACACTATAAACTCTTCTGGTAGCAGAGGCAGCCTGTCTCTGTGCACCGGCAGCGACCCCGCGCCGTACAACCAGTGCTCCGAGCAGGCAAATATAAGCAGAAGGGCGGATTAAGATGGACCCAGGAAGAGTGGACGCCGATGTGAAGACAGCGCCAGCGCCTGAGGCACCGGCAAGGCCGGCGCCTGGCGCTGTACCTTCGGTGGAAACCTTACATGGGCCAGTGGATACGGCGGAGGACTCCCTGGATGGCCTCCAGACGGCCTTCGGGGCCCTGTCGGTCGAGGAAGTGGTCTCTCAGCCTCAGCCTGTGAAGAGGAAGAGAGAGAACGAGAGCGAGAAGGATGCTGGAGAAGGAGCAGACGAAGGAGAGGAACAAGGGCAAGACCGGACGCATGACCCTACCTCCGAAGGCGCACCAAGCACTTCTGGCCTCCACGCATCACCCTCTCCCATAACCACCACACTCCCAGCCGCAGCAACATCCACTTCCACAACCAACCTGCCTATGGCAGAGGGCACAGGCTTTACTGGCATGCCTCACTACCCCGCCTATGGTATGGGCCCACCAACCACTGCGCTCCATGAGGCAACTACTGCCAGTGAGCATGTGGGTTCCAGCTCCGCGCCGCGATGGTATGCGGCTGAATATCCCCATCCACTCCAGGCTACTGGACCCTATGTGGATGTCCCTGGGTATGCTCCTGGGTATGCACCTGGGTATGCACCCTTGAGTGGGTTGAGGAAAGGGCCTGAGTCCCTGGGAGGCAGGAGTAGAGGATCGGGAAGATTCTCCAACAGGTCCCTGACGCGGTCGGAGATCAACGAGGTGCTCCGAGGAGCCACTTCGCAAATCGTGAGCGACCTCACGCAAGAGATCAGGGAGAAACTGGAGCCCCTGATGATCCCGTCCCATGCGTCACCTACGACGGTGGGAATGTCACCCCACCGAGTACAGGCTAACCACCTGGCGGCAGGGTTGACAAATACCCTGGGGAGCCTGAGGAGCCGACCGATGCTGACTCCTGCAGCAGTACCGAGAAGTCCATTCGTCCCGAGAACGGCCCAGCCGCCCTACAGCCACGTGACGAACTCGACGAGGGCCGAGCTGGACCAGCTGGGGCTGACAGCCCTAAGGGCTATGGTGGACGTGGAGCCTTATGGTTCCAGCGACCTAGGCGGAGACCCCTCCGACGACGAGCCGCCGTCGATGGATTCTTCTTCGCCATCAGATGACGAAGACCCTGAGAACCCCGAGGACCCCAAGGGTAAGAAGAAGAAGAAGAGGAAGAAGAAGACCCGACGCCCTGAAGGACGCCGAGCTCAGGAGGCGAAGGCTATTGCCAACTCCAAGATAGTGGTGAACCTGCCTGAGTTCACAGGCAAGGACCTCAGCGAGTTCGCTGAGAACTTTGGCCGGTTCCTACGACTGACCGGCCAAACCCACGCGAGTGGGCGAGTGAAGTGCGACCTGCTCCTGCAGTGCTGCAAGACCAAATACCTGGAGAAGCAGGTCCGGCAGATCGTCACTACCTCCGCCACCTTTGCCGATGTGTTGGTTGCCCTGGAGAGGCAGTACCCAACCTACGAGACCGACCTCTCCATCAGGGCCGAGATCCAGAACCTGCCCGTGCTGCCCAACAACCCCAAACCTGGCAGGGTCTCCGAGCTGTTGGCGGACCTGGATCACTGGGCTGGACGACTGACGCCCGGTTCCTACAGCAGCGACGACCTGCTGTTCTGGTTGTGCGCCAAGCTCCCCCGAGAGCTATGGGACGAGTGCCGTCTGACGGCTGAGCGCAAGGCTAGATCCCTCCGCTACGAGGATATATGCGTGCTGCTCCTGGAGATGGCGCTGGAGAAGGAGAGCCACCAGCACCTGAACAACTACCGTCCTGGTGGTGGAGGTTCTGGAGGCAAAGGGTACCAAGGGTCCCGACCTGGGCAGGGGACTACCCCCAAACACGCCCACGCCCGCCTAATGGAGAACGTGAAGGAGCTATTCTGGTGTGATGCCAGAGATGAGCAGGGCCACCTGCAGCACGCCTCTGACTGCGAGCAGCGAGACTGCTTCGTCGTCCAGGGGAAGCAGCAGGAGAAGATCACCGGCGCCAAAGTGAAGCTGCCGGATCATTACCGCTGCACCATCAGGTGTGCATTCTGCGGTAAGCGGAAGCACTACGAGGATGAGTGCTACCATAAGCAACGCCTATCGGCGAAGCTTAAGGGGGAAGATCCTGGCAAAGGCTCAGGCAAAGGTGGAGGCAAGGCCAAAGGCAACGACTCCGGCAAGGGCAAGTCGAAAGGACGTGGTCAAGGTGGTCAAGACAAGGGTCAAGGTGGACGAGGAGGAGGCGCTAACCGCCAGAACGACAACAAGAACAAGGACAAGAACGGAGGTAACCCCAACCCTAATCCAGGGGGGAACTCCGAGCCCTCTGGAGGGCAGTCTGGACCTACCACACGCTCACAGACGCAGGCCCAGCAAGAACAAGGAGCCAAGCGTGAGCATGAAGGTGGTGATGACGGCAACGCCAAGAAAAGAAGCCGTTTCATGAGGATGGCCCGCAAATTGCGGAACAAGGGGTTCCAGGTGACCTGTCCCGCGGAATTCTGACGGGGACGCTCTGGTGGCACCCAAGACCTGGTGTTTTGGGTACGTATCCGACTAGGGGGACGTGAATACCTGGGGGTACTGGATACTGGCGCCACAGTATCGATAGTGGCCAAGAAAATTTTACCTTGTGGGAGCCTGAAGAACACCATGACCACCGCCGCTATACGCATGGGGGATGGACATGTGGTGCACAGCTGCGGGGACTGTGAAGTGGAGGTACCTATGGGCTCCAGGACTATCGCCCATCGGTTCTATGTGATGGACACTGATGCCTTCGACTTTGTACTGGGGACTGACTTCTTCGTGCAGCACTCCCAGATACATTCCCTGACGCTGCAAGCGCCCTACCTTCTCTACGTGGACCACGGCAGTGGCAGAGAGTCTGTGCCACTGGAGCAGTCGGAACATACCTCGAGTTACCTGAGACTATCGAAGGAGGAGCCCTCGAACATGATGGCGGCCTCCAAAACTGAGGACTATCAACTATTGGGGGAAGTCCTAGACCAAGGTCTGAGGGAGTTGGGTTACTCTCGAGAAGACCTAAGTGTGGAGCTGTTCGCCAGCGACAAGCAGCATGTACTGGACCTATACTGCAGCAAGGGGAAGAACTGCAGCTACAAATTTTACTGGCCTTCTTTCGGGATGGCCTACGGGAACCCCAGATTCAGTGAACTGGGGAAGGTGCTGACCAAGGTGGCCTTGGAACGTTCCCGTATGGTCCTGTGTTCCCCCGATTGGGGAGCCCATGGGGGCAACGAGTACTGGCGAACCCTCCTTGACAAGCTGACTATCAGCTCGGTGCGATTACCTGATGAGGCCATCTACGTGCCTCTGGGACGCAAGACGCCCATTGGGAAGCCCGGATGGGGGAGTATGCTCAGCGTGGTGGACGGAAGTCTTACCACCATCCCCTGGGAAGACCTGGACCCTACTCTGGTCCAGGCTATACAACGAGAAAGCGATGGACTCGCCTTGGGTGACTTGAAGGTTCGCCTACGACCTCAAGATGCTGTTGAAACTACACCCGGAGGAGATGAGTACGTCGTGACTGACACCAACGCCCCCAACTCTCCCTGTCATGTACCTGTTCCTGATGGAGTCTCTGAGTGTGGACTATCTGAGCTACCTAGCTCTATCCACTCAGACGACAAAACTGAGCACGACGCCTTCTTCGTGCAGACCGCGGTGGAGGAAGTGGAGAACGCCGAGTACGTCGCCCCACTAAAACCCCTACTCTCCATGAGGGTGGAAGACCCCGTGGATGAAGAGCTGGACCCTCGATCCAGGCTCAGGGAGTATGTGGATTCCAAGAGGAAGTTGGTGGCGAAAAAGCTATGCTACGCGAAGCCTA
The DNA here is from genome assembly GCA_964036045.1 of Eutreptiella sp. 'Long Island Sound 2002'. Lineage (NCBI taxonomy): Eukaryota > Euglenozoa > Euglenophyceae > Eutreptiales > Eutreptiaceae > Eutreptiella > Eutreptiella sp. 'Long Island Sound 2002'. The sequence continues at coordinate 131,462,066 of OZ038379.1, forward strand.
CCCGCAGCTCGTGGCCACTGAAGCAAGGACGTATGGGAGACCTATCCCAATTGAAGGAGGACCTCGAACAGAAGATCACCACCTGGCAAAGGGAGGTAGATCTCAAGCTCATGAAGAGCGTGTGGGGCGCCCATGTGAGGACCCCTGAGGAGGACAACCTCTCGGAGGAATGTGTATGTGAACCCCCTCGAGCGTGCCTATGTTGCCATCGTCCACCGGAGATGGTCGAGCAAGACCTTCTATATGCCTACCAAGGGCTGAAGGATGCTACCGCGGGCGAAGAGTCGGTTGAGGACCACCTCCCGACGTCTATTCAAGGGGCAAGCAACTTACACTCCGACGAGGACATGGAGGACAAGATCAAGGTATTGGACCCGCGGGTACTGAAGCTGATAAGGACCTATCTGGAGGTGTTCGGAGAACTACCCCCTCCAGCCTCATGCGACAAGCTGGTACAGATGGACCTCAAGCTGAAACCCGAGTTCGAGGGTCATAAGATTCGGAGGAGACCCTATCCAGCTCCTAAAGAGCAGGCCGACGAGATCGAGCGACAGATACAAGAATGTATCGACGCTGGCCTAGTCCTGGAGTACAAGGACGGGGACTACCCCCTACACTGCAGCCCCTGTTTCCTGGTTGCTAAACCTGGGTCTACAGCCAAACGGCTGGTAGTGGACTATGGAGAGCTGAACAAGAAGACGCTGAACCACTCAGGGTCCATTCCCAATATGGAGTCTACCCTGGAGAAGATAGCCTCCTGTCGCTACAAGACCAAAATGGACAAGCGAAGTGGATTCTGGCAAGTGGACCTGACGCCCAACGCGCAGGAACTACTGGCCTTCATCACCCCTCAGGGAAGGGTATTCAAGTGGAAGGTCATGCCATTCGGCGTGGCTAACGCACCCGCTCTGTTCCAAGAGCTGATGAACAAGATCTTGTCCATCCTACGAAGGAGACCTAAGGTGCAGGAGCTCATATCCCGTGGGGCCCAGATGGAGGCTCACATCGACGATGTATGCCTCGGGACCAATACCCAGGAGGATCACCTAATCCTCTTGGGTGAGTTCTTTGCGGTCTGCCAGGAGAACCACACACGACTCAAGCTGGAGAAGTGTGAGTTCATGCAGGAGACCATGCAGTACTTGGGGTTTGACGTTGGCTATGGGTGGTGGACCCCAGCGGCCTCTAAGGCCAAACCCCTGATGGATGCCAAGGTACGACACGAAGACCCCAAGAAAGGTCTTCATGATGTACGCAGTTTCATTGGGGCGTGCAACTTCTATCGCCGCCACATCAAAATTTTCACCTACACCAGCGCTGTACTGACTGACTTGATCAAGAAGAGTACTACTTGGCGCTGGGGCCCACAACAGCAACAAGCGTTTGACGAGCTCAAAGACAAGGTAGCCAACGCTAAGTGCTTGGGCGTGCCTAGGGCACAGAGGGAGATTATCCTGGTGACCGACGCCAGCAATGTGGGCGGTGGTGGAACGTTGTTCCAATGGCAAGCACTAGAGAAGGAGGAGTTCGACTCGGCCATTTCCCAATGGGGTACGGAAGGTCTCAACCGAGACGGAACCCTCAAGCACAGCTACCCTGACGACAAGTGGGTCCTAGTACCTCTGGGCCACTGGAACTGGAAGTGGAACCAGGCCAGAGGGAACTACTCCACCTATGAGCAGGAACTGCTCGCGGGTATGCTGGTGCTATCCTCACAAGCACGACTGTTGGGGAGTAACCCTGTGGTCTGGCTATGCGACCAAGAACCGGTCCGCAGTTTCCAGAAGGGTCCCCCACCTGAGAAGGCCAAGCTAGGTCGCTGGTGGACCTACCTCAGTCAACTACGGCTGACAGTACACCATATCCAGGGAGTGAAGAACGAGTGCGTCGACTACATCAGCCGCAACAACTTCGACGCCCTGATTGGTGCCCGGTCTGAAGCGCTGGCTAAGGAGGCGTTCAGCCGTATGGACGTACATCTGGACCTGAACATGACCATGATACGCCCCCTGGATGGACTCCAACAATCGGAGTACCTACAGGAGTTTGGGGATATCTACCGGCGCCTGGAGAAACGCCTTGAACCCCTCCTGGTCAACCAAGACCAGTGGAAGCGGGACAAGAGCTACCTCTGGCACGAGGACCGCATCGTGGTGCCTAGTGACCGAGTCCCAGCGCTGCTGAAGTGGACCCATGAGTCCAGTGGTCATGTGGGTGCTGACCGTACCCTGAGGCTGTTCAAGCAGTGGTTCCACACTACGTGGACTGACGACCAACTGCGGAGGACACTCCAGCCTATCGTGGACAAGTGCCCGTGCAGGTCCTGTAAACCAGGGGATATCAGGAACAGAGGTCTCTACTCGACCCTGCCCATCCCTCACTGTGCTAACAGTGTGCTATACGTGGACTACACGGAGATGCCGAAGTTCGGGGGCTATGACTTCGCCCTCGTGGTAACCTGTGGTTTGACCAGGTTTACCAGGGTGTTTCCCTGTACCAAGCACATTACCGGGGAGGAGACTATCAAGATACTCCTGGAGGAATGGTTTTGTGTCTATGGGGCGCCCAAGGAGATCAACTCCGACGAGGACGTACGAGTACGATCAGATACTGGCTGGTACAAGAGGGTCCTGAGATCCCTCAATGTCCAGGTGTCTACGGGGATTCCCTACTCTCACACGAGCAACCCCCTATGTGAGCGACAGATTCGTGTCCTGAAGGAGAACGTCAGGATATGGTGCAAAACTGAACGCACCAGAGACTGGGTGAGACTACTCCCCGTCATATCCTTGATGATGAACTCCCAAGAGAGTTCAGCTACTGGCTACTCGCCACATGAGCTATTCATGGGGCGCCCGGCGTGGGTCTTACATGCCCCCTATCCAGAGGACACCCATTCTTCTGTGGGTGAATGGGTCCAAGAGCAACAAGCGAAGGTGGACAAGGCCAAGGCTATGCTCCAGAGAGTGAGGGAGCGTCAGTGGAACAAGAAGAACAAGCACCGTGTACCGGCCACCTACCAAGAGGGGGACTGGGTGCTGGTGCACCACAGTCGACTACCCGCCTGGCCACGCTCTACCAGCGATGACCCATACTTCGGGCCGTACAAGATCCTATCTGTGGATGGACACCGTATCACCGTGCGGTGTTCTCCCCGTCTAGGGGGGACCCTGGTGTGCGCTGCTCAACACCTGAAGTGCTACCATGATCCTGAAGACCTCTGTGGGGAGGAGTGGGAGCTGAACGACGAGGAAATTGCCGCTCTGGACCTACAAGGGGCTGCCAGCCCTATGGAAGTTGAAGGTGAACTCCCCGACATGAACGCCGAGGAGATGGCTAAGGAGGGCTTCTACCTGGTGAAGTCTGTCCTACGCCACCGCTATCGCCAGGGTTGGCGCTTCCTCACCCTCTGGGAAGGGTTTCGAGTCGAAGAGGCCACCTGGGAGCCCTTCTCTGCATTTGTTCTACCGGAGGGACGCCTAAACTCAGTTCTGGTTGACTACTTGTCCCAGAACAACCTTGGTGAGTTGCTGAGGCTCGCTGAGACGCTTGCCTCCAAGACTAAAGCTAGGGACTGAACCTTACCCTTACCTGCCAAAGCGTATGTGTGAGTGTGCTTTTCCTAAGGTCCTGAGAGCAAGCCGCAGAAGTGGTGTCCTAATTATACCCAATTCTGCGCCCTTGCTAAACCTGGAGGGTTGGCTTATTGATGCCACGGGGTACGCCCCGGGTCTCCCCTCCCCTATGCGCCCAATTTCTGTGCTGGCGCAAAACCTTGGGGGAATACCCAGCGTGCTAATCCAGGTATTGTTTTCCCTACCTATCTGTCTACTACAGGGAGGGTTGGCCAAAAGCTATGAAGGCTTGAAAGCGCCGTTTGCTATGTGGCCAAAACACTGACCTAACCACTGCCACAGCCCACCAACCCCGCTAAAATTGCAGGAAAAGGGTGGGACAGAGACACACCCCCTACAGGTCCTACACACCCTACAGTGGCACCATCCTGGTGGGCGAGCACTGGGCAACTGGCTCTAGCCCCCAGTCAGGACTACCACTCCTACACGCACACTCTACTGGGCGTTGCGAAGGTAAAGGACTCGTGGGTCCTAGCGACCCTCCTGTGAAATGACAAGAGAACACAGCGCTGCTAAGCGACTGTGGCCTAACAGGGGACGCCACAACGCGTTTCCCCTGCTAGGGCTTGGAGGGAAGGAGTGCTCTCGCGTGCAAGGCGCAGATGTCGATGAAGTTGGACTCCCTGCTCTGCCACAGGCGGAGCGGAGTTACTTGTTTGTGTGATCTGCGCCCTTGTTTAGCAGGGCATAAAAAAATGCTGCTGCACCAATCACCCTACCTACCCACCTGTAAAACAAAGGCAAATGAAAGGGCGTTTGCGGCGGAGGAACCAAGCCACGCTCCAGGTATTATACCCTTCTCAGCGTCATTTATAATACACTGTCCGCAAACACGCTGCAGGAGCAGCTACCCTTGTCAAGCAAGCAAGCTTTAAGGGACTCCTCAGGTTCTCTTAAAGAACGTACCGAGGAGCCCCTCGGTAGCCTAAACAAGGTTTACCGTGCGCACTTCGCGTGGCCTACCCTTTAATGCGTGTGTGCATGCACGAGTATGCGACAGGATCGTGGGCAAGCCTGCCCATCTACGCGTCAATTTTGACTCCACCAGGGGGTGGCCCCGCCTGGGCGTACCTACCTTACCTACCGCTGGGAAGTGAAGCAAGGTGAGAGGACAAAAGGGGCGCACGCGAAGAACGTTGCTATGCACTTGTGTGTATGTCTAATCACCCTGATCTGACCGCTAATCATCTGCAATCTTTCTAATCAATCCCTCTATCGCGTCCTATCGTTGTTATCTTTGTTAGCGCTGCTACAAGGCTCGTTCACGGAGACACGAGACGAGCAATGTGTATGCGGCATACGAAACAAGCATACCTGTAGTTTATACCTGATTCATTGAAGTCTTTTCGATTGATTTTCGAATTCTTGAATTTTTGAAGCTTCTATTAGTGTGGATGGAATCTGTATGTTTATTTATTAATGTGTGTCTCGTCATTTTCAAGACTACGTGAGACATACGTTTATAATTCCATTATTTCTCCATTTTCCGGCGCTTCGTTAGGAGCCGCTCCTGCGCGCCGCCATTTTATGCGTATGAATTTCTGGATTTAAAAAATCCAGAGATGACTATAATTTCTATAAAAATGTGCTTCTGATGCACAATTTGATTCTGCCCAGGTGTGTCGTTTCAGAAAAAATCTACGCCGTCATTTGACGGATTTTGGTGTCGTCGCTTCGTTTTTGCGTGGATTCGTCCATAATTCTCCCATTCCTGCCTCTGCAGATACCCACGCGCAGCCTCGCTGAGTAGGCCGTGTTCGGGCCAAAACGCAGGTGCCTGGAGAGACTGAGCAGAACCAAGACCCCACCAAGGGGCAATTTCAATTTTCTTTCGACTCCCTTCGCCCTAAGACAGGTCACAGGTCGCCATCAGGTTTACGAGAACCCATGCGAGTGTGTATAATGTGTCTTGCGTTTGGGTTGTGTCGACGCTGCGTCTTGGAGGGAGGGATGCATATGCACATGTTTAGCATGCTCCCAATCTAACCCAACCAAGCCACAGGAGCCCCGGCAGCGCCATGAGCGCTGAGTCTTCTGGAGGAAATGATACAATCAGAGCAGCAAAAGGACGCCAGCCATGGTGAGCGCCCATTTCTCAGTGTGAGGGAGACTGTAGGTATTTTAAAGTAGGTGTGGAAACCAAGGAAAGGCCAAGAAAAATTCCCTTTTTCCTAAAATGCGACAGTGGTGGCCACCACAGCACAAGGGGGGAGTAAGAAAAAGTGCTTTTCCATTGCTTTGAGGCATACTCTAGTTGTATTAGAGATGCACTGAGCATCCATGCATTTTTATCTTAGTATTGGTCCAACCAAAAGTGGTGATAACACATTTTGACCTATGGAACCAGAGACCCAATCAGGATATGGAGTGGACCCCTTAATCCCCTTTCAATGTGAAGTAAAACATCTTTTCCTGAGTTGACTGAGCACTGACATACCTAAAGTAGAGCCTATGAATTTATCTATGTTTTTCCATGAATTCTTAGCTATCCTAGTGGTATGCACCCTAGGGGGCTGGGCACCTCTTTTTGAGAGGTCCTGGGTTCAATTCCTGGTCAGCCTAGCTAAGTAGGAAGATCCCATGTGACATGGCAGTGACCTCATCGCCACATACCATGCCACCTCAGCACATATGGGACCCAAAACAAAGAGTGCACATCTCGTAAGATGGCACTATGGAGTGAGAGTGATCCTGAGGCAGTTTTCTAACTCTTTTCCAAAAGCATTTCAGCTATCTTTGTGAATATGCATTCATATGTGACCTGAGTTGCAGTTTCTGTGAATATTCAATCATCTTTCACTGTTTACACTGCAGCCCTTCATGCTTTGATCCTGAATTACCTTCTCCTTGCATACTATTGGCTTGGGCTATCCTGGATTGACTTGGCTTTACTGTATTTCAATAAACAAAAGCTTTTCATCATCCAAAACAAGCAGCAGGACACCCTACAGCAACAACAAGCAGCAGGAGAAGCAAAAACACAGTGCTGAAAACACTATAAACTTTTCTGGTACCCTGCGGGGACGTGGGTTGAGCGGCGTGCGTACCATCGGTAGTATCTGGTGAGGAGGGGAAGCTGCTTGAGGGCGAGCGGGAGTCGGGGCTTTTGTAGGTGTGCTGGGAGGCAATCCGGGCGTAGGGCTGAGTAGTAGAGGGAGGTACGGACGGAGTCTTCGAGGCGTCTCAGGAGCTGGGTTTTCGCTGGGTGGCCCAGTGTGGTGGCCGGCTGTTGGATGGGCGTGGGGTAGTGGTACTGTTTGTCTCAGTCCGTGTATAGCGTGTCCTCGGGTATCCAGTGGGGGGGCTGTGTGGCTGAGGGGATCCGGAGTAGGTGCTGCAGGTGGCTGTGGTGTTGGGTGTCTAGTCGCAGGTGTTCGAGCCCTGGAATGTGGTTGGTGTTCTGGTGTTTGCCATGGGTGTCCGCACTCCTGTTTGACGATTTGCAGTGTGTCTTGGGGGTGCATGCCTCTGAAGGCCATCCACAGCCCCAACAGTTGTGTGGTGAGGCCGGATTCGAGCTCCTAGTGGAGGGGCAGGTTCGCAAGGCACTTGATGAGGTGGATGTCGACCGTGTCCTCCGCGAATACCAAGATGTTGCGGGGACGGATTGTTGGGGGTGGTGGTGTGGCGGTGACGGCGTTCGCCAGGGTGCGCAGCTCCCCGTGGCAGGAAGCCCCGAAGATGGTCGTCCCGGTGTGGTGCTCCGCTTGAAGGGTGTCCGGGCGCCGGGTGATGCGCGCGGAGGCACAACCGACCGTGCGGGTGCGCTGCTGGGTGCAGGATGTGTCAGGAAGTAGATGATGTCGTTGTCGCTGGGTACGGGTATGCGGGCAATTGCTGTGGGGTGATAGATGTATACGGGGTTCCCTATGGCGTTTCTGGTGCTGGTTTGCGTGGGTTGCAGTAGCGGCGTTCCATAGACGCCTAGTTCCTGGGTAATGATGGCCTTGCCCCGTGGGCTGAGGCGGAGGAGGCCCCTGTCGGGGAGCCCCTGGGTGATGTACGCGTACATCAGGTGGAAGAGGTATCCCGTACCCGGTCGGAACCTCTGGCACGTGATGGTCTGCCGCCGTTCCTTTCCTTCTTTGTCGCCGCGGAGGTCGGGGCATTTGTGTTGCAGGGGGCGCATAGGTGCTTGATGAGGTCCCGCGCGGTATGGGTCGCAGCGGTTGTACTCTATGGCCACGCTTTCTGGGTCTGCCCGCTCCCTGGTGAATGTCCATGCCGCCACGGCCGTTCGAGTCCAGGCCACGTGCGCCGGGTGGCCTGGGGGTACCGTGTGAAACCAGGGGGAGAGCCATGCCTGCTGGTCAGCGGTGGCGGCGGCGGTGGGGGTGTGATAGTGGGTTGAACTAAGGTGCAGCAGGGGCCATGGACTGTCGGGGGCTGCCGGGCTGCAGTGCCAGCACGTGCATGGTATGCCTTGGTCAGTGCGTCTGAGTGGTGGTACGTCTGTCTCCGGGGCATTGTGTTTGGGGACGGACCGGGGGGTATGGTGCCGGTGGACAGTGCAGGTAGCGTGTTTGTGGCCGTTGACTGCTAGCAGCAGGATGGTGGCTGGTGTCCAGCCTTCGGGTGACTGGGTGGGCTCCTCCTTCTTCGTGCCGCCGTCGATGGGTGCCTCGTGCTCGTTCGGGCGGGGTCGGGGGTGCTGGCGTTCGAAGGTCTTGTACGCCGTGTCGATATCCTTGGGTCCTGGCATCGTGTGCCCTGCCTTCGTAGCGCATGTGCGGAGGTATGCTTGGAAGATGTGGCGCGCTGGCCATTGCGGGTCGGGGAGGAACGGGGCGTGGTGGGCTCCACAACGGCCCATGACCCTCATTTGCGTGGAGGTTATGTACACTATGGTGATGGTGGCCACCACGAGGCGTAGGGTGTCCACCTTCCCTTCTCTGGTGTCGGTGGACGTCGGTGTACGTGGCCACGAGCATGAGGATACGAGATTGGAGCTCTGAATGCTCCATGGATGAAAACCACCCCATCTCTTGGATGAAGAACACACCATCTCCTCCTGTATACGTGCCAGTCCATCGTGATAAATGGAGCTGTTGAGGCGGAGCCGCATCATCCTCAATTGGCAATGGCAGTGTCCTTCCATGGCAACCCAATGTTCAATCTTGAACTCTGATGGCCAATTAAAGTATTGAGCCTTTGAAAAAGCCTACACTTTTCCCACTACCAAGAGTTGATGACTGCAAACAAGGAGAAATTCCTGTAAGGCTGCATGTTCAACGAAATCAAACATATCGTGAAAGCCGAACTGGTTCCCAAACAAATTGTTTCATCATATGGCGACGATTTGAGGCCACACTCGTCTAAACATTGGAGTCCGTTGCCATGAAGGACCATCGTGATGAGTTCCCTTTGTGATTCGGTGTTCCATCGTGTGGTGACTTTGAGGTATCCCACATCTGAAGAATTTGACAAGTTAAGATAATTAGAGGTTTGTTCATACTCAATGGAAACAGAACCTGTGGCTTTTAAACCACTGCTAAGTCTGGTGTCTCGCCTGCAGGCCAGGGAAGGAGGTTAGCCCGCAGGACAGGCAGCGGGCGAATTTCAATTTCCTTTCTTACAACCTCTTCGGTCCATTGGTCAGTTTTGTGGTTGGTTGGTTTCTTGTTTCGTCCTTCCTTTTAGAATATTGTTCTGTTGCAATTCCCAGCATTTGCTACGCTAACCGACTCTCAGCCTGTCTTGAAGTGCCGATATTTTGCTAGTGGTTTTTGTTTTTGCGGTAGCATTCCTGCGGACAACCTTCTCCGTGCACCGTGACCCGCGCATACACACACGCGCACAAACACATACACTGCTGAACTTAACCTTGCATTTTTTTGAACAAGCGCTAGCTAGGGCGCGATCCAAGAAAACCAGTGTGCTCTGATTTGAACCCATGAACCTGCTCAACCGCTAGCTGGGGGGCTATTCAAAAAAAACGTCCAGCGTGTGCCTTTTCGCTCTCTTCGTTATGTCAGACGTCAGTGTACTCAGGGTGTTCCAGTGGATCAGGCCATGGCTCAGGAACCTATGGATTGGCAGAGCTGAAGCTACGTAGATAGGCTGAACAGAAAACATGTAACACCGGGGCTCCAGCCGTGCCGTGCTGAATTCATTGTATGGCATTCAAGCGCCTGGCACACAGGCCCAGTCACGTCCTGCTGATTTTTTTTTAACTGCAACCTCTTGTACTGGGGGAAGCATACAGGTGTGGCAGTCTTTAAGTGCATACTTTGGTTTCAAATGATTTCCAAGTAAGCTTGAGACTGCGGTGTACTCTCTGAATCAGGGTGCATGCGTGTTTGTGACCCTGTAGTTAATGGTGATCAGACAACACCCAATTTTCTTCCTCAAGTCTCGAGGGGTGGTGCTGTGATTCTGCGTTTGATTTACTGACTCTGCTATGCTCAGCCGATCAGGTTGTAGGTTTTAGGCGCACATATCACATCGTACAAGTGCAGACAGGCAAGATTGATGACTGCTGGATTCAGATGCACTCTACCCGAATGGGACACATAAAGAGCATTCTGCATATCATTTGAGGCCCTGTGTGCTGACGATAATTCATTCAGGTCAGTACTTTCTGCCATTACCGGAACGTCAGTCAGCCAGGCGCTTCTATAGGTCGTCCCCCTGTCGTCTGTACACGTTTGGACCAAGCCTGTGTACGTCCAAGTGTATCATACCCCTTCAGGAGGTGATAAAAAAACACTAGGTGCTTTCGGCGGTACCCTTTGTACCTCCCAAAGTGTTGTGGTCCTGCAGCTTACAATTGTACCCCAAAAAGAGAGGTTTGAAGTACCCAGCCTGTCCCCTTTGTCATCAACTAGGGCTCCGTGATTTCCAGGATGCCTTTAGGAGAATGTGTGTCCGTTTGTTTGTTTGCAGGGCACACATACCTTGGCCTGCTGGCAATGCAGCGAACGCACTCTGGTCTTAGACACAAAATTGTAGGGTGTTGCTCACTGAACCGGGAGTTTATCCTATAGGCTGGTCGTGCATTGTATTGCTGACCGCAGGAACGGTAAAGCTTTTCGAAAAGACCTGCGGAGAGATGATTGCTGCGACGAGGATGGGAACGTTTGGCATTCCGTATGAACAGTGGTCCCCATTCCCAAAACATACTCCCGTTGAGATGGTTTTTGGAGCCACTGGTACTGAATACAATTTTTCCGTTGTGAAATTGCATGTAGGGAACCTTGAAACTCAGGAAGGCCTGTTATAGTGGGGGGCAGTGCCATAGATCTTCGAGCAGCTGTTGTCAGAATAAGTGGCTCAAAAGGCGGACCCAGTACCACTGGCTGGCTTGCTGAAAGGAGCCTGGGAATTGGACCCTCTATAAGACAGGAGGGTGTCTACACGCCCAGAGCCCAAGAGGGCCCCCCGCAGCGAGGTGATCTTCCTAAGTCCCTCTCAAGTTGGACTGCCAAGCCGACATGCTGTCAAGGCTAGTGGTACAGGAGGGAGGCACAGCAGAGGAAGAGTTGATAATGCTGTGCTCCCAAGTCCTTTCCTGGCGCCATGCGTGCCGACATCTTTGCCTCTTTGTGTATGTGTTGAGAAGGTTAATCACTTGTTATTCTGCGTGAGATTGACTTACTCTGAAATGATGACTCTGTGATTGTCAGGGGCGCTTGTTTGCTGGACAAAGTGGTATTGCAGAATTTGCTGTGTTCTTCAGATTTCAACTGTCCAGTGACACTTCACTGTACCCTGTATGTTGTAAAACACCTAGTGTTTCGCAATTTCAGCCATGAATGCCGATGACATTGACACGTGGTCACCAGGTGCTCTTGTCTATTTCCAACATTCACACCGAAGAGCCCATTCCTCGGATGAGAAAGTGCAGCTCTTGAAGATAAAATGCTCAGGTAGCACACCGACGCTATTGCTCAGTACACCCGACTTACATCCCTGCCAGTGGTTTTTTTTGTAACTCCATTTCCCCAATTGCCAGAGAAGTTGGAATGTCGAGGTCCTCGTGTTTGTTTGCTGGTTTGATGAGATAGTGTTGTCGATGAATTGTTGTATACATCATTTTTGTTCCATGGACGGCACTGCCCTGCATTGCAGCTTGATCCCTGTCACGTACTCTCTAGTACTGCTGTTATGTTCCAACGTCCTGGGAGCAGTATTGCACCTGCCAAGATTCCTGGCCTCAGAGTACCGTCCCCTATACCTGCTCCTGTAACGTGCATACCTACACCCCCCCGAACTACCACTGCTCATGCTCCAAGGGGTTGCACAGATTGTATTCCGTTGTACTCACCTGTTGGCAGTGAAGGCCGTGAAAAAAACGGAGACGATGCATGGGATATTGAGACCGTGGGGCGCAACCAGGGCGCGTTACATAGGAGTCAGAGAGTTTTTGCACAATGAAGGCGCGTGATGTGTGTGGGTGCCGGCAAATGATATTGCGAACAACCAGAAGGGGGCCGGGAGCTGCTTCAGACTCCATTTTCCTGATGCAAAGGTGCTCCCTGCAGGCCGGGACTCAGAATTGCCGACTCTCGTGCCCAAGGTGAAGGTAAACTTGCTGATGACTTCAGCGCCGTCGGCAGCCGGAGAGCTCACTGGTGTGTCGCTGCGGGACCCTCATCAAAAGATGGCACCGGCACGGAGAGCCAGCTTCCGACCAGAGCTGAACCCGCATAGCATCAGGCTGGTCTCAGCCAATTAGATGCTTCGAAGGAAAAACTATTAACATTTGGCGGTCTGCTGCATGGCAGTGTGTGCTGCTTTCCCGAGGATGAGCAGCTAACTGTCTGCTGCATGGCATTGCGTCCTGCTTTTCTTGAGGATGTACAGCTAGCTGTCTGTTGGCCATTTCGTTAGTATGGCAGTATAGGCCGTGTTTCCTCTGTTTCTGGCTGCACAGCACTGCTCTTTGTGCTGTATCGGTTGCTCAATGTTCATGTGGAATCGTGCTGGGGATATGTTGGCAGCAGGCCCGCATTCCTATAGCATCATAGCAAGTGAAGCCGCTATTTTCCGTAGAGTTACTCCGAAACCCTGATACCCCAGCGAAAGGTAGTTAGGATGCCGGGAGGTGCGGTGTTTTAGCTGTCTACAAGCAGTCTTTTCTGCAGTTGTTGTCTGTGACACGTGAGGTGACAAGGTACCCGAAAACTTCTTGTAAAGACCACATAAGGGCCGACAGAAGTCTTCAAAAAATGTTACCTTCCAGTGCGTAGTGGACAGGGTGTGTAGACTTCTGGCACCACTGCGCGTAGGAATGTAGGAATGCGAGAGCGTTTCTGGCCTGTGGTGCGCTATTTCGGCGTTTCAGTGAATGCCGCACAGATCGATGAGGCGGAATGCCGAGCTCAGCAATCTCTCAGTTGTAGAATAAGACGACCTGTGATAGCCCCCGGAGCAATGCCCTGAAGGAACCCAGGAGGTCCCCAATGAATTGGCCATCTGGTCTGAGCCTTAGTGCCAATATGCTGATTGTATCATGGGTGGTCTGCTTACAGGAACAATTCCGTTGTGGAGTACCCTGATGGCAGTGGCAAGTACTGTTTGTTTTAGGCTTACTGCCTTTACAACTACGTGACTGAGTTACTAGTGGGAACCCTGATAGAGCAGGGATGTGCTGCCGATATCAGCGAGCACGATTACCTTACGTGTTAGCCTAACGCCTTACTCGAAGTAGTGACAGCTGTTCTTCTCTCCTCAGTGTCACTCACCATATTTCTATTTTTTCCCAAACCATCGGCAAGTCCGCCCTCCGTAAGGAGTGAGAAGCCCTTACCACGCCCCCGCTAATTGGAGTAGATTTGTTTCGTGTTGGGAAATGTTTGTTTATCTCGGGGCTACAGGAATTGCTGAGTTGCCTACGGGATGGAATGTAGGTACAAGGGCGATGAGGCTGTGCATGTGTGCGCACTAACCCTGCAGTGTGCACAGAAGTTACCCTTTTGCAATATGTTTTCTCCCTCCGTGTTTTGAGAGCCCGTTAGGAGATGCTTAGGGTCTTGGACTCCTGTCTCGGGGCATTCTTTTCGCAAGAGAGTCTGGTTGGGCAGTGAAGATTTGTAAATACATTTTAGCTTAGTATTCAGCTTGATTTCCTTTTAGGAATGTCTTTCAGTTGCCAGAGAATTCCACTTTCATTTTCATTCGTGCAGAAATGTCTGAAATGTTCACTTACCCACACTGCACCCTTTGTTAACCTTCGAGTCTAGTCTAGATTTGTGTATCAGTGTGCCGGTATGTTTCCTGTCTGGGGTAAGGCAACCCTTGGCAAGGGTTGTAGGGGTGACCACCCTTTCACCAGTATTTGTTCTGCATCTCGGTCCCAAACTCGCCACGCGTGATACTGTTGCCTTTAGTTCAAAGGCTTTGGCTTCAGCACTGTGCCTTCAATCGTATCCTCTGTTCTTGCACTCAGATTTTATTCGGCGCTCACAATTTCCCTCCGAGGAGCTCCCGTTTGAAGGTTTATGAGAATGAGTGCCTGGACACATGAAAAACGCTGATTTGCAGGGTGAGGCCTAGAGAACTCAACCGCTGATACAGCTCGGTGTTGACTTGAATGCGTTTCAAGCAGTGAAATTTCTCCTTTGTGGTTCTGTACTTGTCACTCCAGGATGCCCTACAATTTCCAGCTATACGCTACCTGAGTTGCAAATCCAGAAATTTCTTGTACGTGCAGTCTTCTTAGCAGAGACTGTACTGTCCGGCAGAGAAGATGACATTGCTTCATGCCCCTGTCCTTAAGCTCAGGGCCCTGATATGGACCAAGCATCCTTTCCTGTTCAGGTGAAACAGCGATCTGGTCACAGTCATAGACACCGAGTGCTATGTCAGATGTAACTGGCTTGTACACTCTTACCTTCACAACTCCTAACTTTAAGCGTCCACCTCTGCCAGGTTATTGAAAGTTAGCACGTAGTCTCAGACAGAGCAGACGGAACACAGAGGTTACTGTCAGTTGCAATCGTGTCTCAGAAGAGGACACAGAGGACATCATGAGGTTAACATGTCTCAGAAGCAGCCGCTGTCTAGTATCCACTGGATGCAGGATGAGCGTCAATACACCCAGCAGCAAGTCTGCTGCATGGAGCACCCGTGATTTAGCAGTCCCTCAGTCCTGTTCTCGCTTACGGCAGGCCTCAAAGAGAGTCATGACGGCCATCAATAATGGTCCGTTGGGACTGACTGAGATGGTTCTTTACTCACTTTGCAGACGTGTTCACGCCTGAAAGGGAGTCATGACAGCCATCAATAATGGTCCATTGGGACTAACTGAGATGGTTCTTGAGACACCTTTGCGGTAAGATTTACTCATAAAGGGGGGTCATGACAGCCATCAAATATCGTCCATTGGGACTGGGTGAGACGGTTCTTGACACACCTTTCAAATACATACACGAATCAAAAGGAGTCATGGTAGCCATCAATAAAGGTTGGTTGGCGACTAACTGAGATGGTTCTTCAATCCCTTTGGAAATGTGGATTGCCTTACAGAATGATACGTGCAAGCACCCGGTGGGAAGCCACCAAGGCACTCTTGATTCAGAGCACTGCTGTCCATTGGCAGGCTCGTACTATGAATAAAAGAGACAAAGAAGTCAGGGAATAGTAAGGTAATTACATTGGGAACCGAGACAAGCAGGAGAAAATGTTTCCTTTGCCCTGTAGTTGGCTGATCACCAGGTACTTAAGGGGGCATAAGCTCCGTTGGTATCTGAATGTTGGTTCAGTATTGTTGTGCTGTATGTCCTCCCCCGTATATGGGCATTGGCTTTCTTCTGATTGCTCTCTCCGACAGTGCTGACCTTCACGTCAGAACCGAATTGACCGGAGATTAATGGTTCGAGTGATGGTAGGCATGGAAAAGTTGGAATTACGGTTGCGACTGATTTTGCCTTCCTGTATTACTCTCTATCTAGGAAGCTAGGATGCTACTTGGAGCTCCCCCTGGGGGGGGGGGGCCTCGCACCATGCGCTGGAGTTAAGAGAGCCTTCAGGTAAGAGGTCTTTTGTTCTCTCCTTCACTGCGTACTTGTGTACTGATCTTTAAATAGAGTTCTCTGGGGATACACTTGTTCTGCATTGACAGGTTTGCATGCCAAGTGTCTTGTCATGCACCAATGCAATTGCTAGTGTTCAGACCCTTTGGATTTGACGGGCAGTTTCTTTGTTGCTTTGTGTGGACTCACAGTTTAGCACAAGCGTTGTTGGGGGCTGATTGTCTGGTGTGTTGAGTGCTTCAGGGTCTTTGCCTGGCTTGCATACTGCAATGCTGGGAAGAAGATCACCAGCTGCTGGTGTCACTGTGTCTGACTGCATGCAGGCCCCCTCTCATCCTACAACACCTGATGGTATGAGGGATGGAGTACCGAAATAGCCTTATTTGCGATTTTCAGAAGTTACTTCAAATGTAAACAGGAACAGCAATCCTGAGCCCACGTTCTGTCAATTGTCATGCTATCTGTGCATAGCTGTGCAAACTCTGCTATTTTAAAAGAAATATATAGCTGTGCTGGATGTCATGTCAGACATTGCTGTAGAATATCACACAATAAGGACCGAGGGTGATTTCAGCAATCCAGAATGGAACAGGTATTGCATGCTCCACCCTGGGATGATTTCAGTCTGTTCAGAGAAGGTGAGGACTTGTTAATTGAGTTCTGTCTACTTTGGCAGATTCTTCTGCCGTGTGCAATGCATTGTTGCAGCACTCCCTGAGACGTCCCATCTACAGTGTCGCATCTGGGGGGGAGTAAGAAAAACCTCTCTTTCCTTGGTTTCTACAATGACAGATGTGTTACGGTATGACATTCATGTTACCATCCTGCAGTGTCTGCTTCTTTTCGTTGCAGATGCTTCAATAAGGCGCTGCTTTCTGCTGTCTCAGCCAGTACTATCAGTCGCAGGTACGTAAACCCCCCCCCATTTTGAATGACCCGTTCGTTAAATTCGGGCAGCCCGGTGCAAATTCTCCCGAGGGTCGTTGTAACTGTCCATGTGTCTCACTCTTTGCCTGGGGTTTGGGTCTGAGAAGGGGTCCGCTTATTTGGTTGGCATGCTCCGGGAAACACGGGGGGTCGTTGTATACGGGGGGGTCGTTCTAGTGGGGAGGGTCGTTCTAAATGGGGGGGGGGTTTACATTGGTTTTTGACAGAATTTGGATTATGATTTTCTGTTGGTGCGATCCTTTGTGGACAGATTCAGTTCAGTCAGGTCGGATGCATTCTAATTATCTTTGGGTCATCAGTATGAAGAATCATGTAGGCAAAACAGAATGATTCGAGCATATGTGAATGACGGCATGGCGCTCAAGGGATCATTTGCCTTATTGATAAAGGCTGAAGGACGTTCATTTGCAAGGTGACACATTTGTTGTGTACATGTATACGTCTTTGTCTATATGATGTTCGCCTAGTTGCAATTGATCAGTTGTCATTCACTCACATGGCATGTGGCCACGTTATTTCATGCAACCTCGTTGATTGGTGTGTTGTTGACATTCATGAATATCATCATGGCTAAATACAATGTTCCACACACACGTGCGTCCATGTGTTGAGTGCTTTATGTGAGTGAAGCTTTGTGCAAAGGATATATGTTTGATCATCAACGTGAATCATCATTGGTTCATTTGTTTCTTCTTTGTGTGCTTATAGACATGCAGTCCGTGGTGATCCCCGCCATGCATGGATGGGCTCGGGGGCACATGAGGAATTGGGGGACTCCTCTGTATCTTGAAAGATTCAACCAGGTTAGGCATACAGAATATAGATGCACTTATGCCGTACTGAGGAATGCATTGTCTCAATATTGATTTGCGTTTGCTTTGCCTTGCTTCTTCTGTGTTTAGTTATATATCATGGTTTATCACTTTTACAGGGAAAACCAAGGAAACAAAGAGTGTATGGTTTGCATGTGTTACACACACACAAACTTATACACAAACACAACCGAAATACGTTTGGGGATATTTTATGTAATTGAAACGAAAACGGAGTCAATAGCCATTTGCTTTTCTTTGATGTGGAGGCGGCTGCAATGACGAGTTTGAATGCACGGGTGTGATCCCCCGGTCTAGGTGCCAACAGGCGGTTTGTCCTGGTGGAGAAGTTCCCAAACTTCGAGAAAGTGTCAGACTTTCTTTTGCCGAACGTGGAGGACGCGCCAAGGGAGTGTTCGGGTGTGGCAGGACGGCTGACTCAGTTGGCATAGGAGAACAAGATCCTCCTGGATCAGGCCGTTGTGGCCAAGCAGACGCTGAAGAAGGACGCGGAGCACAACCGCAAATTGTAGCCAACTATGCGCGTGATCTGCCGGTTGACCCTCGAGTCCCGACCTAAGGATGAGGAACCGTGCAGCGTGACCCCAAAGCCCATGAGTTGGACCCCGGAAGTGGGACTACCCCCGCCCCCGGAGGAGATCATGCGTCGAGAGCTGTTCCCGATGCCACCGCCGGCACCACAGCTTCTGGCACAACAACTCATTCAGTCCGAACCGGCGGAAAAACGGCAAGGGTATACCAAGCCTCCCGCGTAATACCCCCACCACCAGCGCCTCTCAGGGCCGGCAACCCGTTTCCAATCCCAGCGCCTGCACCCCAACTTCCAGCGCAGTTGGATGCTCACCATGGCCAGAGCCACCAGCAGCATCACCACCAACATCCTCCCCATCCAAAATCCAGTGGATATGGACATGGTAGATATGGGTCTCACCAATGAACCCATGGTGGCCCCAACTACATACCAGCGCCTACGCTCGGGCACAGCATGCTCGGAGCAGTCCCAGCGCCGACACAGGGATTTAGGCAGAGCATGCGCAGAGGACCAGCCCGAGTGGAGGCCCGTGCTCGGATGCCGAATCGAAGCAGCGTACAGCTGCAGGATTCGGGTCTTGGAGGCCAGCGTGATGCAAGTGTCAGCGCAAGGGGGGTTTCTCGCAATTGAGGTCCGCCCCGTATGTTGCTGACAACAAGGTGGGCGCGCACGCCATGGGACAGCCCACTTCCACGGAGGCAGCCGCGCAGGCCCTACACATGCCGAAGTACGGAGGGAATGCATGTCATGTGCTGTGGCAGCCCGCAGTGTCCTGGCCACAAAGGGCGTTTAACGCATGTGATCAGGAACAAATTAATTTGCCTAATCGCAGTTGAGCTTTTCAGGGTGCTAGACTCAAAAGCAGATGTGTTGCATGCTGTGGAGGCCAGTTATCAAGTGTTTCATGGACACCAGCATCAAATCACATAATTTTTGCAAAAGGTGGAGAGGAAATGCCATTTTTCAGCCCAAAGCAGCTTACAATGTGGTCATTTGGTTAAGTTGTACAGTTCAAAGACGCCCCCTGGTTTTGAAGGGTGCTGGATAGGGATGCACACACGCAACTACTTTTTTTTGTTGTAGCAGGGACCCACATTGAGGTCATTTTTGATCAAAAATTGCAGTATTTGTGCAGATTCGGCCAGCCAGTCAGAAATGTGTACAATCTGCCATTTCACATAGAATTGAATGATTTGACCACATGCCGCCGGATGTTTCATTTGTTTGGAATTCCCTCCGCTGGGGTTGTTAGATAGCAAGTATTTATGAAGTCTGCAAATGATATGATTTCATTTGCAAAATATTGTCATTTCATGTGAAACACGTTGCCATTCTTGGACAGAATGTAATTTATTTCCTGGGCGCCGTTTCAGGTGCGCTGTGCAATAGACTGACCCAGTCACAGATAGGTCACGTCTTGGCCAACATTTCCATGCCCAAGTACAGCGGCAAACCAGAGGAGTTGGATGAGTCCAAGCGGACGTGCAACAAGTGCATCAACGACTCCACCATTGGGTGCAAAGATGCCCAGCGCTAGCCGTTCTGGCTGGGTGTGCTCCCCCACTGTGTCCCCGCCAACGTGAAGAAGGAGCGAGACAGCTGGCTTGAGGACGGCAAGGTCTCCAACTGGGACGGAAAGTGGTGCGCTTTTGTGAGGAAGAAATCAGCGATCACCCGCGCCATGCCCAGCGGCGGTTGAAGGCCCCGTCGCTGAGCACATCACGAGGCCAGATTCCTGGTGTTAGATGGGCGGGAGTTCGGCCGGGAGTACTGCCACTTGAGGCGATGTGTTGAGCCCTGGACGGAGGAGTGGGAGGCCGCCCGGTTCTGGGATATGCTGCCGTACAAGTGGCAGGAGAAGATCCAGGCGGAGTAGCACAAGCAAGGCCGAACCTGAACCGTGGTCAAGGTCCTCCTGCCCCAGCAGCAGCAGCAAGGCTTGCTGCAGCGGATCAACACCGGGGAGACTGCGCACTACGGGTTCGACACCATGGAGACCGCCCTGATGACCACCAGAGAGGACCGCGGGAAGGGCTAGAGCTTCAAGGCCATGGACAGAGACAAATGGATAACGGGCCTGTTGAAGGCCCAGGCCATTGACAGGCAGATGAATGCGGATGACATAATACAATTCACCAGCGAAACGATGACCCCAAACCACCACAACGAGGCCAAATATCAAGACCGTGGAGGTCAACGGAGCTGGGTCCAAATTGACGTCCGACAAACGAAGGAAGACATCGCGGAGAGCAGCACCTCAACCAAATAGCATACGTTGAAGGGTGGCGGTGGTTACTCGAATGTCACGGGAGACATACTCCAGAGTCCTTGTCCTGAAGTTGGAGTACAAGCAATGGATGCTATACTGGCGGAAGTATACGGTGTACAGTCCATCAGCCAGATGAACGCAGTCCGAAAGAGGATGGTTCCACGCCATTGCCATAGACCACCGCTGTCGTTCCGCGGGTACTGTGAGCAGCGAGGCGTACCAGACAGAAAGGCCGGCTGCTACGTCTGCTATGGCCAGAATGGTGACCATTGGCACGATCATACCCGCTATGAGGTGAACAAGAGGGAGAAAGCGCAGTAGTTCTCGCGGCACCCTGACAAAATGCAACAGCGTGACAAGCCTCTGGCCGCCATCCTTGCCTATGTCGTCACATGGACGCTAAGGAGGACCGCTATGCTCAGCTGATGGTGGAGATCCAAGTTCTGCTCAACCAGCTCCTGAGCAGCCGCCACAGGGATCCTCTGGACCCAAAACCTAGAGAAGCCCCAGCGCCAACAGGTCTCTACAACCGGGTATCCCCTGCTCTTGACATCAGGAGAGGGGCCCTCTCACACCCATGATTGTGTGTGAAAACACACTGGATGTGGGTGAAGCCACTGCAGGGCTAGAGACACGGCCCGCGCAGTACTGCCTGCCCATCCGGATCACAGAGATCCTGATGAATCCAGCGGTCCTCGTACGGCTTGCGATACACCAAGTGGGCAAACATTGCTAGTTGCATCTCACGGTCCGAGGGGTTGAGCAGTGCCGACAAGGAGCGGGTGTTCGAGAGGCGACATGGACGGTGAATATGGCCTATCTGAAGGTTCCGTTTACGTGGCACTTGGTAAGCCTGGGTTGAGCACCCCTCGGGGAGACATGTTTGGCAGCGCTGCGCTGCCAAAAAGCTCCAGGGTCTGGACCAAGGGAGACAATGCATGGAAGCATGGTTGAAGGAGCGATGTGAGGGATCTGCTGTATATGCATGCCCCGCGTGGCTCTTTGGAGCGTGTTGTAGCGCAGATTACCCGCTACTGTGCTCCGGCTGTCGTGACCATCTTCTCGTTGGCGACAGAGGACGCCAAGGATGCCCCATGGGTGTGGGATCTGAGGTGCATCACCCTGATCGACGGCCAACTCCCCTTCACCAAGGACATCTTTTTGGACGCCCAGGGGAACACACTACCACCTCCTGACGCATACGTGGACGGATCTGTGGCCCACCCGATCGCAACATGGGGGTGTCCTTCATTATGGTTGAAGTGCGGCTGGTAGGACGTACCATTGTGGATCGTGCCAACCGCAGCATCAGCCGCATCATGGCCCTAACAGTACGGATATGGGGAGCAGAGAGCCGATGGCTGATATTGCCCGCCCAAGATCGCACAGGAAGCCTTGTTGCCGGATAACCTGATATGGTGTGCGGGTTTCTATCGAAAACCATGCACCTGGGGTCCCATCTAAGGGATCACGCGCCAAGGCCTGGTGGGAAGACCCGGCACTCCTTACGGGACGCTTCACAAGGAATGAGTTCGTGGCATCTGTGTTGGGGCGCTGGGCAGACCAGGATGAACCAGCCGGATCCAGTGCACCGACGTGGGGAGATCAACATTGGCCCACACGACCCCATTACGAACCACCACCCGCAGCCAACGGTCGCCAAAAACTTCCCGGGGGGCTCATGACCCGCGAACAGCGACGGCCGCGAGACATGGGTGCCCCACTCAGGGAGGCCTGAGTCATGGTACATGGAGGTGAGGCCAAGTCATTGACGGACCACCCAAAGTACGGCGCCAACGTCTACGGCGACATCCTAAGTCGCACGCCCTGCAAGAGTTGGCCTGTGAGGAGGGCATTTGCGAAAGCCACAATACCCCTGAAGCAGGGATACCGGCTTCGAGATGATGGAAGAGCGCAAGCAGGCCACGGTCAAGATCTTCAAGCATTTCATTTAGCGAGGGTGGATTCAGAGGTGTTCGAGTGAACGGCAATCTCCCTGCGTTGTTATCTCAAAGGAGGTGAATCGGGAGTGGAGGGTGGTCGTCGACTACCATGACCTGAGTTTGGAGTCCAAACCCGATGTGTACTCCCTGTTTCTTATCGACAACCTGCGGCAGAAGCAGCAACCTAAGCAGATCTCCAGTTTCCTCGACCTCAAGCACGGGTATCACTAGGTGCCCTTGCGAAGACCTCTCAGGACGCTACAGCCGTGACGACCCGCCCTTGGGCTCATGCGCTGGTAGGTGATGCCCGGAGGTGAAAAATGGCAACGCCCAGTTCCAGCGCACTGTAAGTGCAACCTTGTAAGTGCAAGGTCTATTGTTGGTGTCCTTTTCTCGGGTCTCTTGAGTTGCCTTGATTGGCAAAGCCTGCTGCTTGTTTGCTTGCTTGTTTCACCCGGTGCCTGCTGGTTTTACCGGAAGTCAAATCACCCCTCAAAGCAGTACATGCAAGACACCCATATCCCACAGCAGTAACGTACAAGAGTCAAATATGTCGTGAACCGGATCCAGTCACAGTAGCAGTGTTGATGGCGGCACCAATAGCAGCAATGACGGCAAGAGACAATTCAAGGGCTCATCATACCCTATATAAATACATAGCATCAGGGGCTGAATTGTCTTGCGGGAATACTATGCACGCATCGAAAGGTCGCAAATATTATGCATGCACCGAGAAGCGCTCACAGAAAAGGCGTGAAATTATGGTCACTATTACCCGGCGCGACCTCTGTAGACTAGCGCTTCTGTCGCTAATGGTAGCGTTTGACGGCCGCAGTTACACCCCCCTACCAGGACTTACCCACGGGTGTAAGGCCGATACCCACAGAGTAGCGAGGCCGGCAAACGTGGCACTCACATGCACATGTATGGGGTATACCACTGCTTGTCCCCCAAATTAGAGGCAATCGCAAAGGCTCCGACCAAGGGCAAAGCCCGCCTCAAGTCGTCGAATAGGACGCATAGGGTTTGTTCACACCATGCCAGTACAACACACCATTGTGGTTATTCTGTACACCACGTATTTCAACTACTCCTTAAACCGCATGACTCAAGACATCATCAGTTTGGCACAGTCCCACGACCTCTATGTCTCACTTGCATGTCCACTGTGGCGTGGTGTCACTCCAAAACCGAAGGACGCATGGAGCTCACTGTGGCATTAGGAGCACCTGTGACGCGTAGGGTTGGTATGTGTGCCTGTTCTGGTCATGTTGTCACCTATAAGGACCTTGATGTGAGTGGTCGAGTGAATTGGTCATGTAGCGCCATGTCAAAGACACCTCAAGTCCCTCAACCCCACGTCCCTAGGTATTGGACACTGTTACCACAGACTTGTGTGTAGCGTGCGGCGTCACTCCACTGAAGGAAGAAAAGGGTCTCAGTTCCGAGAAACGAGACATGGACGCACCCAACTGGGTCGTAGTAGTGTTGCTGAAGCTCGAGGCTACTGCCCATGCTCCCCAATCTTCACCCTTCCCACAGAGTTTACCACCTTCGATATTTACAAAGGTTATTTCAGGACAGAGATACATACAGGGAGGCGGTGGAGCGTCATTGGGCAAAGCCAAAATCAAAACTTTACTTGGCTTCCCAACACTCCTGTAGTTCTGGCGCCAACAAATATATATAGAAATGAAGAGAGAGAGAGAGAGGTGACCACAGGCATCAAAACGAATGGGGCTGCGCGCTGTTGAGCGCATGCTTGACGGCACATGGAGAGCACTCCAAGCTCTTGAGTCCACAACAAGGCTATGCTGTCGCCTGACGCCTAGTACTCCTGACTGGCGTTCACGGCCGGTCGCCCTTCGCTGAGACTCGCTGATGCTGGAGACTGTCAGTTCTCCTGACTGGCGTTTACGGCTGGTTGCCCTTCGCTGGGACCCGCGGATGCTGGAAGCCGTTTCCTGACGCGCAGTACTCCTGACTGGCGTTTACGGCTGGTTGCCCTTTGCTGGGACCCGCTGATGCTGGAAGCCGTTGGCGGTTACGGCTGGTTGCCCTTCGCTGGGACGCGCTGATGCTGGACGCCGTTGCCTGACGCGATGTACTCCTGACCGGCGTTTACGGCTGGTCGCCCTTCGCTGGGACGCGCTGATGCGTGAAGCTGTTGCCTGACGCGCAGTACTCCTGACTGGCGTTTATGGCTGGTCGCCCACCACTTGCTGGCTTAGCGACGCTTTGATTGCTTGGACTTGCGCTTGTTTTTGCTGGAAGATGGCACGGTCTGAAAATCTCGAAGGATTGATGTCAACTCCTTCGCCTACCAGTACTCTAGGCAAGTTGTTCCCTCCTCATTCACTAATTGTTGGCACGAATGGTTGCTTGGCAACTCTCTGGTCAAGAGGCAATAAGCAAGGCCACGAATACACAAAGGCTCGTCCTGTAATTCTTCTGCGTGGGTAATTTTTCCCACGACCCTCTCAAAGAGCTCTTCAGAAATCCAGTCGTTACCGAAGTTCAAACCCCACACCATGTTTTTCGTGAACCTCTTAAAAAAGGGACCCTCGTATGGTATCAACGCTCTTGTGAGTTCCTTGTTTTTGACCGAATGTGTAGCACCTTGAACATAAAAGTTCGACAGACAGTCCTCGTACTCAGGACGCCACCAGTCATCAGTGCGTGTCGCTTCGAGAACTTCGGTGCCGGTCACTTCAAGAGCTTCGGTGCCTGTCAGCTCAAGAACGTTTTCTGGTCTGGACACTGGTTCTTCGTCACTGTCCACCCGTGCAACCACATACTCCTGATCAAGAATTTTCTCCGCTGCCCAACACCAGGCTTGTGATTCTGACCATCGAGGATAAGCATGCCTGAGGCGCATCCTTTCAGTAGGAGTTAGTTGCACCCAGACAGTTTGGTTGGAGGACTCATACCAGGCTTGTGGATCAGAGTAACCTTCAGACTCCTTCAAATATTGTAACATCACCTCTCGCCAGTTTGTTTGACTCACCACTTCGGGGACTTCTGCGTTCCAGGCCTGTTGAGACGCTTGTTCGAGCCCTGTAACCAACACGGTAAGGACCTTCTGAGCCTCGTACCATGGAACCACGTCTTCCGACTCAAAATCGATAGTTAATTCCAGCGCGGCTGCAGAAAGCTGACAGGAGGTCTTGGCATTTCTCGTCACCTGTGGCGCCCGCTGAAGGAGAGACACTGGTTCGTCCACTTCTGTTTCATCACAATCCGAATGAAAGAAATGTTCAGGAAAGTAAAGCGCGGGTTGAGACAGGGGCACTGGTTGTAACGGCGCCTGAGTCAAGGCTCTTGCATGGACCAACAACGCAATAGGCTCCTGTGTGAGATCTTCGTCGCAATCTGGCATTTTTTCTGTTCCTTCTGGCTGTTTTCTGTTACGGCGACGCTGCGCGCCTGGGAGACGACGTCGTGTCTTGTCTGGCTCTGCACCAACATTGTTTCCTTCATTCGAATCCTGGCTGACCTTCAAAACACTTCCTTTGTCTCCGTACGTCGGATGAGCGTCAGCTTGTCCAGAAGCACCTTCGGAGTGCACATTCGGCAGTGCCGCACCAGCACCCGAATTTGGACAACGCTTGGCGCTTGAACCAAAGCGCTTGAACCAGGTCTTCCACCACTTAGATTTGGAACTTGATATCATTTGATGACTTGAATTGTCTTGTAAGTGCAACCTTGTAAGTGCAAGGTCTATTGTTGGTGTCCTTTTCTCGGGTCTCTTGAGTTGCCTTGATTGGCAAAGCCTGCTGCTTGTTTGCTTGCTTGTTTCACCCGGTGCCTGCTGGTTTTACCGGAAGTCAAATCACTCCTCAAAGCAGTACATGCAAGACACCCATATCCCACAGCAGTAACGTACAAGAGTCAAATATGTCGTGAACCGGATCCAGTCACAGTAGCAGTGTTGATGGCGGCACCAATAGCAGCAATGACGGCAAGAGACAATTCAAGGGCTCATCATACCCTATATAAATACATAGCATCAGGGGCTGAATTGTCTTGCGGGAATACTATGCACGGCTCGAAAGGTCGCAAATATTATGCATGCACCGAGAAGCGCTCACAGAAAAGGCGTGAAATTATGGTCACTATTACCCGGCGCGACCTCTGTAGACTAGCGCTTCTGTCGCTAATGGTAGCGTTTGACGGCCGCAGTTACACGCACCATGGATGAATTTCTCCGAGACCTGAACTGCGCAGATCCGTTCGTGGACAACATCATTGTCGAAAGCAAGACGCCAGAGATGAAGGACGATGAGCTGATTGAGGGCCATTTTGTTGCTCTCTGGCAGGTCCTCGATGTTCTCTCCAAGGATCAGTTGACGTACAATGAAGCAAAGGCAGTTCTGTCCCCAGGGAGGTGGAGTTCGCGGGACAGGACGTTCACCGTCCCTTTCCGGGGAAGCTGGCATCCCTCGCCCACAAGTAACGAACCAAGAACATGACAGAGACGAGGGCATTCCTGGGGTTCTGCAACTACTAATCTGCGTGCGTTCATACGTATGCCAAGTATTCAGCCCCCCTGACCAAATTGTGATTTTAACACAAATCACCATTTATGACCCGGCCAAGGCCGCACACTGGCATCGAGATGGTCCGGGAAATCAGTTCAACGCTGGGACTGGTTGTGGAAAAGTAAGTAAGTAAGTAAGTAAGGGCGGCCGCGTCCGCGGCCTCATCTGACATCGCCTTGTTTGTTTTACACTGTGGCCGCCTCTGGCGGGAATGGGAGCTCTCCACCATTAGTTCCTCTGGCGACCCCCGTCTCACCTCACGGCCGAGAACTTCAACCAGGTTTGCTTGGGGCATGACTGGCAGTAGCTTTCCTTCAGTCACTGCCCTCACCGTCCCAGCTCCATCCGGTCCCCCGTCGAAGGATCCTCTGGCCTTCCCCCCCAAGCAGAGCCTTTAGGGTGCCTGCAGGCGGGTTTCCTGTGGATAGCCGTAGCCGACAGCGGAGCATTGCTCTCAACCACGCTCCATCACTCCGCATCCCTCACGGGCTGGAGTACCCACTTGGCTCCCGGCTGCACTTGGTTTTAGTCCATCCGCCGCTGGAGGCCAGGGGCCGACCATTTCCACGTTCCTCCGGGTTCCGCTCACGCGTGAACCTACGTTTACTCAGGCCATTGACCTGGGGGCCTCAGTGTCAACCCACATCCATGCAGACACCTCACCGCCATCCCAGTGTCCAGGCCATTTTCCCGACTTCGCCATGGTCAGGCTCCGCATGGTTGGCCCATGGTTCACCACTCCATGGCGACTGGTTTACCTGATCCCACGGGGCTGTTGCTTGGCGCTTTCTGTTGCCCAATTTTCCCTGCTCTGATTTGTTCGCAACCCCATGATGCCCCGCTTCCGCTTGTCTCATCCCGTCACCGGCCCACTTCCCGCGTCCCATGGTTGCCCCATCCCAACGGGGCTGTTGTGCGGCCCTTGCCACACCTCTTTCCTGGCCTCGTCCCCTCCATACCATGCCTCATCCCGTGTTTCTACCCCAACGGGCCGCCAGCAACCCAGTGGCGCGGGTCTTCTAACGGTGGACAGTTTCGTGCTCCTTGCACGGGTCGCTCCTATGCCATACCCTCTTCCCGCACACATGTTGCGTTCTCCTGACCAGCCACGGATGATCCAATCCGGGGCGTTTGGCCATATTTCCCATGTCAAGGCCCTATTGGCCTACCGGCTTAATGGCACAAGAACACAGCACCCCTAAGCGGCTGTGGCCCAGCAGGAACGCCATCACACGTACACCTGATTGGGCTTGTAAGGGAGCTGTGTTCTTTATGCGTGCACCGCATGCGGTTTCGCCGTCCTTAACGTCGTCGTTCAGACCTCGCAATCCATGGTGGAAGGCCCTTCTGATGTTTGTCCCTCGCCATTCTTGGCTCAGGGTCCTTTAATCTTCTTTCCCCGCCATACCTGGCTCGGGCGTATTGCTGTGTGTGTGATCTGTTTATGCACGGTCGGCGGCCCTAGTGATCTACCTGTGTTTAGGCAGTAGAACACAGCGGTTTTTTTTTGTAGCTGTGGCCTAGCAGGGACGCCACTACTCGTACCCCTGCTAGGGCTCGGAGGGATGGTGTGCTTTATCTACGTACCCCGCTTGTGTACGTGGTGACCATGAAGATGTCGCCCATCCCCCCCGTTTCCAGCGGGAGGGATCTGCAGTTGTTGTTCCCTCGCCTTTCCTGGTGTGGGTGCTTTACTCTTTTGTTCCCATCATTCGTGGCTCGAGCATCTTGCTGTGCGTGTGAGTGCGCCATTGGTTTAGCTGGGTGAGCGGCTGTGTGTGCACCATTTCACCCTACGTGTCCCACCTACGGTAGGAGTGACTCATGCATGGTGGGGGTGCGGGGAGGCGTAGCTACCAGCACTCACGTTGGGCCTGCTATAGTGGGATAGCCTGGCCCCCCTCTGCGCTGCCTGCGGGGCCTGGTTCTTGTGCGGACAGGCGTTAAGCCCCGGATGATCCAGTCCGGCGCACCAAACCGCCACTGGTCCCTGGATGATCAAGTCCGGGGGGCAGCGGCTCCTACTGCTTGATCCGCCCCGGATGATCTAGTCCGGGGTGTCAGGTCTCATTTCACCAGATGATGCTTTCGTCGTGTTTTGGCCGCTCCTTCTTGTTTTGCCCCGGATGATCCAGTCCTGGATATTCCATGGCCTCGTCACTGAATCACTGCATCACAACGGCCTTGTCCGGGTCTCAGCATCACTGCATTACCACGGGCTTCTTCTTTTCGCTGCCTCGCTGCTTCTCCACGGCCTCGTCCTCTTGGCTGCTGCTCCGCATCACCACAGCCTTGTCCACGTGTCTACATCACTGCATCACCACGGCCTTGTCCTCATCATTGTTTCACTGCATCTCCTCGGCCTTGTCCCCATCTCTGCTTCACTGCATCACCACGGCCATGTCCTGATGGCTGCAACTCTGCATCACCGCGGCCTCATCGATTCATCTGCTTCTCTGCTTAACCACGGCCCTCCTCATCAAGGCTGCACTGCATCTCCTCGGCACCGTCCTCATCTCTTCATCACTGCATCTCAGTGGCGTACTCTTTTGCGCTGCACCCGCACATGACTTTATCGCTGCACCTTGCCCGCCTCGGCCTCATGTCTTCCTCGCTTCTGGCCGCCCCTTTCCCCCGGACTCTCCAGTCCGGGGGTTGATCCGCCCCGCACTATCTTGCCCAGGGCGTCAGACCACTTTTGCCAGGAAGATCTAGTCTTGGGCGTTGTGGCCGCTCCTTCTTCTTCTGCCCCGGATGATCCAGCCCGGGGCGTCAGGCCGCCACTTGTCCCTAGATGATCCAGTCTGGGGAGCGGCGGCTCCTGCTGCTTCTTCCGCCCCGGAGGATCCTGTCCGGGGCGGCTCTTCTCATTTCAACGGATGATGTTGTCGTTTTGTTTTGGCCGCTGATTTCTTATTTTGCCCCGGATGATCCAGTCCAGGGCACTCCATGGTCTCGTCACCGCATCGCTGCATCACCTCTGGCCCCGTCAGGGTCTCTGCATATCTGCATCACCTCGAGCTCTTCCTCTTCGCTGCTGCACTGCTTCACTACGGCCTCGTCCTCTTGGCTGCTGCACTGCTTAGCCATGGCCTCGTCCACGTGTCTGCATCACTGCATCATCACGGCCTTGTCCTCATCATCGTTTCTCTGAATCTCCTCGGCCCCTGTCCTCATCAGCGCTTCTCTGCATCACGACGGCCTTTTCCTCTTGGCTGCATTTCCGCTTCACTGCGGCCTCATCCGTAGGATTGCTTTTTATGCTTCACCACGGCCCCCTCCTCCTCCATGCTGCACTGCATCTCCTGGGCCTCGTCCTCTTCACTGTATCACTGCATCTCAATGCTGTTGTCCTTTTCGCTGCATCCGGACATGACTCCGTCGCCGCACCACTTCGGCCTCGGTCTCATGTCTCCTTCGCTTCTGGGCGCCACTTTCCCCTGGACTCTCCAATCCGGGGGCTGGCGGCTCTTCCTGCTTGATCCGCCCGGGACTATTCTGCCCCGGGCGTATGGGCCACTTTTCCCGTTTGATCCAGTCCTGGGGATTGTGGCCGCTCCTTCTTGTTCAACCCCGGATGATCCAGCTCGGGGCATCAGGCCGCCACTTGTCCCTGGAGGATCCAGTCTGGGGGGCGGCGGCTCCCCCTGCTTGATCTGCCCCAGATCATCCAGTCCGGGGCGTCAGTTCTCAGCGCACCGGTTGTTGCTGTTGTTTTGTTTTGGCCGCTCCTTCTTGTTTTGCCCAGGATGATCCAGTCCAAGGCACTCCGTCGCCTCGTCACCGCATCGCTGCATCACAATGGCCTCATCCGGGTCTCTGTATATCTGCATCAACACGGGCTCCTCCTCTCCGCTGCTTCCCTGCTTCACCACGGCTTCATCTTCTTGGCCGCTGCTGCGCATCTCCTTGGCGTCGTCCGCTTGTGTGCATCTCCATGGCCTTGTCCACATCATTGTTTCCCTGCATCTCCTCGGCCTCGGCCTTATCACCGCCTCTCTGCATCACCACAGCCTTGTCATCATGGCTGCATCTCCGCATCACCACGGCCCCGTCCTCATTACCGCTGCACTGCATCTCCTCGGCCTCGTCCTCTTCACCGTATCGCTGCATCCCCATGGCTCTGTCCTTTGCGTTGCAGCTGGTCTTGGCTGCATCGCTGCACCACCTCGGCGTCGGCCTCCTGTCTCTGTCACTTCTGGCTGCCACTTTCCCGTGGACGCTCCAGTCTGGGGCGTGGGGGCTCCTCCTGCTTGATGCGCCCCGGTTGATCCAGTCAGGGACGTCGGCCCGCCACTTGTCCCTGGATGATCCAGTCCGGGGGGCGGCGCCTCCTCCTGCTTAATCCGCCCCGGATGATCCAGCCCGTGGGCGCGACAGCTGCTTGTAGGGGACGAGCTCCGGGCTGATTTCGGCTGCGTCAGGTCCGCCCTCCATGATCTCGCCAGTGGCCACTCTGAGGCTGAGCGGCGCGGCAGTGCAGCGCAGGGATCGGGCACTTAGCAGCCGCTTGCGCCCCAGGCTCCTCCGAGCTCCGCTGTCCACTTGTCCCTGAATGATCCAGTCCGGCGGGCGGCGGCTCCTGCTGTTTGGTCCACCTCGGATGATATAGTCCCGGCTGTCTGGTCTTATTGGTGCTCCTTGGCCTCGTCACCGCTTCGCTGCTTTTCCTTCGCCTCATCCGGGTCTCCGCCTCTCTGCTTCTTCACGCGTTCCGGGGGCTCCACGGGCGGCGGGCATGCGTCTTCGTGGGCGTCCCTCCCCTGGTTGGCTGTTGCTTGGCAACGCTTCCTGTCCCGCCGTTGTGTGCGCATGGTGCGCGCTGTCCGGCTTTGCGGCACTGGGCGGCCGTTGTTGGTTGGCACCTGGTCCTGTGCCGTGGTTGTGGCCGGCTGCATTCCCCTCTGGCGTGCCTCTCGGCCCCGGTTGGTGCGCCGCTCCTCGTCCGGTCCGGTTGCTCTCGGTGCTCCGGTCGGCTTTCCCGTCGCCAGGGTGCCTTCCCCCACCCCGGGGGCTCTCAGCCCCGGATTCGCAGGGCAGCTACGCGGGGCACATGGAGGCCGGCCGAGAACCGGGCTCATGGTGCCTGCCGCTGGCCCCTGCCCAAGCAGGCGCGCTGCGCTCCCTCCGCGTCGTACTCGTTCCGGGTCCCGCGACGGGGTTGTCCCTGGCGGGTCCCTCCGGCTCTGGTCTTGGGCCACGTGCGCTGCGTTGGTTTGGCGTGTGTGGACCCCCTCACTGACGCGTCCAGTGTCCCGTACAGTCCGTCCTTCGACGGGGACCTCGGCTGGTGCACCGGGGCTGTTTCGTGTGGACGCCGACACCTCCCCTTTCGGGTCGGAAGACGCCACGCCCGGGTCCCGTGCGTGTGTGCGTGTGCCAGCTTTCTTTCGCCAGGTAGGGCGAGCTAGCTTAGCGGGCGCGTTTTGGTGCGCCTCACCTTTCCTCTGGCCGTTTTGTCATTCTTCTTTTTTCGTCCCCTCCGGCTTTTTCTGCTTTCCGGCCCCGGGTGCCCTTGGCCTTGGCGCTCTGCGTTTTCTTTTGCCCGCCCCCCCCTCCCGGCCCGCCCCCCTCCCCCCCGTCCCCTTTTTTTTGTTGTTGTTTCCCTGCTTTGCGTTCCCTTTTTTTTTGCCCCCCCCCTCCCCCCTCTGTTTTTTTTGCCTCCCCCCATGCTCCCTCTCCTCGTTTTCTTTTTTTTTCCCTTTCTTTTTTTCGGGGGCGGGGCTTCCTTGCTCCTTTTCAGTGCCCTGGTGCCTGCAACCCCCGCTGTTGTGTGTCCTCTTGTGTTGTTGTAGTGCCGTGCGTGTGCCTCTGATGGTGCGCTGCAGTGTGTCGCCTGTGTCCCGCTTTGTGCCTTGCTGCTGCGCTGTACCCGTTACTTTCCTCGTATTCTGCCCGTGTGTCGCTGCTTGCCTTGTTTTGCTGTTTGGTTGTGCCCTGCCCCCCCCTCCCCCGCCCAGGCCATTGTTCCTGGTGTTGTGTGGTCACCTTTGTCCTCTCGTCTTGTTGTGCCGTGTGCGTGCGCCTTCTTGCCTTCTTTCTCCTTGGCTCCACTCTGTGCTGCTCCGCGTCCATGTTGTGTTGCGCTTGCTGCCCGTGCCCCCTGGTGTCGTGCGTTGCCATAGCGTGGTGCGCTGTGTGGTGTGCCTCCCCCCCCGCGGCTGTTGCTCTCGATCTTTTGTGGTGTGGTGTGCCGTGCTGTGTTCTGGCTTGCCCTTTGCCTTGGTGTGTGTGCCCTTGTGCTGGGTGGTGCCAGAGTGCGTGCCGTTCGGCGTCCCGCGCAGCGCCGTGTCGTGTTGTGCTGTTGGTGTTTCCTCCTGCTGCTGGGTTGTCGCTATTTTGTGTTGATTTCCCGGCCGTTGGCCTTTGCTGCGGTGCTTGGCGCCGTGTTTTTTTTGTGCCTGTGTCGTGTGGTTGTGCTGCGCCCCTGGTTGCTTTTGGTGTTGTGCGGTGTCATGTGTCTTGTTCCATGGTGCCGCGGTCTGGTGTTGGCTGTTTTGTGTGGTTCGCGGTGTTTTTTTTTGCTGTGCTGTGCCTTGCTGGTGTTGTCTTGCCTTGCTTTGTTGTGTGCTGCCGTGTTGTGCAGTCGTTGGCTGCACCGTGTCTGCTGGTGTCGTGTGGTGCCCTGCTGCACTGTGCTGTTTGGTGCGGCGTTAAGTCCTGTGTGGTGCCGTCGTGTGTTGTTGCACGCTGTGGTGTTTTCTTTGGCGCTGTGTGGTGTCATGATGCGCTGTGTCGTCTGGTGTGCCGCTGTCCCGTGCTGTGTTGTGCTCGTTTTGCCGTGCTGTCCGGCCCTGTGACCCCCCCCCCCCTGCTGCTGCATTTGTTGTCTGGCTGTGCCCTGCGTCCTATCATGTTTTGCCGTGTCCTGCTGTGCCTGTCGTGCTGTGCTGCGCTGCGCTGGTACTCTTGGGTCTTGCTACTCGTTTTTGTCTGTGCTGTTGCCGTTGCCTGGGGCTGTGGTGCGTTGTTGTGTGCTGTGCTTTTCCTTCTCGCGTTCTGTGGTGTGGTGCTGTTGCCCTGTTGTGTGGTGTGGTGCGTCTTGGTGCTTTGGTGTGGTTCGCCGTGTTTTTCTGTGCTGTGCTGTGCTGTGCTATGCTGGTGTTCTGGTGCCTTGCTGTCTGGTGTGCTGCAATGCTGTGCGGTCGTTGGCTGCACCGTTTCTGATGGTCGTGCGCTGCCCTCCTGCGCCGTGCTCCTTGGTGCAGTGTTGCGTCGTGTGTTGTGCCGTCGTGCATTGTTGCGCGCTGTGGTGTTTCCTTTGGCGCTGTGTGGTGTCGTGGTGCGCTGTGTTCTCTGATGTGCCGCTGTGCGGTGCTGCCTTGTGCTGGTTTTGCCGTGCTGTCTGGCCCTGCTGTCCCCCCCTGCTGCTGCTCTTGTTCACCTCCCCCCCCGACGGGGGGCTTTTTATGGGGGCCGGGAAATGGGGCCCTGCCCCCCGCTAGAAGGTTGTCCTTATACCATTATATACAATCTGCACGCCGAAACAAACCATGTGTCAAAAGGGTACCCTGCCGTCTCAAAGTTCTACAATGCAGCCCCTCAAAAAGACCGCCTCCATGAGCTGATGAAGGAAATGCACTTTGTTTTTGAGAATGATCCCGTTTTAGAAAGTAAGTAGCTCCACAAGGTTGCCTATTTGACATGCACCATCCACTAACTTTTGATAAGCTACGGATGGGATCTGAAGGTGCGCTAGTAAGGTTCAAGTCCTGAGGAGTATTGTAGCAAAGCCAGAGCCCCCGAATCCGAAGAAATTGTGACCAGAAATTAATTATTTTGCAGCACAGGCGACCCGAACTGGCACTTTATCGGCGCTCTCTCAAAGGCCAGCTGAACACAAAGTTGGCAGAAAGCCGCGAGACCTGATTTGTCTGAAGACCCTGTGGCAATGGAATCAATGACAATTTGTCCCAATGTGGCAGTGGAGATCGCCTCATATCGAGATGTTTGCCTGCCGAATCGTGTCCTGCAGGTCAAACTCTTTGGATCCATTCTTGGTAATTTTTGGGGCTTTTTCGCCAGGATCCAGGTAATAAGGGCAAAAAGTGAGACCCGCAGGCCCGCGTAGCGCATAATAGTATCAATTTATTGATTGGTACATAGTAGCATCTACGGCAGTAATTACACTATAGTATAACCATAGTACAAGCAATATTATCTGACAGCATAACTTCTCACGAATTCAGGGTCAAACGTATTGTGTTTATATTAGTGCTACAAGTGTCTGTGTTCTGAGTATGTGTGACGTTCCTTTCACCAAAGCTGTGCAGTGCATCAAGCCTGACCTACCGTTCCTGATTCACCACAGAACTTGAGTTTAGAATGAGACTAGAGTATGGACCAAACCTTTGAGTTTGGAATGAGACTTGAGTAAGGACAAAACCTCTGAACGTCAGGTCGTCACTGCCCTTCTGTCGTGCGTGTTTGTACCTGGTGTCTGCTTACCGTTGCCATGTTTTCCACTTCCTGTTGTTGGAGTCAAGTATGAAGCACGATATCGAGACAATTCAGATCCGGAAGTCAGATTGCTGATGGAGATTTTTCCCAGTATGTCAATGGTGGGTCCTTTGCAATTGGAACAATTGGGCTGCCAGAATTGGTTAGGTAGGTGACTTTCCATTTTGGTTGTCCTGGGTCAGACCGCATTAAAAGGAGCTACCTGAGCAACTACTCTGTGCCCGGTGGGGGTTTGGTTTTGCGTTGGAGTTCGTGCCGTGCGCTGGGTGTGTGGTTGTGTGTCCGGCGCGCGCTGGGTTTATGGTTGTGTGTCCGGCGCGTGCTGGGTGTGTGGTAGTGTGTTCGCCGCGCGCTGGGTGTGTGATAGTGTGTTTGCAGCGAGCTGGGTGTGTGATGGTGTGTCCGGCGTTGGCTGGTTGTGTGATCGTGTGTCTGGCGAGCGCTGGGTGTGTGTCTTCTGTGTGTTGGCGCGTTGTGTGTGTGTCATTCGTGTGTCAGCGCGCTGTGTGTGATTTATGTGTCAGTGCACTGTGTGTGTGTCAGCGCGCTGTGTGTGATTTGTTTGTCAGCGCACTGTGTGTTTACCACGCGCTGCGTGTGTGATAGTGTGTTCCCCGCGTGCTGGGTGTGAGATTGTGTGTCTGGCGCGCGCTGGGTGTGTCATTGTTTGTCCGGCGCGCGCTGGGTGTGTGATAGTGTGTTCGCCGTGCGCTTGTTGTGTGATAGTGTGTTTGCAGCGAGCTGGATGTGTGATGGTGTGTCCGGCGTGCGCTGGTTTTGTGATCGTGTGTCTGGCGAGCGCTGGGTGTGTGTCTTCTGTGTGTTGGCGCGTTGTGTGTGTGTGATTTGTGTGTCATCGCGCTGTGTGTGATTAATGTGTCAGTGCACTGTGTTATGTGTCAGCGCGCTGTGTGTGATTTGTTTGTCACCGCACTGTGTGTTTACCACGCGCTGCGTGTGTAATAGTGTGTTCCCCGCGCGCTGGGCTGAGATTGTGTGTCCGGCGCGCGCCCGGTGTGTCATTGTGTGTCCGGCGCGCGCTGGGTGTGTGATAGTGTGTTCGCCGCGCGCTGGGTGTGTGACCGTGTGTTCGGCACGCGCTGGGTGTGTCATTGTGTGTCTGGTGCTCGCTGAGTGTGTGATAGTGTGTTTGCCACTCGCTGGGTGTGTGATTGTGTGTTTGCCGCGCGCTGGGTCTGTGCTGGTGTGTTTGCGGCGCGCTGGGTGTGTCGCTGTGTGTCTGGCGAGCGCTGGGAGTGTGTCTATTGTGTGTCCAGCTTGCGCTGGGTGTGTGTCATTTGTGTTTCAGTCCACTGTGTGTGGATCATTTCTGTGTCAGCGCACAATGTGTGTGTCATTTGTCCTGTCTGCCATTTCAGAATGTGTGTGTCATTTTTCCTGTCTGCCATTTGTATCACTGTCACTCTTGCTGTGGCTCCTGCTTTGCTTTTGCGACTACACTCTGCCTTGCCTGTGCATTCCGTGCTTGCCTTTCCGTCGTGGTCCTGTCATGGCCATTTGTGTGTCTTTTGGGTGTTGTGTCTGGCATTTTGCCATCTGTGCGTCATTTGTGTGCTGTTTCTGGCATTTTGCCATGTGTGTGTCATTTGTGCGTTGTGTCTGCCATTTGTCTGGCAGGCAGTTGGACGAAATTTCTTCGACCGTTTTGCAACACCAAGTGTTGTTGCCGTTGTATACGAAGTCAATTGGTTCATAGATTTTCTAGATCTTTGGTTTTAATGTTCGTCTGACCGTAGCACACCCTCAGCAAGCCCTGATTGCACCGCCTACACACCATCATCAGCTCGCAGGAATGTTTTCTTTGGCGCCAAAAGATTCAGTGTCTCCAATTTCTGGATCGTTCAGGCAGACGCATGGGCACGGCTGTAATCAAGGTTCTGGACTGCTGGAGCAAGGCGGGTTTCTGAGATTTGCTGCCAAGGTCTTCCCGCGGGGGACCTTTTTCGGCCACGGACAGCAAGCCGTCGGAAGCAACCCTCCATCGGAACACGCGCCCGTTACCCTTCCGCCCGATGTACCTCCGGCGTGCTGCAACCCAGCAGCCTTCTTTCTCGTGCCACATTTCCAAGCATCCGTGGCTCAGATCGAAACACTTAGAACCATTCGCACGAGTCTGGTCAGCATCATTTACAAGTGCGTTGTAGCGGTATGTTTTGTACACTCATGCCGGCGTGCCTGCAATACTCTCTCTCCACAATACCCTCTCCCTCTCTACCCAACCAGAGAGAAGTTGAAGCATGCAAGATGCAAGGGATTGGCGATGGCTACACGTGTGCCATCTTGTGCACAGTTGCAAAGACGTGCAGCAACACAGGAACGGTGCTTTGTGGGCTGTCGTGTCGTATGCAGTGTGCGCCGAGAATCCGATGAGTTCCGAAGCAGTCCCTCTTTCTGCCGCCCTGTGACAATTGGCACCAAAGACCATATTGTAAAGACGCCTGGTGTGCTGATTGATGCGGAATGCTTCCCTTTTCACAGGGTGTGCTGGGTTTCGACGAAAGTCACCCTGTAGGATTCTGTGTTGGTGTGTGTGTGTGTGTGTGTGTGCGTCCGTCCCTGCGCCTTCTTTTGGTAGCGCCTGTACGGCTGCGTTTGTTAATGTTTTTTCGGCAGGCTGACAACCGGCCTTTTGCACGATTGATTTTTTCACTCTTGAAGAGACCTTGGCAACTGGGCGGATGTCCACCATCGCTGCAAAGAAGAAGGCAGGGCGCGTTGTGGATGATATGTGTGTTTGGTGATACGTTGTATCATTCTGAAACTGTCACTGCATGTTGACACTCAGGCTCCACCACAGCTCTTACAACCAATCGTTGTGCTTTGAGGTGTTTTTTTATGCATGGGGCCTGCCCCCCGGCGAGCATTACTCAATGCGGCCTAACCACGGGCAAGAGCGTTCATGGCGAGCCGCAGTCCAAAGCAAGAAAATCTATATACTTCGAGTGCTTCGAGGTGTCTTATTGGTTTTCTTGTAGGCGCTCAGTGTGGAGTCCCCAAACAGTTTGCCTTGACTTCGAGAAAGCATTGTCAGTTTCCGTGTCAATATGCATCATAACTGTTGTGTTGCAGACAACTATTGACAGAAGATGCAGAAATGTACCTGCGCCTGAGCCTCTCCAGATTGGTGTATCTGCATTTACCGCGGCCCTTCAGAATCGGTTGTGGGCAGTGACGCTGTAATGCTGCGATGCCGCTGTCTAGGCTGCTGCGCCTCTGGCGGTGCTGTCGTTAGTGAGGCGGAAATGATCATCACACTTTCAAACACCTTCAATTGCGAATCTGAGTCAGCCGGCCGAACGCAAGCACCAATTTCTGTGGGCTGTAGCAATCATCTCACCAGCACAGCTCTTGAACACATTGACCATTGTTGCCCGCACCAACACGATTTGCATGTCCACTTCACCATTAATTGGTGGAGCAGTGCATCGCTGATTTTGTAGAGATTCAATGCACCTGTGAAATAGCAGTTGGCGTGTGGGGTAGCTACCCATGTCCCGCCAAGGGACCTGCTGCAGCCATGTCATTTGAAGT
Source organism: Eutreptiella sp. 'Long Island Sound 2002' (assembly GCA_964036045.1). Lineage (NCBI taxonomy): Eukaryota > Euglenozoa > Euglenophyceae > Eutreptiales > Eutreptiaceae > Eutreptiella > Eutreptiella sp. 'Long Island Sound 2002'. The sequence continues at coordinate 131,500,754 of OZ038379.1, forward strand.
GACAGTATATTGCTGTTGGGTAGTGGTGATTGCTGCGCGCAGGCAACCAGTCTTTGCCCCTTTGTGTGCTTCCATCCCGTCCTAGTTCTTTCTCTGCTTGGCCTCTGATCAGTGTACCACTTGCCTGCCATCCAAGCACTTCAGCGGCCAACGGGTGCATTTACACAAGTGTATTGTACTGCAATGGGGCACTGCAACAGACTGCACCCCTACGTTGCTGCTGTATGCCCTGCTGCCGTAAATACAACCGCACATGCCAGCCCGCATGGCAGTTGCCAGGATGATTTTCTTGCTCACCTGCTGCAACTACATTGCTGCTGCTACAGCGATACAACCATGCATGGCCAATTGCTACAACAGTTTTGTTGCCTGTAGCAATACAACCAGGCATGGCCAATTGCTATGATATTTTTGTTGCTGTCTGCACGGTGCAACAAGCACAATATGTGGCGGTCAAGTGGGAAAAGTGGTGCATTGTATTTTGGTTGTTTGTTGCCAGTGTTCAAAATGTATTGAATGACTATTTGTTTCCAAAATATGTGGTGTTTTTCGTGGTGAGCCTGTGTGGAATGTTCTTTGTTTTTTAGGTTTTGCATCAGGGGTGCAAGTTTTTCGATACCTGTTGTTCATCAAACAATAATAAATGCACCAGGTGGCAGTGGATCAGCCTGTGAAGGCAGTATGCAAAAGGAAACTGAAAAAAAATTTCAACACAGGGTGAAAGAAACATGAACATTGGCATTTGCAATCTCAAATGTCAAGTGAAAGGTATTTCCAGTGCAAAGTGTTGCTTGGTACAATGTTCACATCTAGTAAAGTTCTCAAAATGCATGGATACCCAACAGAAAAAAGCATTTTGTGTGCACAAGCTGTTTGAACACCGGGCTTTTGTTCAAAAAAGTGCACCGATGATGGACAGGTGATGATGGCAACCTGTCAGGTAGCTTTACCCGTGCACAAAACTGGTTGATGGTTTGCGATATTTAGCATAGATTCCGAAAAACAGTTTTTCAAAAAAAGTATGTTTTCTTTTCAAACAATGTGGCAGGGTGGTGGATGCATGTAGAGATGGACATCTCCACTTTAGAGGAACATCACAACCCTGAGGGTACCCCAAAGTATTCTATTCCTCCCCAATTCTCAACCCACCCCTTTGCCGTCCACAAGCCACAACCATTTGTGTAGACCAACCCGTCCGGCAGACAACTGCACACACCCATAGCCCAGAAGGCCCCATGATGGACAAGGCATTGTGGCCTTCAGCTTTGGCTAAGGACCAAGGACCCAGCCTGCGGGCGCAGGGATCACGCGTTTCTGGGGGCAGCTGGCGGTTCGTTGAGGAAAACCAACAGGCACCAGCTACTGAGCGCAAGCACAACTTATTCCTTTGTCACAATAAGGTCTCCGAAGCTGGCCCAACACACCTCTAGATATGCCAACCCTCCGCAAGCCATCCCCAACCACCACAACCCAACCCAACCTATCCCAAGGCACCAAGGTAGGAGAAGGTCATCCATTGTACCCCCCCCTCCCCCACCTGAGTTTACCACGACATACCCCAGTCCATGCCAAGGTATCCCAAGCCACCCCAACGCACTTTGCGGTACCCCATTTTCGCAAGCCATTAGAAGGCACACTCGGAGATGCCTCCGCATTTTCCCTAATCCACCACTACGCACGCCTGCCGAGCCCGAGGTGTCTGAAGCCGTCCTAATGCATCGAACGTATCCCAACCCTCCACCAGCCATCCCAATGCATTTCAGGGTGCAGCTTACATCCCTGGCTGGTTCACCAATGCATGTTGACCCCTTCGAACCCAACACAATGCATCCCCACGGTGACACACATGCCCCACAACATCCAAACAGATTCCAATGGAGCTTAACCTACTCCAAAGTATCCGACGGAAACCCCCATGCACCCCAAGCTGCCCTCACCCGAACCCAACCATTTGCAGAGCAATGCACTCCAAACTTGCCCCACCACTGTCTCCACCGCCGCAATCCACCAGAAGTACCCCAACCGACCTCAACCCATCCTAAGATATTCCCAGCTACCTTATCAAACCCCAAGGCACCCCTCACCACCACCCTTTGTCCGAACTGACCACCACATACCCTAACCCACCCTAAGGTACCTCACGGCACCCCAAACAACTCCAAGGTACCTCCATGCCTCCAACTGCTCCAATCCCACAACCTACTGCTATGTATTCGAAGATATACGTAGCGTAGCCCTCCATACAACACCCCGATGCTAGGTCATACAAGCCAGTTTGAAGTACCATCATCTAACCCAAGATATTCCAAACGAACCCAACCCAAGTAATATTTTTGAAAACTAAATTTTCGGGTATCGGAAGCGATGTCGGCTTGATGGGATGAAGCGAAGCAACATTCCACCCAGCCGCTCGAATCCCATGAAACAAGAGTACTTGGCGATGGGGTTAGCTTAATGGATAGGGTGGTTGGTGGAGGGGGCGTAGATGCGGTTGTAGAGAACCCACCCCAGGTCTCCATAACTCACCGCCATCCATTCCAAGATATCTCAGGCCACTTCAACTTACTCCAAGATACTCTGACTCAAAGCAAGGTACCCAATCCCTCCCCCAACCTACCCTAGGTACTGCAACCCAAAAGGTATCCCAACCCATCCTCACCGATCCCAAGGTACCCTCACCCGTCCAAATTCTCCAACCCACCTCAAGGTACCTTAACGCAACCGATATTCCCCAAAGTCACCAGACATTACCCCAACGGAGCTTAACGTACCTCAACATTCCAAATCTCTTCAACCAACTCCAAGGTACCTCAGTCCAATCAAGGGTGCCCCAACGCAGCCTGATGCACCGCACCTTGCCCGAACATCCCTTATGCTTCCCCAACCCACCCCAATGTACCCCAAAGCACCTCAGCTGAACCCCAAGGTAACCAAAACCAACAAAAGGTAGGCAAACCAGCGTGTCGTGGACCGCTTCCACACTTTAAACTCCGAGATACCTCATGGTATCCCAAAGTACTTTGTAGACACCACAACTAAAGTACTGCAATACATTTCAAGTTACCCCCACTTTGTAAATCTGCAGATTCGTCTGCACGTACTGCGACGCATGCTGCGGTTCGTCTAGGAAGTGCCACCGCAAGAGACTACCTTGGTCACCATTGGTAAGAAAAGAACTGTAGGGCACTTCAACCCAACTGGTTTTGAGGATGAGCTACAACATAGCGCAAGCGAGCCCAAGGCGTGTCAACCCACCCCAAGATAGCTGAGCCATCCCAACCACTTGCCAAGTAACCCAGCTTTCGCCATTTTCAACCACCACATACGCTGACCTACATCATGTACCACAATGCACACCATGAGATCGTAGCCCGGCCTACAAGGCCCACTGCACCCAAGCAGCTGCAACATCTTTAACCTTCCAGCTGTGTCCAATCGACCCCAAACCACCCGAAACTACCTCAAACCAACACGACGTATTTGAGCTGACAGCGTCATTAGTGTTAGCTCTCGATTGTCAAGGCTACACGTACAACCTGGCAAAGTAGGCCCGACTTATGAATATTTTGGTTTGTGTCATATTGACACCGTGTGTGTCATCTTGCTCATTTGGCCTGACGTTTTCTAGTTAAGGTAGATGGTACAAGTTGTCGAATAAAATGTTTGCATTATTTCTGTTTAACATAAAGTATTTCCGTCTTACTTGCCATAAGCAAGGCTTTTCTATATAAATAATACACTCACAGTCAGAATACGAAGTCTTTTAATGTAGCAAAGCCTTTCTGTTCATGGTACTTGGGATAAGAAAAAAAACAAACAAAGCAAAACCAATTCATGACCTTCTTTTGATTTGCTTTGATTTCATGTATGGTGTCGTGTGTCCATCTGTCCCATTATGTTCATCTCATTCATACATACATCACATATGCATACCTCATTGTTCACCCCACATTATCCAATATGACTCCATGGCCAGGTGCAACACTCTAACCAATATCAATCTCATGCCACTCAACTTCCGTGCCTCCTCTTGTGTAGCCCCCCTCCGCTTGTTGTCTGACAGTGCCCTGCGTTCTGTCGAGTTTGGCCGTGTCCTGGTGTGCCTGTGGCGCTGGGCTGCGCTGCGCTGGTGCTCTTGCGTCTTGGTGTTCCTTTCGGTCTCTGCTGTTGCCGTTGCCTGGTGCTGTGGTGCGTTGTTGTGTGCTGTACTGTTTCTTTTGGCGTTCTGTGGTGCGGTGGTGTTGCCCTGCTGTGTGGTGTGGTGCGTCTTGGTGCCCTGGTGCCCCGTGCTTTGTCCCGTGGTGATGTCCTTCTTTGCGCTGCTGTGCTGCCTGGGTCTGCTGTGCTTTTTCATTACTGTTTTTGGTTGTTTTTCGTTTTTCCTTTGAAAACCTCTGCTGTTTCTTTCTACCTTTGCCTTAGCCCACATAAACTGCACCCCCTTTTAGAAGGGGCGGACACAATAAAGGGCAACCGAAAAAATTATTTTTCGAGGACGTTTTGTTGCTTTTTGTAAGATTTTCTTTACCAAAATAGATTATTGTTTTGATTGATTTGAAGGGTGCGTATTACCAATGTTGTTGTTTCTGCATTTCAAAATCCCACAAGAACCTGCCTTTTCAAAAGCTCAATTTTATCAATGTAATTCGGCGGAACTCCAGTTGTACCAAAGTTTGTCCTGTGAAATAAATTGCTGTTTTCTGTCCCTCGGTGGGCGAGGCCTCGGGCACTCAATGTCGCGGAAACAATTGTGTACAGAAGGCAACGAAAATACCACACGAAATGCACGACATACAAACACTGAAATAATGAAATAAAAGCTCGGCAAAAATGTACAAGCCGTTAAGGGCATATAAATGCCTTCGCGTCGAAGGCGAGTGCGCGAGACCTCGCGCACACATGACTGCAAAAGGAGAAAAAACACCTGGGTTAATCGTGACTTACTTCTTCTTCTTTCCTGCAACCTTAGCCAACCTGGAATTCAGGCTCCTTGCCGCTCAACTTCCCCCACTTGGGGAGACAAAGGTACCACGGGATGGCTGAGCACCAGAACCCGATGCTGGCTTGAATGCTGCACTAGCACTTGCAGTAGTCTTCGTTTTCTGCTTTGGCTGGTCCTTACCAGCATCATCGGGACTTGCATCAAAGTGTGAGGCGGGCGGCCGCTTCTGCTTCAGCTGTGTCTCCAGTACTTGCTTGGGATCAACTTCTTCCATCGGCCTCGTCTGATTCTTTCGGCTTGTCCCATTCCTTTCCTTTTTCTTTTGGTTGCTTCTTGCTACTCGAGGGGGTTCCCTTTCTGGCTGCAGTACCCCGAGTTGGTACAACTTGGGCAGTCTTTTTCAGCTTGGGCAGGGTAGGTGCAGGCTTAGGCGCAGTAGACTCTCTCTCGTCAACGGGGGCCTCGGACAGGATCTGTTTTTGGGCAGCTTCTGCAGCATGCACCTTCTGATGCCCTTCGTGCCCTCAGTTGCTATCCAAAACCCAGAGTGGAATGCCACGCAAAAGCCACTCTTCTTAAGTATCCCAAGGTGCACCTGTCACTCCCTGCTGCATCTGATTGTCTTCCAACATGTACCGCATGATGATGGCATGCTGCAGAGCACCTTCAACGGCATTGCTAAGGTCTTTTTGCTTGATCGCTGAAACAGCCAGAAACGCCACTGTAGTCCTCCCGTCTGACATCGCAATCTTTGCGGCCATGGCCGGCGTCTCATCAACAACAACCACTGCATCAGCATTCCAACAATCAACCAGATATTTGTCAAGGTACCACAGCACGTGAATCAAAGGCGGGAAGCCACCGAGGTTCTTGTTCTGCATCTCTTCAAAATGTCCAGCGGATTCCGTCAGATAGTTGGGCAACTGCAAATGCAATAAATAAAGACAAATAACTGAGACAGCAGTGCGCGAGGCCTCGCGTACTCAACGGCGTCAAAAACGGCTAAAGCAGCAGATATACCTTGCTTATCGCGGCGACTTGTTGTTCCAATCCACATAGGGTGCTCGTCAAACTGATACATGTTTGTAGTGACGGAAACCGACATTCAAGAGTATACCGGCAACCGGGCATGATAGAAAGGCACTGCAGTTGGATCCTTGTCCTTCTGCATACGCCAGACCCTCTGAATGAGTCGGCCAATACGGTACACCACATCAGTGTCCCCATAGAAAAGAAGATCCTTACCCAACATCATCACATCGACCAACCACTTAGGAACGAATCCCGCAGAGTCGGTTTCCACGAAGAGGTCAGCGTTGACAACCCACAACCGGTGCTGCAAGTCCCGGGAACGGGCTGGTGGTGTATCTTCGATATACTCGATACTGCATGCTGTCAAAGTGAACTTTGGTCCCTTGGTTGTCCGGCTTGGAGGCACTTCGCCAGTACTCAACTGATTCTATGTCGCCGGCACCGATGCTGGTTCCTCAGCCTTCCTTTGCAGATGTTTCCGCACGGACAGAGTCTGCGCTGACGGGGGTGCTCCCTTGTCCCCAGTCCGCCACAGAGGTGCACCGGTCAACGTTTTCCACTTTGGCCCCGGCCACCGGCACTTCAAACTTTTTGCGTCTTTCCAATAACCCCAATTTTCGAGGTCAATCTTCAGTTGCGACGTGCCCAGTGCTGCAACTTCTGCTCGGATCTTCGCATCGGCAGCTGTGTAGATGTAAAAAAGGCGGGTGAGTGTGCGAGCCCTCGCGCACGGAAGCAGCAAAACCGACGCATACCTGCGGTTTGGTTGACGAAATCCTTATTGTCCGGATGGTCAAGGTGGAAAGTAACCCATTGTTCTGTAATCAACGCGTTAATCTGGCAACTACGTATGGTCGCATCCTTCAGGTTCATATGCACGCAGACCTTCTGCAAGAGACCAGGCAGATGCAGCCCCTCCAGCTTCTCGAAGGCATTCCTTGTGACGTCCTCTTTCCTGCTCTTACCCTCGAGGTTCCTAATGCCATTAACCGCGTCGTGGCCGCAGTAGTATGCCAGGGAGAAGATGTCCCTCGTGTGCTTGAATGTCCAGTCCTACGAAGGAAAACCGTGCCATAGAGTGCGCGAGACCTCGCGTACTGCGATCGTGTGAGGCACCAACACATACTGTGTGCCAAGGTTCTTCCAAGTGCTCGGGCGCAAGAAACGCAGAGTTGACGGCAGCCTGGACATCAGCAGCTTTGTACCGTTCGAAATCTTGTTGTTGCTTTTCCCGCTTCTGGTCCTCAATGTACAACAACATGTTGTGCAGCGCCTCGGACAGCGGAATCCATGTCACAGACTGGATGCCAGCTTGCTGTAGTCCTGCAACCCTGTCCCAGATGCTCCAAGGCGTTTCGTACTTGAGAATGTCAACATAGCAATAATCTTGCCAGTCCTCGAGTTCTTTGCCTTCTGCGAGCCGCATGTTCTGGATCGCCCGGCATGTTTCTGTCCTGTGTTGCCCGTTCAGAACGCAAAGCGAGCCATCTACGACGCAATTCATGTACCACAGCACAGCAGGCAGAAGAAATATTATCTACCTTATGCCAAAATGCAAAGCGAGTCATACCACTGTCCTCCCATGCGGTTATGCGCAAAGGTCCAGGTGGCGGCAACACTTGGTATCCCGCCGCTTTTTTGACAACGTCGTCCTGGTTAATGGAACGGATCTGTCCCCGCTCCTTGGTCTTGTCAATCTTCAATTCACTCAACTTTATCTTCAGTGCTTTTCCATTCTCGTTCCGCAGCCACTGTTGAATGTCAACTGTGAGCTTCATCTCCAGTATCGGCTTCTTTTCCCCGTTCTTCTTATGCCCTTTCTTCGGTGTGTGCCCTTGCTCCGTCCCTGCTGATGACTCCACGGCCTATTGGTCTGGTGGTCTATGTTCTGGCGACCCTGGTTGACTTATGGTGCCTAAAAATAACTAGAAAGGGCAGATCGCATGACACGAAACACGGTCATTTGGGCTCTGAATTCAGTCGAAACGCCATGTTGCCACTCGTTTTTGTAAATCTGTTACACAATCGCCTTGGCTGCGACCGATTCCACAGGACTTAGCAACCAACTCAGTGCGCGAGGTCTTGTGCACTCAAATAGCATTACAGACCTGTTTCTCGTGTCCTTTAGTGTGCGAGGCCTCCCGCACTGCGGGTGTCAGTTACCGCACGTGTTGGCGCATGTTGCGTGTTACTGCTTCCTGTCTGTCGGCGTCCATATCTGGTCTCCTCCCCACAACAGCATCTAGTTTCCGTTTCAGTTGGTTTGTGGGTTTTACTTTTGGTCAATGAGCGCATCCAGCACGCACTGACCAAGTAGCCGGCAGTGGTCGTAACCAAGGGGTTGTGTTGGTGAGGGTGGAAAACTCGGTAACATCCCTGGCCACGAAGTTGCAACAGTGCTGACGCGGTTGGGCTCCCATTCCACGTAGGCCATGCATATCCGGTCTGCTGCAAAAAATCTTGTTAGTTGTTGTTGCATCTTGTATACCAGGTTCTTGGGAACGTTTTGCACACCCACACATTTGCCACGTGGACCAACTTGTAGTAACAAGTAATGGTTTTCCACCTCCTCAACAGTAATGGAACTGGTGTTTTTTGCCTTGTCGCGCACCAGCTTGCTCAACATCCCCTCGCCAGACTGCTCTGAGTGTGCTTGACTGGACAGGTCCTGGTGCCACTTGCTGCTGTACGGCAATGCGCACATGATGGTGCGTTCGTACTTCAGAACGGTGTCACACGGTCCGCGTCGCAACCTCCGCAACAGACACAAACCCAACTGCAACACCTCCCGGGCCCGCGACCCTGTACCGTTATTTTCCCCCGCCCAGTTGCACTCCCGTACCAGGTGACCCGGGTACAACAATGATGGGCACCATTCCGATAGCAAACACAACACTGCGTTTGCCACTGCTGCCCTGTTGGCATGCGCGTTGTCACGACCACTTATTGCAGTTGCAGCGTGTGCTTTGCAACCATATGGGCGTGGAATCCTGGGTGTAGCAAGCATCAGCGCAGCAATAGTTTCTTCCAAAACTATCAGCCTTGGGTCTGATAGTATGGTTGAACCAGGGCGTAGCAGGCCTTCCGGTAGGTAAGTTGGAATGGGCGGAAACACCCGAAACGTCTGTGTAACAGGAAACTTGTAGGCGTGCCAGACACCGTAAACTACAGGTACGTATCCAAAGTAGGCACGCATGTTCCATCGTTGGTTCTTTGCCCCATAAAGCAGGTTCAGTATCCTGTAGTGTATGTTTTCGCCAACCAACAGCGGCGAAACCCTGTTTGTCTGTTGTGCTGTGTCCTTCGGCGACTGCAACAAGTTTAACAGACCGACACCGCACGTTACCTCTTCTTTCGACAGGGCAAACAAGCGCCACACCGGTGCCTGCACGGTTGTTGTATCCCTCCTCACATCAAACAGTCCTCTCACATTTCGGGTATCTGGTACACAACCATCCGCACATCCCATGTCACGCAGAGTCTGAGGGATTCTCCTTTCGCGCTTTTTGCAGAGCCCGTGCAACTGTCGTTATGCGTGTTGCCAGGTCCTCAATGGCTGGGTGTCCTGCCCAGTAGGTTGGTCCCTGCTTTGGTTGAAGTACTGCCATTGCCGTACAGTTTTGCGACTGGTCACTTTCGTTTGGGTGTGTCGTGCATTGGGCCCGGTACCACTTGTCGATCCACGGCACACAACACCATGCAAGCACCAGTGTCCACGTTGCTTCAAGTGCTGCTGCTGCCTATTCGTCCACTCTATCTGCGGCGGCGCCTGCTTGCCCAAGTCGCACTTTCGTTCGTCTTTCTGATTGTGTCAGGTACCTGGTCGCGTTTCTCAGTTTTTTTATGGTTGGTATTGCCCGTTCAAGCATCAACAGGTACAGGTTTCAGCCCTTTTGTCGCAAAGTGCACACCCAGCGCTTGTCCTCCTGCTTTTTAGCTGAGGCCAAACTGTGTCGCGTTCTTTTGTTGAACCTGAGTCGCTGTGCAAATGTTAACACCAGTTGCACCGCCAGCTCGTTTGCTTTCAGTCCGTTACTCTCGTCATCAGCTGTTTGGTATGCTGGTTCTGCAGCGCATGCCTCTCTTGATGCTGCTGCTCCTTTGCTTACTTCTGCAATCATTCGATGCGTTACTGATTTTCTGGCGCGAAGCGGCATTCTGCGTATTTCTGCGCTAAATTGAATTTGCGCAAATATTTTGATTATCGTTCCGCACAGCGCCCTTTAAAAACAGAGTGTTTGAAAACATCTGGCATTTTCCTGTCTACACTCCTGGTGCGCACGCTACCGTCGCAATTTATATTTGGTGCTGCGTGCGCTCAGTTGCCAGTAACCCCAAAACCGTTCTCCAAACCACAATCTCCCGTTCTGTTTTCTCCCTTAATCCCGGTTGAAAAAAAAAACCATATCCTTCGGGCAGCGAAGGCTACGGCCGCCATTACAACTGGACACGCCTGCCATTGAGTGGCTGTTGGAAAAAAGGAAATCATTACCCTAAACCCCACGACGGATATGATGAAGGTTACTGATGTATAATCGACAAGCACAAGTGGTAGCCTTGAAAGGGAATGTAAATGCCGGCGTAGCCTGACCTGCACGCTTTTTCGTTTCCTTATGTGGTTTCAGTGCGCGAGGCCTCGCGCACTCATTGTTTTTGTTGGACAATGTTGTGTACCGTGCAATACGTGACCAACGCTGTGTCTACACACTCGTACACCGCAAAAATCAAATGTGCTTGTCAGTATGGTACTGCACCTGCAGTCTTACGTGTCATATCCACCCCGTTAGCGATTACACAACGTGAACAGAGTGCGCGAGGCCTCGCGCACTCTGGATGCCTAAATTTGTATTTTATTTTTACTATAGAGTACATGTGTTTCATAAAACATGGGAAGTCTGGCCGTCATACACTTTCAAAGCTGTTTCATCAACACAACGTTAGTTTTGGTAACCTGTGAAAGCTTACTACTTCCACAACCTCCAGTCATTACGGTTTTTATGGTTTTGTAGTAAACTCTACTTCAAATATCCCCAGTGCGCGAGGCCTCGCGCACTCAGAGCCCCGTAAAATATAAAAAACGTCCCATTTTGGAACACGAAGTGACGTAACTCCTAAAAACCAATTTATATCACAATGCCCAAAAACACGTTCATCAAATGTCCCCAAAAAAAGGTTTTTTTGTACTGTTGTGAGCTAGTCCTTCTCCGCGCGTTTGATGCGCAGAACAGGATGCAGTTTGCGTGGGCTATGTTTGCTGTGTTTTTTGAAGAAAACAATTTAAGTGTTTGTTGAAAAAAAGGAAAATTAGACACAACCCCTCACGCAGCACCCACGCGCGCAGCAGGACCATGGCTGTCAACTTGCGTGTTGCCGGCAGTAGTTGGTGATGGTGTTGTGTTGGTTGAAGTACTTGTCATTACAAGGGGTTAACCGCATTCCCCTGAGGGCCGCTCGCCTAAACTGACGCAATGAGGAGAAGGGGGGGAAAGGGGAGGGAAGGCAGGTAGATTGAGAAGGAAGAAGAAGGAGGAAACGGGGTGCAGGGACGCGGCTACTTACGGAAAGAAAAATGTTTCCGAATTTTACCTGCTGCTCACGACGGTTCTTCTTTGCGTCTATGGCTAATTATTTGATGAGGGGCACGGCGTTATGGTGCTCCGGTCGTTATGGCGCTTACGGCGCTAGTTGCTTGCCTATTTAAGCTCCAAACGTTTTTGCGTCGTGTTTTTACGCGTTTTGCCGCGTGCTTTTTGTCCTAAGTGTTTTTTATGGTATTTAGCTTTATTTTCAGCCATTTAGAAAGTTTTTGCGTCTTGTTTTACTCATCTTTCTATTTCATATAAGCAGCGAGGAAGGGACTGAATCTTCAACCGGCGTGGATTAGAATCAGGTGAAGGTTTAGGTTCGAGGAAGGAGAGTGGATCAGGTTTTGGGGGGGGGAGGGTTCGTCACTGCTTTCGGGCGGGACCGCATGAATTTCGGGTAGTCGACAAAAATCAAATAAATGTTGACGGGTGTTGGCAGACGGTGGTTTTTTGCGCGCAGCATGCTCAGAACGGTTGCAGGACGGTATTGGCGGTCCGTTTTGGACACGCTGGCATTTGCCCGTGGGTTGCAGGGGGGGATCGGAAGGTGGATGGCCCTTTTTCTCGCTAGGCTTTTGTTTCCTAGACACCGACGCTGGGAGGGGGGGAGGGGAGAGGTACTGGTGGCTGAGCCTGGGGGGTGGGGGGTGCCTGGTGGTGCTAAAGACGGCCTGGGGAACACCTTAGGGGTTGAGGAAGACTGGCGGGGGGGCAAGGCAGAGGGAGTGTGTGCTCACAGAGGTGGTTCAGGACTTCGTGGAAGATGTTGGTGAGGGCTGTTTGTCGCTCCACAAGGGCGTGGTGTACGTCCTCCTGATGTTCAGCCAAACACTCTCCGGCGGGGGGGGTAGAGAGCATGTCAGCAAGGGCATGGGGGACCAGGGGGCAAATGAAATGCCGGCGATTGGTGACATCTTGGGTTTCCCACCACACCCGGTAAGAACATCAAAAGGCGGGGGGCACGCGTGGAAGATACGCTGACGGAGCGCATCCATGGAAGGGCACTCAGAGGTGAAGGTGATTGGATCCAGCGGGTGATTCTGCGAGCACACAGGGCAGAGGTACTGAGTCGAATTCCAGTGCGGTTCATAGGTAGACATGCACAAATTTCCTGACGCCCATTTGAAAGTGAAGGCAGAAGAGAACCTGGAGTGCTTGTAGAAGTGGGAGCTGACTGTGAGATGAAGGTCAGTGAATTCGTGTTTGAGAAGATGAGCTTTGATTTTGTCTGCAGATGGGACGCGAAGAATTGGGCGTTTGTTTAAAGTGATAGACCCCAGAGGGGGGGGCGGGGTTAGGTTTCTGTGCCACAGAAGCGCGTGCGCTGCCCATTTGCTGAAATAGTCCCTGACCTTGTTGCCCTAAAAGCCAGCATGACCTTTGATCCAGGCGCAATGAACTTTTGCGGACAAGGGCAGGGCATTCAGCAGGCTCAGGAAAACCCGGATCCAGATGCAGGAACCCTGGGGGGGGGGGGGGGCTCGTTGGACCGCGACAGGCGAATGGAGTGGGCAAGCTTGGATTGAGTTTGGTCGTTATCAATTAAGAAGCAAACCCTGAGGGGGGAGGGTCCTGAAGTAGCCTTTGAAGTGCTACACACACCGCCCACCCCTCGGGTTCCTCAGACGATTTGTAGGGTGAGGAGCAGGATCGTGGGATCGCCCTGGGGAGCGAAAAAGGTGATGGCGCTACCATGCCATTGGGATGATGGCGAACCATCAGTGTATGTCCGCATAGTGGGGACGCAGGACTCAAGGAGTCTCGCTGTCTTGTTCAGTTCCAGGCCTGCAGGTCAGTAGACTGCAAGACGTGAGCCAAGGAGGGGATGGTGAAGGAGGGGCCCAGGGATGAAGACGAGGCTTGTGTAACCAGCAGTCGGGGGTCTGGGGCATCAGCGTGCAGGGACTGGGCACGCGCAGGGAGAGGGGCAAGGATGCTAGGTTCTGATGTGTCGCAAAACCCACTTTGGGGGGGCGTCCAGGACCAGGTGTTGTCGTCTTGCAACTGACAGGACTCATCAGGGAAATCAATTTGCACGGTTCCGTGGGCTACCCTTGAGACGACAGCGGGGAAAGTTTCAGCTTCGCCGGTATCCGGGGACCAGCACTTAACATAGAGATGATCATGGGGGATGAATAGATCGTGAGGCGCCGGAATTCATTGTAGGCCGTTGTACACCAGACCCAGGGCATTGGAGGAATCGCAAAAAGAATCAAGGAGCCAATTCGGGTTAGGGGAGAGGACAGCTTGTTGCATGACCCAACAAGGGATGTCCGGGCCTTCTCTGTTGAGGAATCGGATGCCAGAAGCTACTGTAAACTTGTGGATGGCAGGGGCGAGGTCGCGAATATTCCGACCGAGTCTCCACTTTGGCTGGTAGCAATCTTTGGGTGACACCTTTCGTGGAAACACCGCCCTGCCGGGCCAAGGCAGCCCAGAGGTGGTGCTTCAAGGCTTGAAGATGCTCGGGGAAAGGGGGTGGGCAATCAGAGGGTAGCGGAGAAGGGGAACTAGTTGGCGATTGACCAGGGAAATTGGTCTTGGCTGTGATACAACAGGTCATCGAGGAAGGCCCGTCCAGTGTTGGCAAGATCAGTCCATTGGGGGGGGATGCAGGCGTTGCAGAGCAAGGCATTCCAGTACAAGACGAACAGCAGGGGGGGCAGGGGGCAGCCTTGACGGACGCCACGGAGCTGGGCGTAACAGAAGGGGGTCCCCCCTCCGACGAGGGGTGCGTTGCATGGATGCTCTCACGAGCAGAAGCCAGCCCGTTACAAAATGCTTTGGTTTGCTTCAATGTTCACGTACGGTGCGACTCCATTAATCAAGAGGCAAAGTCATGGCTACCTCGAACAACGCAACCAAAGGTTAAAGCCATTGGCGAGCTAGATGATGTTCCTTATTCTATAAGCACGTCAATGGATACTACTCCAGTGCAAAAGACTTCGCCACTGCGGACACGCAAAATAACTACTAATGACGCTGCTGTCAAAAAAGCCCCGTCCATCACTCTTTGCGTCCCGCTCTTGCGCAAGACTTCTACAACTCCGTGGCATCCCATGCGCTTTTCCTACGTGGTGATGTCCAGGTCCTGCCATGGGCCGAGCTAAGAGGAGAAGCCTCCTACTACGTTGTCCCGACTCTGGAAACGTTTCGCAAGCACCTAGGTGAGCTTCTGCCGTGGAAGCTAGTTGCTACACTTGTAGGCCAACCAAAATCTCTTGGTGTCGGGATCTCTTCCATTCAGGTTCGAGGCAAGTTTGGCAATCTTTTATGGTCTTGACATCTCTCAAGAGATCTCCACGGGGTCTCTATCACCTGTGCAAACGGTGGTTCAAGCATTATTTCAAAACGGAGGCCTCCTGCTATTCTCGGTGAGGCACAATTACCTAGTTTGCTTTGCATCAGGTCCTCAATAGGGCACGAGAGTTTGGAGCAAAGGCCTAACCGAGAAGATAGCTCCGTAGGTCCACGCCGACCCGCATCGTGTTCGGCTAGAAGCCCCGTCTTCAACGCCAACCTATGAAGTAGCGGCCGCAGCGTCTCTTTTGGCAACCAGCGAATGCTTGGACGCCAAGCAACAATCTAGTTCCACCCGCACCATTGAAGTTAGGTACACTGACAAGCAGTCCGTGGCGTTGGCTACGGACTTCACGGCCGGGGACATTATTTTCACCGCCGCTGTGCCCAACGCGGTACTCTGTAACCAACTTAACACCTCCATCTCCGAGTTACTAGAAATTAACTGTTCCAAACATGACAAGGCCCTCGTTTCTGTCCTACAAGTTGGCTCATCCGTGGGCTCCGGTGAACAATTACACAAGTTTGAGCGTATGCACAACTCCATCAACATTGTCATGAACTCCTATGAAAAAGTCCGCAACTGAGTTGACTCCAAAGACATGCTGATTACGCTAGAAAAGTACCCGGAACCTGGAACTCCTACCCCCCCCCGGGAATGGGTGATGGTGCTTCATCTTCTGATGAAAAGGACCTCGCCAGTGCTTTTGAGGAAGCGACACCTGCCGGCCGCGCCATCAATGACGGGCAAGGTCGTTCACCGCCTCAAGGCCTCTTCTATTACCAAAATGTTCTACCTCAAGAGTGGCAAACCCGTCTGCACGGCCACTACTCGGATCCCAGCATTGAATGGAGTCCTCGCAAACAGCGAAAGGTGAGGTGGTATGGATGGCGCCACACACCAGATAGCCCCGTGCAAAGCGCTCTGATCCCGGAGCATTCCAACGCGGTGCTACAAGCTTTGGCAGCATTACCGCCACCGGAACACCTAAAAGGACACGCTATCCGCCAAGTCCAAGTTAGCTTCTACATACCGGATCGAGGGATCTCCCCCAATTTGACCACAAGGCCTATGATGACCCCGTCGTCATTGCCTCCACTCTTTGAACTACCTCTTTGCAGTTTGAAGATGGTGGCAGTACCTTTGAACTCTTGCTCGAACCCGGGTCTTTTCTGGTTCTTACTGGAGATTCACGAACAAAGTTTTCACATGGCATGGAAACGCGTCAGCATGACAACACTCCCGCGGGCACCCAACCAAGAGGAGACTGCCTCAGCGTCACACTGCGCAATGTCAAGAAGCCCGCCCCGTCGCCTCCATGACGCAAGCGATTGAAGTGCGCAACCTGCAGCGCTCCATTTCCCCTGCAGGAAGGGCGGCCATCCTCCAGCCCTTCGGTGTCCAGGAGTTTGTTGCACACAGTCTCTCCGAACCTCGGTGCAAACCTCCCCCCGAAGGTCTCAAGAGACGTACATGGTCCATGGGAGCCTCCCAACGCCAACGATTAACAGCGGCTGCAGCTTGCGAAGCAACCGAACACCAGCCTAGGGCTAAGCAGATCGTGAACCCCGACCCCCCCACACCGTGCCAACCACCACCATCCTCATCCGCTGAGATGAACACCTCCCTAACCCTACCCCAGCACGGCGCCTGCGGCGCCGTCCCTATTTGGCCACGCCTCCCCATCACCCTCTCCTTCCGCCTTGCCACAGTTACTGCCACTGCCACCCAAAACTGCAACAAGGCAATCAAAAGGCTATCGCTGGTCTAAAGGTCTCCCAATACGGGCACTGCAAGAGTCACTTCATATCCGAATCCACAACATCCAAAAGAAACACCCAGAGGCCTTCGTGCTTCACCAGTTAAGCCAGGGAGTAGGTGTACAACTGCTCCAAGGGCTAAATGAGCCTCCCACTGTCCCGACACACAGTCCTTTCGGAGGCCGCTCCATCAGATGTTTCTACAACATCCCAAAAAAACAGAACACCCACGGTACAGCGATTGTTTTTTCCCGGGCCCTGGCCCCGTACGCTGAGCGGTATGCCCTGCATAACCCCGAAGGCTGGCTGTGTGCCGCATCAGTCACCCTGCCCGGCTTATCGCTAATTTTTTTCCGTTTCCGTCTATGTCCCACCTGACAAGTGCCCGGCAGTCGAGACCTTACTCTCTCTGATTTCAACGTCCCACCCCCACTTTATCCTCGGGGGGCATTTCAATGCAGTTTCTTGTCCGCACTTGGATCTCAGCCTCACCGATGACCCGCCCTTGCACTGGCTACGCCAGGCGGCTACATCCTCCCCACTGAGCCTCGTGGACACATTCCGAACTGTGAACCAAGCATCACTGGCCTTCACTTGGTACAAGACCCCCCACCGCCGGTCCCAAAAACGGATTGACCTCCTCCAGGCCTCCCCCACCCTCCTGACCCGTGCCCCCCTTCTTGATTCCTTCATCGACACACATAACACTTCCACCGCCGATAACCGAGTTTCTGCCATCTGGCACCTACTGTCCCCGGCCCCGCCCTCGAGGCCCATCCAGACGGTGCTTAGGCGCCTCAATGAAAAGAAAAGGGACAACTTTGCGGCCAAAATACAGCCTTGGACCTCCTGGGTCGCTCAAAACAAGCAAGCCCTCCGAAGCCTTTCAGTTGACTCCCTTGTTCCAATCTTTGATGCTTTTTTCACTGAAGTCACGGGTCACTTTCATAGCATCACGTCCCCATGCGCCCCCAATATTCCAAAAGCATTCAAACACCTAAAGTTCTTGCTCAAACTGCTTCCTCCTGCAGAGTCCCCCCACTTTCAACGCAAATACGAGGAGTTTCGCAGGGAGTCGTCAAAAGCCAGAGCTACACATGAAATAACGCGTCTGACCAGAGTCCACAGAGCTTTGGTCCATGACCCTGGGCTCAAGCGTAGTATAGCCGATTTTTTTTAGCCGAACAAACGCTCTGACATCAGCATCTGCAGGGATGCAGGTAACATCACGGCTGACCCGAAGCAGGTGGCCCAAAGCCTGGGCGCAACAATTACTCGGCGGCCGCCCCACTTCGTCCTTGACAAAGATTTTGTGGATTCGTTACTCCCCCAGATCTGTAGCGCACCTGCAGATGTCAAGCAAACAAAAGCCCCCCCAATCACCCTTGCTTGGCTTGAGGAAACCCTAAAGAATGCACGCCCTGACAAGGCAGGGGGGAGGTGACCGCACGAATTTCTACATCCTTCACGTTCTTCCTCGTTCTGGTAAAGAAGCCCGATTTTCTCTTACCAGAACTGATTCTCCAGGGTCTGCTGCAGCACGGGGCACACGCCAATTTAGCTATGCTTCATAAGAAGGGCGACCCCCACTCAACCTTAAAGTACCGCACCATTTCCCTCCTCAACTTCTGCTAGAAACTGGTTGACAAATGGCTACTTGCCAACCTGGACGGGCCAACCACCCAATACAAACTAGTCCACTGCTCCCAAATGGGAGGAGTAAAGTGCCGCCGCACGGCGGACCACATTTTCCCGGGTGTGAGATGGTCATCTTCATAGAGACGGGCCTTAGTCTCCGGCCCAGGAAGATGGTACCCCTGCAAAGTATTTTCCATAAGGGGCTTCCAACACTACCTGTGTGTCCACTTCGGCCCTACAACGATGGCCCGTAGTTTCTCTTGCCGAATTTTCCGGACACAATTGGAAAACCTATGATAAGGAGGGCACATCCAATACCATTTGGACGGGTCCGCGGGAGTGGAAAAGAAATCATCGAGCAGCGAAACCCAACGGGTAGCCTGAGCCATACCCGGGACCCTATTGAAGGGGTCCACGTCGGGGTTTATGCGAAATTCTTTTTTAACACGTGCCGCATAATACGGCATGAGGCCATAGTCAGACTGCTTCCATATGGACCCATCACATCGTGTAGGTGGAACATCACGGGCAAGGGTTTCGGGAGCGAATTCAACGAGCCCGAACGCACAAGCTCGATCCTCCACGGGGGCCGCGAAGGAAGCGGTTTTAGAATAGGATATGTGTTTTTCGGCCTCAACACTGTTAGGTGGTCTGCCAGCAGGGGGCGTCACCACAATTGCCGGGGCCGGGTGCATCGGAGTGACCACACCAATGGGTGGAACCGTTATGGCCCACACGGACTGACCTGACACTTTACCATGAATTGGTTTCACCAAAAACGGTTTGCCAGTTCGCGGAGCTTCACGGAAGTCTTCAATCCAAAAACAGGGGTGCACCCGATGGTGAGAGTATAAACAATTGAAACGGGCAAAATGGCCCTTACAATGTTCATAACCCCATGGGTGCCCCAACACCTTATTCCAAGGTAAATTTGGGACAAGGTATGGGGACACGCCACATTCGGCGACACGAGGAAGTGAAACATTCCCATCCATAACCCTCGTCCCCCCCCCCCCCTGGCAAAGGCGTCTTGTTGTCGGCTTGGAGTAGGCGCCTCTGTTGGGGGGATTCATATTTTTCGGAGATTTGGTTTCCAAAAACATTGTGGTTAGTGAAAGCAACCGCTTGGCACCCAAAATCCACCAAAACACAGAGAGCCTCAAATCTTTTATTGGGCAAAACAACCTGAACCGAAAGTTCGGTTTGAACGTCACTAGTCACCATATGCCCCTTCATGATTCCCGAAGGAACGAGAGCCACCGTAGTGTCACAGGGGTGCCCGAGGGTTACTTCTTTCAAAGGGGGCTCCTCCAGGCACTCCTACCAACGCCGCGCCTGTATGGCGCTTCTTTTCCCTGTTTGTTGCCCCCACCGCCCTTACCATCACCACCACCCTTATCGCCACCACCACCTTTAGGTTTATGAACCCTTGGGCTTACCCCCTTTGACGGCCCAATCGTTTTTCTGAGAAACTACCCAATGGGAGTCATTGCATGGGGATTCGGGTTTACACGTCCAAAGGGTGCTATTGGTGACACCCCAATCCATACGGTAGTCCATATCCATTTGTTTACGTTGCCTCCAATGTTTGGAACACGGAACCCAAACGGGTTGATTGGAAGTTGGCGGTTTAGACCCAGGGTCGGCGGCTTTCTTAGCCGGGGGTTTACGTTGACCCACGGCGTTGACGGAGGTGTCAATGGGTTCGGCGGTAAGTGGGTCCGCCGTAGCATCTGCATTAACCGCATTCACCGCGGCTTGATGGAAAGAAGGGCGATGGGTGCATGTCACCGTCGCCTTGTCTCCTCGATTGGGACGATCGACTGCTTCTCTCTGCGAGACGTCTTCATGGGCCAGGGCATAGATATCCTCAGGCTTCCAACGAGGTCTGCGTTGCCCGACTTTCATAGTGTAGCCATTTGTGTGAGGAGTGTTGTTGAATTGCAAGAACCATTCCTGTAGATATGGGTCCTTGCAATCAACTATCAGCCCCGGCCCCGAGTCGGAAACACCCTCAGGAACCGTGGTGCAACGTTGAGCGCTATACTTCCTGAGTTCTTTTTCAAATGGGCCGCGACCCGGCGAAGGGTCAAAGGAACTAAAATCCACCACATAACTGCCCTGGCTGTTCTTGGCCTCCTTTTTCACCACCTTCTTTTGGATCCACGGGCGCTTGCGTAGGAGTTGCTCACGGCTCATGTGGGGCCGAGTCTCGTTACTCGAAGGCAACAAACATTGCCAACGAGTATAGAACTCCTCCAAGTCGATGAGGCACACCTGCCCTTTAACCACCCTGGCGTTGAGGGCTCGCCACCGTTCATCGGCCCTTGAGGGGTCATACTCATGAAACCGGTGTTCGGAAAAATCCCACAATTCTTTGAGGGTGGGAGCCGTCCCTGTGTGTTGAGTGGCCTGTGCAACTCGTTTGTTGATGATCCCCTTTAGCCACGGGGGCAAGGTCGTCAAAAGAATGCGCGCCTCGTTAGCTTTCCTGTATGTGGGATCACACACCCCCAACCATTGTTGTAGCTTCTCCACCCACTCGTCGTAGTTCTCTAGTAGCCCATTAAAATGCTGTGGGGGCATATCACTATTCTCCACCGCTTTGGTGTAAGTATTTTGCACCATAGGAATTTGATACAGGTGGTACGCGGGACAGCCATGGTTGGGGGTGCACTTGGTGCGACCTCCACTGGAGAAACTGTACACGTGTTCGTAGGATGAGAAGGCGTGTACAAAGGTTCCCCGGGGGAAGTGAAAACATTTTTCGTGAGGGGATGGATGTTCCCCAAAGAAGAGGAGTTCTCCTCCGCACCGGTCGACGGGGCCGTAGGCTCCGAGGGGTATTCCTTGCTCTGAGGCACCGCCCTCCATTCGGGGACAGCAGGTTCCTTCTGGTTTTTGGCCGCTTCCCCTCCACGAAGTGATTTCCTGATGATAGGTGTGTTCGTGGTGTTCCTGCCCCCCCCTCGGCCACCCCGAGTCCGGGCAAGCGTTCGAATGGTAGATGAAATGTGGGATGGGTCGCCGGAGAGAGGAACAACACAACCACCGCCCGATGAACCGGATGGCACGCCCATGGTCGCCGTAGACGCCGCCGGCTCAGGCTCAGGAACAGTTGGAGGCGTTCATGGCGGGGGTGGCAGAACCAAAACGGGTTCCGTAGGCGTGGTGTACCATTGGTCCCACACATCGATCCTACATGCAACGGTGGCATAACATGTAGCGAGCGTTACTAGCGCGCTAAAGCATTTGGCTGTGTTGCTGTTGGACATCTTAAGATGATCCGCCACACTGGCCGCCCCCGCTCGAATCCCGCTGGTAGTCCTGAACCACCGCGTCATATTTAGCCAACGTAGACAAGAGTTGGGTCATACGATCCCCGTAGGACTGACTGATGCCAGCGGCAGGCGATACAGCCTGAGAAAGCTCTTAATGGGATCCCTGCAGCTCTTAATTCTTGAGTCCGCAAGTCCTGCACCCGAGCCATCAGGGATGGGATACACGTTTCATAGTGCACCATACACCTCGGACAGTCGCAGGTGTGCTTCAAGTCAACCTCCCCCTGTTACTCAGCGGGGCCCCCAGAATAGCGAAACGAGGGACCTCCACCCCCACGAGGAGGAGACGACCCGCCACCGCCTCCGCCAGCACCCCCCCTGGCCATGGGGGGACCAGAGGGTCCCCCCGCAGGGCAAAACGGAGGTGTTGGGCGCGCAACAAGAGGTGTAGGCGCCCCCCCACTAGAAGAATGTCCCCCCCTGCGAACACCCACCACAGGATGGCCGAGTCAGGTACGGGATTCCGTTCACGTGCTCAATGTAAGCCCCCCGGCGGGGTGACGGAGGTGGGGCGATAGGACTAGCAGGGTTCGGCTGCCGGGGTGGCGGTGGGGATTCCTCCACCACAATATGTTGTGGTGACTCATGAACCACCGTAGGTGATTGGATCGACGGATGGGAGGCAAAAACAGGCTCCGAGCCCGTTGCAACCTCTAGATCCCCCCCCCCCCAATTGGGCAGAACCCGCGGTTTGGGGTCCTGCATAGGAGATGTAGTTGAGGGGGGAGAGGCCAAATTTACTGGGAGGGTTGTTGAACCTGCCTCCACTGCATTCTCTCTCCCTCAACACAGATTGTTAACCTTCGGCACCGCCGGGGAATCATCCACTAGGGATGGTTGATCTGTCGTGCCACTCATGGGCACCGGAGATGTAGTAGTGGCTCGGTCCTCTGTAGGTGCCGGAGGAGATTCCACGACAAGACATGGGGGGTTTTTGACGCCGCTCATAGGCACCGGGGATTCCTCCCCAACAATGTACTCAGGGGCCGGGGAGTCCTCCACCATGATGTAGTGGGGCGCCGGGGAATCCTCCACAAGCATGGGGTGATTCCTGGTCCCAGACATAGGTTCGGGCTGTGCAGGCGATGAGGCAACGGAAATAGGCAAATGATGAAGGGGCCTATGTTCCAGCACTCCAATCTCCCCCTCCTCATCGTCGCTCTCCTGTTCCAACGCCAGGTGGAACAAGTAGTCACACTCATCCTCCTCGATTTGCGCCTGGGAGTCCTCGATGATCGTAGGATTGAGCCTAGATCCGCTTGGGGGGTTAGGTTACGCTCCCAAGCAAGGAGATTCCTACACCAGGGAGGAAAAACCGCCGCGATCTGCTCATTGGAGTGGATGACGATTCCATCATAGTGGGGTTCTACCTGGTCTCCGACAGGGCCTGTTGGATTAGGGCCACGGCTTCACGAGCCGGGCCGACTCGACGGTTTTCGGCGTTGAGGTAGTCAACAATAGGGCTGATGGGCCCTGCCGCGAACGGGTTCTTCCCGACTTGGGGCTCTGGCAACCTCCCTAGCGACGGAGGAGTGTCAGAGTCGACCACGATGGGGGCCATTGGCGATGCCATCGTACCCCACTCGGCAGTGCGCGAGGGTGAAGCATTCGTACGCTAGATCACCCTACTAGATGGTTCGATTATTGCCCAATTCTCAGCGTGAATAACGGTTCCTGTGCCTAGAAAAGGCAATCGTGGTCCACTTAGCTCTCTTTGAGGTTGACTGTCCAATTCCCCCCCAACCAAGCGAGGTAAACCAGCTGGATCTCGGGGATGGGGGGCCCCGATGGGAACATTCGAGAATTTTGGAGACTTGGGATTGGTAGCCACCTGGGGCTTGGCCCGTTTTTGCGGCCCCTGCCCGGTCCATGGGGTCAGGGCCGAGGAGGTTCTAAAAGTGGGGACCTGGACACCCTCGGCTATCCCTCCCGGAGAAGAGATTTTGATCTGAATTTGGTCCACGATTTCGCGGACCGATCGCTTCTCGCGATGCCGAGCGCCTGACAGAGAGGAAAATTTTTCGCCTTTGCTACCATGAAACTAGACGGTAGGGTCAGGAGCAGAGGTCGCGGTGGCATGGGCAGCAACATTGCTTCTCAAAGAAGACATAACGATTGTGTTTACTAAATAGTATCCTGCAGACAGATATGATACACATAGCCAATGAAATACGTGATATGCACATACGTAAAATCCACCCTATCATCCACTAATTCTTATAACTACAAAACATCCGAAATTGCCTTATCTATCCCACATCCTATGTTCCTAACAAGAAAAGGGATCATAATATACATAGTCCCATATATAGGGTCATATAATGATCCCTTGGGGGCAATATGCTAGGGTACGGTTGTGACCTGCTTCACGGCCAACTATTTGGGTTACTCAACAGCGGCCCGCGTTCGCGTTGCTCTCGTTGCAGTGCGCGCGACCACGGCAATCGCTGTGATTCAGCAATTGTTACCATACTTACTGAGGCAAACTCGCAATGTACACAGTAACCAAGAGGCAGCTGGCCTGCTCACGCCAGACGCTCAGCAAACATCTAGCCAAAATCAGTCATCACGCAGGTGCCCATCGGCATTACCTACACACCAATTCTATCTCTTACAATCTACCTCGACTATATCCACACCATGTGCCCAGCGTATAAGAATATGAATTAATGTCCAGGGAGCGAGCACTGTAGCAGACGTTAGCACACTATTTACACATCTTCCGACAATGTTTGCGCATAGCAGTCTTCTTTTCCTATCTGTGATTTTCATTGTCTGAGAAGGGACGGTCTTTAATCATAGGCTAGTATAAAGTACAATGTCCCCTCACATCATCACTTGCTGCAAAGGATAGCCACCTTGGGTGCTGATGTCGGCCATCATATCGATAAGCCCAGGGAACGAGTTCCTTTAGGACGGCATCAAGGGGTAGCGGATCATTACCTCGGGGTTGGCAATATCAGCGCTCTCGGTAAATGGGTTTTCATTACATTGTTCGATACCACCAAAGGGGAGCAAGAGACAGCCGTTAGGAAGCCAATCAATGGAGCCCGCAGCTCTCAGCGACGTAGACCGATGGGACTCTGTTCGTCTCCATGTGGTTTCTAGGGCTAGCGGCCTCCGTCAGTAGCTCGTTTGCATCACTTAGATGAATTGTAACTCCGGCGTTCTTCTAAAACACCACTACTGGTTGATCATCATCATGCGCCGACTTTCTTTCACCATACTTGGGTTTCAGAAAGTGTTCACCGTGCTTTGCCATGAGCTTGGCGACTCAGACGCCATTTTACCCATAAAACTGCAAAAGGAAATGTCATGTTGCAGAGGTGCGCAGCGAAAGGCAAACACATCGTAGACAAGCGTCTGGCAGTCCATGTTGCCGTTTTGGAAAGGCATGGACACTCTCTCAGAGCATATCTGTCGACATCGTGCTGGTTTCCATCAGTCATAGACTGTCCCCAACTCCAACTGAAAAGGCGCAACAATAGTGACCAATATGGGGTTGTGAAACAAACAAACAAGTAGAACACCCGACATTTCACATTGCGTACCGCGATTCTACTCCCGGGTTGCTATTGGCCACCATACACTGCAAGTCACACGGTTCTACGCTTCGCCCACACTCATTGCTGAATGGGGCACCGCTAGCGTAGCAAGGCTAGTGGCTGTGCCTGAAGATTAGTTGGATCAGACACAATGCTCAATGTGGGTGGCGGCGGTCCGCGTCAGGGGCCTTTTGCCAGCACGCGGACGATTGCATCTCACCTCTCGTCAACAAACGCCATTTGTACACACCTTCTCTTGCTAATGTGGCGCTCCAGAGGGGGTCTAGAAGATCCGCAAACACCGTCATCAACTAAAGGGGGGTTTGCAGGAGGGCAATGGCATTCTGGAATCGGACATGCTTAGTACCGTTACCTCTGATGACACATCTGAGGCCGGCAATTCGTTGAGTTGTAAATCCCAGGGATCCGAGGGGCAAAATTGCTCCTCTGGGCGTGTAGAAATCTACTCTAGCTGTCTGATGGAGAAGCCAAGCACCTCCCCCTCCTACATGCGGGTTGCTTCACATACTGTTGATGTTATTTCAATAATAAACTTCATAGGTGATGCAAAGTCAACCCGGAGTGGCTGCTGTGGGTCACCTGGCGGCGGAGCCGCCACCTATGTGACTAAGATGTGCGGCTATCGTTGAGCTCCGGCATAAAAGGGTGAGGACTCCTATCCCAGCTCAGTCACGGTATCTGCCCGTTCATTACCTTCTAACTTTATGTGGCTAGGCACCTTAATCCATTCCTAACCGGCGACAGGAATATCCAGGAATATCCAACAGTTGAAGCATTTCCAACCAAAGATGTACATTAATCAACGGGCCTTTGCTGCTCACCCATTGTTGTGCTCGCCACTTGATCGCCGGACCCTGCACTCCGCCATATACATGGGAAGAATCCGTTGCACCTGCAAGCTGTTGGTTGCATGTATGTGTGTGCACCGCACTGTAATGATGACGGCCATGAGTTCTGCACGGTTGATGCTCTATTTCATATTTAACGGGAGGTGGTGGGCCTCCTCCTAAGACGGCCGCTCATGGCAACCAAGCCCTGGAATCCATCCCACACCCTCAACAAACTCTGCTCGGCCATCCTTGTAAATGACATGAAGTCCTCGTCTCGGGGCTTTCTGTATTTGCTGCAGGGCTAACGCTGCCAGTTCCTGTTTCCTATCGTCGTTACGTTGGCGTTTGGACGCTCAACGTGTATTATAGTTGGTCCTGTGATTACACCTTCATTTTTGAAATGCACCAGCCTGTCATGGAACAATTGTAAAGTCTGCGAGAATGTTGAAAAGGGCTCCCAGCCCACAACTGGAGGGGGGGGGGGGGGTTGATGTCAAGCCTCAGTGGTCAGCCTCCCCTGTGGGTGGGGAGCAATCGTCAAAAGTGTAAGTCGTGTACAAAAAAATCGTCCAGTCATGTAATTTTTTTTGCGGTAGCTGCGTGTAATTTTTTTTCGGTATGGCGTGTAAATTATAAAACAAAATTGAATTAATTTTTTTTGCGGTAAATGCGTGTATTTTTTTTGCGGTAAGTCGTGTAAAATATCAAAAAAAATTGACAAGTACAAAGAAATGCGACCTTTGCAATACTTGCGCAATATGTACAGCTGGTGCTTCGGTATGGCACCCCATAGCGACCTTAACGATGGGACGCCGGGTCCACAAAGCACATAGTACTCTGCGTGGCCACCAATTAGTTGGGACTCGCCCAATGCAACATAGTTTCACATGGAGTTATTGGCACTAGACACAAAATCAGGACATGAAAAGAGTCCTGACAGGGTCATGGCAGGATTGTGTATAAAGTCGGTTGTCTCATGTGGAATGTTGTTTTTGTAGTGTATACAACAAGATGTGTGATATGTCTGAAATAGATCGGATGCTTGGAGGAAGTGCGGGGGGGTTGGTGTCCAAATGCATGTGCAAAAGATTTATGCCCCACACCCCATAAGTCCCCATAGGCCCCGATAAGTCCCCATAGGTCCCCATAGGTGCCAATGGGTCCCCAAAGGTCCCCATAGGCCCTCATAGGTCCCCATAGGGGCCCATAGGTCCCCACAGGCCCCATAGGTGCCCATAGGCTCATGTTCACTCAACCCAGAAAAAAAGTGCATATGGTGGGAATGCGCCAAAGGGTGGAAATGGGTGAAACAAAAGTGTAAATCCAAGCTGAGGGGGGGGGGGTGTCAAAATCAAACTTGCTTCATCACTCCGTGCCGTCACGGGGTCCCCGCACACACCACGTTCGCCCACAGGTGCCTAAGGAATCGCCCACTTCTAAAATTTGCGGCAGTTGCGCTAAAAAAAAATACTGCGCGCAGAAAAAATATGTCTACGTATTTTTTTCGCGTGGATTTTTTTAGCGCAGAATTTTTTTTTTAATGCGGATTATTTTTTTAGGCTAAAAAAAAACTGATCTGCATCTACATAAAAAATACAGGACCTATATGCCCCCTGTACTGCGCCTTGGTGCATGATGCAGAGCCGGTGCCGCACATGCCACACATTAAGTGGGTAACAGTGATGTGTGAAGTGCACAGAGGGCAGAGCTGTCTCATCTTGATCAAGAAATATGCAAAAGTGCTATACTATGCCATGTCTTGGTTGTGCTTCAATGCCTCGAAACTCTCCTTTCCCTCGTATGAAATACCCTGTGACTTTGGCTGACACAGCTTATGGCTGATCTGCACAGTGGGGTGTGCTAGCTGATGTTCGAAAAACTCTGCGGGCTCACACCCCATCGTGCACAGAGGACCTCGTGCATTCAGGGATTCCACCAGAATGAGGACTACTAATCAGATCTACATTGCAGTAGGCCCAATGCAATTGGGTTTCAATCAACTGCGTTTGGTCAGCACTGAAGCAGCAGCCAAATCCTCCCCGATTGCGCCTGCATTGTCCAAGCTGAAATTCCACCTTGGCTCTCAGCAGAACCTAGCCCCAGCTGTCACCACAGCCTCTGTCTGCACTGGACCCGGGATGGAGATGATTCTGTCACGGAATTCCATGCAGGATATGGGAAATGGTACACGTCAGAACAGGGTACTGGTGTAGTTCTGCACAATGCAGGAACAGTGCCAACAGTTTGGAGACGCTTTAGCACACCTGTGAAGAAAGCTGGATCATAGCGGAGACACGGCACAAAGAAACATCTCAGACCCACCAGTTTTGTCGAAGGAGTGAACATTTCTGTCATACCAACCCCCCCCCCCATGACCCACACCCCCGCCCAGGGACGATGGGTCCCCCCCCCAACCCGGGGGTGACTATCGCCAAGTGACACCCCCCCCACCCCCGGGTGTTGGACACCACTGCCGACCAACCACTTACCGGCACATACTATGCGGAATTCATGGCCGATCAGTTGCTTGCTGTAGGTCGCCTAAGGCTCTGGGATACACGCTGACATGCATAGATGCTGATGGTGGCATGCACGTGATGCAAATAAGCAAAATTCTCAATGCACTGCATCCATTCATCAGTTTTCTGCCTGCCCCTGCCGCTGAACAGGGACAGTGTAAAACTTCCTGCGCCTTGAGGGAACATTTTCAGAGGTCTGAGGAGTGCAATGGGTCAACAAAGGAGGTGCACATAAGCTCTGACAACGAGGTCTCACAGTTGCGCAGTCCTGTGCAATATGACACTGATGCGTTTTTTTCGGGAACCAACCAGTGACGATGACGGGGTGGACGGGGGGGGGCGGGGGGATGGTATTTACAAACAGTTGCAAACCATTAAAAATCAAAAAGATTGGACAAAAATTCAGTGCAGTAGGTGCAGCAGGGCAAGAACTAAGACGCAAAATTAGGAAGAAAACAAAATCTTATGAGGCCCTACACTAATAAGACAGCTGGGATGTGTGGGTCATGGGGGAAAGGCAAAGCAAAGATTGCATTGCATTGCACTGCATCTTTCTTCGCAGGTTAATTGCACGTCAACAAACACATCCACACCACAATACACACATCCATCGGCAAGCACCACCACCAAAAGCACGCTGGCACAGGTTCCCCCCGCATGATTTGTCGTCTTTGGTGGCTTTGCCCATACCCATGCCCTTGGCTATCATTCAACCGTAATAACCATGCTGGGCCCATATAGGTGTCGGGTGTTGCAGGAGACAGGGATGTGGACCAGGGAAATGATCCCATGCATTTGTCTGTATGAGGGCTACTCTTGGTCTCAACACAACCTAAGGCGAAGCACAACACCTGATAACCCACTGCATGGCAAATATGCAACCTGACCAAAAACCTCAAAAAGAAAACTTTCTGAAGCACCGATTGGTCTGTGTTGACCAGGTGACCACTGTCAGGCTGTGTTGATCTGTGTTAAGTGGTGTGGACCTGTACCGACCGGTGTTGGCCGAAAGATGAAATAATGCAGCCTCAAAATTGAATTGGCTCTTTAGCAGAGCATGGAAGTGCAATTCCCCACATGTTACATTTGGCTCTGGGCCCGCTCTCCAAGAATATCCTGAAGCCAACTTATCAACAACGCTTGTCATGAGCAAATCCTGGTACTTGAGTCCCTGGATGCAAACGCTGGGGGCATGATATTGGCATGCCATCTCCCCAACATATGCCCCACAGAGAAGCCAGGACCAGGTATTTTACGAACGAATCCCACTCCCCAGCTCGTCGCCCGTCGCCCGTCACCCTCCATCATCAGCACCGCACAGGCATATACACTGCAGCATGAGGTCAGGCAGCCCCAGAGGTGCTGCAGTGGTGACAGGGAAAAAAGCAGAATACCCCCTTTTGTCACATTGAGGCTCAATCAACCAGATGCTGTTGAAGCGGGCCAGCATGAAGCGGGAGAGCATGTTTGGCAGCAGCTGAAAGCATACCACAGGCTGGGTGATCGTGGAATCAGGGACAGGGCCAGGAACAGAGGGATTAAGAGAGTGGGAAGAAAGGAGACTGGAGTAGCACAGAATGTACAGTGTGGAGGAGGCAAGGAGGGATGGAAGGAGGGAGCCCCCTGTCCCCCTCCAAGCCATATTTGCGGAATCGGGCCTACTGGCGAGTTTTCGGCCCAAACCTTGGGAATCTCCTGATTTGAAGGTGCTGATCAAGACCGCATCCGAAAAAAAACAGTGGCATACCCAAACCAACATACCGTCAAGACGCCCTAGGTGCTTTCTCACGGCTGGGTTGATGTAACAACATCGGGCGATGTGATTTTCAAAGCTCATCCTGCCGGACGTTTGTGTTAAATAAGACTTTCGCTGGGTGAATAGCCTCCACTCAAAGCCTTTTTTCCTTCAGGCTGCAACGTGCCTGCTCTCCTCATTCAGTGTGCAACATCCTCATGGCATTGGACTTGGCTCTGACATGACATTGACCCTTGCAACACCCCTTGCACAACCAAGAAGCTTTTGGTTCCATGCCTTTCTGCACAGATTCAAAGTGCCTGTGGCTTGTCCAATTTCTGCCAAATGGAACAGCGACACAGAGCATGCATCCGCCGATCCCCTGGTCCATGTTGTATCCTGCACCCCTAGAAGCATGATTTCAACACTCCTCCTTTGCAGCGCCCGTACTTCTTGATCACAACATTGTCAGCATTTTCATTGAATGTGCAAGAAATGGCTGTGGGACCCCCACACACATACCAGTACCTCACCCCACCCTTGCAATCTCCCCCCCTAGTGCGCAACGGTCTCCCGGGGGGGGGGGGGGGAGACGGTCACCAAGTGACAGTCCCCCCCCAAATTCTAGTACAACCTAAAGAAAAATATTCTCTGGCACCTTCCTATGCTTTTTGGGCCAAGTGATGGTCTCCCGGGGTGGGGGGGGGGGGGATCACAAGGGGGGAGGGGATTGCAAAGGGGGTGGGGGGGCACCACGTACTGTGTGGAATTGTGTCTGAGCAAAATGTGCGCACGCCAGGTTGCCAGCCAGCTCCTCCCCACACTGCAATCACTCCCATCAGTTTCATTTATGTTTCGCCCATGCAGACACAGCTGTGAATAGAGGAATCGGTTTGCTACAATTTCACTGGACTGTGGGAGCTCTGGCAGCACCAGTAGCCAAACACGTGCCCGTGTTTGGTCACAGAGTTGGTAACATGAGATCAGGTGCCCTTCAGCACATGGGCTAAATCACAAAATGCGAGCTGAGGAGCTGAATCAGCTTGATGAACAGTTCCCAGACTATAATTGTGCTCCCCCAATGCCCTTACCAGTGGCTTTGGAAACTCGTCAACCTACTTCAGAGACCGGGGCAGGGATTTTGATCGCGCTAACCTGCGTCTTGTGCAGCAGATCCTGTGTCTGGGATACCTCTGGTTTCTTTCTAGGCGCAGAGTGACTCCTTGCCCACATCCTAACCCCCTTACCCACAATCCCCCACCCATTATTCCCTCCCCGCGCCAATAATTCCCCCAGTTGGTGGTGATTCCCCGCCAAGATAAGGAATTGGGTTTAGACAGATTTCGCATTCCAGTCTCATCTGTATTGTTCCATGCCAAAGCATTCCACAGCATGGTTGCCTGCACAATCATCACACAATTGCTGTTTGTGACGCATTTGTGACGCATGAACCGTTGGGAGAGGGCTCTTGGCAATCACCACACATAGCAGATGGGTCATCAGCATTGTCAGCACATGCTTTGTTACCGACGACCTGTCTGCTTGGGACTGATGTAGCACTCCAACACATTGGAGTTTGGGTCCACGTAAAACGGCTGAAACACGATGTCCAATTGATTCTCGTGTAAATACTGCCTGAACAGGACAACAGGGTGCTATTTGTGGGAGCAAATGCCTTGTCTCCAGAGGCCCAGTATATCCAGATGCCAAGCTATGGGGGCTTGGAATGACCTTGTTTTAGGGCTCTCAGAGGCTTATTCTTTGAGACTGCCTGCTTGTAACGGAGGGAGCTCCTCTAGTGCACCACACTACCCCTAACTCCTCCCCCTTAATATAAGCAATAAAAGCCAGTATGCTTGCGTATATTTTTGAGGTTTGGAATATAAGCAAGCATGGCAAACTAGCGACCCCAAATGTTACAAACAGAACACGGTAAAGAGGCATCTCCAATCGCATGTTCATCTACGCCTTTAATTGCAATTTTGCACTAAGGTTGTGTCCTCAAAATTTGTCGCTGCCTCATCAAAATCCTAAACCACCAATTCATCCTCCTCTCCGGGTGTTGCAATGACATCATAAAAGCAATGGGGGTCATCGGTGTTAGGGAGAGCCGTCTTTCTGAAGTGAAAACAAGGGTTGTTCAAAATATAAGCAAGCAAAAAATTATAAGCAAAAAAGTATAAGCAAGCGGTTGCTAAAATTGGGGGTGGCAATTGTGCTCTTCGACACCGGTGATACCAACTCTGATTTCAATGATGCATAGGTCTCATGTGCTGACCCCTCTATGACTTCCTCGATGCTTTCCACTGACCCCTGTACATGCATGTCTTCACCAAACTAGGATGCATCGTGCAGCAGTAGATTGACTCTCTTCAGGGCCAGCTCGGGCTGCATGTAGTCTTTGCCTGTCACAGTTTGCAGATCCCGCGCCAGCACCTCCTCCTCACTCCATTGCGATACATTTTCAGCGCTGCCCTGCAGCATCAACGTCAATCATGGCATTACACAATGGCTCCCTTCACCCTTGATGTGCCGATCTGACTAGTTCTTCTGGCAACATGTTCTCCGAATTCACCACTATGCACCGCCTACTTTCTCTATTGTTGAGTGGCATTGGTAGTGCCGCGGTGTCCAGCACAACAGGATCTTCCGGGGGCGTGGCATCATCAGCGTCAATTGCCGGGGGCTCTTGAACTGCAGCCTCTTGGTGGATACCCCCACCCATACCACCAAGGTGCCGCGCCGCCTCGGCGCCATGCATGCCATTTGCACTCCAATTCCCCCGTCCCCTCCAGCAGTTGCGCCATGGTAGCTCCGCTATGTGGTGCCGCTTTCGCAAACAACCTCCCCTTGCAATCTGTGCGTTGTGCCAGCCAGCATAGCCATTCTTTGTGCACCATGCCAAGATGCATAGCTAGCATGTCCGTTCAGGCTGGATTGACAAAACATCGTGCCAAGGACACCCCCCTTTTTTGGTCTCCGTCTTAGGCGGCCCTATTGGTTGGTGCCAAAATTGCCACAGCTCCAAAATGAGTACCACCCCAAAAACAGGGCAAAAAAACCACTTCAAAAATTGCACTTTTGTCCTGTGCATGGCACAAGCCTAAAACCATGCGTTTTGCCCTGTACGGCTGGGGGGGGGGGGGGGTTGGGTTGGGTCGTGGCTTGCACCGGTGGCAGGCTCCCACGGCCAGTGTGTCCTTCCCTCACCGGCTCGACTGGGCCCTACCCCGGCTGTCTGGTCTCACAGCCCTCCAGACTGCTGACGACCCCCGAACCCCACCAAGGCGCTGGTGGGAGGGAGATGCCGCCGTGCCTGTGTGTCCGCGCGCGCTGGGGTCCTGGGGGGGGGGGGGGGCTTTCAAGGCAGGGGCACACCTGTGTCGTTCTCCAGCGGGCCGTGGTTGGCGCGTGTGGGGGGTTGTGTGTGCCCGGTGCTCCGGGCCCCAGCAGCGGGGCATGGGTGCCCTACCACGAGGCTGCTGAGGGAGTCTGTGGGTTGGGTGACCAGCAGCTTCCTCCAGCCCACGACTGAACCCCAGAGGGGTGCACGGGGCGTGTGGTCTGAGGTGCTCCTTGACTGACCCAGAGGGTCACAGGTAGCGTTGCACAGAGTGCCAGACCGGCTGGGAGCGTCCCAGTAGAAGGAAGGTCCTGGGGCGTGCTGAGCACTTCCCTGCCCCAGGAGCACTCTAGGGAGCAGAGCTCCCAGTGAGCCTGCTGCGCCCTGGTCACCTCTGACAAGGCGGGACCCAGAGGGTGACACCGCTCGCCACCCCTCCTGGTTGGGGAAGGGGGGGGGGGGGGCAGGGGTCGGCAGGTGGCTGTCAGGCCTCCAGGGGTCACCCGCAACTGCACTGGAGTGCACACGGGGCAGTGCTGGCCTAGGCGTCTGGGATGTAGTTGGAGGGGCACACGCACACCTGGAGGTTCCCTGGGCAGGCCGCCCAGGGGATACCCACAGCGGTCAAGCTGTGAGCCCTTCACAGCCTCCACTTTGCTGGCCCCGAGGGCGCCGACTCCGTGCACCTCTCCCGTCGGGGGCGTAGGCTGGGGGGGTAGAGGGGTAGGGGTGGATGTGTATACATGTCCGTTCATTGGTTCGTGGTGCTCACTTGCTGGGGAGAGGTGGGCCACCTGCTGCGTTACCATGCGGGTCCCTTGTTCTCGAGGGGAGGGACCTCGATCACCATGTGTCGGCCTGCAGTGAGGGTGCAAGGGCATGCTGGGGGGGAGGGGGTGGTGTGCCGGGCCCGCCTTCAGTCCGGCTCTATTTCTGTTGGGGGGGGGGGGGGGTAGGGGCAGCAAAACGTCTGCACCCTGTTTCTTGGTACCCAAGGGGAACCAGCCCACGGCCTGCACCCTCGCTTTGTGGTGGCTGAAATTTGGGCCGACGGGGCTGGGGGGGGGGGGGGGGGGACAGGATTGACAGTCAAAACCCATGTATACAAGCAAGGAAGTCCTGGTAATAGGAACTTACAAATACGGTGCGAAAAACAAGGGGCAGCAAAGCCCATACAATAAATGGCCGTGCAGGCACAAAAAATGGCGGCTCATCGAGTTTGGGCACTGCAGCTCCTAAAAATCTCAAAACACGAAAAGTGGCACCAGTTCGACACTTGTCTGTCACACGACAAACCATGGACCCAACACAAGACATTCACACAAACAGGTGGTGATCACGGCGCAAAGCAGACTACTTCTTCTTGGGGGTTGGGTTCTTGCCCTTGGCCTGCGCCACTTTGGTGTGGAAAGTATTGAGGGGGGCACTGTCCTTTGCCTTTCTGGTGGGCTTCTTGGGGGGGGGGGTCTCCTCGTCACTATCCCCATCGTCCTCGGACGCCTGTCGCTTCTTCGTGGGGGTGAGCTTGGGCCTGTCCGCCCCCCCCCCTTCACGTGCTCCACCTCGTCGTCACTGTCTAATTCGGGCTTATCCATCTCCCCGTCATCATCACCAGGCTTCTAGACACCAACAGGAAAACAGTCCCTAATTCTCAGGAGCCAAGCATCCCAAATCACAAGGTAAACACAATCCATCTCCTGTACATAAGCAGCCGGCTGTTCACAGAACTCACCAAATAATACTTGCCGTCGTGTAAAGCATGCAGCGATGCAAGGGCTCTCCGGAAGGCAAGACAATAGCTCAGCTGGCAAAACGGCCGATGCCGTGAGAATGAGCAGCCACACTTTGTCCTCCGTCTCCCTGTTGCGTCCCGGAACCACACCGAGGACCCGCAGCACCCAACCAGCCACTGCCAGACTGATGGTGCTGCCGTATGCACCTTGATCGCAAATAAAAATGTTCGGGACCTTCACTCGGAACTTGTCAGGCACACAGAAACAAATCATCCTCTCCTCAAATCAATACACCGGGTGTCCACACTGCTGATCAAAAAAAGAGGTCATAATATACTGCCAGCCCCCACACTCCTCGGAGTCACGCAATTGATGAACCACGAACTTAACATCGGCCTGCACTCCACCAATTGCCACCGGGACTGACTTTCAGACAACCTTCAGCACCAAGGGATGGACATCCTCCAGCTGGTCCTTCGTACACTCAATGAAGACCTAGTGAAAAGCACAGTTCATCACAGATGGGCACTGCAGCTCCCAAACTGTTCAACGTTGCATGTGACATTGCCTCTGACCCCTTTTTGCTGCCTAACGAGTACACACCATATTGTAATCCTTCAATGCGATTGCATACGGGATCGCCTTGCCAGTAGTGATTGCAAATGCCTCTGCCCAAGCTCCGTGTGCTTCTCCTCCATCTTGAGGCTTGTTGAGCCAAATAGTTGTCGATTTCTCCCCATCCGAGGTGCTCACCACTGGTTCTTTGACTTGTCGGGCTAGTGCAATGCGAAGGTCGTCCCATTCCTCATATGTCCATAGCAGCGCTCATTGGACACACTCCCAGCTTGGCATAGGATTTGCAGCACTCCAGCTCCACTTTCCTAGCGACAGTTTTGATGCCCTTGGGGACTTGGCAAGTAATTTGCGAACCCGTTGCATCTCGTTCACTGGGAACACAGGGGGCCACTGGTACCACAGGCGCCCAAACAGCATTGTGTCCGCCGGGGGGGGGGGGGGGGGCTCAAACCACGAAAGCCAGACAGTAGGATAGGACAGGGGCATACGTCGGCTCAGATGTACCATCGTGTTTTCCGGATGTCAATACAACATCTCCCATAACCGGTGTCTTTTTAATAATCTTGCCTTGGTGTGCAACCCGGCGATCTTGGCATCCTCTCCAGCCATGTACAGCAGCAGCACTCATGCGATTGCATCGCCTTGCCAGTAGTGATTGCAAATGCCTCTGCCCAAGCTCCGTGTGCTTCTGCTCCATCCTGAGGCTCGTAGAGCCAAATAGTTGTCGATTTCTCCCCATCCGAGGTGCTCACCACTGTATCTTTGACTTGTCGGGCTAGTGCAATGCGAAGGTCGTCCCATTCCTCATCTGTCCATAGCAGCGCTCGTTGGACACACTCCCAGCTTGGCATAGGATTTGCAGTACTCCAGCTCCACTTTCCCAGCGACAGTTTTGATGCCCTTGGGAACTTGGCAAGCAATTTGCGAACCCGTTGCATATCGTGAACGTTCACTAGGAAGACAAGGGGCCGACGGTACCACAGGCGCCCAAACAGTACTGTGTCCGCCATGGGGGGGGGGGGGCTCAAACCACGAAAACCAGACAGTAGGAAAGGACAAGGGCATACGTCGGCTCAGATGTACCAGCGTGTTTTCCGGATGTAAGTACAGCATCTCCCATAACCGATGCCTTTTTAATAATCTTGCCTTGGCGTGCAAGCCGGCGATCTTGGCATCCTCTCCAACCATGTACAGCAGCACTTCATGCATCTGGTCGCCGTGCACACCTGTCAGTGGCCTCGGAGTGGAGGGGTTGATCACTACAGGGCAATAAATCGGTTCAGACTGAATTTGGGCACTGGAGTTCCCATCACAGGCGAAATCCACGAAAAAATGCACCAGAACGACGGGCAGTAATTGCTCCCGAGTTGTTTTCGAAGATGTCAATGTACTCGGCCATGCGCCCGTCCGACAGCTGCAGCAGGGTCACTAGGGGTCTCCAATTCTTCCACACAGTGTCATGCAAAGGGTACACAAAGAATCAGCACACATAGACATTGGGGGACAAGCCCGATGCCGTCCGGAGGTGTTTTTGGCGTGCTGCGTGTTGCAGACCATTGCTGATTTCTCCCCGAGCCGGCCAGCCTTTCGCAGTGCCACCAGTAGCATCTCCTTTGCCTTGCCCTTCTGTATCCCAATCCATATGCGCGCCGCAACTCATCCCATGCTCAGTTTTGTAACAGGGTGTTGAACTGCACTACAGTCCCCTCCATTAATCTTTCGGATGTCAACAGGGCACTCATGCTTGATTTCTTCGCAGCACACGTGATTGAGCCAGTCCAGTAGCACCCGTGAATTGGAACAATACTCCCGATAGAGGCGTTGGAGGGCTGTGACGATATGGGCTCCACCCAGGCAGTATGGCACTTCCGCTGAGATAACAATGCTAGCGCCAAGTGCAAGAGAACAAGAATCAAACGCTCCATATAGATGAGTTTCAGAAAGTTGAGCACTGCAGCTCGCAAATTTAGTGAACCATAATAGGTAAATAAAGGGGGAAATCTTTTGTAACAAAGGATTGTGCAACACTTATATGGGTGGGAGGACGAACGAGATGGGCACTGCAGTTCCCCAACGACGTGATTCTTTGAAATAGGGGAGGCATGTACCTTCATCTTGCCAGATGAGAATGTTGGAGATCGGTTAGCGCGGTGGGTTCGTCCTCAAGCTGGCCATGTGTTGTAGTACTACATCCTCGCTCTTGGCTCTTGTCTGGCCCCGAGTCATCTCCAGGTCAAATGTGATCCTCGTGACTTGGATCTTGACCGGCTCCATCTTGACCCAAGTGGTTCTGAAGGCCTCTGTTGCCTTCCGGTTTGGCGACCGCTGTGCTGGAGCCTGGAATTCGCTGTAAACTGCCACCGCCTATAACCTGCACAATACGAATCGACCTACAATTTTCCGCTACGTGTTTCTTGCCAGTGCTCTGTTATTATCATGCCCCGTGGTAGTGGACCCAAGGGAAGCACCACCTTCGCCCATATCAAGTCAACGCAACACAAGGCGCGCCAACTCAAGTCGCTAGAAGACGTTGTCACCTTGGAGCTAGGTGCACCATACGCGGTGCAACACCTACCGGACACGGACCAGATCGTGTTGACGCCGGAAGCCGGAGGGGGGGGGGGGGGGGGCAAATCCTACGGCACCAACGTTGTGGGAGAAGACCGTGGCGGTAGTGTGGCACATCCAGGCACTCCATCTATCGAGGAGCGAGGAGTAGTACCTCACCCCTCATCTAGTTGAAGGTGTACCCTAGGAGGCCGTGTTGGCCACAATGTAGCAGCGCGCACAGCTCGCTGCGGAGGGGTTCGTTGCCACGACGGTAGAGGGTGTTGAGCTCTATGGTGCCGTTTGCCCGCTACCAAAGCGGCTGCAACACCTATACAGTTGTCAAGCGGTCAAGCCTGTCCACGTCCAACAACCCAACGATCCAAGACTACATTCGATGCCAATTGCGGTGGATGGCACATCACACCATGAGGGTCATAGGTCCATTGCACGCTAGGGCGAACAAGCAGCCCTGACGAACTTGCAAGGTGGTGACCATCGGGGGGTAGTGAGGAGCGGGCAACGTTATACTGGGCTGCCCAGGAGGGGGACTTCGACCAACAATTGTGGGATGCTAGTAAGGTCAAATTCTAGGATGCCGGGGGTTCCGACTGGGAAACCCTATTTTTTGCATGTGACGATGGCAAGCCGCAAATTTTTATGGCCAATTGTAAGAATTGGAAAGCCGAAGCTCCTCAAGCCTCGGTGTGTTGGGTGTCTGGGTGCAACAGGGCACAATGTCTTGCCATGTGCGGGTTGGAAGACACCATCTATGGGTGATGTGAAGCGGTGCTCGCAATTGGTGTCATATATCAAGACATTGCAGCCGACCAGCATGCTGCGTGTCACTGCATGTGGTATCTCGGGCATGTGCGACGCCATCTGGCCATGGCAGCAGCAGCAGGCTGGTCCGCAGCTGTTGTTGTGCGTAATTTGTTTCAGCCCATTTTAGATTTTGCCGCACTTAGGCGAAGGCGGTAACAAAGGTAAGGTTGAACGATGATAAGGCGAAGGGGAAGAGAAATATTAGGTTGGAGTGTGCCGCGGTTGTACAATTCATGCACACCCGGCGGTGGGAGGCACTATGACAATGTGCCTAGAGGATGGGGCAATGAACAACAAGCGGGTGGGACGTAGACTATGGGGTGGTGTTTGTACGGAGTGGTGGAACAACGTTGCCATGATGTGCGTGTAGGCATGGCAAACGTGATGGCTGTCCGGGGGGCACGTAGGAAGGCTACGCGAATGTAGTATATTAATGGGCAAGGCCCACTTAGTGTTACACTGACCTAAGCTGCGGTTGTCACATTAGTGGATTGACCACATGTATTTCTTAGCCTGGAAGTGGAGAATCCTCTCCAAATTTTCATGCTTTGCCATGGAAGGCATCACCATCGGCAACAACGCATGCTGCGCATTAGCGGGCGCCTAGGCCTCCTACGTGGCCGCCTAGGTGTGAAGGTTGTGGTTGACAACCACACCATAGATGACAGCCTCCGTCCAAAGGGGTGGGATGTTACCAAGAGATCCATACGTGGACAAGGGCCCGTGACAATGCGGCAATTGGCGCGGCGTGGCCGCAAGAGGGCACTCAATGACCTCAACTATGTACATGTCCTCTCACAGCCTTTGAGAATCCGCAGCACTGACACCCCTGCATCGGCCAAATTGTTGGCCTCGCACAGCCTTACCATTTTCTTGGATTCGGAAAATATTTCTTTTTCAATGTGTTCGGCATGTTCAAAGTAGTTGGGGGGGAGGGGGGTACTTTAAAGGGTCATTGGGATCCCATGTGCGTCGAGATTCCGCTGCGGGCGGCAAAAACGTATGTGCCATATACACTTGGGTCGGATCAAAGCATACTGTGTGAAAGAAGCAAAGAAGCTAATAAGCAAAGAAGCACAGAAGAAATGAAACAATCATCTTCAAGAACAATGTTGAAGAACAAATGTAGCTGGTGACAACACATGACATGCTGGACAAGGAAGAATCATTGACCCCCGAATTGATCCTCAAAACAAAATTGCAACATTCACCATGTGCAACAAAGTGTTTAACATGTGCAACGATTAGCAGTGACCAGACAAAATGGGGGCCTACTTGTGCGAATTCTTAAGCAATTGGTACGAATTTCGTACCATTGTACGAAGTTCGTGCGAGCTTCACATCCATGAACGGGGTGCAAACAGTGTGTGAATCTACGTTTTGAATTTGTGCTTCCTGAAGTGTCTTAGGCGGCCCTATTGGAGAGATAGACCTTGCAAATTGAACACATTAATGGGCGCTATAAGTGTGTCAAAATTTTGTGAGAAACGCAAACAATGGCACAAAGTTGGAAACAAAGCATGGCAAAAAATCATCCAATTCGCGGCGTGTTCCCACCCTATTCGAACGACGGATTAAGGAAGGGTATGGCCCACTTGATTATAATGCTCCTTTGTCAACTATACATGAAACCCATAAGGGTTGATGTGGGAAAAGCGTTGCCAACAATCACGTCGCTGAAGTTGCGACTATTGCGTGACTGGTACGTATCCGGGGGCTCTTTCTTTTATTCCGTTGCCCAAAGCCTACATGCACTCCGTGCCGACGCTCCCCTAACAAATTTAGAACGGCGTGGTGATATACCGTGAGAGGTGTCACTTTGAGGTTGGGGAGTCAAGACTATCTATGTGCAGAGATCTGGAGAGGGACCCCTAGGGTGACCGGCCTGTGGGGCATTTGCAAGAACATTGTGGCACATTGGCAAACCACATTGGTGGTAATGTGGTGTTGTTGCGCACCAACACGTACGGTGCAGCGACAT
This sequence comes from Eutreptiella sp. 'Long Island Sound 2002', assembly GCA_964036045.1. Taxonomy (NCBI): domain Eukaryota; phylum Euglenozoa; class Euglenophyceae; order Eutreptiales; family Eutreptiaceae; genus Eutreptiella; species Eutreptiella sp. 'Long Island Sound 2002'. The sequence continues at coordinate 131,542,008 of OZ038379.1, forward strand.
TGTCGCTTGGGATGGACACAACCCTGACATCTGCCGCTATTTGGCAACCTCAGCGGCAGGATGCTCCCAGGATTCTCCATGGGTGTCGAGATATGGAGAAGCTTTGTTTGAAGGCATCAGTGGTCGTTATTACTAAGGCTCAACGCTTAAGGCAATGCAATGCGAGAGGAGGCCTTTCCGGGGTGAAGTGTTCGATGAGTCCTTGCATGTGTCCCCTTATTGCACATTGCATGGCAGTATGAGCACTTTGCTATATACAATTGAGGCTGTTGGAGGCTTTCTATTGCAACGCTTGCTACTATCTGTTGGGGCTATGAGGGGCCACAACAATGCAAAGAACCAACCGCCTCTCCCCATGCCATGGACATGTAGCATACCGTGCCCCCATGCGCAATACAACATGTTGTCGTGACCAGGGTGGTCCGTTAAGGGGCAAAAAAAACTGTTCCGGTACGTGGTTTTTTCGAAAACGACCGTGAGTAGCTCATATGTTCAACCATGGTTGGTGGCGATAGGCGGTTGGCGGCTGGTAGAGATTGCCGGTTGGCACCCGTTGGCGGCAATTGGCACCTGGTGATGGGTGGTTGGTGGCGGTTGGTAGCGGTTGACGGTTGGCGGTTGGTCACGGTTGGCGGTTGGCGTCGGTTGGCGGTTGGCGGTTGGTGGCGATTGGCGATTGGTGGCAGTTGGCGGTTAGCGTTTCGTGGTCCCTTGGGGCGGTCCTTAAGGGTGGTCCTGAACAAAAAAAAATCTGCTCCCTTCAAGACCGCTCTGGTCCTGACACATCATATGTCGCACCATCACGTGTGACACCGTCGGGGCACTGTCATGGACATCTCGTGCCTCCGTGACCACGACACACACACACACACACCCTGTCTTCACCCATATTTGGCGCTGTGAGTGTTGACGTGTTGAAAACACAACAGACCATGGGGGCAAATCAAACAAACGTTGATGTGGCCCGGTGATTGCGTTGCATGGCCATTGGATAGTAGTCCATGTGAATCATCTTAGCACCAACACCCTTGCAATACGGTTCACAATGGTCACTGCGGGTTTGTAGCGACAGGTCTCTTCCACGAGCCTTTTTCCAATGTACACATACATGGTGATTGGTGTGCACTCACACCATGGGACGGTGATTTCGTGCACAGTATTGCATTCCGCCCACACACAGTTGGATAGTGGGCCACATGGAAGAGCACTGCCCTGGCCCTGCGGCATGCACAACCCCCCTTGGCACAAGCGGTGTTGGCTTGGCACAACATTGCAATGCTTACTTCCAGCATCCGGTCGGGATGGACCACAACATCCTCACTCGCCTGATAATATTGCTATTTGGGGTACATTCAGGGAGGTTGTCCTGGCCCAGCATGGAGGCCTTGTGTGCAATCGACAAGCTACCGTTGAGCAGTTGGCTAAGTAGGGTCGCATGGTTGTGGTGCTGTGCGGTTGTTGTGGGCATTGCGAGTGCAAATCACCGACACCGAAATTCCAATGGCAACAACAATGCAAGCAGGCAGAGGGCTGGAAACACATGCTGCCCAAGCCAACATTTGCTACGGCGGTTCTTTTCGGCCCAACAGCTCTATAGGGACAGAGAAAAGGCCACTGCCGAAGTTGCAGTGTAGGGCATAAGGCCGTTGCAAAGAGAACGGTTTCACGTGGGGGTTACGGCGCAAGAAATGTGTGCCAATGAGAATATCAAAGGCGTCGGTGTCCAGCACTTTGCAGTGCTGGGTTACCTTTTCATTGCCCAAACAAAAGGTGATGTCGCCCCCCCCCCCCCCCCAGGGAACAGATGGTCCTGCCATCCCCCACCCTTATGGCCACGGTTTTGGTTTTTCCGGATATGAGCTTATTTCAGCAATCTGCGGGCCACGATTAATAGCGATTGATAGCACGATTAATAGTCTTGGACCGCTTTGTAAACTTGATCGCCAATTTTTATGGTGATCCAAAGAACCAAAACCTCTTCTTCGGAGCTGCCACCCTATCCCTCTTTAGGGAACTTGACTTCCACCGCAGCCGCCTGCAGGCACTTAGAGTGCCAGTTGAGCTTCCTCCTCTTGGCATTCTCGCCTTTATCGGCCCGTCCAATGCTGGGGTTGGAGGGGGGCGCAGCTCGCTTCTCCCCCTTGCTCAATCTTTTGGGGGGGCAGCCTTGGGCGGTCCTCTTCCACCAATAGAAGGGGCTGATGCCCTTCCTCCTCCACCACCGTTACCCTTACCACGGATCTCCCCGGGTTACGGCCTCCCCCATTAGGGTTACCCTTACCCGCTTGCTTCCTTTTCTCTTCTTCCGCTTCCTTGTGGTTTCCGGATTCGCGGCGTTTAATGTGACATTCATCTTTGTAATGCCAACACTTGCCGCAATACCCGCACGTGATTGTGCAGCGGAAGTCGTCTTGGTGTTTTACGTCCCCAACATATTCAGTCTTCTGCTTACGTTGCAGTTGGAGGAGGCAAGTGCTTCGCCCATCACAGTCATGGACGTGGCAAGGTACACCTTTGTGGTCCGTAGGACGACAGTAAGAAAAATTGGGAACCCCTTTGCAATTGGAGCGGGGGGTTTGCTGCAAGTGCCTCAACTACCCACCACGACCCTTACCGGGGTTAAGGTGTGGTTGGGACGACCTCCCTCCAAGATTCATCTCAGCAAGGGTCTCCCTTCGCAGATGCTTGCGCACATACTTGTCCATGTGGGAGTCCTTCTCCCTCTCCATGGCCAACTCCATCAAGAGATCTATAAGATCATCGTCAAAGTTCGTGCAAGTTTTGCTCTCGGACGTCTTGGTGCAGTTCCCTCAGGTCTTGGGAGGAATTTTTCCTTTGAGCCAGAGGTGAGGCTCAGCAGGCCCGTAGGGGGTGGGATTTATCCACCCCATGAGCTCCGCAAGCTGCGCCACAAACGCGGAGATACTGGCAGCTGTTGGGAATTCGGGGAGTGAAGGCAACTGCTTGATTTCGGTACAGACGCTGAAGTCCGTCTTATAGACTAGATACATCTGTTCCGGTCTTTTCAGGAAGTCGCCCTAGTTGGTGCTCTTCCTGATTGCGGTCTTTACCGGACGCTGGAGAAACTGCTTTTTGCACGCCTTCTTGATAAGTTTGCAATTCGTGTTTATGTAAGTGTGTTGCTAACTAGTGAGGAGTAAATATTCAGAGAACTCCTCGGCCCATTCGGGCATATTTTTGGGATCAAACTCAGGGAGTTCGATCTGAAGGTTCGTCGTAGCGATGGCCTTCGTTCCCCTGCCCAATCCGCCTGTACCACCTGTACCATCTGAAGGGGGTGAGGGATGTGTGATGTCCATTGGCACCAGTTCAGCCAGGCCATAACTCTTCATCTCAGCCTCAGAGGTATCGCCTACATTACAGACAGGCACCGTCCTCACACGAGGATGGAAAGGGCTAGGACAGGTGTCCATAGGGGAGCTGCGGATGCCTCTACAGCTCTTCACGCCCCTCGTCAGTAGTTCTACTCCAGGCGACATTGTGGGGGGGGGGGGGGCTTCCTCACGTCAGGCAGCCGTAGCTTGTTTTTAAGTGCCGCAGACAAGGAACTTAGGTCTGGGTCCTCTTCGCTGGCACCCATGACCCTAGTGAGGAGCTCAACGGTCTCATCAAAACCTAGTTTTGGAGCTACCTCGTGTGGAGGAAAGGCGTGCTCCACACAAAAAGGTTCGGGCATTTTCTTAAGAGAGGTCGCGGTCTCCCTAGATTCCCAGTCGGTGAACATCTCCGACGTGGGGATGGAAGAATCAACTTCACCGTAAAGTATCTCCCATCATTCGCCCCACGTCTTGATGGTCCCGGCCAGTTCTTCGCCTGGCCACTCCCTCACTTTCGTTCTCGCCAATCTCCCCTGTGCAGGATCAGGACGAGTTACTGAGGGGGGAAGGGAAAGACAGTCGGACCTGGCAACCACGGAGGCTAAGGTAGCCCCTATGGGATCCTTGCGCCCTAGGCTCTCGAGGTTCTCCAACGTTAAGGTGGGGGCCTCGATGTCTACAGGTGCAAGGACGTGAAGCTTGATATATTCTTCTTCCGCCCCTCTTGCTTCACCCTCTCCACGAGGGCAAGAATCTTGAGGGATGATTCCAATTGTTGATACTGGTTGTCTGCTCGGTCCCAGATCTCCGGTCTTTGACTTGGTGTTGATGGGATCAGTCATGGTATTGGGAGCGACAAACCATTCAATAAATTTGATTCAACTAGTTTTGTTCTCGTGCTTTAACCGGTCGTGGGTGCTATCTCTGCTACCACAAAGGGTTTTTGGCTTACCCAATGCTGTGGATGTTCCTCGTTTTTGATAAAGAAAACCTTGATGACTTTCCCCACTGCAAAATGATGATCATAAGGTAGATAAGCAGGGCAACCAAACACCACATCGAATGAAATCAGGATGTTCTCCTTCCAAATCAAAGCATAAGTAGCATAGAGGGGCTGCAAGCGAACAATGTAGGTGTAAATACAAACCTTCAATCTTTTATAAACAAAGGAGATGGTTTTAGAGTGAAAACTGACATAAGTCTGGCCCAACAGACATTGATAGGCACTTCAAGTGCACAGTTTGGAATGCGATGGAGATGGTTAGCAACCTAGGGCAAGTAGGTTGGGCCAGACACAGGATATGGCTTGGCCAGCTTGGCCAAACAACTGAATTCAGAATCAGTTCAAAAGTAGAACCACATTAAGTAGATGAAACTTGTGAGTATCTAGGTCCTAAGGTGGGAGACCACTGAGCTTCACCTCCAAGGAAAAGGGCCTGAAGTGCCTGGTGCATTCCGGTAATACCTCCATGAAGGAAGATACCTCCGTTCACTTGAGTGGTAGGGGTGAACTTCATAGGGGGCTAGGGTTCCTACCCTAGTTACTTTGAAAAATGTACTTGTATGCTTTGAAGGAGTGATAAAAATGATGAAGTGTTAGTCTTTAATACTTCCCAAAGAATAGGAGGGGCTTGGCCTAGATCAAGTCCCCCACAAAAGACGTGGAAGTGACTTTTTCTTACTCTACCCTTATCAAGTGGGTCCACGCCCCGAGTCCCGGGCAACAACAACAACAACAACAACATCAACAGCATCAACAATATCTGTAACCAGTTCGTGCTAAGCACAAGGCTTAGCTACCGGCCCAGCAATGACCCCTTGCATAAAACTAATTTGCATGCATGGTTACCATACCTACCGTACTCCATACGCTGTGTTGTGTTCGCGGCTTGGTTTTTGGTGTGTGTTGGTCCTTTTTGCCGTGTGTGTAGCACCTGTAGCACCTTAGTTGCCATATCTTCGCACAGCCGTTTATAACAGCCACAACCTTCTTTTTGCTGCTATCGCCGTCAATTTTACCCTCGTTTTGCTTGATATTTTTCGATCTATGGGCTTTCGCTGTGCAAAAATGAATTTTGAACAATTGTGCTGGAATTGCTTTGTCCAAATAAGCAAATTGCCACAGTTTGGGTTTCCGAAAACCCACCAAAACATGGCTTTTAAGATCCAAGGTGGTTTGCATGTTGTCTCATAAATCTCAGGGTTACCAAATACATTTCAGGAGACAAGTTATATCTTGGAGGTGCACACCTAGAGGCAAGTGTGGCAAAAAAACAACCAAAAGTTGCCGATGTTGTGCACAGTCATGGTGCACGTTCACATGTTTGTACAACGTTCCTTCACCAAAGGGTGCGCAAGATGTTTGAGCAGCTTTCTGCAATATATTTGGAGGCCTTTGCGGCGCCTGTTGATCCCTTTTTGGTATCTAAGAGCATAAAAGATAGGCTACAATTGGCCAGAATGTGCCGCATTCCGCCTCAATTTGGTCTTGTGCGCTCCAAGGGAAGCCCAACCATGCCTAAACCTTTGCTTTCCAAACCTTCTAGCTACATACAGGTCAGAATTGAACCAAGAAAGCAACGATTTATGTAGTGTTTTTACAGCATTTCCAATCATTTGGGTCCTTGAGCCTATTTTGTGTAGGTAGTTTGGTGGTTTTTTTGGTCAATTTCGTGTGTTTTCGGCTTCTGATTTCATAGGTGTTTTCACGCACTTTTGGGGCTTGCAAAGGGGCATACCGTTTGAATGCAGTATTTCAGGTAGAGCACATCTGAAATGGGTGGTAGGTGCATTGCAAAGAACACATACGGTGGTTTGCGCGATTTGCATGACAAAAAATGCGTCACTTTGGGTTATAATTGGGTCCGTTCACCGCTCAGTGACCGATGTGTTTTTGGCCCCAAAAGCTTGAGTAGGGGGGCCCTGCTGTTCCAAATGCAGTTTTGGTGTGATATTTAAGGTAAGTGTTGTCCAAAATGGGGGGGGGGTGCACTTTACGACATTAGAATTGCGATTTGTCTAACACTCCTGAACCAAAGATGCTCCTAAACTGCCTGCTCGCAGGTTCTGCTTGCAGGTTCTGGTTGCCAGCCCAACCGAATATGGCCCCACATGGAGGGTGTGCGGGGGCGATGAAAAAAATTCAAGTAAAGTTTTTTGTAAACATAAAAATGGCCCCAAAAACGATGCAAACCACTTGACAATCAATTTTTCAATTTCACACGAAATTCTAGACAGGTTCTGTTTGCTGGCCCAACCGTAATGGCCCCAAATGGGGGGGTTGTGGGGGGCTAAAGAAATTTTCAAATCATTTTTTTTACACATAAAAATGAGCGCAAAAACGATGCAAACCACTTGACACTCAATTTTTCAATTTTGCGGGAATTTTTGGGGGCTAGGGTCCTAGGTGGGTGGCACCGGGTGCATGTTGCAGGCCCGCTGAGTCGGGTGGACGGGCCTGCTTTTGTGGTTGTCCTGGCCCGTGACATGCCACTTCTGGGGATTAGGTGGGTTCAGCTTAGGGGTGCGGGGGTGTGACAGCAACATGCTCTGTGAGCTGTTGTGTGTGCTGGTGGTTGGCGAGGCTAGATCACGGAAGTAGTTGGGCCTTTCTCTCAACGGAGCCATTTGTCTTTCAGTTCAGGAGGTTAGCAGGGTTGCATTTTGGCTTGTGCTTGCATGCTGTGGTGTGGTGCGGGTAAAACAGGGGGGGGCGGAGGTCATGTCCTGTGGTGCTTGTGTGGATCTGCCCTAGTGGCCCAAATTAAAGTCAATAGATTTAATATCTGGCCAAAAATTAACACGTTAATCTCAAGTTTCAGTTTTTTTAGGGGGGGTTAGGGTTATTGCCGTGAAAATTATGACACCCATGGGTTGCCTTATGGGCTTGGGTATCATTTCCCCCCGGGGGTTGGTGGGGAGGTCCTACCCATGTGGTTGTTTCAAAATGTTAAAATGGCTCTCGGCTTTAATTTTTGTTTTTAATTTTCCTGTTAATATTTGAAAAGTTAAAAATTAAAGGGTAGCCGGCATTAATATTAATCTCACAAATATTAACTCATTTCCCCAAATATTAACCCTCCTAACAATGGCACAACGCAACATGTAATGCATCATGTGTGTGTTTATGTTTGTTGTCCATGGCCATTGTGGCCCCTTGGGTCCCTATCCGGGCCCTCATACCTCGTGGGACCCCGTAGTGGGGTCCCACATCTTCGCGGGTCCGGATGGGGGGTTAGTGGGGTTAGTGGGGTTAGTTGGGTTAGTGGCTTCGGTGGTAGGGTTTGCGTTCGGGGGGTTAGACGCTTCGTTTGTGGGGGTGGGGGGTTTGGCCTTCTTTTGGCCCGCCGCCGTGGGGGGGGGGGGCGGGTTTGTGGTGGCGGTCTTGGGGGGGTTGGTGGGTTTGGGGGCGGGGACGGCCTTCGTAGGCCGTGCGGTGGTGGTGGTGGGGGGGGGGTTTGGGCCTTTTGGGCCGGGGGATCGCCCCGTCGTCGCTTTCGTCGGACGACTCGAAAGAAAACTTTCGTTTCTTGGGGGCGGGTTGGGGGGGGTTGGGCTTCGCTTGGGGAGGGGGGAGTTTTGGGGCCGTGGTGGTGGACGCCTCCGCCCCCCCTCCTCCCCCTCGCTCGGCCCCGCCCCCACCCATGCTCCCCCACATTTCCTCATCCTCCCCCCCCGCGTACCCCACCTCCTGCATCCGAGCACACTCCCCGGGCCGGAAGTGGCGCGGCGCCAGCCATACGCCGCTCACCACGCGCGAAGTCCCCCATTCGTGGAGACCGCGCAAGAGAGCAAGGGCCAGGGGTGGATCCCGGGCCACGATGCGATGGAGGGCCCCCAAGGGTACTTCCTGGGAGCCCTCAGCGTCTCGCCAGGC